>CM053586.1:8949719-8964789 GCA_028646515.1 Pseudochirops corinnae | reverse complement strand
CACACACACACACACACACACACACACACACACACACACACCCCACACACACACACACACCCACAAGCACACAGTTTCTCTCTCTCTCTCTCTCTCTCTCTCTCTCTCTCCCCCTGCCTGCCTATTAGAGTCCCAGACAAATGCAGGAAAGCCAAGAAAAGGAGGTTAAGATCAAAGAACTGAGATAGGATGGGATGGACAGAAGCAAACAAAAATCAAACTCAGGTCACTCCTCGGGGAGAAGAACCCCTTCCTCTCAATGCTCCCTATGGCGTCTGCCCCAGGAGCAGCAGTGAAAAGAGAAACTCCACACACAGAAACTCACTGGGCTGCTCCTTCCCCCTCCTGCCGAGGGGCCTCAGGAGCATCACCTCCAAGGCCTGGCCACCTAACCTAACCTCCTAACAACCTAACCCCCCTTGCTCTCAACCCTAATTAATTAAGCACCTAAGCTAACAATGTCATTCACATGAGGAAAACGGGGCCAAGGTCACAGAGATAATAAGGGATGGGCCAGGATTCAAACTCAGGTCCTTTGACTCCTGGTCCAACATTTCATTTGCTATACCCAGGTACCTGAGAACTGGTACCCAGGTGCCCATGATTTTCCCATTGTAGTACACTGATCTCCACTCCCATGAAGAACTGGATCCCCCTGCACAAGTCCCCTGGGAGGGGAGTGTTCCATGTGGAGATGAGCACGGCATGCAAGGAGGACATCAGAATCAAAGGGGGCAGGGGGAGCTGGAAGATACAGGAACCAAAACAGGGAAAAAAAGACCACAACAGGCCTTGAATGCCAAGCTGAGGACTTCCATTTTATCCTTGGGGCAGTGGCCATGGTCTTGGAGAGACACCTGGCTTTGACGCTGACTCTCTGGACTCACCCTCAGTGACCCTCTGGCTTCCTCACCCTGGAGGACCCTATGGCCCTGTGCTCCCTTCTCCCATTGGTGACTGTATCCTGGAATCCTGCCCCCACTGAGGAAGGCCCCAGAATGCTTTCCTCTCTCAGTGCTGCTTCTGAGGCCCAGGACTGATCAATTCTGCTTCCTCCCCCCACCATTCAGCTCCCTTTTAAATGCTGTCTTTCCCAGTTAGAATGGAAGTCTCTTGAGGGCAGGGATGGAGGGATGGTCTTTGCGCTTTCTGAGGCCGTTTGTATCCCCTGCAGTTAGCATACAGCTAGGCCCAGAGTTTAATGCTTAGTAACCATTGACTAGATACAAAGGGCTCTTGGGCCTTCTAGCTGTTGCCATCCCATCCTAAAAGCCTTTCCCCTGGTTCACAGGCTCCCCCCAGGCCCCCTCACCACCTTCACCACGACACGCTCATTCCCACCCTTGCTTATTGGATCCATGGCACCTTGGACACCCTCCCCCTTCCTTCATCTACACGAGGCTGGGGACCAGACCTTAGCACAGAGAGAGCTGGGAATAAAGGCCAAAATGAAGCCCAGATGACCAGAGTCAGGGCCCAGCAACTCTGAGCAAGGTTAGTCTGCTGACAGGCCAGAATCAGGCAGGAAACAAGTCAAGTGGCCAGAGAACAAGCTGCCCAGCTCTTTGTACAAATGGCGACGGGCTAATTTGCTTGTGTGACAGAGGCAAGGCAGACAGCCTGGGCCACAGTCCAGGGGATCAATGGCAGGCCAGGAGCACAAGCTTGTCAGGTGAGCTGGGAAAACAGGAGATTGCTGAGATAAAAACAGGAAACCTCCCACAGCCCCACCACTACCCAAGGGCTTGAATGCCATGACCTTGGATGAGGCAACTATCTATGTCCGAGAGATGAGACACAGCCCACCCAGAACCGCGGGCCTTTCCATGCACGGAGATGTCTCAGGAGCAAATCTGTAGCATCCCTGAGGCATACAGTAAGCACTCAATAAATGCATTTTCATTCATTCATTCATTCATTCCCCCATACATACAGTTGCTCCCTCCCTCCCATCCAGGAGGAGGAAGATGAAAGGCCCCTGTGCTTCAGGGTTCCAGAGCCAGGGCAAAGTTAAGGCCCTGAGTCCCTGCCATGGCTCAGCTGCTAAGTAACTGTATGACCTTGGTCAAGTCCCTTCTCTTCCTGGGCCTCAGTTTCCTCCCCTAAAAACTGAAAGGATTGGCTTAGGTGGTCTCTAGGTTTCCAGCCCATTCGGTCCTTCCAGGAGGGACAAGAGTGCTCAATCCCAGCTTTGCCTCTTGGTACCTATAGTCAAGTCCTTCTTCTCTGGGCCTCAGTTCCCCACTCTGTAAAATGGAGAAGTTGGCCTCGAAGGCCCTGTCCAACTGGAACCAATGAGGCCGATTCTGTGCCAGGCATCCCTATGCTCATTCTCTGTGCCCAACTTCAGGTCCTAGAAAAGAGCCTGAATTTGTGGCGATCAGCTGTGAAGAGCCAAGAAAAAGAAATTCCTGGTGCAGATAAATCTTTAAGAACTCAGACGCTTCCCTCCAAGGCTCTGGTTTCTGGCTCATCACTGACTTCACCCCCCACAGGGCACAGGTAGGACCACACAGGTCTAAACAGCCAACAGAATTTCTCCTCCCCAGCCCCTCCAGGCCAGCCCCCTGCTTCTCCTTCCTCAGGCCATGTATCTCCTTGAGGTCAGCTGCCAAGCCCCTCTAAAATCCCCTCTCTCACTTCCTGGGGCCCAGGACCAGTGACTCAGCCTGATTCAGTCCAGGGCACTGAAACTGAGGACAGAAATCCTCCACAGGGCCCAGGGCCCAGGGAACCACCAAGGTTGGGGGGGCTGGGCTGGACCAAATGTCACCTGCAGTTACAACTGAATTCCAGTCAACCGGCATAGATTAAGAGTCACGCAGGCCAAAACGGGAAGTGCTTCCCACCCACAACACTGCTGCACAGGGATGGCAGCCGTAGAAGGAGGCCGCACCCTGCCCCTATTGCTGGCTGGCATCTACATGGGTAAGTGGGTGGCTTAGACCCACCACAAGCTGCTCCCTCCATTCCAGATGTCAAGCGCAAACTTGGGTAGAATTCTGGTCAAAGATCTGACTAACAGGGACTGCCCCCCTCACCAGTGGGGCAAGGCCATGGGGGCGTCTGGGCCCCTGAAACCAGGACGGGATGAGGAGCCAGGGGCAGGAAGCTGAGAAACTTAACTCTAACTGAGCCTCAGCAAGCAGGGGGCCAGGAGGGGATCAGGCTGGTCTCTGGCTCTGTATAAGCCTCCTGGGGGCAGGGGCCAAACCAGTCAGACAGGTTTTCACTGACTCCCAGATCTGCCAGGTTCCAGACCCCAGGAGGTGATAAGATAACAATATCTGCCCTGGAGGGTGAAGGAAAAAAAGACAAAAGCCCTCTCCCACAAAAGGCTGCCATTCTCCATGCCCACAGGTTAGATCTAGGAAAAGTCCTAACACAGAACCCCAAGGGACACAGGGGAGAGATACAGTGGCAGCCCTCAGAGGCGCTCCCAAACCCAAAGACAAGGGCTCCCAGGAATATAGTATCCTCAGGAAAGAAAATCAACCACTAAGCAGCCAGGGGCCCAAGGGACACACTAGGAAAGGGCCGCCGCTGGCCCTCAAGGGGCTTTCCACTGGTTCTAGACACATTAATGGTGGATTAAAATTTAAAATTTAAATTAAAAAAAAATTAAAGCAAGCTCTACACAGGGTGTCACAGTGCCCCAGCCACCCATAGGATCTGAACTGCCAACTAGTGTGACGCCCCTCATGGAACAGAAGGCAGAGAAGCTCCCTGGCAGCTGGAGCCTGGGAGCAGGCGAGCCCGGGCCAACCGGAGGCTCCTCCCGGTGTTTTTCACATTAGAAGTCAGAAGAATGGGGGGGCCTCCCTTCCAATCCCACCTTTGACACTCAAAGGCCAAGTGGCCAATACAGTGAACTTAACAGGTGAACACTCTTTTTCCCACATTCCACGGTTAAATGGAAAATCTTTTTTTCAGGCAGAATCAGCCAGATGGATGTTTTTTCAAAAAACCTCTTCTAATTTTCCTGCCACGCCCCCTATCCTCCCCCCCAAAATTACCTAATTTTATGTATATATTTATATGTGAACTTGGGGCAGCTAGAGGGCACAGTGAATAAAATATCAGGTCTAGGGTCAGGAAGACCTGAGTTCAAATCTGGCCTTGGACACTTACTAGTTGAGTGACCTTGGGTAGGTCACTTCACCCCATTTTCCTCAGTTTCCTCATCTGTCAAATGAGCTGGAAGGGGAAATGGCAAAGCCCTGCAGGATCTCTGCCAAGAAACAGGATGTTACTCATTTTACTCATCAGCCCATCAGCAAACATTCATTTCCCATAAGCCTGCCCTGTGCTAAGAGCGACCGAAAGGAAACAGTCTCTTAGGGAACTTACGTTCTATCAGAGGAGACAACTTGTTCACGTGAGCTGTTGAAGTGCTTTGTTTCCATTTCCTGTCCAACTCTCTGTGACCCCCTTTGGGGTTTTCTTGGCAGAGATCCTGGAGTGGTTTACCATTTCCTTCTGCAGCTATTTGACAGATGGTGAAACTGAGGCAAAAGGGGTAAAGTGACACAGTTAGTGTCTGCAGTTGGATTTGAACTCAAGGAAGGTGGTCTTCCCGACTTCAGGCCCCAGACTCTATCCGCTTTGCCACCTAACTGTCTGATAGCTATAGTAGCCACCCCAAAGAATTGTGAAACAAGGGAAATATCTTACATAAATCTCTTTGCAGACCTTATGGTACTGTCTAAATGTCAGTTATTATTAGGCAAGCCAAGAGGCAGCCTGCTGTGCCAGATATGGGAGAGGGGGAGTGGAAGAGAAATCTGCCCAGTACAGAAAGACCTGCATTCAAATCGTGCCCAGATCCTACACGTAAACATCCTAGCTGCTCAACCCTAAAGAAATCACTTAGACCAAATCATCTCAAACCTCCAGAACTATGACCCTGAGTCACTTATGCTCTCAGGCCTCAGTTTCCTCATCTGTAACATCAAGGGCTTAGGCAAGATCATAGCTAAGGTCCCCGTCAGATCTATAACCTCCCTTTGGGTATCAATGAAAGTGGCTGCTCTGAGTCACAGACAAGAAGTAACCCAATGCTGATGAAATTGGGGCCCTCATGGAGGGGGGTGAGGGTGGAACCCCACCAGGTTAAGACCCTCTGGGTTCCATAGTCTCTAAGGCCCCTTCTGGCTCTGGATCCTAGGATGCTCTTTCTTTGGCTTTGCAACTGAGTCCCAGGCCTGCTGGCCACCAGGGCACTCAGGGGATTGAGGAGGAAGTGGAACAAGCCAATCCTGCCACTATGAGCAAATCCCCGGAATGAATGACCCGCTGGGGAGCATCCTCCTCCCCTGCTCTACTCTGTCCCCCACAAGCCCCATGCGTTGACTGTTTCTTCTCCAGAAGGAAGGCCTCTAGCCCAGCTCTCTCTGGGTGTGGGAGGCTTCTACCCACACACCCAGCCAGTCCTCTCCAGAGCACAGAGACCCTGAAGGCTCTCCCAGCTGCCCTTCTCTGGTGTTCCTTGCCCAGTCAAGGTCATGAGGCCAGACCTCAGTTGTACTCACTCTGCCCTGAGCCTCCCAGCCTGGCTGGGCCAGAGGGAGCCCTCCTGCATCTTTTAATCACTGTTTCAATGGCTCCTTGGGAGAATCTGAGCCATGACCCACCACTGAGTACTGAAGACACTCTAGGAATAGGGATGGGGGCTGGCGAGTGGCCATAGAGGACCAGACCTGAGAAAACTGCATCAGGCCTCTCCTCCTCAATGTCCTACACAGGCTATACTCCCTAGTCATCTTGGAATGGCATGCTTCGTCCTCTCAACCATAGGTCTGCCTCCTCCAGTCTGCCTCCCTCCATTACTCCAGCATTTATCATGTGGGGAACACATGTCAGCCCCATTTCAGGTATCATTAATGCGGAGAGGCCAAACCCGCCCAGTTATTCAGCAGCACCTGAAGGCTGGGGTCCCCTTCCTTTTCCCAACCACCTCCCATTGCCCCAGCTGATTTGCTGTTGTTCAAACTCAGTGCTGTCTCCCAAACTCACACCTTTGCCCATATACTCCAACCACGGAGCACTCCCTCCTCACTTCTTGGAATAATAGTAGCTAGCATTCATAAAAGGCTTTGAGGTTTGCAAAGCAGTCTTCATAGATTATCTCATTTGATTTTCACAACAACCCTGTAAGATAGCAGCTTACTATCCCCATGTAACAGATGAGAAAATTGGGTCTGAAAAAGAAGGGCTTGGACAGGGTCAAGGTCTGAGACAGGTTTCTGACTCAGGTCTTCCTGACTTCCAGTCCAGCACTCCAACCAAGAATCCCTACCTCAGAGGTTCAAGGTTTAGTTCATGGACTCCCCTCCTCTGCCCAGTAAGAAATCCTCCCTGTCTCTTAGTGCTGACGATACAGTTCAAAAGGCACTATATATCTGGAGAATCTGAAGGAGCTAGATTTAAATCCTGGTTTTTTGACACTACCTATGGGAAGTCGGGCAAATCACTTAATCTGTCTGGACCCCCTGCTTTCCCAACAGAAAAATGAAGTGGTTGGACCAGATGACCTCAAGGGCCCCTTGCAGCTCTGATCTATGGCAGTGATCTCTCCCTCCTTAAATGACATTCTTTATCTGTTGTTGGGTTCTAACCAATGATCCCCACTCCAAGGAGAATGAAGGGTCCTGGAGGACTGAGACTTTTTATCTCTATCCCACCCCGGGCATACAGTAGGTGCTTAACAGATTTAGGTTGGATTAGATATACTGAGAGACAGATGGCCTAAAAATTAACATAAGGAAGGGAAGGAAACCAGAGTAGAAATGGCTCTTTTCCATTTGTCAGAGAGCATTCTGCCGACACTTAATCTCCCCAGAAATAAGCTTAATGGAGCTTGGGTCTCCAGTGAGCACATCCTACCTTTACTGGAGGGTGAGAGCAAGAATCTGTCTGGAATATGGCCAAAGGCCCTCACTAGGGGAGATACCTTTTGTAATGAATCACACATACACACACACCACACACACACCCCCCACATACACACACACAGACCTCTGCCCAACCCAGATAGAATAAAGAAAATCGGAAGGGCAGTGTAGACCAGACAGGAAGCTTGGACACAGGCACTGAAACTGGCTCTGTATGGGTTTGGGGAAATTCTGGAACAGCAGCTCCCTAGGACATCAAGGAAGAGAATCAGAGTGTCCCTAGAGATGCTGAACATTTGAGATGCACTCAGGGAGCACAGTCCTGACCTTTTCCTAAAGAGCTGAGCCTGGCCTGGGAAGGTAGCAGGGCCACTGACCTCAGCTCGATTCAGTTCAGATGTGTTGATATCAACAGTTCCCTGGGAATGGGGAGTTGGATCCATTAAGCGAGATCAGCCAAGTTCAGAGCAAAAATGATCAGTGTAATTATCAGAATTCAGGTACTGGAGATGTCTACACTGACCTGGCAATGCATCTGAGACCCTGGGCAATCCCTGCCTACCCCTGTGAAATCCTGACTCCTTCCAGAGAAGACCTTTTCATCTCTCCTGGCCAGGGAAGGGGAGGGGAGGAGGGATGAGCCAACTGGTCCCACCACCAGGGCACATCAGGACAGCTGGTGTGCCTAGCACAGGAGAAGCCCCATGCCTGCCTGCTGAACCAAATTCGTTTGCCAGTTATCACTGAGCAAGTCCAGAAGCGGTTGGCGGTACGGTGAATGGCACCACTGAGCTTGGGAGCAGGGGGTCTGTGGAGAATGTCCCCGAGGACACAAGGGGCTGGGCTGGTTGGCCCACGAGGCTCCCTGAACCATCCCCCACACTGAAATGGAGACATTTCCCCCTCCACATCCCACTACTTGGGGAGAAGAGAAGGTAGAGGAGGAGCAGGAGGGGGGAAGGGAGATAAGGCCAGCCAGCTCCCTGTAAGATTTTCTGAGCACTGCTGGAGGCCGTGGAGGAGGCGAACTGAACACCCCCCACCTCCTAAAATTTTAGCTAAAATAGCACTCATGTCCCTAAGAAACTAACCCACAGGAGGGAGGGTGTCCAACTCATGGAGGGACGAGGGGCTGAGTGAGTGGTGGCGGTAATGGAGTCCAAGGGAGCGCCTGCACGGTCACTGCACACATCTTATTCTATTTGGGCAGACCCCCACTTTCCATCTCACCTCAGATCAGTCCGCCTTACATAAGCCTCCTCTCTTCCCCTCCTCCCCGCTCTCCCCCCACCCCCCTCCTTTCCTCTCCTCTCTTCTTTCCTCTCTCCCCGCTCTCTCCTCCTTCACTCCCCCCCACGACTGAAGAGTGGCAAATCCCCCACCACCCCAACCAGGGAAGAAAGCAGACAGCGGCGGTGCCCTCACCCCGCCCCCCCATGCCTCCATCCTTCCATCTTCTCCCCCACAAGCCCGGCTGCGTAGGGGGAAGGGGCTTTTCACAGATTCCTCTTCGCAAGTCCTTTCAATCCTCTCCCCATAAATCGGGGGGCAGGGAGGTGGGGGGCGGCGATAGACTTTTTTTCCTAGGAAGGTGTCCCAACGAAGGCTCTATTTACCTTCCTCCTCCTTCACCCCCCCCCCCCGCCCCTAAGCTCAGGTTGGGCTGGAGGAGGGGGCTTTGCTCCAGGCCCTTCCCCCACCAATTCCCCCTAGCTCAGACAGCCCAGGCGGGAGGGATCGCAAACTCCCCCCTCCCAGACTGTGCTGAAGGTGGAGGGGGGGTGCTTTAAGGAGAGCCCTACCTCACCCAGCCGGCCTCCGGGCTCCCCTGGGTGGGAGGGGACGTATCTTTCTTACTCCCCCCATCCTTACCCCCAGCTCACCAGGGTCTGCGGCAGGAGGATTTCCGAGTTGGCCCCATCGCCCGTCGCCTCCTTGTCAGGTTTGAGCCCGGCCACGGGCGGCTGGAAGCTAATCTTCACCATGGCCCCAGCGCGGCCAACACGGTCACGGTCGCGGTCACGGTCACGGACGCCCCTGAAAGCAGTCTCCCAAGCCCAGCCCCGCTGCTTCAGCTGTGGCCCCGATCACACCACACCGGAAGTTTGGGGGGTGGGTTTATTTCCTCCTCCTCCTCCTCCCCCTCTTCTTGTTCTCCCCGAATCCCCGCCCCTCCTCTCAGCCCGGCCCGCCCCGCCTTTCCCACCCAGCACGAGCTTCCCCCAGAGCAGATGCCCGCCGGGCGCCTGGTGCCCCGCCCCCTGGGACCGCAGCCTCACCCCTTCTCCTCCTCTTCCTCCTCCCTCCCTCCCCTCCTCTCCTTTCCTCCGGTCCCCTGCCACCCCTAACCCTTTCCCTCCACTCTCCCTCTGCTCTTCTCCCTCCTACCCCTCCTGCCCCTCGGCTTCCATCTTTGGACCACAGGCCATTAGAGCTGGGTAGGACCTCAGAGACCTCCAGACATAGGAGATGGTACCTCAGGGGCCATCTAAGCAAGCGAACGCTGGATCCAGTGTCAAGGGGTCCTGAGTTCGAATGTTGTCTTTGGGTGTGACCGGCGCACCTACACACACACACACACACACACACACGCATGCACGCACACGCGCGCGCACACACACGCTTTGTACAAGTCACTTGCCTCACTTTTCATACTGCTGACACAAAGTTACTAAATCCATGAGAGAAGATTGGAATGTACCCATAGTTTACAGCAGCGGCAGCCCCTCCAGTTCTCTGGCATAACTAGGGTGGGGCCATGCTTCTGTCCCAAGATGCCAAACTGTAGAGGTCCCATCAGCACCAGGTGGGGGAGGGGGGGGGGAAGCGGTTAGGCCGAGTCAGGTAGAGCTGAGACACCTGCTGGCTGGGCAACCTTGGCCAAGTTCATTAACCTCTCTGAATTTGTTTCCTCGTCTAGAAAATGATGGGGGAGGTTGGACTCGGTGGTCTCTAAGGACCCTGGTAGCTCTAAATCTCCGGTCCTTTGATTCTTCAGCAGAAACAAAGGAGGGGGAGGGGGCTTAGCAGTTGACAAGAGTAATTGATCCAAATAAGAAACTGGAAGCAGCGCCCAGTCCCCGAGCTGTGCGCGTGGGCTGGGGGGGGGGGGGGGGGTCTGTTTTGTGTTATTTACCCCAACCAGGAAAATTGCCGCTTAGAGTTCTGATGCTGACGTTGCGTCATTGCTTGTTGGATCGCAAATAAGCAAACGGGCCTGACTGGGCCCTTGGTGGTTAATGCACTTGCTGTCTGGGGCCCCCGCAGACTTCCCTTATCTCTGCACGTCAGTAGAAAAATGAATAAATAAATAAAAAGGGCTTTGGGTCTTTCTTTCTGATCTAGTTGGCAGATCTTAAGGGGGTGACAACCTCTCCTTGCTTAGCTAAGAGATGGAGTCAGTGGCTATGGCACGGAACCTGGGCTCAGGAAGATCTGGGTTCAGATCCGCCTTTCTAGCTGTGACACTGTGACCCTGGGCAGGATAATAATAGCGCCGACGACATAGGTTTTAAGGATGGGATTTTTGTCCATCTTAAAGCTCTATAGAATTGCTGTTATTATTTAGGAAGAAGCCTGGGGTTTTTGTTCCCAGCTCCCTGATGAGCAGAGGTAGCTATAAAGTTGTCTTTGAAGAACACACGGACTCTCCCTCCCCCCCCCCCCAGATTCCAGGACTGTCATGCCGCTATTAAGTGCCCGCGGGCAGCATCGAAGGCGTTCGAGCTTAGATCTCTATCCACAATGCCTGGCCTCTTCCTAATTGACCGGTTCATTGACTGATGGTTGATTGAAGCTAGTGTGTCGTAGAAAAAAAATAGAACCCAGGCTTGCAGCCCAGCTCTGCCCCTCAAAGAGTCAGACTCTCCCAGTCCATCTAGTCTGACGTCTCCCTGAGCAAGAATCCTCTTTCCTTCATGCCAGACATGGGGTCAGCCCACTTCCCCCTCAGGACCTCCATGGGGGTTTACTCGTTATTTCTCATTCTTTTCTTGGACCACTGAAATTGTTGGAATTTCCCAGCACCCCTGTGCCCGCCGGCTGATTGGCTGGTTCCTCCCAGAAACTCCATGATAGGGGAAACACCCAGGCCAGTCCCATCTTCATTCCTATCCAGGTTCCATGGCTGACACTCTGGACTTTCTCTCCCATATCCCCACTGGGAATCTTCCCTCCCCTCAAGTTCCTCTTATGCGGCGTTTCTCCTCCCCCACCCCTCTTCCTTAGAATGGAACTCTATGAGGGCAGGGACTGTTTCTTCTTTCTACTTGTCTTTGTATTCCCAGGACTGAGCATAGTGCCTGGCACATAGGAATAAATGCTTCTTGACTTGAGGATGTACAGTTTGCACCCCTTGCTCCCAACCCTGCCTTTGGAGGCCAAACCCGTCTCTTCTCTCTTCTCTATGTCTCTCTTCAAACAAGTGAAGGCAGTTCTCTGGTTTCACCACTACCACCCAAGTCTAATCTTGTCCAAGTTCCTCCAGCTGGTCCCCATGTGGCATGATCTCCCAGCCTGGCCATTCTTTTGGATGCTCTTCAGTTTTATCAAAGTTTATCCTGAAATGGGACAATAGCTACCCAACACTTAGCTCTATGTCCTCTGGCCGTTCTATCTCCCACGTGCTGGCTGCTAGACCTCTCCATCCAGCCCCAAGTTGCCTTAGGTTGTTTGTTGTTCAAGTTGCTTCATTGCACTGGTGACATATTACATCTGTGGTCCACTCTAACCCCCAGACCTTTTTCAAAGGAATTGTTTTCCCAGTCTGTCCTGGTGAAGTTGATTTTTTGAAGCCAAATGTACCATCAATGCCTTCATCTAAATCCATGCTCAGTTTCCTCTCTGCTCCAGAACACCATTAATTCTATTTAGACACCCAGCATAGAACTGAAATTTCCCAGTATCCCAGAATCCTTGCTTCCCCTTGAAACCTCCTCAGAGCCTTGTTGAAGTGTGTATGTGTGTGTGTGTGTGTGTGTGTGTGTGTGTGTGTGTGTGTTTGGGTTCTTAGATTAAAATAACTCTTAGGCCAATAGTTTCTCAATTCTGGTGTTTTAATTAAACATCCCAGAAAGTTGATGAATCTCACAGGACATTTGAGGAGAGCTGTCTTATGGGAAGCCATAGCCAGTATAAGAAATGAAATAGCTTCAGTGTTCTGCTTGGAGTCAAAAGACTCCTTTCTCCACTCTTTGATAGCCAGCACAGCATAGACAACAGGCAACCGGATAGGTGTGTGACCCAGGGCAAGAAATTAACCTCTGTGCCTCACTTTTTTCATCTGTAAAATGGACTCAATAGCCTCTAAGGTTCCTTCTAGCTCAAAAGCTATGATCTTATGACCTACTCACTGTCTGCACCTGAATAAATTTCATAACCACTTTATCATCTGTGGAATGAAGAGAGTAATATCTGCCTTGCCTTCCAGAGTTATTGTAAGGGTCAAATTACAAGGGTAACAATGAGGAAGGTGAGGGGTGGTCTTCTGCTAAGTGAAGGTTGGTGAGGCTACAACTGTGCATCTGGTTAATCTGTCTGCCACCACCATAGGTATATACTATATCCTGCTGATTCCTCACTGGAGACAAGCTGTCAGTCACAGATGTACCAGGTTCCTTCCAAGGCTTTCCCCCTCAAGAAGCTCACATTCCAATGGGGAAAGATAACAATTTAAATACCTGTCTATACATACTGAAGAGACAGAAGGTAAACTCGGGGGGAAGGCACTTAACAGCCAAGGCCTCCAAAAAGAAGGTGAGAGTAGAGCTAAATCATGAAGGAAGTCAGGGAAACAGGCAGAGGAGAGGAGGACAGCCACCACAAAGGGATTATTGTGTTGGAGGTGCTGCAAATAGGCCAGTATAGTCAGGGTGCATGAAAGGTAGGAAAGAGTCGAGTTTTGAAGAGCTTGATCCTGGAGGTAATGGAAAGCCACTGAAGCTCATTGAGCAGGAGGGTTACATGGTCAATGCTATGCTTTAGAAAATCACATTGACATTGAAGGGATTTGTGATTGTGATGGAAATACTATCGTGCTGTAAGAAATGAGCAGGATAATTTTGGGAAAATCTGGGAAGATTCATATGAACTGATGAAAAGTGAAGTGAGCAGAACCAGAGGGACATTGCAGACAGCAGTATCGTAACAATGTAACAATTGTAACACAGTAATAGCAGTATTGTAACAATGATCAACTGTGAATATCTTAGCTACTCTAATCAAGACATGAATCAAGACAATTCCAAGGGACCCATGATGAAAAAGGCTCTCTACTTCCAAAGAGAACTGATGAACTCCGAGTATATGCTGAAGCAGATTTTTTTTTCACTTTTTGTTTCTTGCTTTTTATTCTTTGTTTTTCTACAACATGGCTAATATGGAAATGTTTTATGTGACTTCACACGTATAACTAGCATTATATTGCTTGCCTTTTCAATGAGTGGGAGAGGGAGAGAGAATCTGGAACTAAAACATTTTTTAAAATAAATGTTAAAAATAAATTAATTTTTAAAAAAGAAAGAAAATCCCATTTACAGCTGAGTAGAGGATGGATTGGAGAGACTAGAGGCAGAGAAATCAACAACAATATTGCAGTAGTCTGAGCGTGAGGTGATAAGGGCCTGAACTACTACTGTGGTTGCACCAGTATAGAGAAGGAGAGGTATACAATGGAAGTCATGAAGGTCCAAACTCTAAGAATGGGCAGTACATTGGATATGGGGGTGGCGGTGGGGGTGGGAGAGAGGAGGGAGGGAGTGTCTTGGGTAGATGGGCATGCCCTCCCCAATGATTAGGATTTCCCATTAAGACAGGTGTTGAGGGGGCAGAGTCAAGATGGCAGTGTAGAAACAGGAGAATTCCGTGAGCTTCCCCCAATACCACCTCAGATACCTATAAAATATGACTCTAAACAAATTTTAGAGCTCCAGACTCCACAAAAATGATGGAATAACAAAGTTCCTACTGAAGGCAGCCCAGCAGGTGGTCATCACAGCGTGCTGGAAGCAGAGCCCAGCGCCATGCGGTTTCAGCCCCAGGGTGTCCAGGAGAAGCAGTGGCTGTAGCATTCAGGAGAGCAGATCATCAGCAGCTGTGGCAATCTCCAGAATCACCAACCCACAAGAGCCAAGGACAAAGGGAAAAGGTCAGTGGAACTCAGCTAAATTTGGGGAAGAGGGTCCTGCTGAACTGCCTCCAGAGCTAGCAGCAGTCTGAAGCAGTGGCCCTACAGCCGCCTCCACATGGCTGCTTCAGAAGCTCCCAGACTGCAGATTGCAGGGGGCCAAGCAATCATTCAGAGGCTAAGTGCTCTTGCCTTGAGCTGCCTGGATCAGATTGAGGTTTTGGGTGGTGGTCCTGAGGTGTGTTTTCAGTGAGCCAAAGCTGTTGGGGGGATTGCAAAAAAAGGCAGCCTCCTAATAGCTCCAGCAGCTGGGAAAACCCCAGTGATGTGGGACAAAGTTCTCCCTTCTGAAAGCAGAGTTTTACTACTGAGCCCAAAAGCCAAGTAATTGACTGGCAACATGAGCAGGCAAAGGAAGCAAAGCAAGCCCAGCAATCCAACTTTAGATTCCTTTTTTGGGGACAAAAAGGACCAAAGCATGGAACAGGAGGAAGACAACACAGTCAGAACTCCCACACCAAAAGTTTCCAAGAAAAATACAAAGTGAATAGAGGCCATAGAGAAGCTTTAAAAGGATTTTAAAAACCAAATAAGAGAAGTAGAGGAAAAATTGGGGAGAGAAATGAGATTGATGCAAGAAAATCATGAAGAGAGAGTTAACAACCTGACTGAAGAAAATAACATCTTAAAAAAGACTAACTCAAATGGCAAAGGAGTCCCAAAAAGCCAATGAAGAGAAGAATGCCTTAAAAAGTTGAATTTGCCAGATGGAAAAAAGAATCTCAAAAGCTTGCTGAAGAGAATAATTCCTTCAGAACTAGAGTGGAGCAAATGGAAGCAAATGACTTTATGAGAAATCAAGATACTATTAAACAGATCCAAACAAATGAAAAAATAGAAGGCAATGTGAAATATCTCATTGAAAAAACCACTGACCTAGAAAATAGATCCAGGAGAAACAATTTAAAAATTATTGGACTACTTGAAAGCCATGATCAGATAAAGAACCTAGAAATCATCCTTCAAGAAATTCTCAAGGAAAATTGCCCAGATA
>CM053586.1:8926382-8949219 GCA_028646515.1 Pseudochirops corinnae | reverse complement strand
TGGGTGTATGAGTGTGTGTGGGTGTGTGTGTGTGTGTGTGAGTGTGTGTGTGTGTGTGTATGAGTGTGTGTGGGTGTGTGTGTGTGTGTGTGTGTGTGGGTGTGTATGTGTGTGTGTGTGTGTGTGTGGGTGTATGAGTGTGTGTATGTGTGTGTGTGTGTGTGTGTGTGTGTGTGTGTGTGTGTGGGTGTGTGTGTGGGTGTGTGGGTGTGTGGGTGTGAAGGGGGGGTGATGGTGGTGCCAGGAGAAAGAAACACTTTAAACACAGTCATTTTCTAAACCCTGCGATTTTCTCCCCATTTCCTGGTGCCACCGATGGCACTGGCTTTTGATTAGGGGCTCCCCTCTGTGATCACCCGTCTCTGGCCCAGCCTCTTTCCTCTGAAACCCGAGTTAGCTGCTCCACTTTTAACCTGGTCTCTTAGGCCCCTGTCCTGGGTAGGTGGGGCAAGCTGGGGGCGGGGCATACCTGAGCATCATCTGCAATGGGGAGGGGAGGGGAAGGAGAGGCAAGAAGATGGAGTTGGGGGACGAAGGTGGAGGGCTGGATTCTGCCTTTGTGGAGGTCTTCAGGCAGAGGCTGGGGAGGCCGTAGACCGGGCTCTGTTTTGAGATGTGGGTTGGATGTGATTCCTGACGCCATCCTTTCCAGCTTGGCTCGTCCACATCCCGTGGCTTGCTGTGAGCTGGACCCTTTTGGTTAAAAGTATATTTTCCCTCTATTTTTGCCTTTGAGCCCCAGGTGCCCGTAACCCGAGATGGTCACTTAGCTTCCACCAATCCACCAACACTCATTTCACCTGTTATGCTGTAGGCATTGGGCTAGGCCTTGGTGACAGATGGAAAATCAAATCCGTCCCTGTCCTCAAGGGACTTCTAGCCTTGTGCGGATTTTGGTGTCTGCACCATGGGCCTCCCCAGGCCCCTGCGGGCTTACAGAGCCTCTACTGTGCTTCTTTCCCTGTATTTGCAGACCTGGGGGCTGTCCCAGGGCCTCAGTGAATGCAGATCCGTTGATTTGCTGGTTCATGGTCTGCCAAACCACCCCCTCCGCTCCAGGAGCCTCTCCCCCCTCATATTTCCAGCAAATAATTTCTAAACCTTTTCTAAAATTAGCTTTTTGAAAAGTGCCTGATCTTTGCCTGAAAGACTTTATGAAAGTGATTTTTTTATGCTGTCTGGTCTCCAACTCAGCCCTTGGCTCAGAGCCTCATTAGTGGAATCAGTAAGATGAGGCCCTGGGTTTGGAGCCAAGGTGCCTCCCAGGCCTGCCGTGCACATGGCATCCTGGCACATCCTGGCAGGCGCCTTCCAAGCATTTGTACAATTGCTCTTCGTGCCCCCTCCCCCTCCTCATGGTGTTTTGGGTAAAGTAGCTCTCAGAGTCCTCGGTCATCTGATGCTGGAGACAATGAGGTCATAGGTAGGAATCCTGCCTCCTCCCCTCCTCTTGGGGCTCACACAGATGTACAGGGATGCTTGTGTGTCAGAGATGGAGATAGAGAGATTCACACAGCGATACAGACTCATTTTGTGTGTGAGAGACACATGGAGATGGCCTTTTTCCTTCCTGCTACCGTGCCATTTACATTGCCTGTTTGTTTGGGGGACCTGAAGGGAATGCCTTTTGCAGGTGGGGGATGTTGTGGAGCAGATACAGTTTTTCTGCCTTGAACTGCCTATAATCCTGTTTTCTCCCCTCTTCTAATGTTTCAGGGGCCTCCTCAGAGACCCATCAGAATTTCTGGTGAACGCAGCAGCAGCGTCTTGTCATGTTAACCTCTCTCCCCTGCCTTCCTCTCCCTTCTCTTTCTCATCCTCCTTCCTCTGCACTGAGGCTAGCTCTCAGATCTGGCCTTGCTGGTTTCCCGGCTTCCTGCAGCCACTGACGCCCTTTCTTTGTCTTTCAAACCCGGAGGGTTGTAGGATGTCAGAGCTTGGAGCATCTCTTCCAAGTGCCTCATTTTAAGCCTTTTACTGAACTCTACCATCTCCAGAATCCTCTCCTTGTAGACTGGACAATAGAGGCCTGTGGCCCTGGAAAGCTGGGCCCTGGGCTTGGAGGCCTCTTGGAAGGGGAGCTCTGGCTGGGGACTCTGAGGTGGGAGTGAGCCAGAATCCTGAGCTGTTGGGTCAGGGTCCTGCTTCTGTATGGCCCATGGCAGGGAGAGGGTTTGAAGTGAGGAGGGGTCCTGCACATACTCTCCCCTCCCCCAGTCTTCATCCAGCCTCATACTAATGGAGCCTTTCTTTGCTTCTAACCTGTCCTGAGCTGAAGGCCATAGATGTTCTCTCTCTTTTTTATTTGTGTTCAGACCTTAGCACTTCATTAATTCATTCATTAATTCTCTGGGCCCTTTTCTGCTACCTGCCCTTAGAAGTAAAATGTAGTTCAGTACCTTTTATTAAGCACCTGCTACAGAGAAGAAACTTCTTGAGGGCAGGGCTGGTTTCTTTTTTTTTTTTTGGTCTTGTATTCCTAGTACCTCCAACAACGATGTGGTCTAGGGGTGCTAGGAACCCCTAAATGCAAGGGTACAGGATAGGTCTTCCTTGAAAGAATTCTACCACTCACGCCTTCTTTCAGTCAGAGTAGTGAGATTTTATTATAACACTGGTTGGGCAAGTGAGATTCTAAGAATCTATGCAATTCAATGGGGGTAAGATTGATACTTTTATACCAAAAAAGATTGTGAGAAAATCTGGAGGGGATCAAGGGATGGCAGATAGCCTGGAGGGGCAGGTGTAGACAATGAAAGGCTGGTTTGGGTTGGAGGGTCCCAATGAAAGGACAGTTCAAAGGATTATGCTGATGCCTCAGGTAAGCCTAGGGACTGGGCTGTGGGAAAAGTCCAGGGCCTTAAAGGGGTCCATCATTAGCACCCCATCAACAGGAACCAGCAAACAGGAGGTACTTAGCGATAGTTACTTACTGATCGTGGGTGCCGGGTTACTATGCTCGACACCTGGGGATATACAGACTAAGCCTCGCTGCCCCCTGGAGTCTCTTTGGGAGTACACAATACAAAAGAATTGTGATGGGGCGGGGCAAGGAGGATCCGCAATGGGTGAGAATGTGGGAGGGGACACCTAAGCAAGAGCCATAGCATTCTAGGCTTGAGGACACAGATTTAATCTCTGCCAAGCAGAGACATGGCCACCAAGGGCCATAATAATAATAAGGAAAGCTTATTTGTAAAATGTTGAGGAGAGTGATGGAAGCAGCTTTACCTCACAAAACAATGAGAACTCCTTGAGGAGAAAACTTAGAAGCCCCAAATTGAATTCAGCCCGATTATTCCAGGGGCCTGGAAGGAGGAAAACAAATAGGTAAGAAATGGGACAGATAGGCCAGTGTTTACTCTCATTGTCCACAATAGTTGGGGCCACCACATGTGTGTTCTGCCACCTCAGTACACCACTTGGTGCTCTTCAGTTGGTAGAGAGAAGAGCCTGGGAACTCGATTTTAAAGGGTCTTGGGGATAAATTCTCAATGTTAGAGGGGAAGGTTTCTGAAAATAGGAAAGGTCACAGATGATTTTTTATCATCACAACCCTGGCACCAAGTTGGCCTCATTCCTTAGAAGGATGTTGGACAACAGTGTCTTCAGGGCGTGGTCTTCAGTGATTTATATGGATAAAAGAAACCTCATGTAACTAACCAATAGGGTTAGATAAAGCTGGAAAGAAGTGCTAAGTCAGCTAGTCCAAGCTTAGAAACTTAGGCCCAGAAAGAGAAGTGACTTTTTAAAGTTAATATAACTGCTTATTAAGCCAAGTCAACAAGCTTTTATGTGCCAGGCATTGTACTGTGGACAGAAGGAGCTGAGTCTGTTGGGAGAGGCAGCAGGCCTGTGGCTCCATGCAAACAGTGCAGTGTTCTTACCCCTCTGCTGTTTTGGTGGCTTTCTGGCTCCTCTCTTGAATCATAATTAATAAGCTCATACTGCCTTGTAGGCTGGAATTGATTGGGTTTCCAGGGACCATGGGAGCAGAGTACCAGCTCTGGTAGACCCCACCAAGGATTTGAGTTCAGGCAAGTAACGTCCAGTTGTCATCCAAAGGCCAACCTCAGTAAGTGAGAAGAGGTTCAATCCTAGGGTGGCCCTGAGGTCAGCAATATTTTAGCCACAGAAGCTCTCAGAGTCCATCTGCTAAATTGTAGAGGGGTTGCAGTCCCTTTGGACGTGAAATGGAAATCCCAGAGATTGTTGGGGATGGAAATGAAGCTGGGAGGAGGGTAGTAGGTTTTGGAAATCTTGACTGTGTCTATAAAAGTCTGAGCCTCATGAAGTAACAGGACAATAACTTAACACACCAGTGTCAAGGAGTACCTCTGGCTTCTTCCCAGATTTGCTCACTGCTTAGTATCATACTCTAGAGCTGGAAAGGACCCCAGAGATGTGCTTTTATGACTTTCTGGTCTTCCACCTCTCACCCTGGAATATCTCTCTGCTTCTCCAGCCCCCTTCTCCCATTGGTCAGGGCCTCCCCGGGCTGGCCAGCCTTCATTCCTTTCTCAGCTGGACTTCCAACACCTTGTCCCTTTGTGGGGATCTTCCCCTCCCCAGCTTTCTGTTCCCTTTTGTGCTCCGCCATCATCCTCTGTTAGAATGTAAGCTCCTTGAGGGCAGGCAACTGTCTTTCTTTGCTTTTACTTGTATTCCCAGTGCTTAGCACACACATTACCTGGCACATAGTAGGTTCTTAATACATTCTTGCTCCCTGCCTTAATGCCCCTTCATGTGGGAAGTGAGTAACCCACACTGACTCCATCTTGTGACTCAATTCTGGAAGGAGCTCAGCTTCCTTTCTCTTCACTTATGGGTCTCATCCAATTTCTGTCCTGTGAGAAAACGTTATTGCATGGCTGGGAAGCTGGACCCTAAATGAAGGATACAGGTTATGCTGACCAGAAACCTGGTCAGATCTGAAGACTGATGCAAGGAATTTTCTCCCAGTTGTACATCTCAAGTAACTCATGTCTTGTCTGAAAGCTGGCCCATTGCTGGTCAATCACTTCTTGTTTCCTTCTTCCCTTGAATACAGATATTGGGGGCTGGGGAGAAGAGAACCTCCCTTTCTGATTTCAGGGACTTGCACCTGTTCCCTCTCCCTTTCCTGAATTGGAAAGTCCCTATTCTTTCCTCCAGTCAGAAATCAGATTACCTAATTGTGTGACCTGGTTAATTACTTTCTTTTAACTAGCTGGTCTTATTTGATTTTTTTTATACAGAAAAATCTGCTTCACTCTGTATTCAGGGGATATAGGGAATCCATCAACCTGTTTATTATGCCTATTTTGCTAATAAATCATATAGCTTAGATTATTTCTGAAGTTATTATTAATTACCCACCACAGGAAGAGTTGGTTGGATATGATTGAAAACATCTAAACACATTCTTTTCACAGATAAGGAAACCAAAGCCCACGTGGATATCATTTGTGCAAGGTCACCCAGACATTGGGTGTGAGATGTAGTAGCATGGAGGCCATTTAGCTTAATTAACTTGGTTAGAACATGTAGCAATGGCCAGGCCACCCAACCTACCCTCGAGAAGGAAGCCCCTCAACAACGCCCCTGGTTAGTGGTCCTCCTGCCTCCTTTTGGGGACTGCTTATGATTAGCTCCAGCTTATAGTTCAACTTGCTTGCATTTTGAGTGGAAAACTGGTCTTTTAATTTCTAGCTACTGATTGATTCTAGTTCTTTTCTCTTGGGCCAAGCACAATGTCTAATCCCTCTTCCACTTGGCAGCCCTCCAGAAGTTAGAAGGCAGCTCTAAGCACCTCCGTGAGTCACCAAGTCCCTTAACTGACAATTTTATGGTTTGGTTGGACATCCTGCTGCAACCCCTCCCTCCCCTCATCCTATCTACAGATATGATTCAATTTAGCAATTGGGGGAGGGAGGGGGTCTCACTGTGTCTTCTTTGGTGTGAGGAACTCCTTGAGTTGGTGCATATAGGAAATTCATTTGTAAGTCTTAGAATTGCCTGGGGCATTGAGAGGTGAGCTGACTTGCCTAGGATTATGGAACCAGTGTGAATAAGAGATGGGGCTCCAGCCAATTTAGATCTTCCTTCTTAGCTTAGCCTTGTGCTTTCTAAAATATGCGTGCTGGAATAGGATTCTCTGCTGCTTCCAATGTGATCAGACAAGGGCTAATGGTAATGGTGGTGCTGATGAATGTTGTGGTCACCAGCACCAGCACCATTACCCCTTCCCTCACTTCAGCTGCCCCCATATCGGTGTGGAATGTGGATATACTGGCAGACTCAGTTGTGCAGATGCAATTTTGAACTGCTGTTTTCCTCTCTCTTTTATCAAAGAGAATGGCTTACCTAGTTTGGGAGGGAGGGGGAAAAGGACATGAAACAGAGAGGCAACCAAGAGGGGAATAATGGATAGGGACACTGAATTTAAGATTCTGAAAGACCTAGGTTCCAATTCTGTTTCAGACCCTTTCTGACTCCTGGGCAAGTGACTTTTATCTCTCTATGCCTCAGTTATCTCATCATTAAGATGTGAGGGTTGGACTCTGACTTCTAAAGTCCCTTCCCCCTAGGATGCTGTGAAATCAGCAAAAGCTCAGATAAATAATTCATGTTGATAATCATTCATGTAGCTCTTTACAGTTACAGAGCCTTTGGTCACCTTGGTTCCCAGTAGCCCATGAAGGAGACCTTTGGAAGTGTGATGGTGCACTCACTATGATCCTGATTTCCCATATGAGGAGCTGTGATTGAGAGGTGAAGAGCCTTGCCTGGGCTGATCCCACCCCTAGGCAGTGTCAGAGTTGGGTCTTGTCCTCTGCTCTGATGCCACTGGCCTTGGTTCTCTTCCCACTCTACGCTTACCTCTTGGGCTCTCATTCTTGTCTTCTCCCAAGGCAGCCTTGGCTAGCCTTTGCTTTCTGCTGCCAGGCCACCTTTTGGACTTTTCTTATGCTTACAATTCAATAATACTCTCTGGGAAGTTTCCCTCCCACAAGAATTGCTGTCTGGTCACGTTCCCTGTCATCCACTACTTTCAGGTATGATTGCGGAACTTGTTATTTAAAATGAACTGGTGGAGGGTGAAAGGGAGGAAGGGCCTTGTGGGGTCTACTCTCCTGTGGGTAATGGGGTTGTAGTTGATTCCTCTGTGTTTGCATAAGCAGACATTGAGTTGTAATTATATTGGGGGAGCTCCTAATCCTCCTCCCCACTCCTTCCCAGTTTTTTTTTTTTTAATGATGGCTGGCCTTGGCCATGGTGCTGAAAGTGGTATAATCACCCCCTTTGCTCCCCAGTCCCCCAAAGGCCGCTGGCAGTAGGGAAGATTGGTTGCCTTGGCATGTTTCCTGTTGTATAGCAACCAATTATAGCTTAATTAGCCTAGAGTTAATTTGGATTTTGTTGCCGAGCTGCTGACTCTTGCAGGTGATGTGCCCTCCCTGGGCCATGGGGCTCCCAGTGAGTTAATGGGGTGATTAAGCATGGTGGTTGCTTGACTTCTTGGGCCCCCAGCATTGCAAAATCATTTCATTTGAGTAATTTCACTGTTGGCTGAGATGGAAAGGGCCGGAGTGGAGAAGTTTCAGCTTTGCTGAGCTTGGGAGGCTTTTGCTTATACCGTCAGCACAGAGGTGGAGTTGGGGCACTCTGTGCAGGGAGATGCGTTGCCTTGGCAACTGGATGCAATATTTTTCTGTTTCTCAAATTGGAGCCTGGAAAATGCTTACCAGGATCTTAACAATTGCTCTGAACCTTTGTGCTTTGTATGGGTGACAGATCATTTTCTGGGATCTTTCTTGCCAGTGATGTTTAAAGACTTCTCCAGTGGAGGCTGGAGACGGGCTTGGCTGCACTCCCTGCTTACCATCTCTGTCTCTGTTACGGGTCCCTGCAGTGTCTGACAGCTACCATCTATCTCTCAGCAGCCAGGCCCTGAGGCTTAGGACAGGGGCACCTAACCCAGAGACCTGGCTTCTACATCCGAATCTCAGTTGCATCTTGACTGACTGTAGATAGTTATAGAACTGTGGAATCTCAGAGCTGGAAAGGTTCTCAGTGACCACCTAGTGAAATCTATATCTGAAAAAATCCCTTTATGACATTTCTAGTATGTTGTCATCCAACTTCTGTGTGGAGATCAAGTTAGGAGGCTACCCAGAAGTGAGAAGGAAGGAGGTGTGGGTAGAGGAGATGGAGGAGACGTTGCCAAAGGGAAGGGGATGGTTCTTAAGGGTAAAGAAGATGAAGAGCCAAATAGGCAGTCAAGGGAAGAAATCCATGGTTTCTCAAGGCAGCTCATTCCTCTTTGCTAATCCTTTCTGACCACTAAGCTTTTCTTTGCCTCAGTCCCAAATCTGCCTCTATCCCCTCCTCCTCCCATTGCTCCTGGTTAAATCACTCAAAGAGTAACATAAGACCATGTTACTTGTCTTAATCGCCCTTAACTTAATCTTTTAAAGATAAAATTTCCACTGAAACCTTATGTTTTTTATATTGTTTCATTTCCTCCCGGAATCCCTCCTCTCCTCCTTTCCAGAGAGCCATGCCTTATAACAAAGTTGTTTGTTTCTTTTTTTTTTTTAAAGAAAAAGGAATTGAGAGAACAAAATGACCCACACTTTGAAACAATCTGAAAATTTATGCAGTGAGTGGGGGAGTGCCTTCTCATTTCTTCTCCGGGCCATGCTTACTCTCAGGTTTTGCAATGTAACTCACTCTTAATTGCTGCTGGATAAATGATCATTTCCAAGCCATCCCAGAGTTTACTTCTAGAGGCAAAGCTGCACGTTTATGGAGCTACTCAGTATGCATTTAAATGCCTGCTTGTGCGAGGCACTGGAGAGACATAGACTATCATGAAACAATGCCTGTCCTCAAGGTGCTTTCGTTTTACTGGCTAAGAATTTTGTAGGGTTTTTGTTGTCATAGTCATTTCAGTCACATCTTGGCAGAGATCCTGGAGTGGTTTACCATTTCCTTCTCCAGCTCATTTTACAGATGAGGGAACTGAGACGAGCAGAGTTAAGTGACTTGCCCAGGGTCACACAGCTAGTAAGTGTCTGAGGATTTGAACTCAGGTCCTCTTGACTCTTGGCCTGGCACTTTGCCCACTGTTCCCAGCTTAGAATACACAGATGAAAAAATACAAAGTTCTTTGGGTGGGGATGGGGTCTATGCAGCAGGCTGGTAGGGTGTTCACAGCTCAGGGCCACATGTCTGACAGCTTCAGGGTGGAGTGTGACTGATGTGAAATCATGCGTCCAGAAAGAGCATGGCGAAGGGCTTGAAATGTCTCTTCTCTCCTGGCTTCAGAGGATCCATACTTTGGGTTCTCTCTGAACACACTTGGGATCTGGGTTTGCGGATTCCTCCAGGAGAATGTCAGCTTCTGGAGGAATGATTTTCTTCTTACTGGAACGCAGTAGATTTTAGTTGAACTGAAATGAATTGAGTTCTTTCCCCCACTTCCTCTCTCATCATTCTCTAGGAGCTCATGCTGATTGAGCATCCTGTGAGGACTCCTGGACCCAGGACCATTTGTCTCTCTGAAGTTCAGAAAGTTCAGAAAGTGTTCAGGTCCCAGCCCCGGGTTCGGAGTGATTGCTGACTCACTCAAGGGACCCAGCCACTTCCACTTCCTGGGCAGCAAGGCTACCATGCTGCTGTAGGGGAGGGGGAACATGGGGCTGCCCCCAGACCTTGACCTCTTTAGATGAGTTCATCGTCCCTTAATTAGTTATAAGTCAAAAGTGAGCAATGTCGACTAAGAGGATGAATGTGCTCATCGGATTGGGGATTCTGAGCAAGCAGGTCCAGTGGTCCAGATCCCTTAATATGTTACAGATGAGGAAACTGAGCCCCAGAGAGAGGACAGGAACTAGCCAGAGTTTTCCTGAGAGGTGCTGCTTCCAGCAACAAGGTCTCTTTCTGTACCTCCCTGGTCAGGTCCTGCTGCATGCTGGGCTCCACCTTGGATCTGGGGATTGTCCAGAGAACAGCAACCAAGCTGGCAGAGGCCGTAGGCTTTTCCCATTGGAGGAACTGGGGCATATTTAGCCTGGGGGAGACAGATTGTAAACGGGTCCCAGTACTCCAAGGGCTGTCTTGCTGAGGGGGATCAGCCTCATTCTTGGCCCCAGCGGGTAGGTCCAGGGGCGCTAGGGGAAGATCCAGAAGTGAACTTAGGCTCCGTGCCATGAGAACTGTGCCCAAGTGGGGTGGGCTGGCTCCAGAGGCAGTGGGCTTCTCCTCATGAGTTCTTCTGGGAGATGCTAGGGGACCTTGTTGTAGAGTGGCTCCTGAAGCAGAGGCGGCATGGAGCAAGGGAAGGGACATGGAATCAGCAGATCAGGGTTCAGATCCTTGCCCTGTGCGGACTACTGTGTGAAGTCCCCTCTCTGGGCCTCAGTTCCCTCATCTGGAAAATGGGAGGATTAGATTAAATGACCTTTAAGGTTCCTTTGCACTCTGGATCTCTGCTTCTAAGGAGGGTTGGGGTTGGGGCTGGATGGTGCCCAAAGATGCTTCTAACGGTCACATTTCTGGGATTCTGGGATCATCCTTTGGGTGAATTTTAAAGGCAACTGTCCATGAAACCTCAATTTCTGAGTTTGTGTGTGTGTGTGTGTATGTGTGTGAGAGTGTGTGTGAGTGTGTGTATGTGTGTGTGTGTGTAGGAGTGTGAGTATGTGTCTGTATGTGTGTGTGAGTATGTATGTGAGTGTGTGTGACAGTGTGTGAGCATGTGTATGAGTGTGTGTCTGTGTGTATGTCTGTGGGTGTATGACAGTGTGAGTGTGTGTGTGTACACATCCACAAAGCCTCTTAAATCTTTTATTGGGACTAATACAGGAGAGCAGCTGATTTGGATGATCTGAGTCTGAATTCTAGGATGCATTGATCTCCCATACACACTCTGTTGCCAGTATGGGCCCTTTCTGCCTTCACCCTTCGCTCCTCTGCCCGGGTGGCCACCTTGGGGCCAGCCCTTCTCACCTCATGCCTGGACTGTTGCCAGAGCCATTGATTGGACTCTCCTCACTCTAGCTCAGCATCCACTCTGCTGACTCTCCCTCCTGCCTCCCTCTGTGGAGTCGAGCCAAAGGAATGAAGGGTGGGGGAAGGGAGACCAGGACAGGACCAGTCCCTTGTTCACTGTGTGGCTGTTTTCAGGAAAGCCAGGCTGGGGCAGGAGCCAGGAGAAGTCAAGTTTGCTGTGATGAGCTGGGGTGGGGTTAGGGGGGTTTCCACTCTATCCTTCTGTCCTGAGCTGTTAGGCATCACAAGGCAGCTTTCTGATTGCTCTTTGGGGCCAAGCCTCACTACCCCGCTTCCAGTGTTTGAGACAAGCCACATTCTGCAGGGGGTACTGCCCTCCTACTGCCCCCTGGGACCCAGGTAGAGTGAAGTCATGGCCAAACCAGGCAGGTTTGGGATTATCATATAGGGCCAGAGTGGCAGGGCTGAAAGGGCAGGGGCCTTTGAGATTGCTGAGCCTGGTCCCTTCATTTGAAAGCCTCTGGAGCCCAGAGGGCTCACATCATGAGTTAGAGCTCCTTCCTTCCCAGCCCCAAGTATAGCTTAACATGGCCATGTTCTGGCAAGGAGATGGGAGAGGAGCCCAGGAAGCAGGGCTCCCTCTCTGAGAGAGGGGAGGAGGAAGGGTTTAGCCTCTCCCTCACACCCCCGAAGGCTCCCCGCTCCGTTTCCTGTGCCTCCCTGATGGGAAGCCAGGCTGGGGAGGGGAGGGGAGGAGGAGAGCAGGTGGGGAGAAAGGTTTCTCTGAGGCTGTTGCCTTGGGAATGGGAGCCAAGGCTGCAGCAGCTGCCAGAGGCCCCAGGCAGTGGCTGGCAGCCAGGAAGCACCAGTGCCCTTGAGTTATTTCCCATCTTTCACCCATAACAGTATCACAGATATTCCAGTGTCTTGGAGCTGGGGTGAGAGCTCTTTGGTTTGGGTCCAAGGTGGCTCAGGTCTAGTCAGAAAGTCTTCCTCCCCCAAAGGCTCTGTGCTGTGACAGGTGGCAGAGTAGGGGTTAATGCTCCCTGCCCACAGGCAGCTTACTGTTTAGTTGGAGAGACTCACACCTTAAGGAGCTCTGAGGCACGGCTGGGGAAGAGGATTCTGGCTGCTCTCCTCGCTGGGTGACCTCGGAAATGGAGCTGAGCTGACTCATCTGCATCTCCGGTGGAAGGAGGGGCTGGCCCGGATCATCTTGGCTGGCCTCGGTGCCCTTGTCCACACTGCTCTCTTTCCTCAGTTTCCTCTTTGGTGAAATGGGGAGGTTGAGCTAGATCCTGGGGTCTGTCTCGCTGCAGTGACTTTTCCAGTGATGCCGGTGGCATCCCATGTATGTATTAATGCGGAGTAGGAGAGGCAGGCGTCCTAGTGGGTGACAAGAAGGCCTGGGTTCAAGTTCTGCCCTGTCCTGGCAGTGTGGTCCTGGGCAAGGCACCACTCAGTGGGCACCCACTTTGGTTTACACTTCCTCAAACTATGGAAGACTTTTCAGATCTTGACTCTTGTCCAGTGTGTCATTTGTCCCTCCTAGCTTTGGGTCATCCGTACGTTTGCTTTAATCAGAATAACTGATAAAGATATTGAACAGCACCTGGCCCAGGAGAGATCCCTGGGCACTCAACTAGAGACCTCTCTCTAAATAGATATAGAAGATGAGGGAGTTTGATTGTATTCAATGAATACCTGACTCAACACCCTCTAACTCTCCTGGAGAACTGGGTGTGGACTGCTTCTGTTACTGTTCATGACCCCATTGGGGGTTTTCTTGGCTAAGAGACTTGGGGGGGGTTGCTGTTTCCTTCTCCAGCTCATTTGACAGATGAGGAAACTGAGGCAAGCAAGGTGAAGTGACTTGCCCAGGGTCACACAGCTAGGACGTGTCTGAGGTCAGATTTGAACCTGACTCCAGGTTGCTGACTCCAGGACTCATCTCTATCCACTACTCCACCTAGCCATCGAGATAGTACCTTAAGGTTTGTGTTAACATGCAGTGTTATATGTGATATAATTCCATTCTGTGAATCAGGTGCTATTATTATGTGCATTCTGCAGATGAGGAAGCTGAGGGCTCTAATTAGCCCCAAGTCACCCAGGTCAATGTCAAGAGCATCAGAGTCAGGATTCAAACTCAGGCCCTTTGACTCCAAATACTGAATGCTCCACTCTCGAGATTCCTGATCCCCAGCCACTGATGCCTGAGAGGCTGGGGAGGGGCTTATGCTGGAGGCTAAGGCCTTATTTCTCCTTTCTTCCAGGAGGATGGGTTGCCCCCCGGTGCCACAGCGGCCCGAAGGAATTTGATCAGCAGCATGTTCACCCTGACCACGGGCATAGTCCTCCTCCTGGGCCTCCTGTTTGCCTCTGTCTACATGTACAGGCACTATTTGATACCTCAGGTGAGTGGGCCTCCCTCCCCCCCACAAACTGGCATTCCTAAGACACAGATCTCCGAGCATGTCAGCCATTCAGACGTTTTCAGGGGCTCCCTGTTACCTCCAGGATAAAACATGAAATCCTCAACCCAATACTGAAAAACTTCCTCCATCTGACTCCCACCCATCACTTCATAACTGCTCCCCTTCACAAACTCTCTGCTTTGGTCAGGCTGGCCTGTTCAAGGCTCCCTCTGTAGAACCTCCCCACTTCTGTGCCTTTGCCTAAGACATTCCCTTCCTCCCCACACCCGGAATAAATGACCTTCCTCCTCCCTCCTGCCTTCTGGAATCTGCGTTCCTCTCAGGACACAATTCAGGTGCCACTACCTGCCAGAGACCTTCTTGATTGAAGCAGTTACCCACCATATACCAGGCATGGTTCTGGGTGCAGGGGATGCAATGACAAAGACTGAACCGATCCCCCCCTTGGGGGAAGAGCGCCCACTCCTCAATATCTAAATTACTAAGGATTTCCTTGTGTCTCCTCTTTCTGTCCTTAATCATTCCATATGAAATAGAATTGAGGGAGGAAAAAGAAGCAGTAGAATGGGGAAATCAGCAAAACTGATCATTGCAATGGAAGAAAATGAACTAGATGCCGAGCTCCACCCCTGTGGCCCCTCATCTTTGTCTTTACTTCTCTGATGCCAGGCTCTTAAGGCATGCTTGGTATATGGAAGTCTAGACCTCCAGGGCTGCCTCCGACCCTAGGTCTGATAGCCGCTGTCTGTTTGAGGGATTGTCAGTGTCTGTGGGTGGAGGTGAAGGGCAAAGGGCAGGTACGTTGTACCTTTGGAAAGGAACGGTGTTTGCCTCAGTCCACTCAGTGAAGCTTAGACCTGATTTTCAGGTATATCTTCTCAAGCCTGGGAAAGAGGGGCCAGTGTGGGTCCCAGACCTCTCAGACTTGACCTTCACTCAAGTGAGTTTGCAAGAAGAAGGTGGACCCCACAGACCCTCCCTGCTTTAGTGTGAATTTCCCCCACTTCTCCGTGGGAATTTTCTGAAGTTCAGCAGCTTCCTGACTTGTGGTGACTTTTGTTCTCCTTTTCCCCTTCTTCCCCTTCTTCCCCTTCTCCAAACTGAGATAAAGCCCCATCAGGTCATATTGGGGCAGGGGTGCCAAGTTTTGCTCATTCATTCCCCATTTCTCATGAGCCAGCATGACTCAAGACAGTTGTTCCCCATCAGACTTCCTCTTTGGAGACTAGCTCCCACCACTGGGTTTCCCCTTCTCTAGAGACCCAGGGGAGGGAGGACGGGAGATGGGAGTGGGTCCCCATGAGCAGGCTTGTGAAGATGAGGCCTCTGTAGCCCAAAAGAAAAAGTCTGAGAAGGGAGGTCCCACAGAATACTGAAGGGATGGGAGGAAGGAACGTTCTCTTTGATTTCCCCAGCATTGGGAGCCCTACAGTGGAAGGAGGACCCTCATTTAAAGTCAGAGCACCTTGGTTCTTTTCTGGTGTTGCCTGTATGGACTTGGGTCAGTAACTCCTCCACTGTGAGCTTCCATTTACATCTCCTGTAAATCAGGCATGGTGATCAGTCAGCAGCATTTATGGAGTGTCTTACTGAGGGGCTGGGAGCAGGAATCTAGAAAACAAGACCATTGCTAGCCCTAATGCCTTTTTATCCTCCTGGTCCCTCCCAAGATCTCGCACCGGCCTCGGGAGAACGTATTCCGCTGCGGGGTCCTCTACGAGGACTCGCTCTCCTCCCCCTTCCATAGCCGTCTGGAGCTTCAGGAGAATGTGGAGATTTACATCAAGGAGGACTATGAGCATATCAACATCCCTGTCCCCCAGTTTGGGGGTGGTGACCCAGCCGACATCATCCACGACTTCCAGCGGGTAGGGGTGATCTTGCCTGGGAGGTAGAGATGTTTGTGTAGGAAGGTGACCCTATTCTGGTCAACCCGGGATGTCATTCAAAGCCCAGCCCTTCTATCAGGGGAGGAATTCTGCATTAGAAGGGATCCATGTCAGATGAAATCACTGAAGCAGCAGTGCTTCTCTGGTTATGTTCCTCCAGCTTCCACTGGAGTCCTTCCACTGAAAAGATTAGTAGTGTTCCCGTAGTTTTAAGGACCCATGGGATCTTGCTAATAAAGTTCAGCTATTGGGGTTGGGGTCCAGATGTTTATCTATAGAGTCTCTATTGTGTCATGTTTCCTCTCCGTAGAGCAATGCAGCATCATGCAACCCCACACTGGCCTGGGTTCTGGGGTCTGCATGGCCATTAGTGGCTGTATTAGCTTCTCTTGCCTCAGTTTGCCTGTCTGGAAAATGAGACGATTGGTCTGGGCGTCCCTTCCGACTATGGATCTATAGTCTATTTCTAAGTAAATTCTCTAAGCCTCAGTTTCCTGATCTGTAAAATGAGAGCAGCTGGACTCAAGGGTCTCTGGGACCCCTTCCAGCTCTGACATTCTATGACAAGTACATACCTCAATTCTGAGAATAAGAGATGGCATTTCTTTAAAATTTTGCAAATTTTTTTTATTATAAACTAGACACATGTGAATGTTTCTGTACATGAAACAGTGAGAAGAAAGGCTGTGTATGAAATGACAAATCCGCCCTCTCTGGCCTATTTCCTCCCAAAGCATTAAGTCGGACGTGGTTGCACCGGCATTGCTTGGTTGTCTGTGGTCTCTTGAGCTGCCTCTTGCTTCCTTTTCTCCATTTTCAAATGCTTCCTCAGTAAGAGCTGACATTTATAGTGAGGCCTGGAAGGTTTCCAAAGCACCTCAGAGACGTGATCTCATGTGAGCCGCTGTGAGGTGGGTGCTGTGTGGTCACAGCATTGCAGAGAGACTTGTGAGGGACTGGAGATTTGGATGTCTGGGTAGTGAGCTTCTAGGAGCTTCCGAGGATTCCAGGATCTTAGATCCGGAGCTGGGAGGTCATCAAAAAGGCCTCATTCCCTTGTTTTTCATGTGAGGAAACGACCAGAGGGGTTCATAGGATCTTAGAACTGGAACAGACTCGAGTGGCCATCTGGCCCAGCCCATTCTGCAGATGAGGAAACTGAGTCCTAGTGGGGTCCAGCAACTTGCCCAAGGTTACACAAGCAGGGAGCATGGCAATTGGTTCGATGCCAGATTCTTTCTACTGTGCCACGAGGGTCCTAGCTCTTAAACTAAATGTTCTTAGGCAGAAGCCAGGCAAGGCATGAGGGGGAGGAGGGCATTCTTCTTGCCATTCCATTCACCCATTGTCCTTGATGTGCAGTGATCCTGAAGGAGGTGGGAAGGGTTGGCAGTGGCCTAGCCCCTGGTGGGGTGGGTGGGCTGGGGGTACAAGCTGGGCTGGCTTGGGAGCCCCTCACCACTGGATGACTCTCTCCTGGTTCCAGGGCCTGACTGCCTACCATGACATTGCTCTGGACAAGTGTTACGTCATTGAGCTCAATACCACCATTGTGATGCCCCCAAGGAACCTCCTGGAGCTGCTGGTGAATGTGAAGGTGGGTGCAGACCTCTCCCCTGCCCCTCTCAGCTGCCAGGGATCATGCTAGAGTGTGACTGAGTCCATCACTGGCTCCTGAGAAGCCTCAGTGGTCCCCTGTCTGCTTCCATAAAACAAACTCCTGCTTGGAGGTTCAAGCCATCCAGGTCTGGCGTCAGTCTGACTCTGCAGACCTGTCACCTCCCTCCATACTCTCCACACTGCAGCCAGACCCATCTGTTGGTTGTTCTCTGTGCACAGTGTTGTATCTCCAGCCTCCCAGCCTTTGCTCAGGCTGTGCCCCATGACCAGGTTTTCCCACTTCTCCTGCCTCGTGGACTTTCCTACCCCTACTCAGGTCTCAGTTCCAATATCACCTCTTACATGAAGCTTCTTTTGATCCTCACTGTGACTTGTACCCTTCCCTTCCCCTCCCATCCCACCCAGAACTTCAGGGATATTTCATTTCGTATTGACTTGGCTGGGTTCACAAAGTTTCCTCCATAGAACGTAAGCTTCTGGAGGGCAGGGAATCTTTGTTTTTGGCATATAAATGGGCTGAAATATTGTTTATTAAAATGAATTGAATCGAACTCCGTGGCCCATTTGGGAGCCTGGCTCACTGGATTGACACTTGTGTGTGGCTCCTTTGTTTCAGAAGGGGACCTACCTGCCCCAGACGTACATCATCCAGGAGGAGATGATCGTCACGGAACACGTCAGTGACATGCAGCAGCTGGGCTCCTTTATCTACCGCCTATGCAGTGGCAAAGAGACCTACAGACTGCGGCGCCGCACCACGAGGAGACGTAAGAGCACCAGCCCTGCCCCTGCTCTGCCACTGCCTCTGAGGGCTGGTCCAGGCTTTCTCCTTAATCTCTGCATCTGCCAAGATCCCTGTGTCAGGGGCTCTGAGCCATCTTCCTTATCTCGTGAAAAAGCAGAGCCTGCATTCTGTTTTCCAAAGGGCGGGGTTGGTTGTAGTCTCATAGACTTAAGATACTTTAGAGAGCATGGAGTCCAACCCCTCATTTTTGCAGATGGGGAAACTGAGGCCCAGAGAGGGGAAGTTTGCTTCCAGGTCAAACACAGAGTAAGAACACCAGAGCTAGGCTTCACACACTGACGCCAAACCATTCCACCTACTATCCCCAACTACCTTCCGCACTGGAGATGGTATGATAAACCAGAAGAGACAAAGAGAGTCATTTAGATTCATGGGAATCCTCCTCCGTCTCACCCCTTGGGTTTAGCTTCAGGGCTCCTCTGGCCAAGGATCCCACCTGCCTCCGGGGCAGAGGGCCAGGCAGGGCAAGATGCCCACCTTTATGCCATCCCTCCCTGGTCAGGGAGATTTCCCAGTACTTTGAACTTTTCCTAATTCAGTTCTCTGCTGTGAAAAAGAATGCAGCCTCTCCTTGGTGCTAAACTGAATTCTTTCAGGTTCTTGGGGCTGGGAAAATGGATGGCCAAGTTCCAGGACCCCGGACTGGTCGGCTCAGCCCTTGTCTGTCACCACTGGCCTTTGGCCTTCATCTCCTTTGGCACTGATACACTGAAGGGACAGAGTTCTATCCAGCAGTGCCTGTTGTGGTTCAGTGCACCAGCCTTCTCTCCCTGAGGCTCATGGGACTTGGGTCTTCTCTTTTCAGGCATCAACAAGAGGAACGCTGGAAATTGCCACTCTATCCGACACTTTGAGAACACGTTTGTGGTGGAGACGGTGATCTGCGAGCAGTAGTGGGCCTCTGCCTTCTGACCTCTCCTTCCCTTCCCTGCTGCTGGCCTCTGCCCCTTCCCTTCCTCCTTCCCTCCCTCCCTAGGCTCCGCTTTGCTTCTACCTGGGAAAGCCTTCCTTTAGACTTGGGCCTGCTCCAGACTTTTCTTTGCCCCTCCTGCCCTCCCCCGCCTGTGCTGTAGCCCCCTGGGACTCCCCTCTATCTCCCCTGTGTCTCTTAGCAGTGCCTGACAGTAGCTTTGAGGCTGGGGGGATGACCTTGATCTTGGGATTGCATTTATTTGGTGACTTGGAAGCAAAAGTTCAGTGGGACCCACGCGTTGGGTTTCAGTGGCTGGAGATGAGGAGGGGTCATGGGATGGTCAGTCTAGACCTAGGAGGTCATTATCAAGTAGAGTGAGAAGTCATTGAATCCAGCCTCCTCATTTGACAGTTGGAGAAACTGAGGCTGGAGAAGGCCAGCCCAGGGTAACATTGCTGAGCTGGAACTTGAACTCAGGTCTTCTAACTCTGAAGCCAGTGTGTTTCCCATGGCCCCAAAGGACCTTCTCTGTAGGTTATCACTCTCTTCCTGGGAGTATGGAAGGCCTTGACCTGGGGTTCTGCTGTCTTGCGGGTGGGGTGAGGGGTAGAGGACAGAGAACAGGGGGCACCCAAGAGTTGGCCTAGATGAAAAGCACAAAGTTAGTCTGATGCCCCAGCACATCTCTGCCCAGTACCCTATGGGCAGAGAGGGAGGAAGGGAGGGAGGGTTGGTTGTTCTCAGGGAAGACGCGTAGAGAACCAGGCGAGTACAATCTGTCCATGTAGCAGAACCAAAAAAAAATGTGAGTGGGGCCAGTCCCCCAAGGCCAAAGTCACCTGGTGCTGCTGACCATGGTAGTGGGCACACAACAGTGTCCGCTGGTGCAGGAAGGAAGGGATTGGAACTCCAAGGCTGGGCAGGGGGTGGCAGGGTTGTTAGCTCATCTAAGCACATGGGATGGGTGGGTGGGGCATCACTGGAATTAGGGAGCCTGTGGGGCACACATTCTGGAGCCCCCCTGAGTGGGACCCTCTTCTGAACCCACATCAGAAGAAGGAACCAGGGTCAGAGTCAGCCATTCATCTTCAGACTTAGGGTGAGGGCTTAATCTTAGGATTTAGACCCTGTGGTCCAGTTCCTTCATTTTACAAAGTGGGCAGAGGGGGCTTTGAACCCAGGCCCTCAGGCCCCACATCCAAAGCACTGAGCCTTGCTTCAGGTGGGATCCTGTGTCACTCGGAGCCAAGTTGGAGCTGTCGGCTTCTCCAGAATTAGGGCAGGTGTTTAAAAGGGAGGGGGGGTGGGGATGGGGGTGGGGGGTAGGCTCCAGTCCACGTTTGAATGTGGGAAGGCCCTGAAGGAAAAGGCCAGACTGAGCTGGTACATTTATACCCAGCCTCCTCCCTCCTCCCTCTAACCTTCTTCTCTCCTCCTCGCCCCCTCCCCCCCCCGCCCCCTTTCCCCCTCAGCCCCTGCTTTGGGTTTGGGGCAGATATAAAATGTGTCCTCGGCCTTGACTTTGCATGATTTCCCTGGTCATTTAATATGCTAACAATGTGCAGCCTGAAACCTTAATTAACAAAAGGACCTTGGTTGTTCCCCCTGCATTAATCTAAGGGCCCAGCCCTCGGCTGCCTGGCAGCTCCCCCTCCTGGGATGGGACTCCAGATGCTACAAATGTTTCATCTGTTAGATTCCTGTTTTGGGAAATGCCCATAAAAGAATAAACTCGTTGACCTCCGACTCGTGGTGTGTGCTGCAGGGAGATGGGGCTGGCGAGGGGGCTTCTCTCCCATCTCAGCCTCCAAGCCCCATAAATGTGGGCCAGGCAAGGGAAGGAGGAACAGGGACAGGGTGAGTCAGGGCCTCGGCCGGAGAGAATGCTAATGGAGGTGTTCCTTCTCCCTACCCGTGGATGCCAGAGAGAAAGGCTGATGGGGCCAGAGCTGGAGAGCTGGAAAGGGTCGGGAGGTTCTGGTAGTAAGTGGCCAGACCCCAGGTCACCTTCCAGTCCACTGTCTCCTATCGTACCATGACGGGAGAAAGGGTTAATCTTCTCAGAAGACGTCTTCCTGAAATGCAGGTCTCACTGTCCCGCTGTGCTCAAGAACCTAGAGTGGTTCTTTGAGCTCCCAGCTCCAGCCTGCTTTTCCAGGCTTCTCACCCACAACTCCCGGGTCCTGCTCTTCCCCTTAGCCAAGCTGGGCCATTTTCTGTGCCCTCTCAGGCCTGGAATGGCCTCCTTCCTCAGATGCCACCTCCCCCCAGCTCTCTCCTCATATGACCCCATCACATTCTCCTATTGTAGCCTTTTTTCCCACTCCCAGTAGAAGGCTCTTGGCTTAGGACCCCCCTGTGGGACCTTCTTCCACCAGCCCATAGTGGCAACAGCATCTGGACCTCTCGATCCTAAAAAATTTCCTGGGCATGCTGGGAAATTAAGCCATCTGCTCAGGGTCACAGCCTGGAGGTCAGTGGCTGGCCCTGAAGCCAGGTTTTCCCAACTGGGAGACAGGCTTTATTCACTATGTACACTCCCTCGAAGCTCTGGGGAAACGCTGAAATACTTGAATGTGGTTGCTCTGACTCCCCCAGTCTCTGAAATGTAGGAGCCCCAGCTTCTACATTAGAAGCTGGAGCCCCAGCCTTATCAGAGTCATTGAGGGCAGCGGAGTCAGTGGTGGTGAGTGGCTCAGGGCTAATTCACCTTGACCACCTCGAAGCAGCACCAGTCTTGGTGGGAGGAAGGGGAGAAGATGTGGCTACCAAGGGACCCCCAAAAGCATTGCTTCCTTCACCCCTATGTCCTTCAGGGCTGAGCTGGGGGCTTGCACCACCCCCACTATTGCCTGGTTACAATAATCAGCTTGTTAGGTTCAGAGCTGGAAGAGCAGGACCCTTAGATGTTGAACATTCACGTTCCCTGCCCCCCACTTTGTAGGTGAGGACACTGAGGCCCCATGGGTTCACTGAACTTCAGGACCACCTCTCACTCTATCCCCTTTTCTGTCCTCTCCTATCTTAGGGCTGCAGGGCTTTCCTGGGGCCCCCATTCCTTAGTTCAACCTTATGCTGTGTCTGACTATTCAGTCCAAATTTAATCCCCATTTATTAGACACCTATTATGTGTGGAGAGTCGGCCTCAAAGCCAGAAGGGGCTGGATTCAGATCTCTACTCACACATTCTGCCTGTGTGACCTTGGACAAGTCACTTCTTCATGCCTCAGTTTCCCCATCTGTAAAATGAGAGGGTATTAAGCTCTCCACCATTTTAGGCCGTGATCCTCTTTTTTTTTGAAGTCAACATTGCTTTATTTCAATGTACAATTGCTCAGTCATACACTTCCCATTTTGAGTCTCTTTACTATCTAAATTTGTGGCAAATTTTTAAAAATTGATTTATTTATTTACTTTTAGTTTACAAGGTTTCAGTTCCACAGTCCCTTGAGTTTCAAATTTTCCCCCTCCCCCCCCCCCATGGCGGCATGCAGACAAGTATAGAATCTGCAAATACTTTCCCACTGGCCATTAGTCTGGTTGTAAAGAAGGGTTGTAACCAATGGAGTGAACAATGGGAAAGAGGAAACAAAACCAAACATGGAAAAGAGCGATAGTGTGTACAGCTTCAGTCTCCCTTTAAGTTCTGTTCTTTTTAGATCTTTCTCGGAATGTAGGTATCTCCTTCCATCCTGAGACCTGTAGAGTTGTCTCATAGCTCTGCGTTGCTGAGAAGAGGCCAATTTATCAAGGCTGGTCATCACACATACATTGTGTCTGTGATTGCGTACAAAGTTCTCCTGGTTCTGCTCTCCTCACTCAGCATCAGTTTATATGAGCCTCTCCAGGTGACTATGAAGACTGTCTCCTCCTCATTTCTTAAGGCACAATAGTATTCCATTACATTCATATACCACAACTTGTTCAGCCATTCCCGCATTGATGGGCATCCCCTTAATTTCCAGTTTTTTGCCACCACAAAGAGAGCTGTAATAAATATTTTTGTATGTATGGGTCTTCCTCCCACTTCTATGATCTCTTTGGGATATAACCCCAGAAGTGGTATTACTGGGTCAAAGGGTATGCAATTATTTATAGCCCTTTGGGCATAGTTCCAGATTGTTCTCCAGAATGGTTGTATCAGTTCACAGCTCCACCAACAATGCATTAGCGT
>CM053586.1:8874077-8918872 GCA_028646515.1 Pseudochirops corinnae | reverse complement strand
ATGGCCATCTCCCTCCTTATTTCTTTGGCACTCCTGGGAAGGTGCCCTGATTTTTTGATTGAAAGTCACTATCCTGCTGATGAAACCAAGTTCCAGAAGGATTTTTTTGGATGAGAAATATCGTAGTGCTCAGCATTAGAGGCACTTGCTGGAGGGGAAGGTCAATAGGGAGAAAGACCCGGCATAGCTTGTATTCATTAAGCTGAGTCTTCAAGGGGCCAGCCATCTTTAGGAGCTCACATTCAATCAGATAATCTAGTTCTGGGAAACTTTGTGAAAACCACTCAGAGTCTTGCTGTAAGACAGTGAGAGTGAAAGCTTTGGCTGCTGTTAATGTCATCAGGGCTGCCATGTTGGCTCAGCAGGGTCCAGTGGTGAAACACAGGACATGGTGGTTTTGCTCTGAGTGGGCGTGTGCCAGAAGCCTCCAGTTCTGTCTACAGACAACTCAATAGATCTCTATGTAAACACTTGAGGAGCTGGGTGCCTGTCCTAGGAGGGCCAGAAGATAAGCTGGGGAGCAAATTCCAGAAGGCTTTTCTGCTACTGAGTAGCAGTGGGGCAGCCTTGGCATTCAAATCATTGAAGCTGAGCCTAGAGATACAATTAACTCCAAGAGGCCTTAGACAGAGAGCTCAGAATGTTTTGGGCTAGATGGTGCGGTGGATAGAACACCAGGCCTGGAGTCAGGAAGACTCATCTTCCTGAGTTCAAATCTGACCTCAGACACTTCCTACTGTGTGACCCAGAGCAAGTCACTAACCCTGTTGGCCTCAGTTTCTTCATCTGTAAAATGAGCTGGAGAAGGAAATGGCAAACCACCCCAGTATCTTTTCCAGAAAATCTCAAATGGGGACATAAAGAGTCAAACACAACTGAATGATATAAAAAGTACAACCCCAGGCCCCTTTGCATTAAAATGGGCCATACCAATATCCCCCCAAGCCAAGTTCACAGGTGCAGTACCCAGCCCTGAGACGCCAGCAGCCTTTCAGAAATAATGGCCTGCCTTCCAGAATGTAATGAATGTGCTCACATGCCCAGTGGGGGCAGGTACGAGGATGACCTACAGTTGCGAGCAAGGCCCACAAGCCCCTTGGGCCTCAGTTTCCTGGTTTGTAAAGTGAGGGGATTAGATTGGGAAGATAGTAGAACTCTTGAGAACCACAGCTGATAGAGCAGGAGACTGAAGATGAAGCAGGTGGCTCAGCGCTGGCCTGGGAGCCTGCAGTTTAGGATGCCTGGCCGAGGCAGGGGGCTGCTCTGCAGGACTGCGCGGGTTTATGGGTGTTTATGGAAGGACCTTTTTTTCCTTTGGGCTCAATGGGGTGGGGGAAGGGGTGATTATGAATGCTTGTAAAAATAAACGCTGAGAAGATAAAGAAGACGGTCCCCAGGCTTCTCCAGCTCGATGCTTTTACCTGATTCAGGAAGCCACCCTTTGTAACCAAGGTCTTTCTTTTCCTTTATTATTTCATTTTGGGGTCTCCCGAATGGCTGGAAGCACAGAGGCCACTCACAGGCCTGATCCCACTCCTGATCACATGGAGGACGCTTTGCCCTTCCTCAAGCCCCTTCCAGCTTTGGGTCACCTTGTGGTCCCATGATCTCCAGCGATGGGAGGTCCTGAGCCTCCCTGGGCAACTTTGAAAGCTGAGGGCTCCGAGTTCGAGGTTTATCGCTACCTGCTTTGTATTTGTAGAAGGCAGCATTCACACTGGGAGGGACAGCCTGGGTGACCCTGGGTCAGTATCTTCACCTCCACGGGCCTCATCTTTTTCTTATCTGTAACATGAGGGGCCTGAGATCCTTCTAAGGACATGTAAGCTCTTAGGATTTTCTGAGGCAGCATTTCACATTTAGATAGCTTCGAGTTAGGCTAACTGTTAGCTTTTAAAATGTTCCTAGAGCTGTGATACACTTGGAGGATAGGGGAGGGGCGGGGCGGATCTCCCATGAAGCACGGACTCTTGAGTTGTTCTCTATCTCTCCTCCCTCCTCCTTCCCTCTCTCTCCTTCCCTCTCTTCCTCTCCCTCACTCTGTCCTTCTTTCCATTCCTCCCTTCTTTCCTCCCTCTCTCCCTCCCTCCCCTCCTCTGTCTCTGCCTCTCTGTGTCTCTGTCTCTGTTTTCTGTCTCTGTCCTGTTGCTGTCTCTTTCTGTCTCTCTCTGTGTCTCTGTCTCTGTCTCTGTGTCTCTGTCTCTCTCCCTCTTTTCTTCTCCTCCACTCCTCTCTCTCCCTCCCCCCCTTCTCCATCCATCCCTTTCTGTCTCTTCTTTCCCCTTCTTGCACAGAAAGAATGTCTAGAGCTTGCCAGAAGGTGGCAGAAGAGACCCACAGATACCCCCTCCCCACTCCCACCCAGCGCTGGCGAGCAGATCGACAGCGGGGGGGGGGGGCCGGCAGAAATTAGCACCTGGGCCCGGATGCTGGGAGCCTCCGGGAGCTGCCGCCTGAGCCAGCCCCGGGTACCCAGGGGGCGGAGCGGAGGCAGGGAGGACTTCCTCTGGAGGATGCTTCGCAGCAGGCACAAGGAAGGATGATCCCCGCGCCGCAGGGATCCGTGGAAGGAAGCGGCCAGTCCTCATGTGTGTTTTGGGGGGGGGGGGGGTGTTCACAGATGCCGCAGCTGGAAGGGGCTTGAGTGCTGTCTTGTCCTACCTGGTCCTTTCCTTTTCCTTTTAAATGTCTTCTTGAGGCTTTGAATACAAATCCTCGTCATTTGCTCGTGACTCCTTCCCCACCAAAGCAGGTGAAGCTTCCTCCCCGTGGCTCCCGATCCCCTTGCTGGGCTCGGGGATCGTCCCTTTTATGGGGTCCCTGTTTTAGGCACACTGGCCTCCCTGCGCTCCCTGGTGCATCCCCTTTGTCCTCGCGTCGCTGGTCCACCCTTAGCTCCCGCCGCTTCGAGAGTGAGCGTGGAAAGCAGAGACCGCTGCATTTTAATCTGTTTCCCCATCCCTTGCTGCAGGGCTGGACGCATAGGAGGCGCTTGATAAATTCTTTTGATTTGTAAAAATTTTGTTTTGTGAATTAGTAGATCATTAACAAACATAGACATTTCAATATACAAAGCTGAGAAAGAAGATTCTATATGAAACCTGTCTGGGCACCTTTTGCATTTTCTTCTGTTTTCCTCTGTGGATTTTTTTTTTTTTGGAGGGCAATTGGGGTTAATTGACTTACCCAAGGTCACACGGCTGGTGAGGCCGAATTTGAACTCAGGTCCTCCTGACTCCCGGGCCGGTGCTCTAGTCACTGTGCCACCTAGCCACCCCCCTCTGTGGATTTTTAAAATGCTTCCTCCGTGGTTTTTTCCTTCCTTTTTTTTTTTTCTCCTATTCTCTGCATCACTATTTTGCCCCTCCCCCAACTTAACTATCTGCCTCAAATAAAAGTCAATTCTTTGTCCAGCAAAACACATTTTTGTTGCATTTTCATGTCTAAAAATATCTGTTCCATCCTACACCTCTGGTACATTACCAGGAGGTGGGAAATTCACTTCATTAAAAAAAAAATTCATTAAATACTTCCCAATTGCATGTAAACTTTAAAATTTGTAATAATGTAATAATTTTTTTCTCAAATTTTGTGTTCTAAATTTCTACCTCCTTTCCACTTTTCCCCTCTCCCTGAGAATGCAAGCATTTTTATTTTATTGTATTTTTATTTATTCTATTTACTATATCTATCTACGTGAGGTCATATAAATTGTATTTCCGTGTTAACCGTGTTACAAAAGAAAATGCAAACAAAATAAAACAAAGACACTAAAGCAGTTTTGAAAAGTAGGATTCAAGCGGCCCTCAGACTCCATGGGTTCTCTCTCTGAAGGTGGATAGCATTTTTTATCCTGGGTCCTTTAGAACTGACTTGATCAAAGTAGCTAAGTCTTTCTCAGCGGATCATCTTGATGACATCATTGCTGTATATAATGTTCTGGTTCTACTCACTTTACTTTGTTATCAGTTCTTATAAGTTTTTCTGGGTTTTTCTGAAATCTTCCTGCTCATCATTTTTTCTTTTAGCACAATAGTACTCCATCACGATCATATATCACAGCTTGTTTGGAAACTCATTTCATTCCCATTCCTTTGGAATTATGATTGGTCATTTCATTCCCATTCCTTTGGAATTATGATTGGTCATTTCATTGATCTGAATTCTAGTTTGTTTGTTTGTTTGTTTGTTTTTGCTTTTTGGAGGGCAATTGGGGTTAAGTGACTTGCCCAAAGTCACATGGCTAGTTTTTGTGTCAAGTGTCTGAGAGCAGATTTGAACTCATGTTCTCCTGACTCCAGGGTCAGTGCTCTATTCACTGCGCCACCTAGCCGCCACCTGATCTGAATTCTTTAGCCTTTCACAGTTATTTTCTGTTAAGATGCACAAGCCCTCATCACTTCTCACCTAGGCTAGCACAATAGCTTCCTAACTGATTCTCACCTCTCAGCCTACTCTTTAGTGCATCCTCCACACAGCTGCCAAAGTGATTTTCCTAAAGTATAAGCCTGGCCATGTCACTCCCCAGCAGACACAGGAAGACAGACAGACAGCCCTTCACAACCCAAGCCTCTCCTACCTTTCTGGTCTTCTCATACATTTTTTTACCCCATGGGCTCTACAATCCAGTTCTGCTACTTTTCTTGCTGCTCCTCACTTCAGACGTTCTCTTTTCTGACTTCATGCCTTTGCATGTCTCCCGTGCCTAGAATGCTCTCCTTTCTTGCCTCACACAGTCTTGCACCTTCCCTGGCTTCCTTCAAGACTTAGTTAAATTCCATTTTCTTTGGGAGTCTCTCCCCGGTGGTTCTGGTGCAGAGTAACTGCTTAATAAATGCTTCTTGACTGACTGACCACCATGTGAAAAAGGTATTTGATTGGTTCTGCTTGTCCACAGAAGGTGGGGTGGTGTTTGGTGTTGCATGAAGATGATTTTAGGCTTGAGATCAGAAAGATCTTCCCAACAATGACAGCTGTCATAGAGGAAATAAGGCTGCCTCTGGTGGTGATAGCGGCCTCTCTCTTCCTAGAGGTCTGCCAGCAGAAGCTTCGCAATCACTTCAGCCTGCTGAACAGATTGGGAAAGCAGGAGAGGGGTAGACAGTCTCCATCGTGTTCCTACATAGCCAGCTTGTTTCACTAGAGACTTTGGCAGGTCTTTGGGTAAGATCTAGGATCTCTCTCTGTCTCTCTCTCTGTCTCTCTCTCTGTCTCTCTGTCTCTGTCTCTGTCTCTATTTCTCTCTCTCTCTGTTTCTCTCTGTCTCTCTGTCTCTATCTCTCTGTCTCTGTCTCTCTCTCCCTCTCTCTGTCTCTCACTCTCTCTGTCTCTGTCTCTCTCTCTCTGTCTCTGTTTCTCTCTCTGTGTGTCTCTCTCATCGAGTTATTGCTCTTTATTGCCTGGTATATATCCTCTGATTTCTGTTTTGCTACAATTTGAATAAATGTGTTTCTTTGTTACTTGCTGTATGTGTGTTCATTGTGGACTTGGCATTGAATGGGAAAGGAGCCAAAGCTTGGGGTCCTTCTCCCCCCCATAATAACGACAAAGCAATCAGAAATTAGTTTGAACCCGAACATAACCCCTAGAGTCATAGAGTAATAATATTTTAGGGAGCACACAGCAAGAATTCTAGTTCAGTAATCCCTCCTTCTGAGGAGAGCAGAGCAGCCTCCTGCCCCAACCTTCTTCTCCTCTTCCTAACAGGGATGAAAATCTCCTTTGGAGAAGAATGGAGTGTGGGTGTGGGGCAGAGACGAGGCTAATTCCTCACGCAGATGCCAGTTCTGTACTAAGCACCAGGGATACTTAGAAAAGCAAAACATTTCCTGTTCTCAAGGAACTTCCATTGGAACAGAGGAGACAATAAGCAGATAATTATGTACCCACTAGATATGTGCTGGTCACAGGGCTTGTTATTTAACATTCCCTAGTGTACATTCTGGAGAGGCAGGATGATGCAGTGGCTAGAGTATTGGCTTCCGAGTCAGGACATAGTTGTGTTCAATCATTTTTCAATTGTGTCTGACTCTCCATGACCCCATTTGGCGTTTTCTTGGCAGAGGTACCACAGCGCTTTGCCATTTCCTTCTCCAGCTCATTTTACAGATGAGGACACTGAGGCAAATGGGATGAAGTGTCTTGCTCAGAATCACACAGCTAGGAAGTGTCTGAAGCTGCATTCGAACTCTGGAAGAGGAGTCTTCCTGACTCTAGCCCAGCAATCTATCCACCATAGCTGCCCCAAGTCAGGAAGACCTCCTCTCAAGTCCTGCCTCTGACCGATATTGGATGTATAACCTTGGCTAGGTCACTTTACTTTCAGTGCCTGAGAAAACTCTCTAAAGACTACATGGCAAAGCTACATTGGTAGAGGGAGTTTCCTCACTGGGAGTTCCCTATACTAGGGGATTCCAGCCCCCATCAATGACAACCCTCACCTTACTTTTCTATAGCTCATTAAGGTTGACAAATCTGTTTCCCCACAGCAGTCCTGTGAGCAAAATGGTGCAACTATTATGCAATCAATCAACAAGCCATCGCCAAGTTTCTACTTAGTACCTTTTGTAGGGGAGACAGCAAGTCTAGCATATACGTATATAACTATGTAAAGGTGTGCTTATATGAAGCCTTCACCCAGTAGAATGCAAACTCTTGTCTCACCGGTGCCTAGCACACAGTAGGTGCTTAATAAATATTTGTTGATTTATTTTTTGGAGGACTGAACCAGTGACTTCCTAGTAAGGGGTAACCGGTGGGGACCTTTGCCTGTTGATGTAGATCAGCACTTGCCCGAGGGCACTAGGAGGATCAGTGACTTGACCAGGGTCACACAGCTTGGAGGTGTTTGAGCCCAGACCAGTCAGGTCTTCCCATTTCTGAGGCCAGCTCACTGTTGACTGCCAAGCACTGCTTCTCATGTACAACATACACACAAAAGATAAACACAGGGTGATTGAAGAGGGAGGAACAGGAAAGGTCTCATGGGAAAGGTGACATCTGAACATAACGTGCTCTTCTGTCCAGTCACCCGCCTGCCCCCCAGATGAGATGCGCAGGACCTGCCTCTCCACTGGACCATTGCAATGTCCTGGGTTTGTTTGTTTATTATAAATTCATTAGATAAATAGATTCATTATCACGTAATGCATTCATTTTTTATTAAGTGAATGGTCATTATTGTTTTACTTGGTCTGGGTTTGGGTTTTTTGTGACCAGGCCTGCCTGTGGCAGCAGGCTGGACACGCAGTGGTCAGTCCTGGCTCTCCCTCCTCTGTTTTGACCCGCTCTGTTTGTGATATGGGCCAGTTCATCCATCATCAGGCAGCCTCGAGATGTGCTGCTCTAGGGGCCGCCATATTGATATAGAATTTAGTGTGGATGATTGACTGACAGTTACCAACTGTAGATCAGGACCCCTGAGTTCCACCAATTGGCCAGCCCCAGCCTCCTCGGCAGTGGGATATACAGCTGTGTACCCCCATACCCAAAATGCAAGTCTTTTGATCAGAATCCCATTGTCCAGTCTCTGCCCACTCTAGTCCATCCCATGAAGCTGCCAAAGGTATTTCCTTAGAGGGCAGGCCTGACCAGGTTACTCCCCCTATTTCCTTTAGGATGAAACAGAAACACCCATGTTTGGCTTGGAAAGTTCTTTGTAGCCTGACCCCATGTCTCCAGGCTTTCCCCTGTGGTCCCATTTGCCTTCTTGCACATAATCACATCACTAATCTCCAGGCGAGCTGTCCCCACCTCGTCCTCCGGGATTTCATGACTTTCTTCAACATTCATCTCATGGCCTCCCTCCTCTGGGACAGGAGGGCCTGTCCTGGTCCCTCAGCTTCAGGTGCTGTCCCCTCCAAGGGCACCTCCCATCTACTCTGGCCATCCTTCATGGGCTCATCTGTCTTTGTTGCTTCCTCCAGTAGAAGGGAAGCTCTTTGAGGTCAAGGACTTTGGGCTTTTGTCTTTGTACCCCCAGCGTGTAGCACAGTTCCTGGTGAGTAGCAAGCAAGTGCCTAATAAATGTTTGTCAATGAATGAAAAGTTCTATGCATCAGGGGTGACCACAGAGTGAATCCTAGGTGTGCTGACCAGAGACAGAGTGCTGGATGTGAGGGGCAGCAGGAATTGAAGTCTGACCTGATGGAAGAGTACAAGGGTAATTTCTAGTAAGGGTTGGAAGCAAGCTTCCAGTCAGGTCGTGAAGGGCTTTAAATATCAAACATAGGAGTTTGTGCTTGATCCTACAGGTAATAGCAAGCCACAGAAGGTTATTGAGCAAGAAGGCGACATTGTCATATCTCTGCTTTACAATATTACAAATGTACGGAGGATGGGGAGGGGACTGAGAGATCTGAAGCAGAGAGGCCAGTCAGGAGGCTGCCCAGTGGTCTAGGTGAGAGGGGAGGGGAGCCCGTACTAGGGCAGTGTCCATGGGAATGGGGACAAGGGGACACGTTGGAGGCCAGAGATGGTGTCAGCATTGGAAGGGTTTGGAACTAATCAGAAATGCAGGGTGAGGGTAAGGGATGAGTCAAGGCTGACTCGAACTGTGAACTTGGACAGGGAGGGAAGTAGGTTTAGGATGAAAGACAGTGAATTCTGTTTTCATTATATTGAATTTGAGATTCTACAGGATATTTATCTACCTGTTTGCTTGTTATTTCTCTCATTAGATTGTGAACTCCTTGAAGGCAGGGGCTCTCTTGGGGCAGCTGGGTTCTCTGAGTTCAAAGCCCACCTCAGACACTTGCTAGCTGGGTGACCCTGGACAAGTCACTTAACCTTTATCTGCCTCAGTTTCCTTAATGTATGATAATAGCACCTACCTCCCAGGGTTGTTGTGAGGATAGTGCTTATATACTGAGCATTATATGAATATTAGCAATTGCCTTGTCTCTTTTTGTCCCCAGTGCTTAGCACAGTGTCCAGCATACAGTAGGTGCCTAATAACTGCTGGCTGACTAACGACAGGACATCTGCATTGACAGTGTCTGCAAATGCACAGAATGCCTCATTCTCTGTTGATGGTCCAACATCTTGCTGATGAGAGAGGAGGGAGCAAGGTTTGACAGTCATTCCTCTGAAACCGCCATTACACTCTGCATTAGAGTTTCAGGATTTAGTGAAAAAAAAAAAAATCCTTGGATGTGACTATCCTTTACAATTCTCAACCTGTGGGTCACGACCCCTTTGGGGATCAAATGACCCTTTCACAGGGGTCGCCTAAGACCATCAGAAAACACATATTTCTGGTGGTCTTAGGAACTGAGACACCGCTCCTCTATACATCTCCAGACTGGTCCACCCACATGCAGATACACCCACATATGAGTATTAAAGGGTCGTGGCATTAGGAAGGTTGAGAACCACTGCTTTACATGGTCACACATCCTAGGATTTGTGCAGCTACAACACTAAGATGTCAAAGTCCAAGATCACTGTTCTTTTCTTTCTCTTGTTAGAAGGTTCTTGTGCCTCGGACCCAGGAGGCTTTATTCTTGGTCTGGAGTCAGATAGTCTTTTGTCTTTTGTCAGTGACCCTTCAACTGACCCAGACTTTGATCTTGGACCCTCCCTGGAGCTGGTTATATTTCATTTTATTTTCCCAGATTTCCTCCCTAATGACCAGGATGATCTGATGATGCTTTTGGCTCAGTCTCAGAGAAATCTGGGATTTACTCATGATCAATTGAGCTCTCTGGCTATTCGGGAGACCTGAAAGTAATCCAAAAGACAAAAGGAAAACAAATTTGCAGCTTTTAAAAGCTTTCCTTAGCATTAAATTTATATCAATGTCATAAACAGCCCTTAAATGTCTCTAAATCGTAATTTTATAGAATTTTACATGGACCACAACCACTGTTTGGTGATAAAGAAATTTTATCAAATATCTTACGACTTTATATACTTAGTCTATTATGAATTAATAAGGAATTATTTTATTGTCTCCTGTTTCTGCTATCTATTTTCAGTACTATTCCAGATAATGTAGGAGATCATCATTACCACGGAATTAAAATGCCTTTCTGTTGAGGTTTTAAATTTCCTTTAGTGATTTTCAACTGTTCTCAAGTTCAATGTTGACAAATTTTGTATTGTTATAGTTTTACTTCATTTAAAGCCATTGTAATTTCCATATTTTATACATCATTGTTATGATCTAAAAATAACAGAGTGGCTTCTTTTCATGTTCTGATCTTAAAAGCACAAATTAAAAAGTTAATTTTTGTAAATATCAACTCATAAATAAAATAGTGAAAGACTTAGTCTATTTCCCATTTTAAAAAAATTATAGTATTTTTAAAAAGTTTTTTTTTTCTTTTCAGTATGAGGCCATCCCAGGTTTGCTACTTACTGCCTGAGTGACTGTGGGCAGGTCACTTCTCCTCAGTTTCCTCATTCCTTAAAATGAGGGAGTAGGAGTAGATGACCTCAGAGGTCCCTTGTCCCTTCCAGCTCTAGGACTGAGATCTGCTAGCCTAGAGTGTTGCTGGTTTTTTGAGATGTGAAAGTCTACCTATGTATGGCCATCCCTAAATCTTAAGCTGTCATAAAAAATCTGCCACATTTCTGCAAAAGTGGGGAAAAGTCCAATTTTTGTACACATCCTATGTTCAATTCATGACCAGACAGTACTGTAGATAGCTAATCCACTGGGTCTTTACAAAGTGCCTAGTGTGTACCATGCCCTGCACTAATGGTGACCACAGTAGAAGAGAAGAAAATGACTTCTCTGAAAGCCCAGACCTGTAAGACTCCTTCCCACTCTAAACCAATGCCCTCACGACTTAGTCCCTCCCCTCATACCCTTGAAGGGGTACTGGATCCACTTGGATAGACAATTGATCACCCAGGTAAGTCTCATGCCTGGGATGCTGAAGGCTCTGCTTCCTTCAAGGCTTGGCTTGTCACTTACAGGAGATCTCTCCTGATCCCTTCAGTTTTAGGTGCCCTCTCCCAAATCATGTTATATATATTTTGTATTTACTTATTTGTACACATGTTTTCCCTCAATAGAATGTAAGTTCCTTGAGGACAGGATCTTTGAATACCTAATGCCTAGAATAGTGTCTTATATGTAATAATTGCCCAATACATGCTCACTGATTGAGTGAATAAAGGAAGAATTCATGCAGAGAACAATTCAAGTTACTAAAAGTTCAGAGAAGGAAGATAAGGATCTGGACTAGCTCCACCAAAGAATGCCACAGGGGAGAGATGGAGCTGGGGGAGAAGAAGACTGGGGAGAGTTCCTTCCAGACTGAGGCAGTGAGATGAACAAATTCATCAAGCCACAAATCTATTTGGAGTAGAGAGTGACGAGACTGGAGTTGTGTGGTTGAGGAGACTGACAACTGGATAGGTAGTTTGGGGTCCTATTATATTTGACTTGGCTGAGAATTGTTTTGTAAAGTGGATGTAGCTAGAAGGCTGCTTGAAAGCTGGGGACACAGTACATGGAGCGCCAGCCCCAGAGTCTGCTTGAGAGACTTTCTAGCTAAGGAATCATGAGCAAATCACTCAACCTCTCTTTGCCTCAGTTTCCTCATCTGTAAATGAGGGTAATAATAACACTTACCTCTTGGAGTTGTTTTGAGGAGGATCTAAAGAGATAACATATGTAAAGTACATTTTGAACCTCAAAATGATATATAAGTGATGATGATGGTGGTGATGATAGATATGGTCCTCTGTGTAACTAAATATGAGGGTTGGCTTTCTGCAGTCCACAGGGCAGGGACCTTTGGCTCTGTCTCTCAAGGAGCAGTCACACCAAAAAGCTTTGTCAGACTCAATCTGCTTAGTTTGAAATTTGGGACCTTAGGAGTCCAACAAGCGTTGCTTTTGGTGGTGCTGTCTGGACACTAGATGTTTTCTGGAGCCTCATGTAAGGCATACTATTTGTCAGTATTTAAGTTGGAAGAAAATGTGTGTGTGTGTGTGTGTGTGTGTGTCTGTCTGTCTGTCTGTCTGTCTTCTTCTTCCCTTCTAGGGAGCATGTTGGTCCCATTGCACATTTTAACATTTCTCTGAGATTTACAAAGCACTTTCCCCCGACCATCCTCTGAGGTAGTAGAGGTGTGCCCTCCATTTGGCAGATGAAGAAACTGAACTGGGGAGACATCATCCAGCTAGTAAATATCAGGAACAATTGCATTCAATTCAGAGAGCATTTATTAAAGCAGTGACCATGTTTAGATCACTGTGTTAAGTGCTGATGTCACAAGGAAAAAAAATGAAAAATAGTATCTGCCCTCACAAATCTTCCACTCTAGTGAGAAGGATAGAACATTTATCCATGTAAATAAAGACAGTACTTGGGAACACCTCCACCCCTCACTTCCCATGCTGGGTCCCCCCGACAGGGTTGTCTGAGGTTCAAGGTACTCAGTGAAAGAGCATTCACTCAAATGAGCCCCCATCAGTATGTATACCATTTCAAGCAAGCCAGAGGACATAGTGAGCTCAAAACAAGGATCCTGAATAAAACAACATAGTAAGAAAACCACCAGTAAGATGTTTCCCACATAGATCTGGGATTACTCTCCTACAAATATACACCCCATCAGTGGGACTTTAAACCCAGGTCTCTTGCCTTCAGGGCCAGTGCTCTTTTCACTATGCCACCAGCCCTCTCATATGATGTACTTCTCAGTTCTCTTTCTTTTTCCAATGAACCAAAAGGGAGAAGGCCCTGTCCCCTCCACCTGCATGTGATTTGTTATACCCTTTGTCACATTGCTGTTGCTGTTATGTTTGTCCTTCGCTCTTGAAAAGGACCGTGGCATTAGGGAGATGATGATGTGACTAGCAGTTGATTTGGATTTGAGTGAGGGAGGGCTGTGCAAGGTCACCACCTCACTTTCTCCTCCAGAGCCATCAGGATCCAGTGACCAGATATTCATCAGGATGACTGGAGATGACCCAGGACCCTTTTAGGCTAAGCCTTTTCAGGTACTCACTTAAAGTGAGGTAACACCCATTCAGTGAATAGGTCTCTTTAAGAAGTTGAGACAAGGGACCGCCCCTTTAATTAGAAAAAAGGAAAAAAAAGAATTAATCTGGGAGGGGAAGACTCCCCAGGCTCAACTCCAATGCCACATCTTAAGGAGGGCTTTCCTTATTCTCGCCAGTTATTTACCTATCTCTATAAATACTTTATTCACCCAAGTTCCAGAATGACAGGGAACTCTTTTCTGGATTATCTCTAAATCCCCTGCAGCTGGCAAAATGCCTTCAACATAGTAGACACTTACTAAATATTTGTTAAATTTAAGCAGTCTAGAGCTATGTAACTTCAATGTATTTTTACCTCTAAGAAATAATCTCTCTCTCTCTCTCTCTGCCCCCTCCCCTCTCTCTGTATCTCTCCTTTCTTCTCTCCCCTATATTTCTAGATCCAGCATTAGGGTTCTATAATCTCATGTATATTTATCCTCAGGCTTAGTTGCAAAGATAATTTCTCATCTATAGAAGGCACTTCAGGTAGATTTGTACATTTCTATTAAACAAAAAGTTCCCTGAAGTACTCTGTGGTTGTTTGAGATCTGAGCAATCCAGGAAAGCACCCAACTGCCCGTTTTCATGCCTTCAGGATTGGAGCAGCTCCATGATGACATGCGTTGAGGAGGGCACTTGGCAGGATTGCAGGCAATAGGTTCTCTTCCTTGTGAGGTTCTTGGTCCATATATTACAGGACTGCACACAAGGCACCTACTGTGCCACCCAATCTTCCAAATGCTTGGATGTAACAGCTCATGCAGGCCCATGTAGGCCCACAGTCCCACAGCATCATGCTAGAAATGCTCATCAGCTCTCTATAGGGAAAAGCCATAGGCATGAGTGGAGATGTAGGAACCTGCAGAGATCGACCCTCTTTTTGGCATGGGACTTCTGCTGGATTGGGGTGAGGACAATCGTTTGATTATAGCTAATACCTCTGTTAGTTCTGGAAAGGTCAAGGTGAAGTAGTCACAAAGATAGTAAGAAGCAGATCCAGGAGTCCTCTGACACCAAATTCAGTATCCTTTCCACTACATCACCCTGCATTAGATCTAGGCAAAGGGCCTCGAATGCCAGGTTAGGGACTTTAAATTTAGAATGGGCCATTGAGGTCATCTAATGCAACCTTCTTATTTTTATAGATGGAGAAACTGAGGCCTAGAGAGGGGTGTTGACTTTGTCTTATAGACAAAAGGGAGGCTTTGCAGAGTGACCTAATCAAAATGGTGATTTAGAAAGATTAGTCAGGTTCTGAATGATTAGAAAAGCTAGTGAGTTGGGCACATGTGGCTAGAACCTGTCTGATGTGGTGCCAGCCTAGATTAAAAGACCTGTAAAGAGGCCTCCTCCGTGCTGGATGGGCCCCTGTGTCGCTAGGTGAGAGGCCATGACCAGGTCTTTGTATGGAAAGTCCCATACATCTTCTTCTTAGAGAGGAAAACGCCCAAGTCTTTTTCTTCCTCCTTGCTGTGGCTCTCTTGGAAGGCCCCTCTTTTGCCCTCCTCTCCAGCCTATCCCAGCGGTGATTCCTTTGTGGTGGGCATCCAAAGAGGAGGAATTTCCCAGCAGCCTCCACCACAGAGGCCAGAACCCTCTTCGGGACCATTTCCTTTGACTGTGTTTCCTCTCCATCTCTGCCGTGCACTTGTCTGAGGCTGCTTTTTGAGTCTCTGTCTTGTATTCCTTGAACTGACATTCCAAATGGCGCCGCCCATATTTTATCTCCTTTTTCTCTCTCTTTGATTAACTCCAGGACCTAATTCACATCTCATAACAGCATCTCCTGGCTGTGTTCTGACAGTGAGTCTAACAGTTTGGCATTAGGTCTGTGGAAGACCAAGTCCCTCATGCCCGGACGCAATCCAGTGGCCTCCTGACCACAGGCTGGACCAAAGGGAAATCTTGGGGAGGCCTCAGAGTGTTTCTCTTTCCACACCACCTCTTAAATGACGAGAGGAAGAGAACAAGAAGGGAAGTCTGGAAATGAGAAAAGTTGGCCTCAGCTCCTTCCCCATGTGGCCTTAGCCCAGCCTTGATCAGTCTTTGCTGAGGCCTCGCTCCCTTCCACTCGGCCTCAGCCTTCATTTCTTCCAGGGGGCTTAAGAGTCTCTCCTCTCTTTCACCACTTAGCCTGCCCTTCCTTGAAGGCTCAGCTCTCTGGTCACATCGGGCACAACTCAATTCCTTCCCTGATTCCCAGTGGTTAGGATCTTCCCTTTGGAAATGGTTTTGTATACACTTTATATCCACTTGTCTAATACATGTCCTTTTCTCCCATAGGATGTCAGATCCTCCAGGACTGGCTGAGATTGTTCTGTCTTTGGAATCTGTAGCCCCGATCTCATGCCTTGCATTTTTTTCCCCTAGATCTGCAGTTTCACTGTCTTAGAGTGCTACCAGTTAGGAAACGTCCCCTAGCAATAACTGACACTCAGCTGCCTGGGGGTACTAAGAAGTCTAGTGACTTGTCCAGGGTCACCCAGCAGAGGCAGGAAGGCTCCCTGCTTCTGAGGCTGGCGATTTATGTCTTCCACTACACAAGCTACAGATAGAAAGAGTTTAATGGGTGAATGAATGGTGGCTAGGTGTTTGGAGCCTTCTCTGCCCTTGGTGGGGCGGGAGCATGGGGGGGGGGGGGTGGCTCAGCCCACTGGCCTCTTGCTTTTGCTCTCCCTGTGGTTTGTCTGGCGTGCTACAAATCAAAGCCCCCAGTGTTCTCTGCACTTGGCTTCATGGTGAAAGGTGGGAGGTCTTGAGTTGTGGGGCCCCAGGAAGTTGGGGCTTTGAGGGCTGAGTTCATGTTGCATTAGTGGGAGCTTGAGGCACATAAGACTCTGCGGTAACCTCCAGCTCTGAGCCAGAGAAGCAAGTTCAGGGTCCAATCCAACCAGAGTGGGGGATGTGGCCAGACTTTGTGGGCTAATTACCTCTTAGCCCCATCTCTTCTCTGAAATGAGCTTCAAACAGGGGCCAGGAAACATGATGAAATGGAAATATGTCCGCAGTAAGTCAGAAGAACCGAGTTCAGCAACCACTTTGCTATGACCCTGGGCAAGTCACCTCTGTGAGGGGAGTCAAATTAGGCCAAGTGACCTCTGTGAGGGGATCAAAGTAGGCCCAGTGACCTCTGTGAGGGGATCAAAGTAGGCCATCTTTACATCTCTTTCCAACTTCCAACAATTTTTGCTTCCCCATACAGTATCTCCAAACTGCCACAATTCCCTGCTAAAACAATTCCTATCTCCAGTCACTGTTGTTGGCCTTTCATTTAAAATAAAAGAGAATAATTTTGAGGCTGGAAAAATGGGAATCACCAATGAGAAATCTAGATTCATTTTTTTCTTTCATTTTTAATGTAAATAGTATTTTTCTAATTACATGTAAAGACAATTTCCAACATAAATTTTTCATGAGATTTTGAATTCCAGTTTTTTCTCCCTCCCTCCCCAAGACTCCAAGCAATCTGACTTCTGTTATACAGCATAGATTAGTTTTTTAAGTGATTTAGCTTAATAGTAAACTAAATAGTCCCACTAATTTTGCCACTATTTACTTTTAAATATGCTAATCTCAACACTTAAAATATCAAAGAGAGACACCAGCCTCTCTAGGTCTTCAATGGGACTCTTGGTTCATCTTCCACCTTCACTTTCCCATTGAATGGTCAGAGGTCGTGTAGACTTGTTCTTCTAATTCACTTTTTTCTTTTGCTTTATATTATTTCATAATCTTTGTATCTGTCACACTGTGGGCCTTACCACTAATACAGTATTTGATTACATTAATGTGTCACAGCATATTTAACCGTGGCCATTTAACTTGCTTCCAGGTTTAGACAATTATAATGCTGCTATGAAAAATATTTCCACAGATAATTCTATTCTTAAAAGTAAGGCCTTCAGGGTATATACTCAGCAGTGTAATTATTTGGTCAAAGGGTAGGCTAGCTTTTGTCATTTTTACTACATTGCAATTCCACCAACAATGAATGAGTACACTTGCGGAGTGGAGGCATTTTCCTGCTCCGCCTTTGTTTGCCTGCCAATCCGTCTCAGAGCAGCATGGTACCCCAGTACATGAGGAACTAAATAAGAACTGTGAGAGAAGGTCAGCCTGTTTCCTGCACTTCGACAATATTAAAAGTTTGGCGGCTGACTTGGATTCGTCAGATTCAGACCGAGGACAACCTCATCGACATTTGTGCTTTCTCCATTGCTATTCGCCACCATTAACTCTGAGAATGAATAGAATTTAAAATGTCTGTTGCTTATAGCTCACAGCACACAGCGCAGGTGTGAGACCAAGCCCCTGTTTCTGAGATAAATGTTGCAGATAAATGTGAAAGCTCAGTGGGGGGAGAGGGGGTAGACTCACCTTCCTCAACTTTTTAATGAATTTTACCCTTCAAAGATTTCAACATCCCGGTTTGGAATTGGAAATAATATGCAATAATAAATGTAATAGCTGGCAATAAAACGTAATTCCACCACCCATTGTCTTTGAACCTTTGGAAAAGGAGCAAGTTGAAGTATCAGTTCAGAGATGGGGCAAGTTCTGGGGTTGAGTCTTCTAGCAGGAGAGGGGGATTTGGGGGGTAGCAGTAACCCTGGGATTATTTTGTGAGTAACTGCGAGGCAAGGCGAGAGCTTATGGATCCAGCCCTCTTTCTATACAAAGAAGGGGAATTTCACAAATAAATGCTCAGAGAGAGGTTTGTGAACGTCACCCCAGGTACTGGGTGGGTCATCAGGAAGGCGCTGAAAATCCTCTGATATGGCCGAAGGCCATAGTTGGATTCTACTAATGCAGTGTAGGTGGTTCCCGTCCCAGGTAAGGGAGTTGCTCATCTGGGAGTCCCACACATGCTTCCTTTCTGGAGAAGGCCAGTCCTCCTGGGGTGGGGAGTCTCATGGGCTTCTTTAGCAGCCCTAGATGTGTTCCCTTTTGGGGGAGGAATTTAATCCCTCAGAGAATCTCCCTGAGGTGCAATGGTGATCTCTTGACTGAGAAATTTGGTGCAGACTTTCTCCCCATTAGACCAATATTCAGTAAGCTTTGATTTTGTTTGTGTGGTCTCACCCTAGCTTACCCAGGGTCTGCAATCTAGTTCATGTCCTTGGTCTGCTTCCTGTCTTACTACATTTTTGTAGCATTGAAGGTCAAACCACACGGGCTGTTTTACTTCAAGCCCTTATAGATACATCATCTTCAGAGACCCTGGGGGTCCTCATCCCAGCTCTCCCTCCCACTGTCAGGTTTCTCTGGAGAGCGAGCCTGGCCACATCATCCCTTCAGGCTTCTAGAAGTAACACCCCCACCCCCACCCCAGGGGCTGGGGCATCTTTCTGGCACTATCATCCCGAGCCTCGATTCTCGTGCATCTCCCCAACATTAATCATCAGTTACAATGAATATTCTTCTTGTATTATCAATATCCTCCACTGATTCATGTGCTAGAATCATCTAACACCCACTGACATCAGTTTACAAAGGGCTGTTTATTGAAAAGATGGAGCAGGAACATTCTTTCCAGGGGGTGTGTTTAACAATTGGCTCACCAAAAAAAAAAAGTCGATGTGGCATCCTTTTAAGTTTAATTTGTGTTGTTGACATTTTATCCATCACTTCCTTAAGTCTGGACAATCAACAACACAGTAAGCCCGGCTCTGACTCGGAGCCTTGCCAGCTTCTGAAGTCCAGGCGCTCACGCTGAAGGTTTATCAGCCAGCTGGTCCGAGACTGAGCCTCCCGCCCCTGGGGTCAGAGCTGCCCTGGGAAGAGCGGGATCCAGTAGTTGCTAAGCAGCATCCTCTTACATTGCCACTTCTGGAGGGGCCATAGAGGAGGATGAGCCGCTGCCTCTCTGGCGCGGCTGCCTTTGATCCGCTGCTGTGCTGGGTCAAGCAAGGTGCTGGGGAGCTTTCTCCTCCCTGGGCTTAGCTGCCCACACAATCCGGCAGGGGCTCCATCTCCTAGACCCTCAGGAGCCTACTCTCCTGACCTTTCAAAGCTCCCAAGGTCGAAGCCTAGATTGAACCTCCTTCGGAGAAGAGCAAGGTCAGAGACCCAGAATGAGGGGCCACACAGCAGCCCTGGGTGGGGAGGATCTGAGGCCTCCCCACGCCCAGAGCCTTAGAGAGAGTCTTCCTCATTCGAATCAGCCAAGCAGGAAAGAGGGCAAACATTGCCCTGTAGGAGTCTTTGTCTGCTTTCTGGTTTTGGTTTAAGAGCTTCCAAAAGCCAACCTTTCTGGAAACAGATTCCTCAGTCTCTTCCATATTGTCTGGCAGGAGGGAGGGCTCCCACTGACCAATTCCCCCATGACACATATTCTTGTGAATGTCAGAAGACACATTAGTTGTTTTCACTGGCTTAGGTAATTCCCAGTGTGGGAACTCGCTTCATCGGTGCAGATCACAATCTCTCTGTGACTCAGTAGATAAGATCTAGGGGCTCGCAGAGCTTCCTTGCCTTGCTGGGGTCACACACTTAAGTGCCAGCGACATAATTCAAGTGTTCTTTCTGTTATAACCCTGCAGATGTCTTTATGGACAAGATGGTGAGATGTGGCCGGGTCGATGGGACCTTTGGCTAGATGTTGGGAAGGTTCCCTGGAAGCGCTGACCCCGGATCCCTGCCAATCTGGGCTGGGGGTGGGGGGCGAGCTCCAGGAGCGTCAAATGAGATGATATTTGTCAAAAGGACTTAACTTGGCGTCTTGAGTAGAAATGCTCCTTCCCTTTCCCCCTTCCCTCCCTCTCCCTGGGAGGGTACCTAGAACAGGGCTCTGTTCTTACCCCTGCTCTGTTGTGATTGCAAATAGGTAACACATCACTTTAAGGTTTGCAAAGCTTCTCAATTTATCTCATCACACCTCTGGGAGGTGGGTGCTGTTAGTCTCCCCATTTTGGAGCTGAGGAAACTGAGGCAGACAGCAGTTGAGTGACTTGCCCAGGGTCACACAGCTAGTAAGTGTCTGAGGCTGGATTTGAACTCAGGTCTCCCTAACTGCAGACCCAGTGCTCTGTCCATTTTACCACTTGCCTTTTCACTGTTTTTATTAATGAAGTGAAGGCAAAGATTCAACAAAGATTCATGTCCACACAGACGGGAGCCTGCTCGGATTTTCAGATGCCCGGGAGCTGGGAGAGAACCCGTGAAATGGCTGCCGGGGGGGGGTCTGAAGGGCCGCTAGCTTTAACTCCTTGGTCTGGGGCCACCATCTGATCGTAAAGCAGTGGGACCCAGTGACCCCTTCCTTGACTCTACGCCGTCCTCACTTCCAGCATCCCCCATTCTCCTGTAAAGAGCTGTGACCACTGTGGATGCCTTGGGGCGGAGGATGAAGGCTCCAAGTGTCCTGGCCAGCAAACTAGGAAGAGTGCTAAGAGCTTGGTGTGATCCAAATGCACCAAGTCTGAGGGCAGCCTTTGTAGGACTGAGACTGAATCTGCTTCCCCCTCTTGCAGAGGGAGTTCAGGACCAGTCCACTCAAAGCTTGCTGACCTCTTCTCTCTCTCAGTTCAGTTCAACACAGTTGAAAAGTGTGAATTAAGTGCCCGTCATCCCCTGCGTTAGGTGCTAGAGATACAGAGATGAAAAGTGGAAACAGCCCCTACTCTGAAGGAATTGATATTCAGTTGGGGGATGGAGGTATCTAGTGGCAGAGATCCAGATGACTCTCCCTCCTTGTCTTCAGCTCGCCCCTCTCTGATTGGGCAGTGATGTCTTGTCATATCCTCTGCTGCCCCCTAGACCCAAAGCTTCCACTGCTTCCACAGCACAGGGGCAGGACAGATGGGTCTTGTGCGTGGGGCCCCCCATTAGAACAGCAACCCAACAAGGCAAGCTTCAGTAGAGCAAAAATGTAAGGAGGAGGGTTTCTAGCCAAGCCCAATGAATGTCATCAAAGAAGACCCAAGGGGCTGGATGGAATCGATGGATCAGATAAATGAAATGTGTCCATCAGTTTGAGAGGAATGAAGCCCTTTGGTCACTGAATAAAGCCAAGTGGTGCCACACAAGAAGCACTCTGTGATGGGCTGAAGCAGACACACCCTGGGCCACTTGGGTTTAAAACAAAACAAAATAAAACAGCCAGTCAGTTTGGAATATGGCAGTCCAATGGCACAGCCATTCATTGGCAAAGGAGTTTCAGCCAAGCCCTGGAGAGGGAATCACTTTGAGGAGAGAAAGTCTCTCTCTCTCTCTCTCTCTCTCTCTCTCTCTCTCTCTCTCTCTCTCTCTCTCTCCTCTCTCTCTCTCTCTTTCTCTCTTCCTCTCTCCCTATGTCCCTCTTTCCCTTCTCCCCACCATCCTGCACACACACGTCCTTAATAGCCCACTGCTGTTAGCAGGGGCCAGTGGAGTGGTTGTGACCATCAACTATGGATAGACGTGGAAAGTCAGGCACGTGAGAATGAGGATGGAGGCAATTTCCCGGATCTGAACTCTTGTGACAGAGAGACATGGTCCCTAGGAACCCTATAAAGACAAAACTCTCAGAGGCCACAGAGAGTCACCAATGGGAGCTCATCGACTACAAAAGGATGAAAAGGACAGGCAGTAACTGAGAGCTGTGAGTTTAGCCCTTGGCCACACGTGTTCACTGCACACTACACGATCTCACCATCTCCACACTCCAGGTTTATGCCCATGCCTCCCCCACCCCCACCTCTTCGAGTACTTGTGTGTGTTGGGGGGCCCCGGGCTTTTGCTATACATCTTAGCAAATAGTATTTTTAAAAAACTTAAATACAGAGTTAGAAAGAAATAAAAGCATGTCGTGTGCATCGCAGAACATAAGAGAGGACTCAAAATCTGTAACAATACATTTTCATTTCAAGAAAGCCGATACGATAAATAACACTCATGCTGAGAATTGTCCATCATTTCTTTGCTTCCTTGTTAGTTTTCTTTTGTTCTCTGCTGGGCCCTTTTTTACTTTGTTCTTTTTTCCCCTCCCCTCAATGCCCCCTCCCCAAGGCCACAATAAAGTTTAGAGACGTTTCTCCATAGCTAGAGATACATACACATACACATACACATACATGGGCATATACATTCCCCAACCTATGTTGCTCCTGATCTTTGCTTTTATGTATGTGCGTACCTCGTTTCCTGGCCCTCCTATGACTTGCCTAACCCCCTCCAAGGATCCCTCCCCCATCCTCCCGTTCCTGTACATCTAAACCCCCTTCTGTAGCCCTATTTACCCATTCTCTCACCCTCCCCTCCAAGGATCCCTCCCTTGTCCTCTCCCCCCCTTCCTATGCCCCTGCCGTTTTATTTCTTCTGAATTTAGAAGGCTCCTACTCTCTATGATACTTTGAAAGGACATTGACAAGCAAGCGCAAGTCCGGTTTTCTGACATAGAAAATAATGATCAGTCTCATCCTCAAAGCTCAAAAACATGAAGGGCCTACACATGCACAAACACACCATTTATTAAGCCTTTCGGTGGGGTTATAAGGAACAACAAAACCAGTTCCTGCCCTGCACGGGAGAGTGACCGAAAAACTGGGTGAAGAGATCCCGGTCAGCTCCACCCAAAGGGGATGGCAAAGAGGTCCCAGCGGACTCCGCCTCCTCCAGTTTTTCTCAGGGCTTCAGAACCTTGATGAAGCACCATGGCAATTTGCATTGCAGTGGGCATGATGGGAATGAAAATAAGTTTAGTTTCCTCAACATAAATGTCTAATGAACTCTGAGGAATTCCTATTGAAAGAGAAAGAGGGTGTTGAGGAGAGAGGGATTCCTTTACCTGAAGGGCCCTTTTCTGTGATGAGTGGGCATGACCGTGGACCTGACTAACAAAAGAGATGAAAATGTGTAATTTAACCCTAGAGGGAATCTTGCTAAAGAGGGATAACACCCTCTTTGGAGGGAGAGATCTCAACAGTAGGAGGCAGCCCCATCGGGTGGCAGCTGCCCAGCAAAGGTCAGGAAGTGACTCAATGGAGACTGCCCAGCAGCAGAGAACAGTACCTCTGGAAACAGTCATCTGGGTTTCAGAGAGGAATGGCATCAGAGGAGGTTTCATGAAACATGGCTGACCGTTGGGAGGCAGACCCTGGAGGAGGGTTTCAGCTAGACGGACATGCTAGGAATCTGAGCCATCAGATCAGGCATTTGTGAGCAACTGGGGCCCTTGGGGTAGGGGTAATTTTCACCTTGTTTGCTATTCAATCCTAAATGAAAAGCTTTGCTATTTTATTTCATGGTTTCTGTTTTGTTGCTACAAAATGCACAGAAGAGTGTCTCAAACTGTATTTGCAAAACAGGGATTACCCAAACACCCCCTTCTGAACTCTGGGGTAGCAACCCATGCACAGTATTGTGGGACTGTCACTTCCCTTGTCTTTAACACTGTGCCACTCTTAAAGCTGTTGACCATGGCAGCAATGTTTAGTAATTGCAGAAGACTCTTTTGCCACTGACTTATATTGAACCTGCAGTCCACTAAAACCTTCAGATCTTTTTCAGACAAATTGTTGTCTAGTCACGACAAGACCTTCCCTATCCTAGGACCAGGTGTTTCCTGATTTTCCATCTACAGTAAGCTGCCTGTCCTGTGGTTGGGATATCACAGGCTTCAGCGTAACCTCCACTTAAAACAAGTGTACCATCTCTTAACAATGTGGTACAGTGGAATAGTGTGAGCTCTGGAGCTCTGGAATCAGAGCTGTACACACGCACTCACACACACACGCACACATTGTACCTTTATTACTATATGAGGCTGAAGTGACTGATATTTAACAGTTAGATCCAGAAGGGAGAAGTTTCCAAAAGGTGGAGGCTGAGCCATATCTGAGTATATAGGTTATTTTTTTGTGAACAACATTTTCTTTTTTTCCAATTACATATACAAGCCAATTTTAACATTCATTTCCTTAGCATTTTGAGTTGCAAATGCTATCTTTTCATCCCTCTCCTCCTCGCTCTGGGTTTTGTTGTTGTTCAGTTGTTTCAGTCCTGTCTGACTCTTCATGACTCCATTTGGGGGTTTCTTGGCAGAGATACTGGAGGGGTTTGCCATTTCCTTCTCCAGCTCATTTTACAGATGAGGAAACTGAGACAAACTGGGTTAAATGACTTGCCCAGAGTCAAACAAGCAATGTGATGTAGGTAAGTTCATAGAATTTTGATCTGAGTGGAACTTCCAGGACAAAGTGAGAAAGCAGTCTGAGGTGCAGGTGGGTGGTGAGGAGCTACACCCCGCTGTTGCAAGCAATTTGTAGAACATTATAGAGCTGGAAAGTGGTAGAGCCAGCCATCAAACCCAGGTCCTCTCCCACCAAAGCCAGTGCTCTACATTGGTGCCACAGGGAGGATGACTGGCTAAGAGTCTCCTGAGTGTGCGATGGAGTCCACAGGGGAGGCAGAGTCAAGCTGGGGTCTCAAAGAGGTCGACATGCTGGATGAAACAGCCTTGGGAAGAGGAACAGAGTGTGACCAACATAACTCATAGGAACTGGAAGAGTCAAGCCTTCTGGGAGACAGGGCAAAAACCTGGGGAGCTCCAACCAAGGAACGAGAACAGGTGGCTAGTGTTTGGGGAAAGGGCTTGGTTCTGCTAGGGTCTGCCTGCCCTCTCAGAAGGGAGGGGCTCAGCTAAGGGCCTGTGCTGTTGTGTAGGGGAAGTGGTTTTAGGAGTTCTGGAAATCACCCTCTGACTCTTGCCCACCCTCCCCCAACACAGACTGCTAAGTACTTCCCCACTGCGTTTCTGAGATCTTCAATTCCATACCTAGAAATCTGCTTCATGTGAAGCAAGGTCCCTATGAAAATACAGACTGGTCGTGGAGGGGTGATGAGCCAGGATAGTGTTTACATCTCAGTGTCACTGAGATGGACAAGTCTTTTCCCAAGAGCAGGAAGGGAAGAGAGGAGGGGGAAATCAGGTACTTCGGGAGGAGACAAGTGTTGCCACAGAGTGGAGAAGAGGGGAGATTGATTGGCCCTGGGAGACAAATGCTACCAGCATCACCATTTGGATGAGGACTGGGGGGCTGCTGGCACATCTAACAGCCTCTACTCATTCTAGCCTTTCTACCTCTCTTCCCTACCAGGTTTTCACTGTTAATTCAATGTTGATTTTGGAGAAGGAAGATGCTGGATGGTAAGGAACAGGGCTGGACTAACTTCAGGGAAAATATCACCAGATCCAAGGCTGGGTCCTCAGAGCTGGGGAAGAATGGTCACTGATATGCCCAGCCTAGTAATCTACTCTGCTTTGCAAAAGACAGAGATAAGAAGATACAGTCCTTGACTTTGGGAAACCCCAAGCCTGGTGGTGAATCAGCTTCTTCACTCTTTTTAGGAGATCAAAAAAAATGTGTGTTTGAAGTGAAGAGGCTTTTACCCGTAATTATAGGATAAGCAGGAAAAAGCATTCCAAATTGGACTGATGGTCACACTCTTGAGTAGATTTGGTACCACCAAATCCCTGCCTAAGGAAGATTAGTGTTGGGAGCTATAGAAAGGAGGATTGGGAATGGGGAGACAGTAGGGATGGAGGGAAACTCTTTGGATAGTCTGGATGGTGGGTGCTTAAGGCCAATACTAGGCTGATGGCAGTGGGAACAGACAGGAGTGGACAGATGCCAGCAATATTTCACAGTAAACATGAATGAGACTTAGTTGATAACTTATTATAAATCTAACCAGGAAGCCCTTTTGATGGGACCCCCTCCTCCTCAGGCATAGCCAGGTTCATGGTATGATGGGCCTAATTGCCTAATTGCCCCCATCAGATTCACAGTTCCTTATCCTCAATGGTGCATTCCTTAGTCCAGGCCAAGCCAGAGAACTTCAAAGCAAGACATTTAATAAAGCAGAACAACAAAAAAAAGGAATTGGACCAGGTTCTAAACCCTCATAGTATCCATTTCCAAATGGCTGCCACATGGACCAAGAGAATCTTATTTGTGGGGAGGTGTTCTTTTTAAACTATCCATTCCAGAAAGCCGTGCGTAGGTTCTGTCTCACGATGACATCACACAGCATCACATAGGAGGTAAGCTAGGGAGGATTTCCTCTCTGAGCAATGGCCTCCTGCTCTTGGGCATTCTGGGAAGATGTCTGTGCAGAGACACAGTTCCTTGTATAAATGAGACATGAGAGGAGTGAAGGGTCAAAGATTATACTAAGCTTTCACCCAAGGGAGACTGTCTGAATGGTGGTGCCACAGACAAACAGAAATCAGAAGGAAGAACAGGTTCAGGGGGAAAAAGTGAGACATTTCCTCCTTTCCCTTCCCTCTCCCATGAATCTGACCTTGGAGAATACTTGTGCCTTCCTGAAGGTGTGTGTGGTGATAGAGGGAGAAGAGAGTTGGGAAATGGGGGAAACTGGAGAGAGAAAAAGACAAAGACCCAAGAAGCAGTGAGATGTGCCATGATCCACAGAGGGGAGGAGGAAGTGTAATGGGGCTCTGCACCTCTGCTGGGGAGGTGGCCCTGAGTTCTGTGCTGTGACAACCAGGACAGCTGTAGGTGACATATGGCACCTGGGAAAGGACGTGACAGTCCTGCTGCCCTCTGTTCTGCATCTACCACAGCTGCAGAAAGGACAGTGAGTGATAAGGAGGGCCTCCAGAGCACAGCATCGAGGAAGGGGAAAGGCTTTGAGTTTATGCCTTAGAGGGACTGGGCTGGTTTAACCTTGAGAAGACTTTCAGGCATGGCACCGTGGCTGTCACTGAAAGGTTGGTGAATGGAAGAACCAGTGCTCTGGGTAGAGATGTCAAAGTGACACATTTAGATTTTATGTAAGGAAAAATCCTAAGTGGGGAGCAGGGGGAAGCACCATCCCAGAGCAGAATAGGCTGCCTCCAGAAATTGCGGACGCAAATCAAGCATAGTGGTGCGTGTTTGTAATCCCAGCTATTGGGGAGGCAGAAGCTGGTGGGTCTCTTGAGCTGGAGACCTCTGAGTCACACTAGGCTATGTCAGTCAGGTGTCTCTGCTACGTTTGGCATTAATATGGTGAGTCCCTGGGCCCCTCCCCAATAGTGGGGAACCACCAGGTTTCCTATAGAACGGCCAATCCAGTTTGAAAATGGGATAAATCAAAGCTCCCCTGCTAAGGGTGAGATCAGCCTCCTGAATAGCCTCTGAACTTCCTCTTTGGTCAAGCGAGGGAGATCTGGTCTTTAAAAAAAGGTGATGGATGATTCCATATCACTTGAGGTCTTCAAGTAAAAGTTAGATGCCCATGCACAGGTGTGCTGTAGAGGAAATTTGTCTCCAAGGATCAGCTGAATTATGTGGCTAACCCTTCTAAAATCAGAAATTTTGTGATTGGAGAAGCCTGGAGACTGAGCTTCTTTGGACTGCCAGAGATCATGCCCTAGGAGGTTTTACTCCACTCCATTTCAGAGCTCTAACCCAGGGCTGAGCTACACTGATTGGTGAGTGAAAACTCAAAGACTTCCATCATATCTAACCATCCTCAGAGTGCTAAGTCTATGCTTCTTATCCCATCCAACCATCCAGTCTGGCCACCCTCTTAGTATCAGCCCAGCTACCGTGAGTGTTCTCCTCCCACCCACTTCTCACTCTGGGAACTACAACCTAATCAAGGGCATAGCAGTGGATTCCTTGAGGAAGCCTTTGGCTTCACCCACCATCCTTGTGACTTCTCACACCAAAACACTTCCCAGCTGTGCCTTCCCCTATATATATTGACTCTCTTCATCAGAATGTTAGCTCCATGAGGGTAGCGATTATCTTCCTTCCTTCCTTTCTTCCTCCTTCCCTCTCCCTCTCCCTCCCTTCCTCTCCCTCCCTCCCTTCCTTCCTCCTCTCTCTCTCTCTCTCCTCTCTCCTTCTCTGTCTCTCTCTGTCTCTGTCTCTGTCTCTCCCTTTCTCTCTCTTATCTCCATGGCTTGGCTCCTATTAAATGTTTAATAAATCCTTTTAATTCATTCATTCCTCATCTTGTTTGAGAAACCACATGAAGAATGGCTAGATGGGGCACAGTGGAAGAATACTGGTTTTGAAATTGGAGGAGCTGAGTTCAAATCCTGCTTTGTTACAGCCTGTGCGACTTCAAGGAAGTCACTTAAATCCTGTTGGTTTTGACTTCCTCATCCATAAAACGAGCAGATTAGTCTTCGAAATCCTTTCTAGCTTCACATTTATAATTCTGTGGTCCTTAAAAATGAGCCGCTCCAGTCCTCTCTTTGATCAGAAGAGAACAAGAGGTGAAGAAAGGATTTGTGGGGAAGGAGCTTCCACCAGAGGACCCCTCCTCTATAGGACTGCAGACATCGTTGGTGCTAATGGTCGTCCTTCCTGGATCTCCAGTTTGTTTTTGTCCTTTTAATGAAAAGGTAATGGGGAGGGGAGAGGAAGGAAGAGGGGAGAGCAGGGGTGGAAACGGCTGCAGCTTCCCTGCCTTTGGCTAAGTCACTCCTGCTCTCAGGGCCTCAGTTTCCTCATCTGTAAAATGGCCCATGAGGTCTCTCCCAACTAGGAGCCGAACGAACCTCTGGACATGTGTGTAATGAGGGCCTGCCCACCTCCTCTCCTCCCATTGTAGGGACTGTTAAAATCCCTCCTAATTCTTGGAAGCCCTGCTCCAGAGCCCCCTCCTCCAAGAGCTCAAGGAGATTTCCCTGTGGCTGAATCCAAACTTCACAGAACAAATCCCCTTCATACAAGGATTTGTTCTGTCAAACTCAGACTCATCAAAAGGCCACTCCCAGACCACCACCCACCCTGGCCCAGTCTCTTCCCGCTATCCCATCAAGAAGGGAAGAATTGATAACGTTCTGTTGTTTTTGTTGTTCGGTTGCACCCAGTTCTTCGTGACCCCACCTGGGGTTTTCTGGAGAGCTCCGCCGTTTCCTTCTCTGTCTCATTTTACAGATGAGGAAACCGAGGCAAACAGGGTTAAGTGACTTGTCCAGGGTCACACGCCCAGTAAATGTCTGAGGCCATATTTGAACTCAGGGAGAGGATTCTTCCTGACTCTAGACCCAGAGCTCTATCCACTGTGTTAACTTCAGAGAATGGAATTATGGGACATGCTAGTCAAGAAGAGAGCTTAGAGATCAGCGGACTGACTCCTTTGTTTTACAGAGGAGGAGGAGTTCATATCTCAGGAAGGTACAGTGACTTGCCCAAGGTCACACAGCAGGTTAGTGACAGAGCTGGCATTAGAATGTCAGTCTTCTAGTCCACAGGCCAGTTTTTTCCTGCCATGTAAAAGCCAGTCTTTTGTTGGAAAATCTCTATTCAGTTGGAGAGATTTAATCCAAGCTCTGTCTGTCAATGGCTATAATTGCCCTAATAAATGAAGCTACTATGTTTAGTGATTGATGAAGTGACATATTGATCGAGCCTTAAAGTTGGAAGATTTAGGAAGGAAGAATCACAGGTATTCTCATAGTTGGCATCAAGTAGGGAAAGAGGAGCTGAACTTCATACCTGAGTTCGAATCCTGGCTTTGTCACTCACTAGCTGTGGGCCTGAGCAAGTCCCTTCCTGACTCTAAACTTTTGCTTCCTCATCTTAAAATGCAGGTTGCATTGATTGACGAATAGATAAATAAATTGTATGGGAGAGTAAATGAATGCACATGCCAATGGCAGCTTTGTGACTGAAGCTCAGTACAGGCCCCTGGGGTCCTTCACAGAGACAAGTTCCTAAGACAGATCAAATGATGAAAGACAGAACCCCAAGAGGGACAGTGCCACAGACTTTGGGGGAACCAGGAAAAACGTGTCTCTGAATTTCAAGAATCAATACCAACGACATTAGGAAAAAAGCAGGTGCTAAAAAAAAAGAAAGAAAGAAAAAGGCAAGTACTGAAACATGAAACCATTGACTACAGGGGTTCCCAAGGGCCTCCTAGTTTCCCTGTCCTGGTCACTCCCTAGTAAACACCAACCACAAAAAATGAGGAGGAGAAAGGGGGCTGTTTCTCCCCTGACTGATGGGGTCCAATACATGCTCTAAGGAAATCGCTTTGAGAACTGAGTGGAACGGGGAGAGACCAGTCAGGAAACCTCTGGCAATAGTGGATCACCCATAGCCACCACATCCCCCAACAGCCTTCACTGGGGGTCATCCTCTTAAAAGGGGCCACACTAGTTCCTGCGGCTTTGAAAACTTATATCTCTGGGACTTTCCTTTACAACCTCACACTCTACAGAAAGGAGAAATTTTTTTTACTTACAAAGAGCCCACAGCAGGATGGAAAATGCTGAGGGAGAGAAAGGTGACAAAATAAGAGAGAAAAATGGAGAGGGGAATAACCAGCCTGGTAAAAGCAGCACTGATGGGGACAGACCAGTGTCCGTTCTCTGGTGTCTGTGCTCTGGTGTGTCTACAATGGTTCGATATGTCAGGGTTGGGGACATTGAGGAGGAAAAGCCAGGTTTGGAGGGTTCGTGGCACTTGCCCTTTGGACACTTACCACCTCCTGCCTGCCCCATTGCCAAGATTCTTGGGTCTTCCTGCCTCTGCTCTCTCCCTACTCCACCCAGCTGCCAAAGGGACTTACTTTATCTGACTATGTCAGCCAAGGAAGAAAGAGTCCTCTTTCTCACTCTCCTTCCTCTTTGCTGGTAAGAGCCCCAGTGCTTGCTGGGAAGGCTTATCCCCAACCCCTCAGGCAATGATGAGGCTTCCCCCGTCCCAGATACTAGGCAGCTGACATTTCAATTGAGCAACCAGACCCCGTTAGGGGAAACATAGACTCTTGCAAAGATTCTCTCTCCTCCCCAGAAGGGACCAAAACTTCAAAACTCAATTACATGAAATCACAATTGATTACAACCTACTTAATGAGTGTCTCTCCTCTGTCTTATCCCTACAAAATTTAATTAAAGCAGGCAGTGGTATCTTGGGATGGTTGGGAATAAATATGTTGCTTTCAGTCTGCAATTTTCTCCTTGATAATTATATGACATTCATTCACTGAGCTGAGGAAAGTCCATAATGGTGGCCATCTCCCTAAATGTCGTGTTGGGCAAAGACTCAGATCATCTGGATGCCCATTGGCTGCAATCCCATTTCTCAGCAATGCTGCTCCAGATTAATTTAGTAGAAATAGCAGCCCTTTTGTGGTGGTAAAGAACTAGAAACCAAGAGGTCCCCAATGATTGGGAGGTGACTGGACAAACCATGGTCCAGAAATTTTAGAAGTGACTCCAAAGGCTTTAAGCAGTGACACACAGGGGGAATTCAGCAAATGGGAAGGCTTTGCTGGGTCGATGGGGTCAGGGACGGGGCCCAGATTTCCTCACCTGGAAAAGGGACCCCTTTGCAGGGAGGAAGATTGACACTTGCTCTGGAACATCCAGGCTTGGGGCTGCCCAGAGCACCTGGAGGTTAAGGGACTGCCTCCGTCACGTTCCCAAATCCTCACCTCTCTCTGCGCTGGATGTTCATCACTTCTCTCTGGCAGGAGGTGAGTGTGTGTTTTATCTTCATTCCTTCGGACTCCTGGTTTGTTAGTGCACTGCTCAGTTCTAAAGTCCTCTGAAGTTATGTTGTTATCACTGCATGAGTTATTCTCCGAGTTCTGCTCACTTCACTCTGCGCCAGCCTGCAGAGGAATTCCCGGTTTCCTCTGATGTTTTTCCATTTGGTCTTTCCTCATGGCGTCAGATTGCATTACATTCACTTACTACATTTTGGTAGCCATTGACTGATAGGACACCCTCCCTTGGTTTCCAGTCTAAGGCTACCCTGGAAAGAGCTGGTATAACCAAACATTTTTGTTCATACAGGACTCCTTCCTCTTTGATCTCCCTGCAGTATAGACTAGCGTCTAGATAGCAAAGCCAAAGAGTATGCGGAGTTTGGTAATTTGGTGGGGCATCTATTCCTCATGAATGATGCTTCCTCTCCCCTTTCCATGCCATCCCTCATATGGGGAATGCACTTGCTCTCCGCCTCCACCTCAGAGAATGTGCTCTGCCGGCAGAGCACAGCCCAGGACCCAGCTTCTGCACAATGCCAGTCTTCGCGCTCCCAGCTGCTGGGGCGCCCTCCAGACTGAGGCCTCTGCCTATCTCGGACCTATTTGCATTTATTCTCTTGATATTCATGCTGCATATACTCCTGTGAATGAATGGATAGATGAAAAACCTTTCTTAAGAGTCAGTCATTAAATGGGCAGCTAGGTCGCACAGTGGATGGAGTATGGGGCCTGCCTCAGACACTTACTAGCTGTGGGACCCTGGGCAAGTCACTTTACCCTGCCTGCCTCAGTTTCCCCTTCTGTAAAATGATCTGGAGAAGGAAATGGCCAGACACTCCAGTATCTATGCCAAGAAAACCCCAAACAGGGCCACAAAGAGTCAGACATGATTGAAAAGTGACTGAACGAGTAATTAAACATCTGTTAAGCACCTGTGCTGTGCTGGAAGTACAAATACAAAAAAGAAAGACATCCCCTATCTTCAGGGAGCTTACCGCCTGATAGGGGAGACGATGCTTATTGGTAACAATGACAGCTAGCCTTTATAAAGCTGCTTAGAGTTTGCCAAGTGCTGTATATAAATTATCTCATTTGAACTCTGGTCTCCCTGACTTTCATTCTATCCCTTGTACCACCTTGCTATCTCCTCACATGGGGAATGGTGGTCAGGGAAGGTGGTGATGGTCTGGGAAGTCTCTCTCTGCCAGAGCTTCCAATGTGGGTGGCTAGACATTACATCATTGGACTGAGTGTGTCATCCAAAGTAGCTGCTAAAGGGTTCGGGAGTTTCCTGCTTATGGGCTGTGGGAGGGAGTCAGGGGCTTCCTGCCTCACTCTGGCTCTTGACCCAAATGGGGGCTTCTGAAGATGCTCCTATCCCTCCTCTCTCCCATAAGGCAGTGCTGCCTCTTGGTTTTGCTCTTCCTTTCTCAGGATAGGCTGGTGGGATGAACAAAGGAGTGGAGGTTTGGCTTTTCTTGGAGGTCTTCAGAGGCTGAATGTTGGGTACACATTGTTAGGTACACCCTAATGGGGATTTTTTTCAAGTATGGGGTTAGACTAGATGCCATTGCAGTCCCTTCCATCTCTCAAATTCTCTGATTCCATGAGAGCTAAAATGGGCTTCATCCCTCCTCCATTTCCAAAGATAATAAAGTTTTTGGAGCGAGAGTATTTATTTTTAAAATTATTATTAGTTTTCAACATTCACTTCTGTAAGTTTTGAGTTTTCTCCCCTTCCCTTCCCCTTCCCTCCCTAAATTAGCGTGCAATCTAATATAGACTCTAATATAGACACATACATTCCCATTAAACACGTTTTCACATTAGTCATGTTGCATAGAAGAATTATAACAAATGGGAGAAACCATGAGAAAGAAAAACAAAACAAAAAAAATTAGTCTTCTTCGCTCTGCATTCCTACTCCACAGTTCTTTCTCTGGATGTGAATGTCATTTTCCATTGTGAGTCCTTCGGAATTGTTTTAGGTCCTTAAATTGCTGAGAAAATCAAAGTCTATCAAAATCAGTCAGTGTACATTGTGACTATTACTGTATGCAATGTTTTCCAGGTTTCTCTGAAGTTCTCCTGTTCATCATTTCTTATAGCACAATAGTATTCCATCACATTCATATGACACAATTTGTTCAGCCATTCCCCAGTTGATGGGCATACCCTCAATTTCCAGTCCTTGGCCACCATAAAAAGAGCTTCCATAAATATTTTTGTACATGTGGGTCCTTTCCCCATTTGTACAATCTCTTTGGGATACAGCCCTAGAAGTGGTATTGCTGGGTCAAAGGGTATGCACATTTTTTGGCCCTTTGGGCATAGTTCCAAATTGCTCTAAGGGAGAGTATTTCAAAAGACAAAAAGTGTCGCTCAGATATTAGGATCTCAAGACCCAATCCCAAAACGGGTGACCAGAGGCAGGAAGTAAATAAAGACCTACATTCAATTTTTTATTTCTTTTGAAAAATTTGCAGATTTAAAAACTTTTATATTAACTTTATTTCCAAATATATCCTTTCCCTTCCCTTTTAAGAAGCATTTTTTTTTTGAAAGAGGGGAAATATTTTTTCAGCAAACCTAAGCAATACACTAACCAATTACCGTATCTGCAAAGTTCCACACCCATAATACTCACACCTTGGCTGGAAAGAGAGGGAGGTGCTTATTTCTGGCTCTTTTTCTTTCTTTTTTTTTTTTTTTTGGAGGGGGGAAGTCCAGTCAGTTGGGGTTAAGTGACTTGCCCAAGGTCACAGGGCTAGTAAGTGTTAAGTGTCTGAGGCCAGGCTTGAACTCAGGTCCTCCTGACTCCAAGGCCAGTGGCGGCCCCTCCTGGCTCTTTTTCAAAGCCAATCTTTTCAATCCCACATTAAATTCTAAAGGAGAAAGTTAGCACTTTGATCCTAATGGCTGGGAACTTCCACTCACCTGAATGATGGAAGGGGATCATTCTTACCACAGTCAAAGACCACCTCCACAAGTAAGAGAGTTCATGGGAGGGGGCAGACATCACTGATGAAAACCACCCAAATAGTCTCATCTTTCCTAAAATGGTTGGATTTTATTGCCTCTCCCTCCCCCCAAGTCATATGTGATGTCAGAATCCTTATGATCTTAAATTTTAACCTATCATTTGAAATCTGACCCCACAGGACAGGCATGTTGAATAGATTTGAATGGGATCCAGCAAGGAAAGATGGTATAAAGGAGATGTGATATCTGATAGGACGAGCTACAAGTATCTGTGGAAAGGGCCCTGGACTTGGGGTCAGATCCCTGTTCTGATCCTGATTATGCTACCAAAGAGGTATGTGACTGTGGCCAGGTCATTTCTGTGGGCATCAGTTTCCTTCTTTGTAAAATGGGACAGTTGGATTAAGTGGTCTCTAAGGTACATTCCAGAGATAGGTCCATTGTCCTGTTCCCTTTCCTCTCTGGGTCTCAGGTTCCTCATCTGGCTTCCTTCAAGTCTCAGCTAAAGTGTCACTTTCTGCAAGAATCCTCTCCCATCCCTCCTTAATCTCAGAGCTCTTCCTTTGTATGCTACGTGCTTATGGGCATGCTCTCCTGTTGCAAGAGCTGAACTCTCCAAGAAAGCTGAACTCTCAAAGGCTGGTGGTGAATCATAATTCCTGCCCTAAATTCCTTGCTGACAAAATAGTAGCAAAAGACATCCAGGCAGCAGTTGACATTGGAGAGGCAGAAGGCCAGCTGCAGAGCAAAGCTGATGCTCTGCTTGGTGCCACAGTCTTGGATGAAGTTATTCCTTACCAAGAACTGCAGGAAGATGCACAGGTGGACAGGCAAGAAGGAGACCACAAAGACAGCCAGGCTGGCAGCAATGGAGTGGATGATGTGAGTCCTCTTCCCAGCCCAAGTGTTTCTCTGCTCCTGCTTGCCCAGTAGGGTGTGGATGCTGCTGAAGGAGCAGAAGCAGACTGTGGCCATGGGAAGGAGGAATCCAAAGACCTCCAGGGGAACAATGGCCGGGACAGCCCAGGCACCATCAGACATGTTGTGGAAGCATGTGGAGTTGCCTGCTTCTCCATGAAATCTGTAGACGGGGATGGTGCCTATCCACACCAGCGCCCAGATGGAACAGCACACCATGGAGATGTTCTTTGGGGACCGAATGTTTTTGACCCAGATTGGGTGCTTGATGGACACGTAGCGGTCGAGGCTGATGAAGGTGATGATGAAGACACTACCATACATGCTGACAAAGTAGAGACACTCGACCATGGTACAGAAGGAAGATGCGTGGGCAGGGCCCTGTGAGAGAGCCATCTTGAAAGGAAGAGAGAGCACAAGCAGCAGGTCGAAGACGGCCAGATTGATCATGTAGATGGAAGTGGCCCTATACTCCTCCTGCCATTTTCTCAGAAAGGAGGCAAAGCTGTAGATGGCCAGGAGGTTGAGGCACAGACCCAGGAAAAAAGTGGGGATGTGGACACCCAGCTGCACTGTCTTCATTAGGCTGTCGACCTCTTTGAAGGAACAACCCTCACTGTGATTCCTCATGCTCTTCCCTGCAATATAAACAGCAGATAAGACCAGGCACCCTGTCATTTTATCCAAATGGCCAGGCTTCAAGAAGGGGTGGCCACCAAACTGTAGTCACATTTTATCAAATAAATGTGTTGCAGAGATAGAGGAGCTCTGGTTTTGTGATTTACCTCTGTCACTTCCTAGTTGTGTGGCCATGGGAAAGTCAGTTAAATCCTCTTTGTTTGGTTTTCCTTAATTGCAAAATGAAGAGTATGGGGTCAGTGACCCTTGCTGGCCTTTGATCCCAAGAAGGATCACCCATCTTCACCTAGGAAACACACACATACACACATACCTAGATACACATATATAAATTTGGGATTTGCCCAGGCTCACACAGTGGGGTTTGAATCCAGGGCTCCCTGACTCTGAGAAAGACCCTATCCACTCTGCCATGCTGTGTCTCAAACTAGAATTATGTTTTATCTAAAAGTTACAGTAATCTCTTCAGTCAGGCTGGAGTCCAAGGCAAGGCTTGGATGAAGAGCGTGCCTAACACTGGAATGAAATTAGGAGGGGCTTCCAGTCTCTGTGAGAGAAAGCCATGACATCATCATGGGGTCAGCGGTTAATGTTATCATTCTCTGATTTGTCCTATCTCTTTTGATGGATCCAAGATAGAAACCATCCTGGGATAAGTGACTCTTCTGTTAATGTTCCTTTATAGTCACTATTTGGATGTGGGACCTACAGAGTTCTGTCTTAGGATCTGAAGATCACCTGGCGAGACACGATGCCGGACACCGAGGTCATTTCCTGAGCTGAACCACAACACGTTCAAACTCTACTTCAGAGAACACAACTCCGATGGGCTCACCACATTGAATGCCAAATGTACACTTGCCTAAAAGACTATTTTATGGCGACCTCACTCAAGGCAAGCACATGAAGGTCAGAAGAAGTGATACAAGGACACTCTCAAGGTCTCTCCGAAGAACTTTGGAATTGATTGTGAGACATGAGAGACGTTGGCACAGGATTGCTCTGCATGGTGTGCCCACATCAGAGAAGGTGCTGTGCTCTATGAACAAAACAGAATTGCAGAAGTTAAGAAGAAATGTGAGATGTGCAAATTTAGACATCTCCATTCCAAATATTCATACAGACTTATTTGTGCCCAAGCTATGATAGAGTCTTCCCAGCTCATATTGACACAATGTACCTGCCCCCAACATTGTGATGTCATACGTCCTGTCTGAGCATCAAGGACAAATAACATATTCACTCTTTGCCTGGAGACAATTGCTTTTTGAGGTAGAATTTTAAAGTGTTAGGACATTAGATTATCCCTGTAGGATGATGATGATGATGCCATAGATAAGGCCCCTCTGTCCTGGCTATTGCCTAGGAAAACTTCTTTGAAGAGCTAGGGCTTGAGCTAAACCTTGAAAGATGGTGAGGATTTTGTTAGGATGGGGGGGGGGGGTAGCCATTTAACCAATCTGAAATCTATTTCACCCTTCTTCTGTCTCGCCCATGCCTCTCTATTTCATCTTCAGGAACAGCCTGAGAGACTTTGTCAAACACTTTGCTGAAATCTCGGTAAACTCCATCGACAACATTCCCCAATCACCCAGCCTAGAGAAGTAAGTGAGGTCAGTCCATGTGAACTAGCTCAGGAACCGCCATGCTGGCTCTTTCCTGACACTTGCTTCCTTTCCTCAACATTTATACCCAATCATGTTGACCAATCATGGCAGCGTCCTGGGCTTCAGCTTGTCTGAGGCTGGTGACTTGTACCCATCAAGGTCACCTTGGTACTTTCTTGTTCTTCCCTCCTCGTCTTGGATTTCAAATCCCTAGTAAGCCATTTTGGGTTCTTTCCTTTCTAATTCAAATATTCTCTGTGAGAGAAAAAGTAAAAATAAGATAAATGTGGAGTATTTCTGCTTTCTCCATGTCATGTTTTATCATCGCCCCATTCACATCCAGCAATGAGTCGATCCCTTTCCTCACCCTCTTTTTTTTGCTTCTCTTTGCATTTCTTGTCAGAGTTCATTCTGATTGTTGGCACTCCAGACACCATCATTAGATGACCATGCCACAGTTCTGCATTTTCCCTCTTACAGCCCATGGCCTAGCACTCCCCATCCTTCAGCTCACAGAGAAAAAGGCTCAGCCTTCGATGAGCTGACTCAAAAAAATCAGTATCTTTTGGTCAATATAGAAATACACCCACCCAGAGTTGACTCTTCTGACTATAGCTTGTGTCTAAGCTTCCATAGACATGAGTGAAAAGGGTCTCCAGCACCCATGAAAACATCGAAAGTCATAAATCCATTCATTGGGTAGAGGACAATCTTGATGTCATCCCATGGATATCACAAAAAACATAAAGGACTCATAGAAACCTATACGCAAATTCAGAGAGCACATACAATGCCTCATAAATGATCAGTGTGACTCTCCTCTTTCTTATGGATCCAACCTCAAACCTTTAAAAGCTGTTTGACCCTGGGCAAGTCACTTAACTTCTGTCTGCTCAGTTTCCTCCACTGTAAAAAGAGGGTAAAAATATCGCCTGTCTCCCAGGGTCGTTGTGCAGATCCAAGGAGACAATGTTTGTAAAGCTTTAGCCCAGTGCCTGGTGCATAGTAGGAACTTAATAAAATACTTATTCTCTTCCTTGTGTCCTTCCTTCCCTTTTCCCATAGTCCTGCCCTGCCTTGCTCCTCCTGTTATCGTTTGGACTCCTGAGAAAAGAAACACGATTTGAGGCTGCTAGAGGCATTCCAGAGAATCTGTCTGGGACACTCAGAGAGCCCTGAGGGACTGGCCTCCTATTAAAGGGAAACATGCTTGGGTCTGATAGATAGGGAGCCATCTTCCCATTAAACCTACCCTGTTTTAGTGCAGAACAAAGTCCAGATCCCTTCTCTTCCAAAATTTGGCTTTTGGTTCATGATACTGCTCTGTCCAAAACTAGGATTCATGCACACAGTCACCTCCTTTCTCTGGGAGGTGGCTATGGAAATTTCCTGTCTCCTGCCCCAAAGCCAATTGGAATGCGACTCTCCTCAGTGAAGATGAAAGCCCTGCCCTTCATGAACAGTGGGGCAGAGTTGGCAAGATCTGAACAGCCCAGCCTTCTAGAGTCCTCTTTGGTGACTTCCAACCCTGAGAGGGAAGAGGGGAGAAGCCAGTCTCAATTCAGGGTGCAGAAGGAAAAGAATCTAGGAAGACATGAGAGAGCTGGCCATCTCCCTCATGTCAGCTTGGCACACTCCCTCATGTCAGCTTGGCACACTAGAGGCTTTATAGAATTTCCCTTGGGTAACATCCAGACTTTCTTGGTTGAGCCGAATTAGCTTCTCAAGTTTTTGTTTTTCTATGATTTGGATAAATGAATTTCTTTGCTATTCACTGTGTATGTTCCTCATGAAACTGGTGGAAATACTGTTCCTTTAATGGAAAAGCTATCAGGCCTTGGATAGAGAGCTTGGGGTCTCCTTTACTCCCAATAACAATGACAAAGACATCAGACTACAGATTGAGCCCAATCATACCCCCAAGATTAACAATCCCTAAGGGACCAGATAGATAAAATTCTAGACTGGTATCCCCTCTCTTTGAGGAGAGCAGAGTGGTGGTGTCTGGCTCCAACTCCTTGCTTCCTTTCCTGGCAGAAATGAAAGTCTCCCTTGGAGAAAAGTGAGGAGAGAAGAGGATTAGAGATGTCTATTCGGACTCCCTTTGAGCCACATAAGAATTGCCACACAAGTCTCCTTTTCTATAGACAGAAGATTGCATTCCCCAATTCTTGTATCTGACCCCAGGTGACCTCGGATCACAGTGCTGCCTAAGCAGCCCCTCTTCTCTGGATAGAAGGCTAGGTTCCCAAACTCTTGAATTTGGTATTACACATGAAGCAATCCTCCAAAAAAATCCTCCTTTAAAAACAAAACAAAACAAAGCCCAGAATGTTGCCCTGGAGTCAGGAGGACCTGAATTCAAATCCAACCTCAGATACTTAACGCTTACTAGCCATGTGACTTTGGGCAAGTCACTTAACCCCAATTACTCTGCCTTCCCCCGTCCAAGAAAACGCAAACCAGAATGTTGTATTCCAGGATCATATTGCCTAAGAAATTCCTCTTTAAAGGAAGCTAAGATTCAGCAATTACACTGACCAGAAATTCCCTTCTAAGGTCATGGAGGTGAAAATCTGTCTACCACTGCCACATACCTACCACAAATCTACCATTAATGCAGCTGGGGTTTTGGTGGGGGGGTGGGAAATCCTTCCAATCTGTTGTACTTTCAAGAACTCTCCAGAAGAGGGTAGTCATCAACTGGAGAATGACTGAACAACTTATCAGTAAATGAATGTGATGGAATACTATTTACTGAGCTGTACAAAATGATGAAAGAAGGATTTCAGAGAAACCTGGGAAGCTCGTCTGAACTGATGCAGAGTGCAGTGAGCAGAGCCAGAATAATTTATAGCATAATAATGATACTGTAAAGACAAAAATCTTGGAAAGGCTTAGGAGCTCTGCTCCATGTGGTAACCAACCATAATGCAGAGGACCAAAAATGTGAGTGCTGCCTGCCTCCTGATAGAAGGAAGGGTGAAGAACGGAGAGTGAACACTGAGACTTGCTTTTTTAGGCATGGCTAATGTGGGACTTTGTGATTTTTTTTTCTTGCTTTCTAAATGGGGGGGGGGGAGGAAAGGAAAGATAGATTTTTCATTGATTGAAATAGTAAATGTATTTAGAAAAATCTCTCCAGCGGAAAAGCAGAAGAGAAATTTTTTCAAAAAAGAACCCCCAAATCTCTGGTAGATTCCTGTTATAGGCCAACTAATTACTGCAGTGGAAAGAGGGTTGGATTTCAGAGTCCAGAAATCCTGAATTCAAATGGAACGAATATTTTTAAGTACTTCCCATGTGCCAGGTGCAAGGTGGTAGGTGTTAGGGGGGGGTTTTCTAAAAGTCAAGGATTTGTGATTTCCACAGTGTGGGCATTCTGTCCACCAATACAGATTTCAACCCAGCTATAACTTAAAAGCTAAGTCCTAGAGAGTTCCCTGACGGTCAGACCAGACAAACAGCTTACTCCTGGTCGTACATATATTAAGTTTGAGAGTCTAGGAACCGCATCAAAGAAACTCATTTCTATGGATAGAAAAACAAAAAAAAATTATGTAGTTGGTGCCTTCAAGGAGTTTGCATTCTCTGAGGGGGCACCAGATACTGGTATACTTCATTCTCGAAGAGGACCGCAATGAAATCATGGTGTTGGGATCAATGTACAGTGTGTCTGATTGTGGCTCATCATTCCAATATGAGCTCGGAAGACTCTCCCATGAGTCAGGCACAAATGATCCACGTGACCAGATACTGAGACTACAAAGGAGACAGTGTATCATCATGAATACTCAAATCCAAAAAAATTGGGGTTCAAGTGTTGTCTCTGAACCATAGTGGCTGTAGGACCCTAGACAAGCCACTTAGATTTTCAGTATGCTGGGCAATTCTCTAGGAGCAGAGATATCTGCGTAACAGGTGCCCCTATGCCACCAGTAAAGAGAATTTCCTCACTGGGAGTTCTCTAGACCAATAAAATCCCAGATCAGGTCTCGCCCCTATAAAGCTGATTAGTAGTGTGGTTGAAGGAGCACAGGTGGGATCCAAGTGCTCTAGTAATACCTGAGGAGCAAAGGGTCACAGTGTGACCCCAAGCATAGTCTTTTAGGAATTCCCCAATGCCTTATGTAACTCCTCAAGGTGATAAATGAGAAGGGGATTGCTGGCCTGCCTAGGAGGAGGGAGTCTCCTATCGAGAGGGACCCACACAGATGCAACGATGAAAGCACAGGTCTAGAGGAAGAGATGGAAAGAACAGAGAAGGATGGAAGTAGGGAGAGACTGACAGACAGATAGAGATAGAGGGACTGAGGGGGAGAGAAAGAGATAGAGACCAAGAAAAGGACAGAGAGACAGAGTGGTAGGGACAGAAACATACAGAGAAATAACACGCATTCACTAATGAGTGGTCAGGAGGAAAGATTTCATGGGGAGTGCCCAACTGAGCTGAACCTTGAAGAAGGATTAGGATTCTGAAAGGTTAGGTCTTTTTCTCCAACCTTAACCAGAGGTTTTCCCTACTGGGGAGGGAGGTCAGCCTAGATGACCCCTAATGTCCTTCCATGGTCTTCTATGATGATTCCAGTCCCACCCCTGGCCCTTCTAGATCTTTGACTGCCCAGCTCCCTGCCCACTCCTCTCCAGCCTATGAGGCCTTGTAAGGCAGGAGGCAGCCACAGATTGCCCTACCTTCAGTCTCAGTGATCAACCAAGCCAGTACCGAAGCCTCTGGACACCTCTCTGAATAGGTGCTGTTCTAAAGTCTGGTTCATACATAAACTTAAAGCCAGAGCTTGCATGACCACATCCTCTTTTCAGCAGAAGCTTTAAAAAATAGTAGTTTTCTTTCACACATATATTAGAACTTGAGCCTTTTTTAGAAAGAAACAAAGATTCCGAAAATCCACTTTTTGAGAAGGAGGGAAGAACTCACATCACCCATAGAGTGTTTTTTTTCTCCATGGATGGCGTCTGTTCTGGCCCATTCCTAGGACAATTTTGGGGAAAAAATATTTATTTAGCATTCTACTTTTCCCCAATTACATGTAAAAATAATTTTTAACATTTGTTTTTATGTTTTTGAGTTCCAAATTATCTTCCACATTGAGAAGGCAATTTAATATAAGTTATATGTGTGTAGTCATACAAAACATATTTCCATATTAGTCATGTTGTGAAAGGAAACATATACCAAAAACCAAAACGAAACCCAAGAAAAATAAGTTAACAAAGTATGTTTCAGTCTGTATTCAGACTCCATGAGTTCTTTCTCTGGGGATGGATGACATTTTTCATCGTAGGTCCTTCAGAGTTGTCCTGCATCATGTATTACTGACAATAGCTAAGTCATTCCCAGCTGATCACCTAAAATATTACTGTTATTTTGTACAATGTTCTCCTGGTTTTTCTTATTTCACTTTGCGTCAGCTCATATAAGTCTTCCATGCTTTTCTTTTGTTTCAGGATATATTTTATTTTATTTTTTTAATTTAAACATTTTAAAAATTTATTTGTTTGTTTACTTTTAGTTTACAAGATTCAGTTCCACAATCCCTTGAGTTTCAAATTTTCTCCCCTCCCTCCCCCCCACCATGGCGGTGTGCAATCAAATATGTGATCTGCAAACACTTTCACATTAGACATTATTCTGGTTGTAAAGAAGGGTTGTAACCGATTTTCCATGTTTTTCTGAGGGCATCCTGCTCATCGTTTCTTATAACACAATAGTATTCCATCACATTTGCATACCACAACTTGTTCAGCTATTCCCCAATTAATGGGCATCCTCTCAATGTTCATCAGAAAAGAGCTGCTATAAATACTTTTGCACATATAGGTCTTTATCTGTTTTATAAAATCTCTTTTGGGATACAGACCTAGTAGTGGTATTGCTAGGTCAAAGGGTATGCATGGTTTTATAGCCCTTTGGGCGTAGTTCCAAATTGCTCTGCAGAATGGTTGGATCAGTTCACAACTCCACCAACAGTGCATTAGGGTCTCAATTTTCCAATGTCCCCTCCAACATTTGTCATTTCCCTTTTTTGTTCTTTTAGCTAATCTTATGGGTGTGAGGTAGAACCTAAGAATTGTTTTAATTTTCACTTTAGTGATTTAGAGCATTTTTTCATATTGCTTTGATTGCTTCATCTGGAAAATGACTGTTCATATCTTTTGATCATTTATCAATTGGGGAATAACTCTTATTTTTACAAATTTGGCCCAGTTCCCTGTATATTTGAGAAATGAGACCTTTAGGAGAGAAACTTGCTTCAAATTTTTTTTCACAGTTACTATTACTAACTGTGTTTCCCTCCATCCTATTTCCCCTTGTTTATTCTGTTCTCTCTCTCCCTTTACATTGTCCCTCCTCAAAAGTGTTTTACTTCTAACTACTGCCTCCCCTAATCTGCCCTGAAGAATTATACTCAGTTTTGTTGAGCAGGTGCTTGTTGGTTGTAATCCTAGCTCTTTGCCCTCTGGAGCATCATATTCCAAGTCTTCCAGTCCTTTAGCTGAGAAGCTGCTAAATCTTGTGTTAACCCGAGTGTGGCTCCATGATGCTTGAATTGTTACTTTCTGGATGCCTGCAATATTTTCTCCTTGACCTGGTGTAATGCCAAGCAAAGGCAACTTCCAAGGTTCAGATTACCAGCGTAGTAAACCCCATTTATTCAGCAAACATTCACAGAACAGAGAAAGTCAAAATACACTGTAACTTGTTCCTTTAGCAAGTAAGCTCTCAATTCAATCCAGGTGCTACTCCACCCCTAAACAGTACATTCATTTAGTCAGTCAAAAGTCTCTTCTCAAATGGAGATTAGTCTCCAACCATCAACAAAGTACATTTATTTGGTCAATCACAGAGCACAAAGAAAACTCAAAGGCTTTCCACCCCTGAATCTCAAAAGGGGCACCATCCACCCTTAAGTTACAAGGTTAAGCTCAGCATTGAATATCCAAGTAAAGGGCCTTTTTTCATCTTCACTGAGGCAAGCCCTCAGCAATCTCAGTTCCTGGGGAGACAAGGCTCAACAAAGCCATAGCCAGTGTCCTCATCAAGTCACTCTCTGCCTGTAGAACAGTCCCAGAACCCCTGAAAACATCAGCAAAGCCCTCTTCCAGGATTTCTGTGCAGGTACCACAAGAAAATCCTCTTTCAGAGCTTCTGAACCAACAGCAATGTTCCAGCACCTCTAC
>CM053586.1:8840437-8873977 GCA_028646515.1 Pseudochirops corinnae | reverse complement strand
TCACAGCCATGCCTCCTCAGTTCTTGGCAGCTCTGAGTGGCAGTTCTCAAAAGTCCTGGGCAGCTCCAATGGACCCTCATCAACTCTTAGTAACTCAGGCTCCACAATTCTGGATACCGCTCTCCCAAAAGTCCTTCTGGCCTTCTCCAGGCTTGGGCTTCTCTCCCAATTCATGGCTCCTCCCAGTTCAGCCCTCTCTCTTCCCGTCAACAAGTCCATCCCACAAGTGGGATTCACAAGCTCTGGGTTTTAACACTCAACCCAAAAACCAAGCCAATACAGGGGCATCTCCAAATTCCATTACTAATATACCTGGGAGCTATGAAATTTGGCTATAATTTTTTCTATGAACTGTAGTATTTATATAACAGATAAATTTTGTAACAAAAAAAAGAAAAAGATGAGACAGATGGAAACACTACAATGTGTGTTATAGTCAGGATTTTGGAACAGAAGTTATTGGCTGTTTACATGTTTCATTCTGAGAACCTGAAGATAAAATGGTTAATGTTTGTCTGTTTAAAATATCCCTCATAGCTTTCAAACATCATCTATTTTCACTTTAAATTAAGCATCCTGCTCTTTTCAATAACCAATACCCATTCAATAACCATTAATTCATCTTGCTCCCACAATTAACATTCTTTCCATATGTCAAGCCTTGCAGAGAAGTGAGAACCAATGCAACAGTCAGATGATGAAGACAGTTAACACAGAGAGAAATACACAGTGGCCAGAATGATTGAGGATCTCAGAAAGAACCCACTACAAAATAAAAAGGCTTTTAGAAGAAAAACTGGGTATTGCTAAATAGCTTTCAACACCAAAGTTTCTGACTTTCAAATAAATTTGTCCAGAGACACATTAGACATTTAATTACAGGCCAATTCTTCCCATTTCTCTTTCCTACCCCCAACCCCCAAATATGCTACTAGGGGATGAATGTAAAGTCTTGTGGGCAGAAATATACAGATACCGTTACAAATGTACTTGTGTTCTTGAACATGTGGCTGATGATGTCTTTCAACGTCAATTGCTGTGCACTGTCCATCAGGCCTTCCAGACTTGACACCTGCACTCACTGCCCCAACCCCTGCTGCAGGTCCATCAGTTGCTATCTGATTTACGTTTGGGACCAAAGGTCTCTGCTGAGTTGAGGATAAGTGTGACGCAATGTGAGCAGATACATCATCACTATCACTACCGGCATCTGATTCAATTTCCTCAACAGACCAGTCTGGTTCTGGTTCTTTGTCTGAAGATAATAATTCATGGTCTTCCTCTCCCTCTCCTCTGGCACTCCTCTCAGACATTCTGTCTCCACTGACTTGCGAATGAGCAAGAGAGTCCTCTAGAAAAGTGCTTGTATCAGGTGAGGTGTTGCAGTGTTTGTTAACTGACCATCTAGTGAACTTGATGGTCTAACAGAAGTAGTCATTAGAGGCAGCATAGAAGCCCCATATTTGGTTAGAATATTCCTGGCAGGCTTCATTTTGGGAGTTCTTCCAGGAGAGGATCAGTGAATTCTTTCAATTTCTATTTTACCCTCAGAATCCAGAATATCAGGGCAGTTTTTCCTTGATAATTTATTGAAAGATCATGTCTAGGCTCTTTTTTGAGCATGGCTTTCAGGTAGTCCAATAATTTTTAAAGTATCTCTCCTGGATCTATTTTCCAGCTCAGTTGTTTTTGCAATGAAATATTTCACAATGTTTTCTATTTTTCAGTCTTTTGGTTTTGTTTTATTGTTTCTTGATGTCTCATAGAGTCATTAGCTTCCACGTGCTCAATCCTAATGTTTAAGGAATCATTTTCTTGGTGAGCTTCTGTGCCTCTTTTTCCATTTGACGAATTCTGCTTTTCAAGGTTTTCTTCTTATCATGGGGTTTTTGTATTTTTTTTTTTTTTTTTTACTATTCAGCCTATTCTCTTTTTTAAGGTGTTATTTTCTTCACTATTTTTTGGTGTCTCCTTTACCAAGCAGTTGACACTTTTTCTGGTATCACTCTCATTTCTCTTCCCAATTTTTCTTCTACCTCTCTTACTTAATTTTCAAAATTCTTTTTGAGCTCTTCCATGGGCTAATGTCAGTACATATTTTTCTTTGAAGCTTTAGATGTAGAAGTTTCGACTTTGTTAGCTTCTTCTGAGTGTGCGTTTTGAGCTTTCTTGTCACCATAGTATCTTTCTATACTCAGAGTGTTTTCCCATTTTCCCAAACATTCCCATGTTTGCTCATTTTTCCAGCCAATTTTTTTTTACTTTTAATTCTTTGTTAAAGTAGGGCTCTGCTTCCAGGGTGGAGGGGGCACTATCCCAAGATTCAGGGGTTTTGTGTAGCTGTTTTCAGAGATACTTCTAGGGACCTGTAAGTTTTAAGTTGTTCCAAGGTAGTATGATCTAAGGAGAGGTGTGTTTACTTCTCTACTGACCTGTGTTCTGATCTGTGACTGACCACAAGCATTCTTTTCTGTCCTGGAACTGTGAGGAAGGTCCTATCTCCATTGTGGCTACAAGCTCAGGTGTGTTAGTGCCTTTCCTCACCCTGGGACTTCCATCCAGGACTATGACCTGGATTAAAATATGGGCAAAGTAACAGAATCTTGCCCCCAGTGCCAGCAAAGAGACACCTATAATCTCCTTCTGACCATTTATTTGACCCCCTTTACCATATGTGGGCTGAGAGCTCCAGAAGCAGCTGCCACTCAGGTTGATTCAATCACTCCTATGGCCTGCTTTTGCTTTGCTGACCCGGTCTGCACTGGCATAACCCACACTGGACTGTGCTCTACTCTCACCCAGGTGTGACAGACCTTTCCTGCCAACTTTCTAAGTTGTTTTTGGCTGGAAAATTGTTTTATCTCATCCTTTTGTGGGTTATCCTGCTCCAAAATTTGTTGTGAGTCATTATTAAAAATTTTCAGAGGAGTTTGGGGAGAGGTCAGGTGAGTACCTGCTTTTTCTCTGCCATCTTGATCCCACTTCAATCCAAGACCCATAGGACAGTTTTAATGCATAGAAATGGCCTCAATTTCTACATCTGCAAGATGGGGGTTATCATAAAATAATAGATTTAGATTTAAAAGAAATATGGGCTGATTTAGGCCAGTCCCTTCATTTTACAGATGAGGAAGCTGAGCTCTAGAGAAAAATTACTTTCCCAAGATTCCCTAGGTATAGCAAAATCACAATTTTTTACCTTAGTCATTTGGATTTAAATCTAATGCCCTTTTGGACCAGGTAGTCTTGTATGGCCTGGGATGGGGACAAAATGAGCCAAATACTGATGTTCCCAGGTAAAACCTAGGGTAGAGAGCAGAAGTAATAGAGATTCTTTTTTAGAGCAAAGCCTCTAAAGCAAACTCGGTAGATGAAATATTCCTCCTCCTATGAGATGATAGGACCTATTTGAGTGGCTGGCCAAGGAAATGTTAGTCCCTTTCATTTATGCTTTCTACTTATGCTGAGCCATGTCTCTTTTCTCATTTTTAGTCTTTCATCTTTGTGTTTTTTTAAAAAAATTATTATTTTTTTTTTTTACTAATACATGTCTTTACTCTGACAAATCATGACCCTTTAGACAACAGACAACAAGAGAACTTTGGGTACAACTCCCACAAGAGTAACACCTCTTTTTTGGTCAACTATGATATAAAGAATTTTATTTTTTGTTTTTTTAATGGAATACTCTTATTTTATTTATTTATTTTAGTTTTCAAAATAATTTTATTTTTCATGATACTATTTGATGCTTAACATTTCCCTTATCTACTAATTTTTTTCCTTGAAGAAAAGATTTATGTCATCAAAGCAGGGGGCTTCTGGGTAGTCTGTAAGTTTTTGACCTTTCATTTCTTCTTCCTGGACTCTGTTATATCCCATTTACTTCTAACCATTCTCACCTATTTCCATGTTTGTATTGAAATTCTTGTTGTTCAGTTGTTTTTAGTTGTATCCAACTCTTCATGATGCTCTTTGGGGTTTTCTTGGAGGAGATACTAGGGTGGTTTGACATTTCCTTCTCCAGCTCATTTGACAGATGAGGAAACTGAGGCAAACAGGAAGTGACTTCCTCAGGATCACACAGGTCTGAGGTCAAATCTGAACTCAGACAGATGAGTCTTCCTGACTCCAGGACCTGCATTTGATCCACTGAGACATTTAGATACTCTTGTATTGAAATTGCCCAATATCAAAAGATATGTTGATTTAATTTGGAGGGTCCTAGGTCAAGTTCTTCATAGAATTTTCCCAAATCTTCAACCTCTACAACCAATGTTTGTGCATAAGCAACAATTACTTTCATGGTTGTCTCTTTGCTAAAACTTATTCCAAGTGCCACAATATGTCCCATGAAATAATTTTTCTTGTTGCATTTACACACATGACCAAACCAATTCTATCAGCTCCTTTCATTGCCTCTTCAGGGAGTACCTATGAGCCATTTTTTCCCATCTAGTCACAACTTCTTTCTTCTGGTTTTATTTACTATAAGAAAATAACAACTAATGATTCAACTCCTTCAGCAGTATGTTCATTCATTGGTCACTGGACAAGAAACTTGTCTAGAGAGTACCATCAATTGAATTAAAGTTGATGGACAGTCTAAAAATTATGTGATCTTTAGCATTCTCCACTCTCTTTTCCTTACTTTGACACTGTCACTGCAGAAGCAATAGGGGACTGCACAGGATGGGGGAGGAGGAAGCATTGTTTTGTTTGCTTGTTTCATGGGTTACTGTGACTAAGAAATTTCACTGAGTGCCCAGCCTGCTTTGCTGAACTTCATAATTTTTCACTAGACTGGACCTTGGAAAACAGACTTTATCCTCCATCAGTGCTATATTGTAACCTGACTATTATAGTAGACCTCCCAAAGCTTGTACACCACTGGTATGGTATTTAAGAACCCAGGATCATCTTCATGCCATGATGAAGAATCTGAGTAGGACTGTACAGAGGACTAGTTAAACAAGTAATTGATAAAGAAAAAATAGTAATGAAAAACAGAAATGACATTGACATCAGCCATCATAATTTTGTACAAAATTTAAACCAACACTCTTTTCTCTTGGTTCGGATGGTGGCAGCATGGGTAAATGCCATGGTCTTCGTACTGCTAGAAATCTCTGCAGCCACAGGAGAGACCAAAATTGGCATGACAAACAATACAAGAAAGCTCATTTGGGCACTGCCTTGAAGGCCAACCCATTTGGAGGAGCATCTCATGCAAAAGGGATTGTCCTGGAAAAGTTGGTGTGGAAGCCAAGCAGCCCAATTCTGCCATCAGGAAGTGTGTGAGAGTTCAAGTGATTAAGAATGGCAAAAAAATCACTGCCTTTGTTCCCAATGATGGCTGCTTGAACTTTATTGAGGAAAATGATGAAGTTTTGGTTGCTGCATTTGGTCAGAAAGGTCATGCTATTGGTGATATTCCTGGAGTCCGATTCAGGGTTGTAAAAGTTGCAAATATCTCTCTTCTGGCCTTGTACAAAAGCAAGAAGGAGAGACCAAGATCATAAAAATTGTATGATGTCTTTGTCACAGTAAAAAACTTTCATGGAAAAAAAATTAAACCAATGCAAATCACCATAACAATGGACTGAAAGTGCATTAGTTAGCAAATGCTTGACTTAATAGCCAAGTGGAGAAAGATGGCAGTCAAAAGGCAACTGTTTTTGAATGTAATGTTGATTGTAAAATCTCATGAAGGACAATGGATTATTATAAGTAGCATAAGCTCATGAAGTGAGAGAACCATTAGAAGGTAAAGCCAGATGAAGGAAAGCTCAGCAAGAGACTCAACTAAGCAATGCCATCCCAAGGGTACTTAGAGATGAAAACAGAAGAAGGTCAACAAATAGAAGAAAAGAATGGAAAAGATCAGCAAAGATTTTGTAATGAACTGTTTTCGTGACCAAGGACAGTAGAGCCACCACAGTGGGATTCTAACATCCTGGTCCTTCTTGTTGGGCTTTGTGGGGAGATAGGAATTGCACTAGAGAGAATGAAAATGGGAAAAGCAACTGGATTTGACCAAGTGCACATAGTGGAGAACTCTGCTGAAGGTGACACAATTGTGAGGGCATTGAAGTATTGATTTACATGGCATCTTATGGAAAAAAATCCTGGACCTTAATATTAGGAGGACCAGGCATATCAATTAATGCAAAAAATTTATTATAATTTTTCATTGAAATAAAGACGTTTGTCCTATCTCTATTTCTTTGCCATATGGATAAAAAACAGATAAAGCATCAACTAATGCATTTTGGTTCTTTGAGCTATTCTTAAATTCTGGTTTTTCTATTAATATCAAAGAAAGATGACTGAGAGAGTGACAGTTATTGATCTCTACCTACTTTCCTATTTATGAAACATCTTTATGAAAATCATGTCTATGTCAGTTGAGAGCTATTCAAACAGCTGGAGTCCTGACATCCATCAAGGAGCAGAGATACATGCTCTATAGACATAAATGGATTATATAATGGTCATCACTTAAGGGAGGAAGCAGCATGGATGTATAGGACTCCTGGCAGCAGGGAAGAGAGCCAGCTAAGAGAGAGTTAGCCCAGGCAATCCAGAATGGATTTGCAGAGTGGAGAAGACCCAGGGGTTATAGCAAGAGTCCAAGAAGGAGAGGATAAAGGCATGAATTGGAGTGGAGACCAAGTGAGTAAAAGAAAAGGGACAGGTGAGACAAATATTGCAGGGGGGAGAATTTACAAGACTTGGCAATTTATTGGATATGATGGCCATAAGTTCATGGCCAGAAGGCCATTGGAAGTCTTCTACTCTAACTCTCTCATTTTATAGAGAAGGAAAATGAGACCCAGAACAGACTATGGGATCCTGGATTTAGAGATGGAAACCACCTAGTCCAGCCCCCTTATTTTGCAAGCTGAGGCCTAGCAGATGAAGTGACTTCCCCAAGGTCACTCAGGTCAGAAGCATCAGAGGTGGGATATGAGCCCAGGTCCCCTGATCTCAGAGCCAGTGATCCCAAGGTTTCACAGGTCATAGGATCATGGCTTTAAAGCCATAACCCATCAGAGGTCATCTCATCCAATCCCCTCATTTTATGGATAAATCCAAGAGAGATTTAAGGTCTTGATCAAGGTCACACAGCTAGTAAGTGTCTGAGGCAGGATGTGAACCCAGGTCTTCCTGTTTTCAAAGCCCAGTGCTGTAATCACACTCCTCTGCCTCACAAATGCTTTGGATGCTGGTGATAGAAGGAACAATAATTCCTTCAATAGAAACAGATGCCTTGGCTACATTGGCTCAGATTTCCCTAGTTTGGACAACAGACATATTGCCAGCCATAGAGACAACCCTGGACTGGGTCAGAATGGTTTTCATGACACCATCATGGCTACAGTCAGAGACAGATCTAAGGTGACTTTCCCAAGGGAAGTGAGAAGTTAGGGAGCTTAAGAGTTCCCCCAGAGATATTGGCAAGCTTCACTGCTTGGCTAATGCATCTCAAGGTCCACTCACTGTCAGGGGGCTGTGGTGTCCCATTGTTTCTACAGCAATGCCTGATGAACCATAGCAGGAGCAATTATTTCAAAATGGGAACAAAGTTAGTTTCCAAAGTGAAAATGAAAATGTCACTATTGCATAATCCTGGAAACAAGGGCTGATGATGATATAAGCCATGCCCTTTTAAGGATGGAAAGAGCTTCACAGTGAGTCATAGTGAGCTAGAGAGGGAGTTTCTCTAGCAGAAGCACAGTGGTGCCTTCCTACAAGCAGGGAGGGAGCAGGGCTGGACATTAGGTGCCTAGTGTGGCCCATAGGGAAGGGAGGCAATAGTGGAAGGGTCCAGAAAATGTTTGTTTGTTCCTACTTTAGAAGGCTCAACTCACACATCAAGGGTAGGAAGAGACTTTGGAGATCACAGTATTTTCACTTAAGTCATCCAATTTGATTTAATTCTATTAGCTTTTATTAAGTTGCTATGGGCCAGACACTGTGCTAGGTACACTCCTTGACCTCAGGGAAGTATACACAAAATGTATTGAGTTTCTATTGATTTCTCTAGGGACTAGTATCTAGCCCTTGACAAATTTACCATCTCACTAGATTAAAAGACAGTAAAAGACAACGAGTCATCACAATAATAATAATAACTAGCATTCATAGAGCCCTTTAAGGTTTACATTTAAGGTTTACAAAGCACTTTATATATGTTATCTCACTGGGTGTACACAACAATCCTGAGAGGGATGTGTTGATATCACCATCATTGTCATCACCATCACCACCATCATCATCACCATCATCATCACCACCATCATCATCACCATCATCATCATCACCATCATCACCATCACCATCATCATCATCACCATCATCATCACCATCATCACCATCACCATCATCACCATTACCACCACCATCATCATTATCATCATCACCACCATCATCATCATCACCATCATCATCATCACCACCATCATCATCATCACCACCACCATCATCACCATCACCATCATCATCACCATCATCATCACCATCATCATCAGCACCATCACCACCATCATCATCATCATCATTATCATCATCACCACCATCATCACCACCATCATCATCATCACCATCATCACCACCACCACCATCATCATTATCACCATCATCACCACCATCACTACCATCACCATCATCACCACCATCATCATCATCATCACCATCATCATCACCACCACCACCACCACCATCATCATCATCACCATCATCACCATCACCACCATCATCATCATCATCATCATCACCACCATCATCACCATCACTACCATCATCGTCACCATCATCACCATCACCACCATCATCATCATCACCATCATCACCATCATCACCATAATCATCATTATCATCAGCATCAGCATCATCATCATCACCATCATCACCATCAGCACCATCACCACCATCACCATCATCACCATCACCACCATCACCATCATCACCATCACCACCATCACCCCCATCATCATCACCATCACCACCACCATCATCATCACCATCATCATCATCACCATCATCACCACCACCACCATCATCATCATCACCACCACCACCATCATCATCACCACCATCATCATCATCATCATCACTATCACCATCATCATCACCATCATCATCAGCACCATCACCACCATCATCATCATCATCATCACCATCATCACCACCACCACCATCACCATCATCACCATCATCACCATCATCATCACCACCATCATCACAATCACCACCATCATCATCACCACCATCATCATCATCATCACCACCACCATCATCACCATCACCATCATCACCATGGCCCCAGGCACAAGATCTACTGCATCTCAGCCACTTCTTGAATTTGTTAGAAAACTGAGGCCCAGGGAGAGGCACTGGTTGCGTGTTTCTTGCTTTTTCGCGGTACCCAATTCAGTCACAGTGTACCAAACAGCACTAATTTCTCCCCCTGGGGACCCCAAGTTCCATAGGCTGAGGGGGCCCGTTCCTGGTCTCTTTCACGCTCTTCAAAGCTCAGCTCAGAAGTGACCTTCTCTGTGATGCCTGGCACTACCCCCCAACTGCCAAGATGTCCATGCAAAGTTACCTCATATTTATTATTTATTTCTAAATGTATTTCATTTGACAGACACCCCATAGAATAATGGATAGAGAGGTGGTCTTGGGGTCAGGAAGGTCTGGGTTCGAGTCAAACCTCTGACATATAGATGTGTAACCCTGGGCAAGGAACTTCAGGAAACTCTGATTGCAGATCTCTGTCCAAGAGATGCGCTTTGGTAAAGGGAGTTCCCTCACTGGGAGCGCCCCGTGGCTACAATGTAGCAGGCTCCGTCAGAGAGCTGTGTGTCTATATTTGTATATGGGCACGTTGTCACCCCTGATAAGATGTAAGCTCTCTGAGGGCAGGAAGTCTGCCTCTTGTCTTTGTGACCTAAGGTTTTACAGAAGGCCCAGCACTTCTATTGTTCAGTCATTTTAGTCATGTCTGACTCTCCATGACCCCACTTGGCAGAGATACTGGAGTGGTTTGCCATTCTCCAGTTCATTTCCAGATGAGGAAACAATCAAACAGGGTTAAGTGACTTACCCAGGGTCGCACAGCTAGTTAGTGTCTGAGACTATATTTGAACTCAGCCCTTCCTGACTCCAGGCCCCAAAGCTCTCTCTACCACCCAGCACATAGTAGGTGCTTAATAAATGATGTCTGGTTGATATTCTCTGCCTCTCTTTCCTCCCCCTCCCATTTCCCTCTTTTTTGTCAGAGAAGCCATAGACCTCTCAGGCCAAACTCCTTCCTAGTAGACCCCAACTCATCAGGGCTGAGACAGACAGAAGAGTCCAGCTGTGCCCACTAGCAGTGTGGTATAGGGAGCAGTACAGTGAACCTAGGCTTGGCAAGCCTTCAGTTCTGCCTCACAGACTTACTAGGTATGTGAATCCTCCCTTATGACCTTCAGTTTCCTTATCTGCAAAGCGAGGGAATGGGACTCAAGGTGATGTCATAACTTGGATGTGTGGGTTGGATTTCAGTGAGGCAGGGCTGCACAAAGTCAGCAGCCTCACTCTTTCTTCCAGAGGCATTGAAGTCCAGTGGCAGGACGAAAGTCAGGATGGCTGGTGATGGCCCCAGATGCAGCCAATGACCTTGGGGTCTTCCATGTCCAACCAAGCTCTAAGTACTCCGAAGCATGGCGCCTGCTTCGTTGCTTTCGTGACTGTTGGAACAAATTGTTCTCATCTACCCATTCTGCCAGGGGAAGTCTTCACATGCTTGGGGTAGACACCCCTAACTCACCAACAGCTTTGTGGCCTGGCAGTTACCCTCCACCTGCTTTAGCCTACTTTCCAAGATAGTTTATTATCAGAGTGTGGCTGCTACATATGCTGCAGCTTCTTGGAGCCACAGGTAAGAGTTGGGTGAAAGTTAGACCCCAAAGGTGGATGGACAGCCCTCCCACCAGAGGTGCTAGTCTTCTCTGAACACCCCATATACTCCAATATTTGGCTCCCATTCCTCTAGGACCCTGCTGAGCCTGGTAACTCCTCTGACCTCATTCCTCCAGGCTGCTGGAAGCCTTGCTTTGTAGGATAGAGTCATTTTCATTCATACCTGAGAGGTCATTGTGCCCAAACCCTTCATTTTACAGATGAATAAACAGGTTCAGAGAGGTCATAGGATGATGGGCTCAAAGAGGAAAAGGACTATCCTGATCATGCAGGACCATTCTGACCATCATTTCATTTTACAAAGGACAAAATTGAGGCTTGAGATCTCCTTGGCTCCCAGATTCTGAGCTGTATTTGTCTCAAAGAAGTTGGGTGAGATGCCATCTTTCTCGATTTTTTCAAATAATGTATGTAAAATTGGAGTTATTTGTTCTTGGAATGTTTAATAGAATCCACTTGCAAACCCATCTGCTCCTGAATGCTTTTTTTTTTCCTTTGTGAGTTCATTCAGGGCTTGTTCAATTTCTTTTTCCGAGATTAGATAATTGAGTATTTTATAATTTTTAAAATTCATCCATTTATATTTGATGGCATATAATTGGGCAAAATAGTTTTCAATAATTTCCTTGATTTTCTCTTTGTTGTGAGTTCTTTTTCATTTCTCTTAATTATTAAATTACTTAAGTCTGTCTATTTTATCAATCTGCCCCCTCCAAGCTTCTAGCTTTATTTATCAATTCAATAGTTTTTTTCTCATAAATTTTATCTCTAATTTTTGGAATTTTGACTTTTATGTTTGTTTTTTTTTAAATGTGTTGCTTTTCTAGTTTGTTGGGTTTTTTTTTTTTCACTCCCAATAAATTGGTGTTCTTTCTTTTGGTGATGAATATGTTTAAAGACATAAACTTTCCCTTCAGGGATGCTTTAGCTACAGCCTAAAAGCTTTGATATGTTGTCTCATTGTCAGTTTCTTTGATGGGATTGTTGCTTCTGTGATTTTTTCTTTAATTTACCAGTTCTTTAGCATTACATTATTTAGTCTCCATTTACATTTAAAACCTTTATTCAAATATCCTAAGGTTATTAAATTTTCTATTGCTTTGTAGTCAGCAAAGGATATGTTTAATATCTGTGTTATTCTGCATTTGTTTATGAAATTTTTTTTATGCCCTCGCTGCTTTTAGCACTTGGTCAATTTTTGTAAATAAGTCATATACAGATGAGAAATATATATATTCTTTTCTATTTCCACATACTTTCTATTTCCATACACTAATCACAAGAGAGCTGCCATGTCAAACTTTTCTAAAATTCTATTTAGGTTCCTAAAAATATTTCTTATTTATGTTTTTGTTAGATTTGTCTAGACCTGAAAGGGACACACTGAAATCTCCACCTCCACCTCCACCTATTGTAGTTTTGCTATTTGTTTATGCAATCTAATTAACTTTTCTTTCAAGAAGTTAGCTGCCTTTTCACTAAGCATGCATGCACACACATGTGTATGTATATATATGTCACATGTACACACAATATATATGTCATGTTGTTACTATTTCATTATTCACAGCGCTTTTACACACAATGTTGTTTCCTCGACTGTTATATCTTTTAGCCATGTCTATTTTTACTTTCACCTTGTTCGAGATCATGATTGCTATCCCTGCATTTAAAAATTAACTGAAGGATAATGAATCCTGCTCTCACCCCTCTTTTTAATTTTGTGTGAATCTGTACATTTCAAGTATGTTTCTTTCATATGTTATAAGCAACATATTGTTGCACTCTGCTCTCTAATCCATTCTGCCATCCTCCTTTGTTTTACGAGTGAGTTCACTGTTATGAGAGTTAATTGCGTATTTCCTTCCATCATATCCTCTCATACTTTTTCTTCTTTTCACCCTTGCCCTCTCTTTATAAAGAAGGGGACAGGAAAGGGGGTGAGGTCTAATCAACACTAGTCATTTACAATAGAAGCTGAGACTTACTTCTCCCCCGCCCTTCCTTTCTTTACCAAACCCAGATGCCAATCTTGGTTTCTTACACTTTCTTTTTCTCTTTTTAATCCCCCCTCTCTTTATGATTACTCCTCTGACAAGGAAATTCTTATGGAGAAGGCAGACTTTAAAGAGTGTAAATGGTTAAGAAGACAATTTCCCACTTATGTACCTGTGCACAAGCCTACAATGCTGTCCCTCCTCACCTCCAGCTCCTTTCAAAGCTCAGTTCAACTGTTTCGACAGGAGGCCCTTCTGGTTTCACCCCTTTGTTGGTGTCAGTTCATACCCTAAATACAAAGTCTGTGTGTGTGTGTGTGTGTGTGTGTGTGTGTCTGTGTGTCCATAAATTTACTTCTCTGGGTATATGTTGCTTCCCCCAGTAGAACATAAACTCCTGGAGGGCAGAGACTGTTTTGTCTTTGTCTTTGCATGTCCAGTGCCTAGTACAGAGCCTAATACATAGTAGGCATTTAATAAATGATTGTTGAATTGAATTTAATTTACTAGGAGAGCTCTGGTATTCCTTTGACTCTCTTCCTTTATGGATCACTCAATAAATAAGCATTCTTCTGTTAATTTAAAAAAAATTCCGTTCCAAGTTCTCGCCCTCTCTTTTACATACTGAGAAGACAAGAAATATGATGCCCATTAGACATACAAAGTCTTGCAAAGTATATTTTCATGTTAGCCATGCTGTGAAGAAAAAAAACCCAAAGAAAATAAGAGGACTATCTGCTTCAGTTTGTTCTCAGATTCTGTCAGTTCTCCCTGGAGGCAGACAACTTCTTTCATCAAGAGTCCTTTAGAATCATCTTGGATCACTGTTTTTTATCAGAGTAGCCAAGTCTTTCACAGGCAATCACTGTTACAATGTTGCTATTACTGTGTACAATGTTTTCCTGGTTCTACTCGCTTCACTTTGCATCAATTCATATAAGTCTTTTCAGGTTTTTCTGAAACCATCTCCATCATTGTTTCTTATTATAGCACAATAATATTCTATTACCATCATATACCACAACTTGTTCAGTCATCCCCCAACTGATGGACATCCCTTCAATTTCCAATTCTTTGCCACCACAAAAATAGCTGCTATAAATATTTTTATACATATAGGTCCTTTTCCCTTTTCTTTCATCTATTTGTGATACAGATCAAGTACTAGAATTGCTGTGCCAAAGGATAGGCACAGTTTTATAGTTTATATATAGTTTGGTCAACATGCATTTATTAAGTCTCTACTATATAATAGGAGCTGGGATTTTGGGGAAGCAGAGCAATGAGGGAGAGGGCAGAAGTAAAGATATAGGCAGTGAGATGGGGGAGATTTGAGAGAGCTGGAAGAAAACTGTCCCAAATATGGCTCAATTCTCTGGGTCTTTGCTGATTCATGTCTTGGTGATATTCACACATGAGTGTGTGTGTGTGTGTGTGTGTGTATGTGTGTGAATTTTTCCCTCTTGGAACTATTTTTGGAGCTTGTTTGCATGACACCTTGAGGCTGGGCTGCACATGTGACCTGTGAAAAGGTAGTACCAGCTATCATGGCTGTGGGGACATCGGTGACCTCATTCATCTCAGCCTCTCAGCACGGCAAGCAGGGAAAGCCTTGCTATCCCCAGCCCACTGCAGCCCTTGAGAATCTCACCCCATCTCAGGACATCTCCTTACACTTCACAAAGCAGTTTCATATCCAAATTTTCATCTGAATTTCATGACTGCTTTGGGACATAGGCAGGTACTGGTAGGAGACCAGACCCATTCCACAAAGGAGGAAACTAAGCCCCAGACAGAAAGTGGAAGAGTCAGGATTTGCCCCCAGATGGATGCTCTTTCTTCAAACCCAGGGGTCATTTCAATAAAGCTCTGGATGCCTTCTAGGAAGGCAACTCTAGATGAAGCTGGGGCTGATGGTTAGGGAGCAGGGAACATGGAGAGGGTGGGGGTCCTAAGCAGGCACCTGGGGCAGAAGACGCTGGCTGAGCCAAGGTCCATGTCTCTTCTCACTCCTGCCTGAACCTCTGCCTGCAACAGAGGCCCCAGACTGCTTCCTCCCACAGGTGTTCAGTGTCAGAGACGGGAAGGCTGACAAAAGCCTGGGCTGACTGTGGTTGCATGTGGGTGAATGGGAGCCTGGGGGAGTGGGGCTTTTTGTTCTCAGACTGAGTCAGCATTGGGAAAAGAGCTGTCTGCAAACAGACTGAAGAAAGCCTGGGACTCAGAACTGCTAATGGTCAGGTTGGTGTCTCTTCCCTCCACCCCCAGGCCTCTCCATGGAGGTCACTCCCTTCCACCTTAGGGGCCTTCTCTCCTTCCCCATCACAGCCTGCTCTGTTTCCATTAGTCCAGAACACAGTCACTGAATTGGGTTGGGTGGGGTGGGGTGGGGTGGGGGAACCTCACCTAGCTTGTTTCCTTTCCCTCTGTCCCCAAACCCATTTCTCTTGGGGATTTGGGGGCCAAGGGCCCTAACAGGAAATGCAGATACATCTCTCCATCAGGGAAGCTTGGAAATGAATAATCTACCACAGATCCTAGGACTAGAACTGGAAGGAACTGCAGAGACCATCTAATTCAAATCTCATTTTACAGATGATGAAACTGATGCCTAGGGAAGTAAGTGGTTCCTGAAGTCATGCAGGTAGTTAACATCTGAAAACAAGTGGGATAAAGAGAAGTTATGTAAGTAGGCCAAGATCCCTCAGGTCCTAAGTGTGAGGGGGGAGCTCTCCCACCTCTAAGCCTTTGCACACAGGGGTCTTCAGTGGGCAGTGATCTCCCCCCTCTCCTCTGTCTCTGCTTAGGCAGGGTCCTCATGGCCCTCTGGGCCCTCTACTAAGCGAGGCTCAGTCTCTGTGGGATGAAATGACCCCTCTGAAAGGATTCCAACTGTTGAGGTGGATTGGGATTGGGGGAAGGGCATTAATGAGAAAAGACCGGCTTCCCTGGTCTGAGTCAGATGACCTAGGTCCTGCTTCCCCTTCTCTCCCTAAGTTTTGCTGCTGTGTGACCTTGGGCAAGTGACTGTGCCTCTCTGAGACTCAGTTTCCTCACCTGCAAAATTAGCTCTGACTAGGACTGAGCTTTTTATGTACAAAGAACACATTTGAATGTTAAAAAAAATAACAAAACAAAACCATCTTCTCAAGCTTCTCTCGACAGTGGCTGCATGATCGGTATTTATTGACTGACAAAAAGCTTCCAGGAAGCCAGCCACTCCTTGAAAGGAACTGGTATTGACTGGTCACCGGGCATGTGGGTGTTAACGGGCCATGCATGGATGCATGCTGAGTCAGGACTGAGGGGATGAGGGGGAAGGCCCTGACTGTGGAGAGGACCGTGGCCTCCGAAGTCCCTTGCAGAGATTTCCCAGAGCACCCCTGGGGGGCACTGGTTTGCTTTTGTCTCTGTGGGTTTTTAAGCTAGCAGGGTGTTGGGATCCCTCCTCCCTAAATGCATGGGACCCCAGCCTCCTGGGGAGCAGCAAACGTTCAGCTGGAGGGGAAGCAAAGACCCCCACATCCTGGAAAATTAGCTGGCTCAGAGCTTAGCCCATCTCTGACCTATGCTGAAAGACCTCAAGCCCAAAGAGACAGGGAAAGGGCACCAAAGGAGGGGGTGATCAGCCCACAGGAAAGCCCTTACAGTCAGGGAGGGACATCATGGGGTGGGGGGAGGGGACTTTTCAGTTTCTTTTTTATATTGTCTTTCACCATTAGATTGTAAGCTCCTTGAGGACAGGGACTACATTTTTCTTATTTGTATCCCTGGTTCTTCCCACAATGCCTGGAATGCAGTAGGTGCTTAATAAATGTTTGATTGCTGAGCACAGTTTGGTGGAAAGAATGCTGCTCCATGCTTCAAATTCTGGACCTCGGTTCCAATTTTGCCCTGATATCCCCGGTAGGTCCTTGGCCAAGTGACTTAACCTCGGTTTCCTCATCTGTAAAAACAGAGATTTAGACTGTATGACCTTGTTTCTCCCAATAAAAGGTAAGGTTCTTGAGGACAGGTGCTACTTAGGTTTTCTATTTGTTTTGCTATTACCTGGCAGAGCCTGGAATGTAGTAGGTGTTTAATAAATACTTATTGATAGATTATATTAGACCCGATGGGTCTCCATGGAGTTCTAGCCATGTTTATCTTAGAGGGATGTGATGAAATGGTGACTGACTTCATTATCAGATTTCATTTTGAAGAGGTATAAGTAGTGGGGATTTCTATTGAAATCCTTTCTAGGTTCATTGTCCAAAAATAATTACTGGACTCAGCTGTCCTTGGCAGAGTTACAAGAGTTTATTGTTACACTGAGGCAAGGGGTGGGGTAAGGGGACCTGCAAGCTTACAGGGATTTAAGGTAGAGTTACCAAGCGCAGGGGAGTGTCAGAGAAAGCCTGCAAAGTTCTAGGAGATTTAGTGTGATGCTCTACAGCGGGAAGATAGCCTGCTAGAAAAAGCCTGCAAAAGAGGAGGGTTAAGTGTGACACTCTTCAGCAGGCAGAGGGATAGAAAGAGCCTGCAAAAACCTGGGACTAGAGATGCAGTTTTTAAAGACACAAGACTGTCAGTCATAGGTTCATTAGACTAACTAGGTGTACAAAGGTGGAGTTAGGGAGGGGCCTGGGAGGGACCAGGGAGTGCCTAATACTTAAAGGAACATGCACCCTTCACATCAACTGTGCATGTGTTTTGCCCATAATTCACTGGGAGAAACTCCAGGGGGCTAGGAGCAAGAGGTGTGGTTTTTGCCTTGAAACGTCATAAAGTCAACCAGTGGTCAAATTTGAGGCTAAATTTAAATGAGAAATACCCATCCAGTTTGCAAATGGGTGAGTCTTGTTTGTTAGGAGTTCACTAGAACAAAGGAGGTAATGCTTTTAAAAGAATTCATTATCATAGCTATAGAGTAAATGGTTTTAGAGGAAATACCTCTAGGCTGGGGGCAGGGAAGGGACAGAGTTAATGCTTTACAGCTGGGAAGAAATGTGGCTTTTACAACTTAACACAAGACTGAAATTACAACAATATTTCAAAATTATAAAAATCACCCCAAAATATTCAGAGGCACTGCGTCATTTTGATTTCATTCATCCAGGTGACTTCCAGGAGGGGAAATTTTCTCAACTAATGCAGAGTGAAACCTTCTCTGCAACTTACAGCATTAGACAGATACCTAGAGCCTTTAGTGGTTAAGTGACTTTCTGAGGATCACACAACCAGTTCCTATCAGAGATGGGACCTGAACATAGGTCTTCCTATCTTCTAGTTCAATTCTCTGTCCCTACACCAGAGGTGCCAAATATGCGGCCATTCAGCCTCAGCCTGCATACTCCTGAGTGCTGCCTGAACCAGATTAAAATGTAATTGGAAAATATTTGACTAAATAAAAACTCAATAAAACACTTTTGGTGCTGTTGCTCAATCATGTCCAACTCTTTGTGAACCCATTTGGGGTTTTCTTGGCAAAGAAACTGGAGTGGTTTGCCATTTCACTCTTCAGCTCATTTTACAGAAACTGAGACAAAGAGGGTTAAGTGACTTGCCCAAGGTCACTCAGCTAGCTCCTGTCTGAGCCCAGATTGAACTCAGGTCTTCCTGACTCCAGGCCTGGAGCTCTATCTACTGCAGTGCCACCTAGCTGTAATAATAATATTATTATATTCACATTCATATAGGGCTTTAAGGTATGGAAGGAATAGTGCACATATTTATAACACCCCCTTGGGGCTCCCAGATGGGTGGCTGTTACTACTCCCAGGATTCTGAAGGTAACACTGTAGATGGCTATTCTCATAAATGCTAGCTCACAAGCCCCCATTGGTATGCTTCCTTTTCACAATCAGCCACTAGACACAGCTAATTCTTTAGCAAAGAAATTTACTCAAATAATATAGAAAGTACCTCAGTTTCATTATCTGTAAAACTGGGAAAATAACACCTACTTTGAAGTGTCTAATGAGGATCAAATGAGATAATACAAGTAAAGTGCCTTGCCAACCTTAAAGTGCTATGTAAATAGTGCTCCTTTTACTCCAGTGTGCCTAGCACAGGGTTTGGTATGCAGTATGCACTATGTACTATGTAGGGCAGCTAGGTGGCACAGTGGATAGATAGCCAGGCCTGGAGTCAGGAAGAATCATTTTCTTGAGTTCAAATCCAGCCTTAGACACTAAGTAACTGTGTGACCCTGGATGAGTCACTTTACCCTGTTTGCCTCAGTTTCTCTTCTGTAAAGTGAGTTTGAGAAAGAACTGACAAATCACTCTAATATCTCTTCCAAGAAAACCCCAAATGGGGCCGCAAAGAGTTGGACACAATTCAAAAATGACAGAACAACAATAAAAGATCAGGTCTGCCTCACTGTGCCTTCCACCCACGGGTCCTCATTCTGTCCTCTGAACAAGAGCCCTTCAGTGATAGAAGGGAGCTCCACCTCAGCAGTTAAATGATGCATGCCTTAGCCAATGGGGAAAGACTCAGAAGTTATGGTCCAGCATGTTGATGTCACTGACTTTGAAAACAGTCACCAGTGCCCAGTCCTGTGGTGTACTCTGGAGCCCCATGATCCTGAGGAGAAAGCCCTGGTTCTGGAGTCAGAAGGCCTGGGTTCAAATCCAGCCTCAGATACTTATTAGCTGGGTGATCTTGGGCAGTCAATGAATAAGCTTTATGCACTGGGCACTGTTAGGAGAATAAAAGCCATATCAAACTGTCCCTGCCCTCAAAATGCTTCTCATCTAGCCAGGAGAAACAAAGTGTATATCTACAGGTGTGGTCAACACATAGAAAAGGTCATTTGGAGGGGAAAGGGGGAGACACCAGCTGCTCAAAATCAGGAAAAGTTTCTAGAAGGCAGGGCCAAAGTCAAGTCACAAAGGAAGTGAAATTGTAAGAAATGGAGGTGAGGAAAGGTGGCTTTCCAGGCATGGGAGAAGTGGAAGGTCGCGCGTGAAATAAAACTAAGAAGACTAATTTGGCTGGATTATACTCACTGAAAAGGAAGGCCACACATAAGAAACCTGGAAAGGTCAGCTGAGACCAAGTTAGAAGGACTCTTAAGGCCAGATAGAGGTACTTGTATTGGATTTTAAAAGAAATAGGGAGCCACTGGATTTTACTGAAGGGAAGAGGGCTTTAAGCAGCTAACACTTTAGGTCAGTGGTTCTCAACTTTCCTAATACTGCAACCCTTTAATACTCTTATATGGGCATATCTGCATGTGGGCAGACCTGCCTGGAGATGGATAGAGGAGCGGTGTCTCAGTTCCTAAGACCATCAGAAATACGTGTTTTCTGATGGCCTTAGGCAACCCCTGTGAAAGGGTCATTCAACCCTCAAAGGGGTCACAACCCACAGGTTGAGAACTGCTGCTTTAGGGGAAACCCTTTGGCAGCTCTGTGGAGGATGATTTGGGGAGATTAAAGTCAACAAACATCTGTTAAGTACTTCCTATGTGGCAGAGAGAACTGAGGACAGAGACCTGTTAGGAGGCTGCCTCAATGATCTAAGTGCTGGGAATTCAAATAATAGTAGAAAGAATGACAGTCTTTTCCCTCAAAGAACTTACATTCTAATGGCGGGGCGGGGGGGCCGAGCTGGTAGAGACAGTCCAGGGCGTCAGGAGCCGGGAGAGGAGTGAAGACCAAGAGAAAGGAGACCAGCTGATACCATCATCCAATGAAGAGGCAATGAGATCCTGAACAAGGTGTTGAGTGGAGAGAAGAGGGTGGATGTTGTGAAGATAGAAAGAACAAGATCTGACGACTGTGTGGATCTGTGGGGTGAGGAAAGAGGAGGATCTGAGGGCCACAATGGAGTCAAACTGATGGATTTCAACTGGTACCTTTCCTTCTGCTTTCAAAAATGCCCAGGTCTCCCTCAAGCGTAAGCAGAGCCTGCTGCTCCGAGATCCATCACGCTAAATTGCTTCTTACTTTCCCAGTCAAGCTTCTTGTGTCTACACAGCTGCCTTCACTTTCTTTGCTCTCACTCACTCAATCTGAAACCCTGGATCATCTAACTTCTGACTCATTATTCAAGTAAAACAGTTCTGTCTGAGTGATCCCTCGATTACCAAACCACCACCCATACTGTCTTAGTTCACAGGCTCATCTGCTGTCTTCTAGACCATTATAACAATCTCCTAATGGGTCTCTGACCTCGGTTATCTCCCCACTCCAGCCCATGCCATACTTAGCAGCCAACATGATCTTCCTCAAGGGCACAGCTGACCCTGTGACTGCTCCTCCACCAGCCTGGGTGGGCGACTACTGATTGCCTCAAGAACAAAATATAAACTCCTGTGTTTGCCCTCTAAAACCCTTCATGACCTGGCCCCAAGCTGCCATTCCGGCTCTATCAGATGTTACTCTCTCTGCAACCCCATATGATCCAACCAAACTGGCCTTCTTCACATGCTCTCTGTCTATTGGTATTTATTCATTTTGCATTTGTGCTCTCTGTATTTGTATGCACACATAACATCTTCCCCAGGAGAATGTCAGCTCATGGTGAGGAGGGATTATTGTATTCTTTATAATTATATCTCAAGCCCCTAGCCCAGTGCCTGGCATAAAGTAGGTTCTTAATAGATATGTGTGGATTGATCACCTGCAGAGAAGGAATTACTTTGCTGGTATAAAGAGTTTTAGAAGAGAGAGGGGCTTGAGAGGAAGATAATGACATTTTTAGAATGTATAGCTTCCCAAGCCAAGTTCAATGAGAATAAGATTGTCCCATTCCCTTTCATGTTCCTGCTCTTTCCCTCCATTGTAACAGTTTTCTCTTGCCCCTTTTATATGAGATAATTTACCCTATTCTATCTCTCCCTTTCCCCTTCTCCCAATATATTCCTCTCTCAACTCCTAATTTTATTTTTTAGATATTATCCCTTCATATTCAACTCATCCTGTGCCCTCTGTCTATGTATAGATGCACACACATATATATTTATACATGCATACACCCTTCTATACATATATAAATATATGTATATACACATATATATATATATATACATATATATATATATGTATATATTCCCTTCAACTATCTTCATACTTAGAAAAGTCTCACAAGTTACAATGATTATTTTTCCATGGAGGAATGCAAATAGTTCAACTTTAATAAGATCCTTATGATTTCTTTTTCCTGTTTACCTTCTCATGCTTCTCTTGTTTCTTGTATTTGAAAGTCAAATTTTCTGTTCAGCTCTGGTTTTTTCTTCAAGAATGCTTGAAAATCCTCTTTCATTGAATGACCATATTTTCCCCTGAAGCATTATACTCAGTTTTTCTGGATAGGTGATTCTTGGTTTTAATCCTAGCTCTTTCAACCTCTGGAATATCATATTCCCAGCCCTGCGATCTCTTATGTAGAAGCTGCTAGATCTTGTGTTATCCTGACTGTGTTTCCATAATACTCAAATTGTTTCCTCCTGACAGCTTATAATATTTTCTCCTCCACCTGGGAACTCTAGAACTTGGCTATGATATTCCTAGATGTTTTCTTTTTGAGATCTTTTTCAAGAGATGATCGGTGAATTCTTTCAATTTCTCTTTTGCCTTCTGGTTCTAGGATATCAGGGCAATTTTCCTTGAGAATTTCTTGAAGGATGATTTCTAGGTTCTTTTTTTGATCATGGCTTTCAGGTAGTCCAATAATTTTTAAATTATCTCTCCTGGATCTATATTCAAGGTCAGTGGTTTTTCCAATGAGATATTTCACATTGCCTTCTATTTTTTCATTTGTTTGGACCTGCTTTATTGTATCTTGATTCCTCATAAAGTCATTCACTTCTGTTTCCTCCAATCTAATTCTGAAGTAATTATTCTCTTCAGTGAGCTTTTGAAATTCTTTTTCCATCTGGCAAATTCAGTTGTTTAAGGCATTCTTCTCCTCTTTGGCTTTTTGGGCCTCTTTTGCCATTTGAGTTAGTCTATTTTTAAGGTGTTATTTTCTTCAGTAATTTTTTGAGTCTCCTTTAGCAGACTGTTGACTTGCTTTTCATTATTTTCTTGCATCATTCTCATTTCTCTTCCCAATTTTTCCTCCACTTCTCTTACTCGATTTTCAAAATCCATCTTGAGCTCCTCCATGGCCTGTAACTAGTTCATATTTTTCTTGGAAGCTTTTGAGGCAGAAGTTTTGACTTTGTTGTCTTCTTCTGGTTCCATTTTTTGATCCTCTTTGTCCCCACAAAAAGGGTTCTAAGGTCTGATTGCACTTCCTCTGTTTGTTCATCTTTCCAGCCATTTACTTGGCTTTTGAGCTCTTTGCTATAGTAGAATTCTGCTTCCAGAGTGGAGAGAGCTGTGTCCCAAATTGCTGGGGTTTTCACAGTTGTCAGAGCTATGAGGAGGGCTCCCTCTTTACAGCCACCACAAACTCTGGCACAATGGAGTTCCTCACCCCAGGGCCACCACTCAAGACTGCGACCCAGATCCAAGCAAGTCAAACCAAAAGTGATTATACTCTGAATGGTCACTTGGTCCCCCTGTGGTCTGTAGGCCAGGAGCTCTGGAGGCAGCCATGCAGCAACAGCTACAGTGGCGGTGCCTCTGCCACCTTGCGCCGTTGAGACAGGGGCCAGACCATGCTCTTCTCTTATGCTAGATAGACAGGGTTCCCCACTGACCTTTTACTTTCTCTTTGGTGTTTATGGGTTGAGAAATCTGGAGACCACCTTGTTGCTGGTGATTCATTCTCCTGAAGTCTGCTCCAGCTGGTCTGTTCTGCTGGTTTGTGCCATAAGTCTGGGCTGGCAAGGCTCACAGGAGACTATATTTGGCTCCCAGAATGGTGCCTTCAGCAGGAGATTTGTTTCTCTCTGTCACTTTGTGGGTTCTGTAGCTCTGAAATTTCTTTAGAATCATTTTTTTTACAGGTATTGGAGGTGGCTGGAGTGGGAGCCAAAGCAGTTTCCTACTTTTACTCCACCATCTTGACCCCCCTGAATATATCTTCTAAACACAGCAGCTGGTAAATGGTTAACAGTAGACTCTCTTTTAAAAAAAGTATATATAACACACTTTCATGTTTAAGCTGCATTATCAGCATTTTCTTAAGTCTGGACAATCAGTAAAACAAAAAGTCAAGCCCTGATTGGCAGCATCTGCTAATTTCTAAGGTGCAAATACTCACATTGAAAACTTGGCCACCAGCTCCTGGGCAGTCAGTCAGTGCCAGCCCACCCCTGGCTACCCAAGTCAGCAACATCAGAGAGCAAAGGGGAACTGGGCAAAGAGGCCTGTGGCAGAGAGGAACCAGTTGTCTGGACGCCTTCCAAGGGAATCCTATTCTCCTCATCACCTCTTCCCTTCCCTCCTTTCCTCTCCTCTCCCCTCCACTTTCCCCTAGTAATAGAATAATGGAGCCTAATAACTTAAAGATGCCTGATGATAGGGTCCTGTCATGGCATGTGAATTTCTGAGCCATATATAGAAAATATAGAACTGATGAGCTTTTGGACAGGGATGGAGTGCTCCTTACAAGGGCTGGTGAAATATATTCTCCTGGGGCTTTATGGCGTTAATCAAAATGGCGTTAATCTGGCAATGGAGGGAAAGGTCCTTCAGCTCCAAGTTAAGAACTCACTGACTTGATGGAATAAAGCCCATGGTTAGAATATGGTTCTGGGAGGACAGGCCACACCCAAAACTAATAGGATAATGCTAGCTGGAATTTGCATAGCTCTTACCTACATTGTGTCTCATTGGAATCTCCGAGTACCCTTCTGAGGTAAACGTGACAAGTCTTATTGGCCCCATTATGATGAGGGGGAAACTGAGGCTGAGACAAGCAGCTTACCCAGGGTCATACTGCAGTAAATGTTGGACATGGGGTTTGAACTTGGCTTCTCTGACTCTGAGTCTACTACTTGATACATTACGTTGAGCTGTCTCCTCCTAAGGCAGGGGCTTGTAATATTGTTACTAAGAATTGATCAATTAACTAATAAATCATTTTCAAGTGCTTACTATGTGCCAGCTAGCAGATGCCGGGATACAAACAAAACCAAATAGATGCCTGCCCTCACAGAGTTTACACTCTAATGAAGAAGACAGACAATATGGACGTTAATATGAAGAAATTCAGAAACAAGAGAAGAGGAAGATAGTGGAGAGCATTCGAATAAAGGTCAATGGAGAAAGAAATGAAAACACTGATGCTGTGGGGGGATATTATCGTACTGGGAGCTGGCCAATGAAGACTCAGAACTTATACATTGTTCATCAAGCCCTGCCCACTTCCAATCCCAGGGGAACCTTACCAAGCCTACTTCTGAGGATGTGTAATAGAGAGACCCCTCCCTCCACTTCAAAGTGCTCTCAGATGTCCTGAGTCTGTTTCCTGTTGGTCTGCTGGGGGTGGGGTTGTGTGTGTGTGTGTGTGTGTGTGTGTGTGTGTGTGTGTGTGTGTGTGGTGTGATGATGAAAAGTTTCAGACTGAGAACAATCTGCAGCTCTCTTTCCTGGAAGCTTTGAAGTGAGGAAGAACCAAGAATTTTGGTGGGCTTCTGGGTAAGGTGGTACCATCAGGCCTTCTCTCCCACCTGACTGCCATGTGTCTGTGACTGCATGGCACTTCTGTTGTGTTTCTTCTTTCCCTATCTTGGATGAATAACTATCTTGCCATGATGGGAGCACCCAGGCAACCAGTGAGACCTGGAGAGACATCAAGGGATTCCTTAAAGGGACTCAGATCCTACCTACAGTCAGAATCCAGGAGCCAGCGACAATAGTAGCTGAGTCTAGTGAAAAACCACACAGTAGACCAGAGAAGTGACCTGCTCAACCTATCCCAGCAAACAACCAGATAAGGTGAACAGTGGGAGACCTATCCATCCATCAGCTATGCCACACCCAGAAGGGAAATTGGTGAAGACTCCTTGGAGGAAGAAAAGGACTCCCTGGGCCAGGCAGGATGCCCCCTAGCTTGGGGGTGGGGCAGAATGGGTGTTTGGTAGCAAACACTTTCAGTTTGAGTGCATTGAACTCAAACTTGATTGAGGGGCCAAATGAGAGCAGAGGGGATAATCCACCTCTGGTTTGTGGGTGGGAGTAGTGGTCACTGGGGTACTTTGGTCCTTGCTAATATATACTTTCTCAGAAAATGTCCCTTTGTGATAATTGGTGCAAAATAGTATTAATTGGGGGGAATATTATCTGGTTAAATGATATTGGAGAAATAGAGCCAGTGGAAGCTCATCCACGACCTTTCAGGGTTATCCCTAGAATGCTGAAGGGAGAAATATCTTTTCCCTGGGGTCCCAGCCTACCAGTGTAAGTGAGGCTTGGGAGAGGGAGCCCACAGCACATGAGACACTTTGAATGATGTGAAGAGAAGAGGGGACATAGATGAGAAGGCAGAACTGCTGATTGAAGCTGGTGCAGAGATACAGTACGATTGTAGTAGCAGGAATCAATGGATGGAGAACTGGGTTTGGAGTTAGCAAGATCTGAATTCAAATCCTCAGACAGGAGCTATGCGACTGGGCAAACCACTTTCAGTTTCCTCATCTGTTTAATGGAGTTAAGGCCATCATGAGGATACGGTGAAAATCAAACATAATGATATTTGAAAAGCCCTTTGCAAACCTCTGAGCACTGTCCAGATGCTGGCATCATCAGTACTGCTTCCTATGGAGGACTTATATAATGTGGGCATCTGGGGGAATGCCATGCTAAAAGTCACTTGGCTCAGAAATTCTTACCGGGCTTTAGTGACCATTTCATACTTCACAGGTAGAAGAAGTGACAAGGGGAACTTCTATTTGGTCCTTAGCTCTAGCAAGGAGGAACTTGTTGCAGCAATGGAAATGGGAGGAAGTGTTTACTTCTTAAAAGTCGTGAGAAAAGAGAAGGAAAGTCAGCCCAGCCTGCCATGAACTCCGGATCTAGCTGAGCAGCGCTTCAAGGGCTACCATCTAAGAATGGAGGGGCAGAGACCCTGCTGTGGGCTCCCAGTGGGATGGGGTGAGCAGTCTAAGACAGGCAGCAAGGAGAGTCAAGACACAAACAGAAAAGTTTCCTCTAAATGAGCCATATCTAAAGAGAGCCTTGTGACTGGACAGAGAAGTTGTATATAAGCTTGTACACAGACTTAGGTAGGAGGTGGAAAGGAGAACCAGCAATAGAGAGTGGCTATAAAAGTGTGACCTGGCCCTGGGCAAAGAAGGTGAATGAGAGAGTGATGAAGAGTGAAATCCTCAAAAGGCCCTTTTAAAAATAAAAGAAACTTTTGTGGGGAAGCAGATGGAAGTCAGAGAGGTGGTGAATTTGACTTTGACTCCTGATGTCATTCTAGAACGAATTATTAAAGGGACAGTTTGTGAGCATTCAGAAAAGAAAGACACCAATAACGAAACCTGGAAAGGCTTAATCATGCTGCTGCTACTGCTGCTGCTAACTGGCATTTATACAGTGCTCTAAGGTTTGAAAAATATTTTACGTATATCTCACTATATTCTCAGACCAACCACAGGAGATAGGTCCTGCTATTATCTCCTTTTCATAGATGAGGGAACAAGGCAGACAGAGGCAAAGTGACTTGCCCAGGGTCACACAGCTAGTAAGTGTTTGAGGCCAGATTTGAACTTAAGTCTTCCTGACTCCAGGCCTGGTGCTCTATGCACTGCAGTGCCTACGTCCTCAAGGATAGTTCCTGACAGACCAAGGTCACTTCTTCCTTCCTTCCTTCCTTCCTTCCTTCCTTCCTTCCTTCCTTCCTTTCTCTTTCTTTCTTACTTTCTTTTTTTCTTTCCTTCTTTCTTTCTTTCTTTCTTTCTTTCTTTCTTTCTTTCTTTCTTTCTTTCTTTCTTTCTTTCCTTCTTTCTTTCGACGGCTAGGCAGATTAGAGAAATTCTGTAAGGATATTTTGCCTAGATTTTAGCAAATCACTCAACAATTTTCTCACGCTCTTCTTGTGGACAAGATGAAGTGATTGATGGCTTCATGGTCATGTTTTTCCACCTGGATGAATGACCAGATGCCAAAAGTAATCAACGTCAGCTTGGGAGGATGTTTCTAGTGGAATGCCCCAGTGATTCATCTTTGACTCTGTACTAGTCAAGATTTTTTTTAGTATCAGTGACATTGATGAAGACGTAGTTGGCATGCTTATGAGGTTTGGCCAGCACATGAAGCTAAGAGGGTCAGCTGACAAATTGGATGATAGACTAGGGCTCCAAAAAGGATCTTGTCAGGCACTAATAATGGGTCAAATAAAATAAGATGAAATTTAATAGAAACAAATATAAATTCCAATATTCAGGCTCCCTCTCCCAATCAGTTCCACAGGTCTGGGGAGGGGGAGATATGGCCAGATAATAGTTGGTGTGCCAAGACCTCAGGTTTTGGTGGACTTGACACAGAGGCAAACAAATGAATAACAGATTGCTGTCTTTCACAGTATCAATGGAGGTCTAGTGTCCAGAACAAGAGAGAGAATAGTCCTGTTCCCTGGTGCCCTCCTCAGAGCACAACTGGAGGGTCCTGTTCAGTTCTGGATGTCAGGGTTTCAGGAGGGCATCAACAATGGGGATGTTCAACCTGGACAAGAGAAGATTTAGGGGACACATGGGCACCGTCTTCAGGTATGTGAAGATCTGTCCCTTGGGAAAAAGATCATGTTTGTTTTGCAAAACCTCCTTGGGTAGAACCAGGAGCTATGGGTGGAAGCTACAGATAGGCAGATTGAGGCTAGATGTCCTACCCATGAGAGCTCTCCCAAAGGGGAAGAGAGGAAACTCCCCATTGCTGGAAGTCATGTGGCTGATGTTGGATGTTGAGCTTCCAGATCCAACTCAAAGTGGTCATTTCCCCCTGTAATACCTGGCTCTTTGTCAAGGGTCATTTGAACTTGGCTCTGGGTCCATGATCTGCTCTCTGTCCTTCCAAACAGTGGTGCTCTGACTTTGAGAAAGCCTGCGGAGTCAGGCCATTTCCCAGTATGGAAATGATGCAGTTTTGAGGGGTTTGGGGACCTCTCAAGGACTGAAATACTGGAGAAGGTCATCTGGAACGAATTCACAGACTCAAGCATTCTTCAAGTCAAGTTGACAAAGGTTTATTGTAACACCAGTATGGCAGGCAGAGCTCCTTAAGGAACTTGCAACTTAACGGGAATGATGCTAAAGCTTATGGAGAAAAAGTAGTGGATTATCTGCAGATGTGCTAATTAGGTGATAACATGGTACCTTGGTCACAGGCATCATTCATTTCTGGAAACCAGAGAGGGGATTCCTAAGGGGTGTATTTTTGGTCTGCTGTGTCTGTAGCAAGATAGTTTCAGGAGCTGACCTCTATAGCTTGACCTTTGGATTGTATATGATAACTGTGAGAACCAATACATGATAATTCTACTGGTACAAGACAGTCCCTCTCTTGCATGAGATTCTGCAGAAGTCAGCTTGTTCTTATAACAGGGAGAGATCGTTTGCCTCATTGGGGCCCACTCATGAGTTATTGCTAAGCAGAGTGTTCTTGGGCGGGGGAAAAAACTGTCAGGGATAGTGAAGGCTAGGGAGAATTGGGGTTCAAGCACAAGCACCCAAGCACCCCATCAGAATGAGCAAGTGAAGCATGATTGAAATATATCCATGGCTCCCTAGGACCCCCTCATGAGGCTCCTCAGTTCTAAAGAGCTGCCTAAGAAACCCTGCCCCAATCTCCTGCTATTATTGATCCCTAGTCTTGAATTTATATTGGAAGAAAATGCTCTTAATGGAGCATGGAACACATGAAGGAGCACTGGAACACAGGAGTCCAAGGACCTGAGTTCAAATCCTGTTTCTGCTATTTATTTGCTGTGTGATCTTGGGTAAGTTACTTAACCTCTCTGTGCTTCAGTCTCTCTACCTGTTAGATGAGGGGTTGGGCTAAGTGATCTCAAAGGTCCCTTCCAGCCCTTGGATCCATGATCCTTGACTTCTCCCACTCCCTCACTGCCCAGTGCAATCATGTATAGGATCTGCAAATACTTTCACATTGTACAATAGTTTGGTCATATATATATATTTTTTATATTACCAACATTTCCCAATGTATTCTTCATATTGCCCCACTCTCAGAGAGCCATTCCTCATTCCTCATCATTAAGAATATTTTTAAAAGGCAGAAAAATGGTTAAGTAAAACTAACCAACATATGGGCAACCAGGTGGTACCATAGTGTGCAGAGAGCCAGACCTGGAGTCAGGAAGATTCATCTCCCTGAGTTCAAATCTAACCTCAGACCCTTAGTAGTTGTCTGACCCTGGGCAAGTCACTTCACCCTGTTTGCCTCAGTTTCCTGATCTGTCAAATGAGTTGAAAAAGGAAATGGCAAACCGCTATAGTATCTCTTCCAGGAAAACCCAGATGGGGTCATGGAGATTAGAAAATGGCTGAGCCACCACAGCAACAAACCAAAATCCAGAAAAATCTGGTGCTCTGTGCGGTGTTTACACCTTTCGTCCCCCACCCCTTTAAGGAAATGGAGAGAAGTGCCTTCTCACGTCTCATTCTTGAGGCTGAGCTCAGTTAGCATAATTTTGCTGGCTTGGTTTTGATTTTCTGTTTGTTTTATTGTTCTTTCCATTGGTGGGATGGGGATAGAGGGATGGACTTGGAGTCTGGGTCTTGTCTCTGACACTTGCAAGCTGTGTGACTCTGGACAAGTCATTAGAACTCCCTCAGCCTCGGTTTCCTCCTCTGTAAGATGGAGATAATAATGATTATCAGCACCCTCAAAGAGTTACTGTAAGGATCAAATGAGATAATATATGTGAAGTGGTTTGTAAACTATATAGTGCTTTGTATCCCCCTCCTCTTCCTCCTCTTCCTCCTCCTCATCATATTGTTCTTCCTAGTTCTCATTTACCTTTCAATCATTCGTCTTCTCAAACTGCTCTGTATTCATCATGTTCATCATCTCTTATAATTGTTGTAAGATTCCATTATATTCATTTACCACAATTAATTTAGTCACATCCCATTCAGTGGGCTCCTGCTTTGTTTCCTTATCTGTACTGTCATAAAAAACATTGAAATGAATTATTACCTCCCTTATCACTTTTCAAATGGCTTCCACATCCATTACCTGATTTTTATCTTTGTCACAGAACCAGGCAGGATATGTGCTGTTGTCCCCATTTTACAGATGGGGAAGTGGAAGCTAAGTGAATCTCTGCTTGGGCTGGAAAGGTTCTGGGTCAGCACAATAATTAAATGGGTGGGCTGGGACAAGCTGGGACTTGGAACTCTGCCTTCTTGACACCGAATCCTGCACAAAAGACATCAGTTCTCTTCCTCTGACCTACAGCCTGGCCACTTTCCCTCCACAGTGAATTATGGGATGTCAACTGGGTTCCATTTTATGGACTGGAGAACTGGCACCAGAGGAGGGGAAGTGATCTGTCCAAAGACACAGCTATCGAGTCACAGCCCACAACAGAGTCAGGACTCCTGAGTCCCACACCATTACTAAGATTCTGGTGTTCTGAGGAGTGATAGGACTTTGGGATTAGAGATGGAGAATTAAAAGGGACTATGGAGGTCATTGGGTCAAACTTCCTCATTTTACAGATCAGGAAACTGAGGTTGCATAACTTACCAAGGGTCACACAGCTCATGTCTGAAGGGGGACTTGAGCCCATTACTTCCTGACTCAATGACTCAATGATGCTGTACTGCCTTTCTTGGCCTCTTCTTTGGTCTCTTCATCTGGGTGTGTCAGAGTCCTGTGTGTTTGGGCAAAGTTTTGCTGGACTTGTTTGTCAATCACAACAGCTAAATTTTTCTGTGTTGGGAAGGGATGATAATTGAAGGCTGAGTATTCCTTTCTGTTGACTAAGAATGAGCTTCCTGGGGTACAGGACACTCATAACAGAACTTCTGCTCATGAGCTGGATCCCAGTTCCTGAGCTCACAAGTTACTGAACAACAGTTCAACAAAACCTTTTTCTTTTTTGAGCCCAGGTTTCTGTGGCCAAGGGCTAGATCCCAATATTGGGCAGGAGGGAGCTTTAATCTGCTCCATTTTCCCCACGTAGGTGGGTTGATCCTTCCTTGGCCAGCATGGGGGCTTCCCCTCCCGGGGCTCAGACTGAGTGAGGACGCTCACTGATGTTAGTCTGAGCCTCAGCCTGGAGAGCTCTCATGGCCAGCTCCATAAGCATTTAAGAAGGTCCTGCTATGTGCCAGGAACATGGGGCAGCATCACCTTTGGGATCAGAAAGATCTGGCTTTAAGTCTGCTTTTAACACTTACAGACTGTATCACCTTGGACAAGTCACTAAGGTGCTGATCTGCACTTGTGGAGGGACTTTTCTCCCTGAAAATTCCCCAAATGGATGAAATCACAGATCTTGTAAAAGAAAAAGTGTCAGGCAGTATACTAGGCAGTGTGGATTCCAAAACAAAAATGGAAAACAATACAGGGAGGAAACAGCCCTTACACAGATGAGAAAATGCGAAACCCAAGGAAAACAAAGCACTTTGGGGGTTGGAAGAGGTCTCAAAATGGGGAAGAGAGGGTAGGAGCAGGCACTCGAGTTTAGCTTTGGAGGGTGCTAGGTTTTATAAAAGCAGAGGGATGGAGAGAGAGAACATTCCAGAAACAGAGGGCAGTCTGTGCAGAGGCTGGAGATGGGATGTTGTGGAGAGGGAACAGCAAGCTGGTTCGTTGGCTGGGGTCCTCTGTCTAGCTTTACTTTCTCAGTAAATATCCCTGGATGAAAGCTCATCAGTGTTAATTGGTTAATTGATGTTAAGGAAGTATTGACAAGTTAAATGGAGGGAGCCTAGACAGTGCTGAGACCAACTGGCTAATGGATACTGGGGATGAGGGCTGATTGGATGGGGTTGGAGCTAATGCTCCATGTGGAGCCTTGTGAGCCTCAGTAAGAGAAGACACCCTTAGAACTCAGAGGGGAGAGTAGAAGCCCCTCCCCCAATGCAAGCTGGGCTTGAGAGAATAGGTCAAGAAGCAGAAATGCCCAATGGTGACGCTCGATGGCGACAGTGATCAGAAGCATCTCCCTAACGGCTCCATGACTCAGGCACCACAAGTGGTTTTCTATTGGACTCCAAGTCAGTCAAGCCTGGCTTCCCATCCCGGCTCCTCCGTGCACTTCCATGTGTCCATGGCCAAGAAGCTAAATGTCTCTGAACCTCCAGGTCGTGATCTGTAAAGCGAGGATGATAATAGCTAGTCCCTAATCATAGGAGGCTACAGAGGCTTCAGTGAGATGATGGGCAGCAATCCTCAAACTTTAAAGCTCATATAAATCCAACTATCACCCCTGCTTAACAGATGAGGAAACAGAGGCTCAGAAGAGTTAACTTCCAGGGTCACCGAGGAACCGTCAGATCGAGGACAAGAATCTAGGTTCCCATCTGCTTTGTGGTGACTCCACCCTCACCGCCTCTGCCAACAGGCCACAAACTCAGCAACGTCAACATCCTCCTCCTCCTCCTCCTGCTCCTCCTCCTCCTCCTGCTCCTCCTCCTCCTCCTCCTCCTCCTCCTGCTCCTCCTCCTCCTCCTCCTCCTCCTCCTCCTCCTCCTGCTCCTCCTCCTCCTGCTCCT
>CM053586.1:8827488-8839937 GCA_028646515.1 Pseudochirops corinnae | reverse complement strand
TGTGTATGTGTGTATGTGTGTATGTGTGTGTATGTGTGTGTATGTGTGTATGTGTGTATATTTGTGTGTATGTGTGTATGTGTGTATGTGTGTGTATGTGTGTGTATGTGTGTATGTGTGTATGTGTGTGGATGTGTGTGGATGTGTGTGGATGAGCTTAATTGTCGTTTTCCAGGGAGAGGAAGAGGAAAAAGACAAAGCAAAAAGTGCACAGCAGAGAATGAGAGAAAACGTACAAAGGAGCAGAGAGAAGGCGGCCAGCCCGGAGCGCGATGCCTAGAGGCTATCAGGCTTTCTCAAAGTGCACATTTTCCTGCTGCACGTTTTTAATCCTCACTTAGCTCTGCTGTGCACATAGCAAGGCTTTTTCCCTTTTCTCATTTTCTATTTAAGTTTATAATGTTTCTTTTCCTTTTCTTATTGCGTGTTTAAGTTTTGGTATTTGTAATAAATTAGTTTTAAAAATCTAAAAATAGGGGCGGCTAGGTGGTGCAGTGAATAGAGCACTGGACTTGGAGTAGGAGACCTGAGTTCAAATGTGGCCTCAGACACTTAACACTTACTAGTCATGTGACTTTGGGCAAGTCACTTAACCCCAACTGCCCTGCCCTCCCCCTACAAGTAGCGAAAAAATAAAAATAAAACAAATCTAAAAATATTTTAAAAAAGAAAACCCCAAAGGGGTCAGGAAGAGTCCTACACCATAAAGGGACTGAATAAGTGCTCATAGTTCAGCCCTTTTCTCCTGCCCCCAGGGGGCAGTGTGCTGCTCCCAGAAGTCTCTATGCATTTACCTGCCCGCCCCACCCCTCCCTAAAAGCAGCCTTTGATTTTTGTCTTTCTATCCCCAGAGCTCAATGCGGCGCTCGGCCAATGGGAATCAATGTTTGTCGATTGCTGGAATGAGTACAAGATGCAATGTGGTGCAGTAGAGAGTGCTGGAGAAAGAGCTGCGTTCAGATTCCACCTCTGGGCATTTAGTGACCTTGGACCAGTCACATCACCCCTCTGAAGCTCAGCTACCTGGTCTGGAAAATGATGGGCTTAGATTCAGCAGCCCTGATGGTCCTTTTCAAGGAGAGAATCCTCTGGCTAGACGTCGTTTGAGGTCCTTCCATCTCTTCCATCTCTAAATACAGGATTCTGTGTAGGTCTTGTATCCTTGTCTCTCCTGGGCTCCAGCCAGCTCCACATCACCCACATTGAAGTCCTGGCATCGTCTCAAATTCACATTTAAAACCAGACTCACCACTTCCCTCCTCAAACTGGAAGCCAGAGGCCCCTTCTCGATTCCTTGTTCCTGGTCGGGTCACATCGCTGCTCCATGATGCTAATGTTCAATGACCAATGACGGATGAGGTCGGTGAAAGGGATGGTGTCAGTCAATAAACATCCATTTACTGCCTTCTGTGTGATGGGCATTGTGCTGGGGATACAAGTACAAAAAGACCAAGGCAGCCCCTGCCTTGTCCTGGGGGGACAAGTGACTGTGGGGATGGGGGATGGTAATGATGTGGACAGGCAAAAACTCTGTTTTCCGAGTTCTTACCTATGTCTTGTCCACCTCTGTGTCTAACCTCATCCCCCGGGGACATTCTGAACAAACTTCACCTGTGACCAGCTCCCAGCTGTCGCCAGCATTTCCCCACATAGGAAACCTGAATCTGAGCATCAGTGAAAGAGCTTCCCTTCATCCACAAGAAAAAAAAGTCCAAAGTGTTTAGCCCGGTATTCCAGGAACGCCACGCTCTGATTCCCATCTCCACTCTCCTCCATCTACCTGACACTCCTACTAAGCTGGTCTACTTACTGAGGCAGGAATGAGTCACACCCCATTCAGCTTGCTTAATTTTTTTCTGAATCTCAGTTTCTTCAGCTGTGAAAAGGGCACAATAATATCTTTGGATCAAATGAACCAACGACGGCATCACAGACAGAAGTGCAATAGAAATGTCAGTTATCCCCTCTTCCTCCTCCTCCTTAGGATTGTCCCTATCACTTGTTCATGGTCCTCTACAATGTCTTCTTCTTCATGGCCATTTAACCCAATCCTGCCCAGCTCAAGCCTCCTCTTCTGCAAGAAGTCTCCAACAGCTGCCCCAGTCCACAGTAACCACTAACTGTTCTGAATTCCTGTTTGGAAATTCCTTGTGGAAAGAGCACTGGGACTGAAGGAACCGGCCCAAGTCTTGCCCTGTCATTTATTAACCAAACTACTCGTCCCCTCTCTGGACCTTGGTTTCCTCATTTGTCCAGCTGCTAATCTTGTGATAAACCCAGGAACCCATTGTGTGTGTGTGTGTGTGTGTGTGTGTGTGTGTGTGTGTGGTTGTTTTTGGACCTAAACCAGTGGTTTCATTCCTGCTACAGGGATCTCCTTGATGAAACTCCCTCTGCCAAAGCACATAGCCACCCTATTTGTAACTCAGAGTCTCTGAGAGTTGCCCAGGGTCATGGGGGGTGGCGGGACTTGAGCCCAAGTGTCCCTGGTTTCCTGGGTTCTGGATAACAGACACTGCCCTTGTCCTTTCTCAGTCACCAATGGAATGAAGCAAAGCTGTGGGCTCAATCACATGCTTTTTAGCATGATGCTTTCAGTCATGTTGTCAGATGTTTTCAAAAAGGACAAAAGTCACATCAAGGTCAGATACTGCACGGACAATAAATTATTGAACTTGAAAAGGTTACAAGCCAATACTAAAGTGGAGGGAGAGTTGGTACATGACTTTTTGTTTGCCGATGATTGTGTTTTCAGTGCAGCCTCTGAGGCTGAGATGCAAGAGTATAGCTCAGTCCTCTGCTATTTGTGCTCATTTTTGCTTAACAATTAACACCAAGAAAACAGAGATTGTCCACCAGCCAGCCCAAACCACAAACAGATTTTGAATGCTGTGGATAAGTTCACTTACCTTGACAGGAAGGGCATAGGGGACGTAATACCTTTTTTTTTTTTTTTACCTTTCTGCCACCTTTACCTTTTGACTCAGACAGTTGTGGCTACCCATACATCTTCTCCCAGAAAGTGGGAGAGCCCAAGCATTGACACACATTGTAGGGACCCACAGATTTTAGGAGCTTAGGATTGATGAAGGGACCTGGACTTCATCTTGAGTGGGTTAGAAAAGGCTAAATACAGGACTTGGTAGGATTCCTTTGAAGTCAGGGCTGCTCTCATCAGTTCTCCATATCTTCTAGCTACCTTCAGTGGTATTTTCTTGCTCATGGTATGGTCACAGAGCCTAGGTCAGATCAGCCTGTATCAGTAGGATGCTGCATTTCCTAAACTTCCCACCTGCAGTCTCCAGAACTCAGTTATCTAGGCCATGAAAGTCCCCAACCATGTATGCCCTCCTTTAACATATCATTACCTATGACCCATCAACCACTCCGTGGTTTAGTTGATGTCAGCTATTCCCTTGGAAACTGTGACCATTGTCTGCTGTGTGGGGGTAAGGGAGGCATATCTCACCATCTCTATGGTTTCCTATTTTCAAGTCTGTCTGCTCAGTGCCATTGGGTGAGGAGAATGTTTAATTGCCCACAAAAAGTTGGGCTTACTGACCCCCACCAGAGATACTGGAGGCTAGCCTGGTGAAAAGATGTCAGATTCTGCACTTCAACTTTGATTTCTGCCTTTCTTCTGGGAAGGCTGTTCTTTCTGTTTTTGGGTATCTATGAAAATGGAGGTGATGGGAACTGGCTCATTGTTTCACCCCACCACCAATCTCAAAGCATTAAACAGGCTCATTTTTTTTTTCATTGTAGCTCCTGCGTCTTCAGAAAGACAAAAGACTGGTTCAGTCACATTTGAGTCTTTCCAGGTCTGGTGGATACTAACAGTTGAATGGCCGATGAGATGGTGGGGGGATGAGCCTGACAATCCTTTTGTCTTCCTGCCACTGTGGCTTAGTCAGCAAATGTGTGAAACTCAAGATCAGGCAGAGCATGAGCTGCTTAGGAGTGAAAATCACAGGCTCCTCTATGTCTAGAATGTTCTCCCTCCCAACGCCTGACTATTAAAAACATAACTTCCTTTCGGACTTTCCTCAAACATTACCTACTCCAGAAAGCCTGCTCTATTCCCACCCCTGGCTGGTGGAGTTCCCTACTTTCAGGCCAGGATTCTTTGTTTTTGTGTGTCCTGGATTTCTTAGGCGGTCTGCTGAAGGTTATGAGCCCCCTTCTCAGAAAAATGTGTTCAAGTACATAAAAAAAAATACGCGAAATTGTGAAGGAAAACAATTATGCTGAAATATAGTTATATATACATATATTTGTATATAACACAGGCGTGCGCGCGCACACACACACACACACACACACACACACACAGTCAGTCAACCAATAAAGATTTATTAAGGGCCTATTATGAGCCAGACTCTGTGCTAAGCACTGGGGATACAAAGAAAGGCAAAAGACAGTCCCTGTCCTCAAGGAGCTCACGGTCTAAAGTGTGACAACATGCAAATAACTGTGTATACAAGCTACAATTGAGGAGAAAGCTCCAGAATGAAGAGGGATCAGGGAAGGATTCCTGTAGAAGGGGGGTTGTGGGTGAGACTTGAAGGAAACTGGGAAGCAGGTGAGGTCACAGCCCCTGGAGTAAGCGCCCTTCTCTAAGATTACCTTTACCTCCCAAGTTCTGATTTTTATAAGTTGTCTCCCCTATTAGATTGGGGACCCCTTGAGCAGGGGCTGTTGCTTTTTTCTTTGTATTCCCACAGGCTAAAGGCACAGTACCTTGCACAAAGCAAGCACTTAACACATTCATGCTGATTGACAGATGGTTGGACTTGCTGGCTGCGTGGCCCTGGCAAGGCACTTGACTTTTAATTCCCCTGGGCAACTCTCCCAGACCATCCACCAGGTGCTGCTCTTCATTAATAGAAGGCCTTTCCTTCTTACATCCTGAAGGAAAATCTTCATCACCATCATAGATGCAGGCCCAATCCCCTCCACATCCCCCCCCTCCATCATTAGAATAACAATATACTAGGAACTGGGAATACAACCACAAAATGAAAAATGGCTCCTGCCCTCCAGAAGCTTACATTCTACTGGGAGGAAATATTTACACAGCAAATACATTTATATAGACAAAGTAAATAAAATATCACTAAAAAACCAAAATTATTAAATACAGTGTCACCAGCACAGGGGAGAATCATTAAAAATTGGAAGAACTAACAGAATCACGAAATGCTAGAGGACTTTCAGGGGAAGGATGCAGGCTCCCAGATGCAGGTAGCTGGGACAAAGCCCCATCTGTCATCCTTACCTACGACTGTTTAACAAGATGCCTTTCTCCCTCACAATCCAATGAGCCCTGGATTTGTAAAAATCACTTTTAATACTCTGCTAATTTGGCAGGTGTAACAGGGGAATCTGAGAATTTCTTTTTTTTTAAAATATTTTATTTTTTCCAGTTATATGAAAACCAATTTTTAACATTTCCCTTTTAAAATGTTGAGTTCCAAATTCTTTCCCTCTCTCCTTCCCTCCTTAAGAAGACAAGCAATTTGGCATGAGTTATGTCTGGACTTCAGTCTGCTCTCACCCCAGGGAGACAGACCTTTCCTGCAAATCTTCTAAGTTGTCTTATGCTGGAAAATCATTTCACTCCATCCTTCAATTGGTTCTGCCACTCCAGAGCTCATTTTGAAGCATTACTTTAAAGTTGTTTGGAGGGGAATTGGAGAGAGCTCAGGAGAGAGTCCCTGCCTTTACTCTTCTATATTGGTTCCATTCCTGTAGAATTGATCTTAGAATTTCAGCTTTCATTTGCTGGGTATTTCCAATTCACTGTTGGGCAGTGAAGAGGAGAAAGGTCTTGTTGTAGAAGGTGACACTTGATTGGTGTTTTAAAAAAGCTAGAGATTCCAAGAGGAAGAGGTGAGAGTGTAAATAACATTTTTAAGATATGGACTCAAGAGTGGGACCCTTGGCTCAAAGACCTTTGACATAGTTTAAATTTTTAAAAAAATTATATAATATTTTCCTAAACAGGTCACGCCTATTTGCAGCTACATGAGTAGTGTGAGCTGTAATCAGGAGTTCTGGTGCCTGTGGAGCATGGTAGGAGGATGAGAGGGAAGATCTTGAGGCATCAGGTACTATAAGCAAGGGAATTAGAGCTGTCAGGGAAGAATATGCCACCTTGGCAGGAAGCAGGCTGGTGGCAGGCTAAGGTGGGGCTCACCTAGAACAAGTCAAAGTCTTGGGATATTACCCCATTTGGCATTGACCCAGCTTTCACTTTCACTGTATCATGGGTGACTTCATGTAAGTCACTCAGGTCAGCTTCCACCATTTTGAGGAAGAGGCAGCCCAGACCCCAGGAAACCAGTCTTGTGACTGTTAACTAGGTGTTAACTAGTTAATTAGGTGTCCTGGTCCCCTGTGGGGAGGCAAGAGTATGACCCATCTTCCTTGACTTCAAGATGTGGCTGACCATGTGCCCCAGGAGAGATTTTGACAACCATCAAGTGTAGAAGCCCCAGGCTAGCGGAGAACCATGAGGTGAAGAAAGAATCCCAAGAGAAGGAAACATGCCTCCAGATGCTAGGTGTCCTGGGGGAAAACTTTGTTTGCTCACCCTTAGGTATGGCCCTTTTTAATAGTATAGCTGGTTCCTCACAGTCAAACCAGCATTGAATTTTATTATCATAGTTAACATTCTGCGACTTTGTCAAATACAATGTAGCATCTTAGAGTTTTAATAAACATTTACCAGATGCTTCCAATACCCCACTGGGCATTGAGGAGAAGACAGAAAGGGAAAAAAAACCTTGGTCCATTCCCTGAAGAAGCTCATGGGCTAGAAAGGTAGAAAGAATACACTCACAGAAAACAGAGGATGAGACCAGTCATTGTAACAGGAAAGAAAAGAGATTTTTTTTTTTAGTGTCTAATAGTTTTCCAACTCAAGCAGTAACCACCACCCCACCCCTGGAGACACCTGCTAAACATAAGCAGAAGAGAAATTGGTCTTCATTAGAATCTGTCATTTTGAGTTCAAGGACTTCCTGGTTTCATTTGTGTCAAACGTTACAGCCTCCCATGTGAAGCTGGAATAACCACTGAGGGAAAAACCAAAGCAGAAAGCAATGGGGTTGGCTGCAAGCCCTGAGGTGGAATGGACTCTCCAGTTAAGTGGCTTCTTTACCTTACATTTTTCTATCCATTTTACAGATAAGAAAACTGATTCTGACAGGTTCAGTAATTGGCCCATGGTCACCTGGCTAGTAAATGTTACAGACAGGATTTGATCACAGGTTGTCTGGATTCTGGGCTGAGCACTCTATCTGCCACAGCCTACTGCATCTACCAACAGTCATGACTTCTTGAAAATGATAAACTAAAGAAAAAAGGGGGTTTCTGTTGTTTATTGGTTGTGTGACGTTGGGCAAGTCAGTGAGTCAACAGACATTTATTAACCACTTAATACGTATCAGGCCTTGTGGTAAAGCCAAACAACCCTCTACAAGAACCCTTTCTTTATCCTCCTTAAATGCTAGTGTTTTCCTTTTGTTGGTTCTTTCTTGTTCATTCTATTTATAGCTTGTTTGTACATAATTCTGGAGAATTAGAAGGATAATAAGCAGCTTAGAAGGAAAAGTGGTAAACCTCACCCAAGTAACAGACTTCCATAAAACTAGAATAAACCAAACAGAAATCAATGACACCATAAGATAGCAAGACATATTAGAAAATTACCAAAAGACTGAAAAAATAGAAGAAATGTAAAATATTTAATATAAAAAAAACTAACTTGAAAAACAGACCAAGGACAGATAATTTGAGAATATTCAGACTCCCTGAAAACCACAATAAAAAAGCCTGAGCACTATAGTTAAAGAAATCATAAATAAAAATGAACAAGATCTTTTAGAGCCAGAGGGCAAAGTAAAGATAAAAAGAAGACGCAGAGCACCTCCTGAAAGAAACACCAAAAGGAATAGTCCCAGGAATGTCATAGCCAAAATCCAGAGCTCTCATATAAAAAAATTTGCAAGCATCCAGAAAGAAACTAGGAAATTCAATTATCATGGAACTATAGTAAGGATTGCACAAGATCTGACAGCTTTTACTGGGAAAAAAAACCACCAGAAGAGATCTTCGAATATAATATTCCAAAAGCCAAATATACAAAAAAATCCTGAATAATTTACCCTGAAAAGCTAAGTAAAATCCTACAGATTATAGATGTCTAATGGAATAGAAGACTTTCAAGCATTTTTTGTGAAAAGACTATAGCTGAGTAGGAATTTTGAAATACAAATACAGAGAATCTAAAAAGGTACTTTTTTGTGTAATTTAGAAGGGGTTGTGTAATGATGTAGTGCTAACAACCTAATGATGGAAAAGAAACAAGTATCCCTCCAGAAACTTAATGTCTTCAAAGGATATTGAGTTAAATAATTTTTTTAATGGGGGAGGGGGTTTGTTTCTGTTCTGAGAGTCTGAGAAGGGAAGAGAGAAGGGAGAATAAAAGGAATACATGAGTGTAAAAAATAGGAAGAAAGGAGCAGGGCTTGCTAGTCTTCCTAATTGAGATGTTTGAGAAGAATATACAGTGAGGAAGGAGGTGAGGGAATAGTCACAAACAAGGCAAATTTTCTGATCCTGAAGGGGCAGATTAAAATTGGGGATGGGGGAGAGGAGATAGAAATGAAATCTAGGAGTGCTCCTTAGATTGCCTCTTATGGCTGAACAAAGTGTATATGCATGTAATGGATTATTGTTAGGCTGCGAAAAATGATGAAAGAGACAATTTCAGAGAATCGTGAACTGATAATGAGAGAAGTGAATGAACAGAACCAGAAGAAAAACACATTCAAGGACAACATTGTAACAGTGGAAAGGCTGAAAAACTCCAATCAAAGAAATGACCAGTTATGTTTGCAGAGGACCCCTGATGGTGTGTGGCTCATCTCTTGATTGGAGGATGGATGCAAAGGACAAAAATAAACACTTCTGGTCGTGGCCACTGTGTGGATTCTTTTGTTTGTTTGACTATTTATTTGTCACATGGGTGTTTTTCCCTCTCTAACTTTCTCTCCCTTAACTGGGAGGGGAGTGTTCAGGTTGTTGTATGGGGGAGGGGAAGGGGGTTAGTAATAGTGATGCCAAAAAAAAAGAAGGGCATGAATTTTTTTTTATAATGAACAGAAAGAGAACAGGAGGAAATGCAGAAGGAGGCACAGACAAGTAGAGTTTTGAGAGTAACTTGTGGAATTATTTACTTTGAAAAACGAAATTTGTATGGCATGAAGTCACTGTTGCATAAAGGATCCTCCTTTGGCTTCTTCTGTTCCATGGACATGGAAATATTCTTTTTATGATTTTTAAGTTCAGAATTCTTTAAAATGCTAAGCAGAAGGGTGGCTAGGTGGCACAGTGAATAGAGCACTGGCCCTGAAGTCAGGAGGACCTGAGTTCAAATCCAGCCTCAGATACTTAACACAAAACTAGCTGTGTGACCTTGGGCAAGTCACCTAATCCCAAGTGCCCCACCTTCCCCTCTCTAAAAAAGGCAAAAAAATTAAACAAAATAAAATGCTAGGCAGAGGAATTTATATTTGATCTTGAAAATAAGAGGGAATCCTAGGATTTCAGTATGCTGGGGAACAACATAGTCAGACCTATGCTTCAGCAAAATCACCTTGGTAGTTGTGTAGAGTCAGGGAGGCAGGGAGGCCAGTCAGGAGTCAAGAGGTAATGAAGGACTGTAGTAGAGGTGTGGCTATGTGACCAGAGAGAAAGGAACCTGTACAAGAGAGATGGTGAAGGCAGAAATAACAGATTGGACACATGGCATGGGAAAGAGAAAGGAGTCCAGAATGGGTCTGAGTTATTTGAGCCTGGGTGACTGGAAGAATGCTGATGCAGTCTACAGGAACAAGGAAGTTCAGGAAGATGAAGGTTGGGAGGGGAGGTAGGGGAAGAAAGGGAGAAATAGGCAAATCATTCCACCTGCCTGGGGTTCTGAAAAATGACAGGGTTGGGTGGAATGGCTCTAACACTCCAGATTCCCCTTCTTCTCCTTCTGCTCCTCTATTTCCTTTTCTTCCTTCACCTTTTTTCTCATTCTTCTCTTTTCCCTTCTCCCTCTTCTCCTTCTCTATTTCTTTCTCCTCCTCCTCCTTCTCCACCTCCATCTTCTTCTCCCTATTCCCTGATCCTCACTACTTTTCCCACCTCCCGCTCCCAACAATCTAATTGGTGGTGTTGAGGCTTAGAGAGGTCTCTGCTAAATGCCCCCATTTGACTTCAAGCTCTCTGAGGGCAGGAGCCCTGTGCTACATTGGCAGAGGGCAGGGAACTACAGAACAATCGTGGAACATCTTTGGTTCTAACTCCAAATGCCATGTTCTTTCCCACAGCCCACATTCTTTCTCCTTCGTCATCACTACAATGTGGCAACCAAAAAAGGAACAGCAGTCTTGGGCTGAATCATCACAGGGCATGGCTCTGTAGCTGGAATGGACCTGAGAGGCCATCCAATCAAACTAACTCTTTCATTTTTTCATTTTTCCCGTGCCCAGGGAGGCTCCTTAACTATCCTAAGGTCAATCGGTGCTAAGTGTCATAAGTAAGATTTTAACCCAGTGGCTCTTCCTCTCGAGCCAGGGTACTCTGCCCTCCCTCTCCTAAGCACAGCTTCCAGGAGTAAAGGTGGCAGGTACTTGTCCTTGGCCCTGGTCAGAGCTTATTTGGAAAATGGTGTTCAGTTCTGCGTGGCACAATTTAAGATGTTGACAAGGAGGAGAACAACCCATGCTTCAACAAAATCAGCTTTGGTGGCTGTGTAGAGGCAGGAAGGCATGTCATCTGAGGCTCACTGACAGGGACTAAGGAGGTTCAGTCTGGGAAGACTCAAGGGGCACACTTGAGCTGTGTTCAAGTACTTGGAGGGCAGTTTTGTAGACAAGGGATCAGCTTTGTCCAGCCTGGCCCCAGAAGGCAGAGCCAGGCACCAAGGGAGGAAGTTAGGAAGAAGCCAGTTGAGGCTGGAGGTCAGAACAACTCACCCCTAAGCATTAGAGCCCTCCCAGCTGCCTGAGGAGGTGAGGGTTCCCTCTCCCAGAAGGTTTCCAAGGAGTCTCTGGACAGCTCCGCTTAGGGGAGCTTGTAAAGCTAGCCCAGCTGGCCTCTGGGTCTCCCTCCAGTTCAGTGATCATCACCACGTTCATCTCTAGTTTCCCATGAGTCCTTTATGGGAACCAGGAATGCTTGGGGGAAATTCCCTCCATGGTCCCCTCCTGTTGCCTTTGCTGCTGACTCAGATGGTTTCTACGCTGTGGTCTCAGAGCTGACTAGGTGACATCTTGTGAAAGTCCTATCAGGAAATGGCTTTCAAACTTGCCCAATAGCCAGTGGGTGGGAACTGTTTAGTCCAAAGTTCTTGGCATGCAAGACTGGGGCAGGGGCAGGCGGGGGGGGGGGGCAGGGGGGGGAAGGTGTCAATCTCCCTGGTCCGCAGTCTAGGAACCTGTCTCTGAGGGGGTGCCCTGAGTCAGACTTTGAGGGAAGTAGGTGGATGTCTCCTCCAGGAGGAGTGAAGGAACACTCCCCTTTAGGGACATGTTAGGGGAGCTATCATCCAGGACTTACCCAAATTCTTCAGGAGCCAGTGTGGATGGACCCCCATCATCACATGGAGAACACAGAATCATAGAATCTAACTGGAAAGGGCTGAGAGATCACTGCCTTAGTCTCTTCATTTATGAAAGAAAGGGGTTAGACGAGCTAACCTTTGAGGTCCCTTCTAGAACTGGGGTCAAGAAGATCTGATTCCAAATCCTACCTCAGACACTTACTAGCTGTGTGACTCTGGGCAAGTCACTTCACTTGTGTTTGCCTCAGTTTCCCTATATGTAAAATGAGTATTAAGATAGCACCTACTTCTCAAGGTTGTGAGGAAAAAGTAAGATCATTTTTAGCTTTTATAACCCTTCATATGACAGGGGAAGAGACTGAGGTCCAGGGCAGGGAAGTGACCTACCCCAAGTCACACAGGGAGTGAGGACCAGAACCAGGACTGCAATCCAAGTGGTCCCATTCCAGATCTAAGACTCTAAGGCCTGCCCTTCTGTCCATCCCTGAATGACAACATTCTTCAGAAAAGTGTGCAGTATAGACCTGCATTGAAGGATGAACTCTTTTGGCTTCCTGTGCCCATCCAATCCAAAAATGTTTAGGATAGACTTGGTCTCTTTAAAAGAAGGGTTGAATTGATAAACTGGACTCTTCTCAGCAACAAACAGCTATAAGACAACTCTACAAGTCTCAGGATGGAAGGAGATACCTACATTCAGAGAAAGATCTAGAAAGACCAGAGTTTAAATGAAGACTGAAGCAATACATGCTATCGTTCTTTTTCATGTTTGGTTTTCTTTCTTTTTTCCCATTGTTCACTCCATTGGTTACAACCCTTCTATACAACC
>CM053586.1:8734906-8819713 GCA_028646515.1 Pseudochirops corinnae | reverse complement strand
CACACACATACACACATACACACACATACACACATACACACACATACACACACATACACACACATACACACAAATATACACACATACACACATACACACATACACACACATACACACACATACACACACATACACACATGCATGCACTTACACATACTTACACTTAGGTATCCATAATCATACTCACATACAGACATATACATTCATATTCATCTGTGTAAGCCCATACTATCCTTGTTCATTCTCTGTTTCTCTGAGAGTGAATAATGTCTCCCTTCACAGGTCAAGTCTTTCTCTATTTTTCTAAGTCCCTCCACTCATCGTTTGTTACACCACAGCCATACTCCACACTTAAACTGTCTAGTTACTTTAAATAGTCTAAAACATAAGGCAGAGGCCGGGGATGGAGAGCCAAGTACGAGGAGCGGCCAGGCCAGAGCAGCTGCAACATCACGGGCAGGCCTGGGACGGCATTCAGAAGCACAAAAATGTGCACACCTTTTGGCCCAGAAGTGCCCCCTACAAGGCACACACCCCCAAAGGCCAGGGACAGAGGGAAGGGATTCCTTTGTCCCAAAATATGCATTGCAGCAAAATATCAGCAAAAGGAAGTGGCACCAGTTGGGGAATCAGTAACCAAACTGTGGTACCTGAATGTAAGGGGGCATTAAGGAATTGTGATCTCCCCCTTTCCTTCTTCCTTCTTCCCCTCCTGCTCGCCAGCAGCCACCTACCCCAACAACCACATCAGGAGAAGCCCCTCCAGGCCTCCCTGCATCCAGGACAAATTTTAGACAAACCAATCTCCTCCCCCCCCCCCCACTTCTTCTCCCTCCCTTCCCTGGCAGCCACCTTGTCCCAACACAGGGATGCTATCTCCCAACTTTCCCGCCTCCATTTACGCATTATCTGGCCCAGGGCACACACTCTGTGTGTGTGTGTGTGTGTGTGTGTGTGTGTGTAGTAGTAGTAGTAGTAGTAGTAGTAGTAGTAGTAGTAGTAGTAGTAGTAGTAGTAGTAGTAGTAGTAGTAGTAGTGGTAGTAGTAGTAGTAGTAGTGGTAGTAGTAGTAGTAGTAGTAGTGGTGGTGGTGGGGATGGTGGTGGTGGTGGTAGAGCAGAACCCCTGTCTTCCTGGGTTTCTGTCTTTCTACCCACAATACCCCTGCCTCCCTCTCAGACCTCAGAGACACAACAAATATGCTGAACTGGACTGAACTGGACTGACCCAGACCAAGCAGAACCGAATTGATTTGAACTGAACTGAGCCAAGTCAAAGCATCTCTGGAAAAGCCTATCCCACCCTCCACCCCCCAGCGAGCTCTACCCCCTCACCCCCACCCCCGTGTGACAGGCTGTGGCCACACTTCCCCCTTCCCCAAAGCTTAGCCAGCTTCCCCTTCTCTCCTCTCTGCCTCCCACAGAGCTGCTGTGGGTTTGGCCTTTTAAAAAAATATTTAATGAATTTATTTTTAACATACATTTTTCAAAATTTTGAAAGCTAAATGAATGAATGAATGAATGCAATGACTTGGCCAAGGTGACCCACCAAAGCAGGAGCAGGATTTGAACCCAGATCCTAGAATTTCTGATCTGCTTCTCATCCCATAATGTCTTAAGGTCAGAGAAGACAAGAAATGAAGTTCCAGCAGCAGCAGCAGCTGCAGATTTCCCATCCTGTGTCTTCAAAAAGTATGGGGCTGGAAGTGAGAGGGGTTCAGCTGCCCCCAGTGGGGGTCCTCAAGAGTGCCATTTCCTCTCACCTGTAGAAGCCTAAATAAATCTTCAAGTTCCCTCCAGTTCGGAAATTCTGTCTTGTGTTCTAAGCCTTCCCTGCCCTGACATTCAGTGTTCCAAGGTCTCTCTCATATAATTCCAGCCCAGCCAGGCTGCATTCCATGGTCTAAGTCAGTCAATCAATGAAGTGCCTACTGTATTCCTGGCCCTAGGGGTAGGGTGGGAAAGGAGCAAAGACAATGAATGGAGCACTGACCTCCTAGAGTCCTTGTTCTATGGTTCCTCCAATCCCCGAAGTTCTGTGTTCTGAGTCTCATTTAGTTCCCACATTGCCTGCAGGACACCCTTCCACTTGGAGGACTGTTCTAAGAGCTTTCCCAATTTTAACATTCTCTGCTTGGAGCATGGTGGGCTCTACCTCGGTGACCGCTGCATTCTTGATTGTAAAGACAAACTCAAGCCAATATACATCAGTAAACCAGGGCTGATTGCATCAGTAATCTCAATGGCTGATGACACGAATAGAACCAGTCTGGACCTGAGGTTTCTCTCCCAAATTAGCAGAACTGGATGGGAGAAGGGAATGTGGTGTAAAAGGGCTGTTCACATAGGTTCTTCTGGGTGAAAAACATTTGTGGCCAAGGAAGAGTAAAGGGTTAACCCCTCAGAGCATTCAAGCATACACACAGTAAGGAAAAGGAGTAGATAGACCCTTTGACAAACCTGAGCCGGCCTTGGACTGGAGGTAAAGACGCAGTTACAGGTTGGATCAGTCCTTGAGCTGTGGCCAACATACTTAAAGCAGAGAACTTTAGCCTGGAAAGGACTTTAGAAGGAAGGATGCCCCAGGTAGAAGGGAGAGCATATAGCATCAGAGCTGAAAGAACCCTAGAACGTAGGACTTCTGAGTTAGGAGGAACCATACAAGGGCTGTGGAGGTAACGTTCTTCATTCTCCGTCCTAGCTCAGTGCCAAGCACATAGTTGGTGGGTAAGTAATGCTCGTTGATTGATTAATTTAGAACAAAGAACACAATCTGTCTGGGCTGGAATATTAGAGCTGGAAGGATCTTATAGCCAAGTGTAAGGAGCAGGAGAGATAAATGAGTGAGTGAATGAACAAACTAAAAGTTCTGAATACTAAAAAATACTAAATACTAAAATTTAGTAGATTAAGTAAAATTTAGTAATAGTAAATACTAAAAAATACTAAAAATATTTACCAAGCATTCACTAGGTGCAAACCACTGTGTTAATCTCTGGGGACATGGTTATAAAATGCCCTTTCTGGAAGAGACGATAGTGTTGATTTAATGACAGGTCCCACAGCAAGAGTTGGGAAGGGCCAGGGCCAGGGTGTGGGTGCAATGGTATACCAGCAAGACGTCAGTGAAGCAACTGGAGTTGGCTAGACATAGAGAGCTCTCACTGATCAGGACAGCATGGCTCCAGAGATACTCATGGGCATGTGAAACATGGGCATGAGGACATCAGCTCCAGACTGTTATAGGAAGGAGTCACCCCTCAGTTCTGGGTTTCTAATAATAGGGTCCAGCTGCAAGGTCTATCCCTATGCTCTTTCCCCTTTTCTGCAGACCAATCAGATGACAGCAAAGCTAAGCACAGAGAGTCTTCATACACAAACTATTCCAACCCGTACCCCATCACTTGCTAACCAGCCCCTAGAGCCCTGATGGCTGCTCTGTAGCAGAGTACACAAGAACTGCTTGAACTCTGATTCATGCAGCTTGAGAGGAGAGTTCCAGGTTCCCAAGTTCTAGAATCCATCCTTCTAGACAGAGAAAAGGGAACTCCTGGGCAGCTCCAGCGTTGGAGTTGCCTTTTTTTTTTTTTTTAGCAATTCCAAAGTCAAGAGTTTGGGGTTTCCAAATTGATAGAGAGGGAAGAGGAGATAAATTGGGGCTTATTCTAAGATTTCTCAGAGGTACCTATGTGTGGGAGCAAAACAAACCCAGGAGAAATGATCTAAGGAGCCACCCTGAGATGGAAGCCAATCAGCAATGAGCTTGGGGATGCTGGACCTCAGCTTATATCAGGGTTGTACAAGTCTTCTTGTCTTGAGGGGCCATAGGTCTGGGTTGTCTGCATCGGAGGCAGAAGAAAGGAGTCACCTCCTGGAACTCCTTGGCCACAAAATAGTAGCAGATGGCGTCCAGACAGCAATTGGTGTGGGCAATCAAGGTGACTATTTTGAAGACCCTTCTGAGTCTGTCATTAGATCCCAGGAAGAAGTTTAGCAGGATTGTTATGTGCAAGGGTAAGAAGCAAATGACAAACACCAGCAGGCTGGCCAGCACCATGGACACACTCTTGCGAATCTGTCTGACCTCGGATATCTCCCTTCTCTGAACCCTCAATAGGATGCACACAATCTGGCATGTACAGAAGGCCAGTATCCCTAGAGGGATAAAGAAGCCCAGCAGAGAGAAAATTACCACTGAGATGTGGATCTCTGGCTTCCTCCAGAAGCAGAAGGCGCCATCTTGTATCTGCCATATGACACAAAAAGCCAGCATGCTGATGACCACAGCCCAGAGGAGGGCACAGACAATGGCTGCCCCGCCTGGGGTTCGAAGGACCTTGGCCTTTAGTGGGAACCTGATGGCCACATAGCGGTCTACGCCAATGGCCGTGGGGATGCTGATGCTCATGTATGCATTGACAAGATAGATGGCCTGGGGCACCTGGCAAGAGAGATCCTCAAGGCAGCTGGCACGCGTGAAGTACATGACAACGGGGAAGAGCAGGATCAGGAAACTGTCTGCCACAGCCAGATTGACCATGTACACCTGTGTCTCGGTCCACTTCCTCATCCAAAAGCAAAAGACCCACAGGGCCAGGATGTTGAGAAGGAGCCCAAAGATGAAGAGGAGCCCATAGAAACTCATGTAGATGTGCACCTCTCCTGGGGAGATGAGCGTTGAGTTGCAGCTGTTGGACACATTCATTTATGCAGAAACCTACCCAGGGAGAGAAAGCTCCATCACTCATTGTAATAAGAAAAATAATCATGATATCCATCAGTTTATTCACCTGTATGATAGTTGGAGAATAGTCCAAGAATGAAAGCAACACAGCCACCTTTCCCAGGAACATTTCAATCTGAACACCATTGAAAGGCTGAACTGAGAGACACCTGAAAGCTCCCTCCTCTTCTCTTTCCCAGGAGCCTTCTCCCTGGATCCTGTTTCTCCTTCCTTTGTTTCCATCCTTCCTTCTCCCTTGCTCCTGCTCCCCACCCCCTGAACCTCTGAGAGTCCCTGGGAGAGGACCCCAGGAATGGTTCTGTTTGAGAAGCTTGGGCTCACACCTGGCATTCCTTCCCCCTTCAGAAGGAGAGCCCCCTAAGTGACTTATCCAGGGTTACAGACACGAGTGGCAGAGACAGGATTAGAATCCAGGGCCTCTGGCTCCATATACTGGAGACAGTGGTTAACAGCTTCTAACTCAGAGGGCATTGTGGAGTCTCCCCTTCTCTGGGAGGATGGGCTGGTAGGCTTCTGCTATTTAGTGAAAGAAGACCCTGACTTCAGAGTCTGAGTGAGGAGATGACCCTCCAATCCCTGGGATGTAGGGAGTAGGGTGAAGGGCTCTAAATCTACATCCCACTGACCTGTATGACCTGTCCAGGAGCCCAGATGCCACATCTTCTACCTCCTGCATTCCTTCCACTTCAGCCCCAACTAAAATTAGGAAAAGCAATAGTAGATTCTCTTTACTGCCCTCCCCTCTGTCTACTTTCCCTCTGGGAAATTTGTGCAATGCCCACACCATGAGAAAGGAAGTATTAACTCACCTGGGGCTTGACTGTAGGAATCCTGAGGGAGGGAGGGCCACAGGTCAGGATGTGAAAGGTATGATTCCAGAGGCCAGCTGTTTTCACATAGGTAACTGGACCCCACAGCTCAGAACCCCCGGAAGTGACTGGAGCCGGAGGGAAATGGGCCACCAACTTATTGCCAAAACTGGGCTCTTGGCTCCTCCAAGGGCTGATGGGAGTGGTTTCCTCTATATTGGCTGTGAGATCATTTGCGGTTGAAAACCTGGCAGGTGGGTGACAGAAACATCTCAGAGAAACCTCTCCTGCTCCTACTTCTTCTAGCCATCAGGGTACTCACTCCTGGTGACATGGAAGGCAGAAGGGCACCTGGTGAGTGAAGGAGTCTGGGGGTTTGCCAAACTGTCAGTTAGGGAGGAGACGCCCTCAGTCAAGCCACACGAATGGAAAGTCTGCCTAGTTCATTTCATAAACTTAGTATATGGTTTTCAAGGCTTGGACCAGCCCTCTCCGGCAGATCAGATGCCCTCTGCTGACTGTGGCCAGATGTGCACACAGCTCAGTGGCCAGAGGCAAGAAGCTAGCCCAGTCCAGTCTAAATCAACTCAAAGATCATTTATTATAAAATGAATAAATTGTTTATTTTTACTCTGTATGTGCTTACATATGGGCAGGTCTCCTCCCCCAGTAGATTAGTTTCTCAAAGTGAGGAAATGTTTCATTTTTGTCCTTGTATTCCCAGGATCTGGCATACAGCAAGGCCTTAATTAATGCTTGTTGATTGCTGACTGAATCATAGGTCTAGAGATGGAAGAGACCTCAGAGGTCATGTAGCCCGACCCCTCCATCTCACAGATGAAGAGAGAGACACTTTGAGAGAGGAGCTGCCTTGCCCAGGGTGGCTTAGGTGAGATCAGCAGAGCCAAGATTCAGACTCAGGTCATGTGACCTCACAGGGTCAATGCTCTGGTGACCTCTGGTGACAGGGCAAAAAAAAAAAAAAAAGGATTCTACCACACTGGGCAGATCATCCAAAATCACAGTAGAGGAGGAAGGAGGGAAGACACCCAATTCCATGAGCAGCTTACTCTCACGTCCCCTCTGTCACTAATGCTTGAAAGTATTCTGTCAAAACTTTATAGGATCATAGATCTGGAAGAGGTCTTAGAGGCTATCTAGTCCAATCACCTCATTCTACAAGTAAGAGAATAGAAAGCTCAGAGAAGCCACATGAGGGAGTAAATGGAAGTGGAAGGATTTGAATTCAGGTCCCTCTGATTCCAAGACCACTGTACTATGGTGCTTCATTGGACTTCTCTCAGTGGGGGAGAGAGCCTTGAATAGATTGTGTGAGTCCCACAATGCACTTGAGAGTACAGTGTGTGAGTCTTTGCTAGCTTAGAGCATCTTCCATGGAGCTGTACGTGCTCATCTGTCCCCTTGCCAAGGCACACACTCTCAGTTGAGAGGATACCATGAGCTCCCTTGATGGGTCCCTGGTGGCTGAATGATTAGTTGACTGGGTTAATAAACCAGACTTACTGGAGGCACCTTCCCCTCTGTGGACTCTAATAGATCTGAGGAGAAACAGTTCCTTCCATCTCTTGTGGACACTTCCCAAGTACCTTCTCTTCCTTGTAGTTCCTGACAGAGAAAGGTAAGGTGGGGAATACCAGCAGAAAATGATGGCTTATAGCAAAACACATGGCCATGGGAGGCATGTGCTAATTCACAGCTGGAGCTAGACGTTTCTAGCATTCTTAGTTTCTGGTGTCTTTTTCTGTCTTTTTATTTCCTTTTCTGGGCACAGGTCAGTAATTAATAATCCTGAGTTCCTGAATTTGGAGTTTGGGCATCCACTGACCAAAGGGAGGAGATTTCTGTAACAACACAATTTTCAAAGACCATCACCATTGGGATCCTCCTCTGCCTGAAAGACTAAAGTAATCCATGCCCTGGCTGATCAGGAGATTAGAGAGGATTCCCTCTCTTTCCCTCCACCTCCACTAAGCCTCTTGCTCCCAAATAGCTCTACCAACAATTCCTTAAAATCCCCCATCAAAACTTCATGGGATAATAGATTTAGAACCAAAAGAAGACTTAACATGTACATTTTTTGTAATTATGTACAACATTTCCATATTAGTCATTTTTTACAAGAAGACTCGAATAAAAGAAAAAATGAAAGAGAGTGAAAATAGCCCGTTTCACTGTGTATTCACCCAATATCGGTTCTTGCTCTGGAGGAGGGTAGTACAGCACTCTTCTCCATTGTGCCTTTGGGACTGTCTTGGATCACTGCATTGCTGAGAAGAGCTAAGTCATTCACAGCTGATCATGATACAATGTTGCTGTTACTGTGTAGAGCATTCTCCTGGTTCTGCTCACTTTACTCTGCATCAGTTCATGTAAGTCTTTTCAAGTTTTTCTGAAATCCACCTGCTCATCATTTCTTAGAGTACAGTAGATATACATTACATTCATAGACTGCAGCTTATTTAGCCATTCCCCAATTGATGCACATCCCTTTGATTTCTAATTCTTAGCCACCACAAAAAGAGCTGCTATACATATTTTTGTACAGATAGTTCTTTCCCCCCCTTTTGATGTCTTTGGGATAGACCTAGCAATGAGTTTCTGGATCAAGGGAGGTGCACAGTTTTGGGGGTTATTGGGGGGGGTTTGCTTTTGGGGGGCAGAGGGGAATGTGGGGCAATTGAGGTTAAGTGACTTGCCTAAGGTCACATGGTTAGTAAGGTTTAAGTGTCTGAGGGCAGATTTGAACTCAGGTCCTCCTGACTACAGGGCTAGTATTCTATTCACTCGCCCACCTAGCCACCCCTGGTATGCACAGTTTTATAGACTTTGGGGCATAGTTCCAAATTGCTCTCTGGAATGGTTGAATCAGTTCACTGTGCATTAGTGTTCCAGTTTTCCCATATCCTCTCTAGCATCCAACATTTTCCTTTTTGGTCTTATTAGCCACTCTGATTAGTGTGAGGTGGTACCTCAGAGTTGTTTTAATTTGCACTTCTCCGATCAATAATGATTTAGAGCATTTTTCATATATCTATAGATTGCTTTGGTTTCTTTGTCTGAAAATTGCCTGTTCATATCCTTTGATCATGTATGAATTGGGGAACGACTTGTGCTTTTATAAATTTAACTCAGTTCTCTATGTATTTGAGAAATGGGACCTTTATCAAAGATACTTGTTGCAAATTTGCCTGCAGTTTTCTGCCTTCCTTATAATTTTGGTTGCATGGTTCTGTTTGTACAAAAACCCTTTCATTTTATATAATCCAAATGATCTGTTTTACATTTTGTAACGTTATCTGTATCTTCTTTAGCCCCAAATTCTTCCCTCATCCATGAATCTGACAGAGAAACTATTCAAAAGGGGACTTTAGAGGTTATCTAATCCTTCTCTTTCTCCTTTTACATATGAGGAAACTGAGGCCTAGAGGGAATTGCTGCATGTCACGCAACAAAAACAGCCCAAACATTAGAAAGTATAGATCCAAGAGAAATATAAAATATTGACTCAGGAGTCCCAAAAAAGATCTTGAGTTTCTGGGCATGATGTTATATATTCCTCATATTTATATGCACTTGACTGAGAATCCTTTGCATCTTACGTAGTTTTTGTGGTAGAGGAAATAAATGGCTATTCTACACGATGCCCATATTGTACAGAGTACTTTTTCTAGAAGGGAGCGTCTTACCCTCATTTTGACTAGGGTCTAGACATGAGCTATCCATAAGCTTGGTTTTTAGAGAGCTCCCTAGAGGAATCCAGGAAAGGTAGAGGCAAAGAGAGAATCTGACCCTTTAAGGCAATGGTTCTCAACCTTCCTAATGCCATGACCCTTTAATACTCGTACGTGAGAGTATCTGAATGTGGGCAAACCCTCCTGGAGACAGATAGAGGAGTGATGTCTTGGTTCCTAAGACCATTGTACATATGTGCTTTCCGATGGTCTTAGGTGACCCCTGTGACCCCTGTGAAAGGGTCATTTGACCCCCAAAGGGGTTGCAACCCACAGGTTGAGAACCGCTGCTCTCAGGGCAGGTCCTCCAAGATACACTCCAGTCCATATGAGCCCATCTCTCTCTTGATGGGTTCCCCTGGGTTATCAGTCATAAGTTGGAGGCTTGTCCAGGATGTAAGAGTATATTGCCAATACTGACCAAGTACTTGCTTAATCTTTTTGGGAGCCCCAATGAGGCTGCTTCTTTTACTAGGAGGTGAATTCAGTCTGCCATTTGGAACACTTTATGTTTTATAGAGATTCACTGAGGAAATTTTAGGTTGCCTCTGACATATACTGACTGGGCAAGCTACTCACCAACTTCTTGCCCACACATCCCTCTCAAATTATAAAGAGAAGAAAAGGCTGATTTGGTAGGGGGAGCTTCCTCGCCTGAAAGTTCTCTATTTCAATGAAAAATCCTATGGATTGGGAAAATCCAATCCCTATCTCTATCCTTGTGTGCTTCAGAGGCCCACTGAAGAGGTTTCTCCTCTGGACCTGAGTTGTCTTATGCCTTCATCAGGGTCTATTGGAGGAATATCCCATTCAGACAGAAAACAAGCATGAGCATCAAACATTCTGCATCTCAATTATCTTTGCTTAACTGAGTTGGCAATAGGAAAAACCTGGGTTTGACTCTTGCCTTTGACACTTCCTAGTTGTATGGCCCTGGGCAAGTCACTTGACCTCCATGGGCCTCAACTTCTTCATCTGTAAAATGGGGTTAAGGATAGCTCCCACCTCCCAGGGGCCCTGTGAGGACCAGACAAGAGGGTGTCTTCATGGAAATCTCCGTTTTTATTGTCCTTATTTGTACATAAGTCCTAATGTCTTGACCAGCCCAGCTAGATAAAGTGATTCGGCAAAGAGGAAGGGAGCATTCCCCCTCTCCTGTCTCTTCCCCACCCCCAAGGCTCTTGCTTTGCCAGCAAAGGCTGACACTCACCATCCACATTTCATAGAATAATAGATTTGGAGGTCATCCAATCCAACCCCTTCTCCTTGTACAGATCAGGAAATCTAGGCCTAGAGAGGTCAGGTGGTTTGTTGAATGTCACACAGGTGACAGCCTAAACCCAGGGCACTGTCCAAGGTAGCTCACTGAACTGTTCCTTTGGATTCAACATTACCCTCTCCAGGCTCTACTTAAAACAGACCCTGGAGAGAGCAAAACATTCAGAATCACAGAGAATCTTGGAGTGTCAGAGCTGGGAGGGACCTTGGAGATTCTTAAGTTCAAACCCCCCCCCCCCATTTTCCTGATGAGGAAGCTGTCATCTCAAGAGGGGAAGTCTTTTGCCTAGTGTCACATATCTAGGAGGTATCCGAGGCAGAGTCAAACCTAGATTTCTCCTGCTCGCAGGGCCATACTCTTCCCGCCAGACATCCCAAAAGGATGTCTGAGTTCACCCCACAATAGAACAAGCAACCTAGTTCAGAAAGAAATGGAACAACCTCAGATGAGTCCTAGATGTCTGTGCAGTTCCCCAAAAGGGATCAAGCACTTAGAATGGGTTGGAACTCCAACCTTCATATCCTGGATGAACCTCTAAGATGTCACTACTGGCCCAGGGGAAACCATTAAGGCAGTGGTTCTCAACCTGTGGGTCGTGACCCCTTTGGGGATCAAATGATCCTTTCACAGGGATCACAGGGGTCACCTAAGACCATCAGAAAACACATATTTCTGATGGTCTTAGGAACCGAGACACCACTCCTCTATCTGTCTCCAGGAAGGTCCGCCCACATGCAGATATATCCACATATGAGTATTAAAGGGTCACGGCATTAGGAAGGTTGAGACCACTGCATTAAGGGAAGACCTGGGCTCACTGAGCTGGGCTCCATCTTGAGGGCTCTGCCCTTAGGGAATCAGGTGGTAAGCAGAGAAATTCTGAATATTTCCTTGTGTGCCAAGCTACCACACAGGTTCCCTTAACTGAAATGCAATGCTTAGGAACTCTCTGAGGCTATCTCCACTTTTCCTTGCTCAGGGAGGTCTGGATGGTCAGTGCCTGGGCTGCCTTGAGTCTGACTCTGGAGGAACTTAGGCATACCTAAGAACATCCCAACTTCTTCCTGGAACTCCTGGGCCACAAAGTAATAGCCCACGGCATCCAAGCAGCAGTTGGCATTGGCAAGACGGGAGGCCACCCTGACAGAAGTGACCACATGCTGAACAACAGGGCAGGGTGTCTCCACATAGTTGGTCACAAGCTTGGCCAATAAAGCCACATGCTGGGGGAGGAAGCAGATCACAAAGATGACCAGATTAGCTGAAACTACACGGAGAGCTTTGTGGATCAGTCTCCTGTCCTGGGCTGGCACCTGTGCCTTTTTCCTGACCAGGTTCTGGAGTACCCGCACAGAACAGAAAACAAGGACCACAAGAGGAATGAAGAACAGAACCAAGGAGAAAACAATGGCCCAGGTACCCCGAGTCTGACTCTTCCCAAAGCAGAAGTTCTGGCCATCTTGCTTCCAGGCAGCAGGTAAAGAAACCAGGCAGATGATGAGCAGCCAGAGGAGAGCACAGGTCCCAGCAGCCTGACGTGGGGAGCGCCACATCCTTGCCCTCAAAGGATACTGGATGGCAGCGTAGCGATCCACAGCAATGGCAGTGATGATGTACATGCTCATATAACCATTGATCAGGTAAATGCTCTGGGTGACCATACACAGCAAGTCCTCCGAGAGGTCCCTGAGCATAGTGTATAAGACCATGGGCAAGCTCAGCAGCAGACAGCAGTCTGCCCCAGCCAGGTTGGCCATATACACCCGTGTCTCTGTCCACTTGCTCATCCGGCACCAAAACACCCACAGGGCCAGGGCATTGAGGACAGTCCCCAGGACCAGGAGGATGGACAAGTACAGAATGGTGACAGTTTGGGAGAAGTCGCTCCTCATAGTACTGCAATTAATAGGATTCATCTGGACTGCCAAGGACTGAAATCCCACGATACCCAGGCAGAGAAGAACCCTGTGTGAGAGAACATGAGAAAGCTTACTGGAGGGAGCATCAAGGGGTAGAACGAGCCAGGAAGCTAGGTGCTGCCACTAACTGTGTGTGTGTGTGTGTGTGTGTGTATGGGGGAGGAGACAGAGATGGAGACACAGAGATAAAGATAGAGACACAGAGACTGAAACAGGCAAGGACAGAGAGATAAAGAGAGACAGAGACAGGAATGGGGGACACACAGAGTGACTTCAGGCTTGATTTCAGAAGTGACCTTAGTTTGAATCCCACCTCCCATGCTGACTAGCTGTGTGCCTATGGGCAAGTCACTGTCCCTCTTTGTGCCTTGGCTTCTGCATCTGAGAAAAGGGGATAACAAGAATTGAGAGAAGTTCCTGCCTCCCAGAGACACTGAGCTAATGTCTGTAAAATGCTTTGTAAAATGTCTACCACTGAACCAATGGTAGTGACAATGATATCGAGGATGTGCCTGCCTCAGTTTCCTTAGACATCCGGCATCCAAAGCTCTTCACAACTCGGCCCCTTCTCATCTTTCTGGTTTTATGGCACCTTCCTGTCCAGACACTGTCCCACTTGCAGAGGCTTGAAGGAGACTCCTCACCTCTTCCCTCTGGGCCTTTGCTCTGGCTGTCTCTTGTGCTTGGGCTGCTCTTCCCCTCCTCTCTGCTTCTCAGTTTCCCTGCCTCCTTCTGGACTTTGCTCCAATGCCACCTCCTCCAGAAGGCCTTTGTGTCCTGCTCCCACCTGCTAGTGCTTTCCTTTCCCAGAATTCTCCTCATACATACCTAGTGTTTACCTAGTTGTTTACATGTTGGCATGGGTCTGGAGTCAGGAAAGACACAAGTTCACATCCAGTCTCAGACACTTAGCATCTGACCCTTTGGAAATTACTTCACTTTTGCCTCAGTTTCCTCATCTGTTCAGATGAGAAAAATAATAGCACCTGCCTCTCAGAGTGGTTGTGAGGATAAAGGGAATAAATATTTCTAAACCATTTTGTAAACCTTAAAATACCAGATAAATGCCAGTTATGATAATGATGAGGATGGTGAGGATGAGGATGGTGAGGGTGAGGGGGTGAGGATGGTGAGGATGAGGATGATGATGGTGAGTGTGAAGATGATGAGGATGGTGAGGATGAGGATGATGATGGTGAGTATGAAGATGATGAGGATGGTGAGGGTGAGGATGATGAGGATGAGGGTGAGGATGGTGAGGGTGAGTGTGATGATGATGAGGATGGTGAGGGTGAGGATGATGAGGATGAGGATGAGGATGAGGATGGTGATGGTGAGGATGGTGAGGATCAGGATGGTGATGGTGAAGGTGAGGATGATGAGGATGAGGGTGAGGATGGTGAAGGTGAGGATGGCAATGATAATGTCTCCATGGCTTCTAAGTACTGCTCCAGCTCTAACTCTATGAATCTATGACCTGTGTGACCATCAGGGGCTATGGTGGGAGTGCAAAAAAGACATGAGTAGATCTTATGGAGATGAAAGTTCCAAAGACAGTCTTTGGGCTGAGGATCCAGGAGGCATGAGCCATTTGGAGAGGAGGAAGGCTGTTTGATGGAGGCCTATGGCTACTGCCCACAAACTCAAATTAGACTCTGGGTAGTTTTTTATGCTCTTTTATTCATTCATTATTTTTTGAAGGTGAGCCTGGGTTCTCCTATCAGACTCTGAGCTCAAAAGGGGCTGGATCTGTGACTCAATTCCTATCTTCCCCTGGTCTCTCCTCCCCCTGGGCACAGGGCTCAAGGACTTACTAAATCTCCCATATTTAAAAGATGGGGAAACTGAGGCCCAGAGGGAGATGAAGTGATTTGCCTGAGATCACACAATTACTCCACATCATATGTCTAAAGCAAGAAAGGCTCTGATAGGTCATCTTCATTTTACAGTTGAGGAAACTGAGGCCAATGGAGATTAAGTGACTTTCTTAAAATCACATACATAAGTAATAGCAGATGAGAGATTTGAACTCATGTCCTCTGATTCCAGAACCAGTGTTCTTAATAACAATAGCAAATACTATTATTGTGTTGTAAGGTTTATAGACACATGCTAACTCAACAACCCAGGAAGGTAGGTGCTATTATCATCCCAATTTTACAGATGAGGAAACTAAAGAAGACAGAAGTAAAGTGACTCAACCAGGGTCACATGGCTAATAAGTGTCTACCATCAGATTTGAACTCAGGTCTTCTGAACTCCAAGTTCAATACTTTATCCACTGCACCACCCAGCCACATCTACTGTATGCATTCTCACTGTTCAATTCAGTTGCTTTAATAGGCAGAAGTGACTGCTAAGTCTCCATATCTTCTTGGATGAGGTGGGGGACTGTGACTATGGAGCAGTGCCTAGAGTGTCCAATTTGGTTGATGCAGTGGTTAGTTTTGCTGAAATGTTCTTTTTCTCTTCCTTTTTTATTTTTTGTTGTAACATCTGGTTTTCTACATGGAGGAGGGGATGGATGTATCAGGAAATGAAAGTGATATAAAATTATTTCAATAACAATTCTTTTTTTACAAAATGAAGTTTCTACAATGGAGATCCATTCATAGACCCTCTTCTCAAGATCCCCACCATAAGTAGGTGAGAGAATCAGATCTTCCCTAAGGTTGGAGGGTCAGGGTCCCACCCACCTAAAGCCAAGAGACATCACAGCTTCATTGCTAGCCCACAGGAAGCCTTAAATGTTTGTCAATGGGTCGATTGATTTATAGACAGTGAGTTTTGAGAGTCAAGATTATCTTTGCATCCTACCATCTGGCACACAGTAGGTGCCCAATTAATGCTTGCTTTCCTGACGGGTTGATTGGATCCCCCCAGGGGAAAGAAGATCCAAACTTGATGACTTTACCTATAGTGATAGCTGGGTTCCAAACCCCAGTGACTGGCACCTCAGCCTGGGTCCTGTGGAGACTGGGAAATAAGAGAAGGGGGTACATTCCCCCAGACATAGCTCAGTCCTCCCTCCTTCAAGCTATCTATATCACAGTCAACAAGCATTTAATTGTAAGAGATGATTAAATTTTGTTTCCACAAAAAGCATATGAAGTCATATTGGGGACTAATGTCAGAGATAAAACTGCTTGGGAGGGGTAGTGGGGGACGTTAGGCCCCTGACAATCATATCTAAAAGCTGAGAAGGGCTTGTGAGGGATGATTTCTCAGAAGTGAAGCCTCCTCAAAAGGGTTAATCGTTTTTGTATTATTGAAACACAGTTTCCCACCTTCTCTTGTACTTTGTTCTTTGTTGCTGGGGAAGATTCCTGAGAATAGATTGTGCTCCCTGAAGCCCAGCCAGTTGGATAAGGGGAAGGGGATTAGAGAGGGGAAGGGGGGCTCTGTTAGGGTAGAAAGGGACCTTGCTTTCTGGAATCAATTTGGACTTCCCTGGCTGGTGCCATTAGAGCGACAAGGGTGGTGCCCTTTCTCATGAGAAAGCAATAAACTCATTTCTGCTTTCAGGTGTCTAAGTCTTTGTATTAATTTTTTTGGTAGTGGTCTCTGTCCCACACAACCTTTTCCCTGTGCATCAGAAGCAGTCAGAGCAGGTGTGATTAAACAAGAATGAGATCCCTGGACCCCGGCACAGTCTTAGATAATCAAACTCTTTCTCACAGATATCCTGGGCAGACTTTTCAACTCACTTTTGTAAATTCTCTTAGTAATTGAGAAAATTCCTTTCTCATGCTATGGATGGTGTAGACAACCGGAGATGAGACTCAAAGCATTTGTGGCCTTTCCTTTATATAAGTATGAAGAAAAATGCAGATGAAGAGGGAGGGGGGATTGAAATGTGGAAATGAGAGAGGGTGGCGAAGGTGGAGAACCACATGGGGTGAGGGGGGTTAGGTACTTTCTGTAAACTCTGACCTGACCAGTGGGGTTCAGGAAGGAAATTCTAATCTGGATGGATTATAAAAGGGCTTTGGTAACTATCTTAAAGTGTGCTTGTGCCTACAAAGTGACCCTTTTTAACAAGGGGTTAAAGGCCAGGTCACTCATCAGAAATGATATGGAATAAAAATGTTTTTTTCTAAATTCATTCACGAACAGGTGGAATTCTTGGTAAGATGATTATTTCTCACACTGTGGCTCCTGGCCTTCTCTGTCCCTCCAGGGGCCACAGCTTTTACCCCTTCCTGGTGCCTTCTCTGGCTAATAAGGACTGGGGGCAGTAAACTCATTGAGGATAGTTTTGTACCTGACTGTTAAGTTAATGAGATTTAAGATCTTCCCACCCCTTAATAGGCCTCATGTGGAGCCCATTAAGGGAAGCTTGCTTAGGGGAAGCTTGCTTGTAGGAAGGCTCTCATACTTTCTCTTACTTTGTAATTAGACAGTGGGTCACTAGGATTGTGATGCCTCTGACCCTGAAGAAGGGTATATATAGGTTAGCGTTTTGCTTTGGAGCTCACTCATTGGAAGAGTGTTCTTGTGATTTGGCCAGATGAGACTCTGGGTTGCCATTAAGGAGCCCTCCAGCTTTGAAAAACCCAGATGTTGGTGCTGCTCTCTCTGGGAAATATATATGTATTGTGTTGATTAGACAGTTGAATCTGGATCGTAACATCCTACATTACCAACCAATTCACATATTTTTTGCACTCTTAAGCTTTTCCCTGTACCAGCTGACCCTTGTAGTAACATGGTGTTTCTTTTTCCTAATTGTTTGTTTAGTACACTCGTTATGGCATGTGTGGTTTTTATTGGGTTGTAGTTGTTTAGTTAGAATATTTTAAATAGCTTTGTGTCATCTAGGCTTCTGGTTGAAATGCAATTTTCTTTTTTTGTTTTTTTCTATTTTATTTTTTTTGGCTTGTGGTTCTATGATTTCTGAGTTAATTGGCTGGTTTTCTTTCTCTAGTTCTTTTATCAACCAACCTCTAATCTGAAGTCTAGTATTGTAGTCTAGGAAGTCAAAGCAGTTGTCAGTGTCAATGCTTCTGACATAAAATTCAGTTTCATTTAAATATTGTGGCTTTTTAGTTAGAAAATAGTTTATGATGAATTCTTTCATTTTTATTTCTTTTACATATATTTTTTTAGTTTGTTGATTTTTTGTTTTTTTGTTTTTTAGAGGGGGGAAGGTAGGGCAATTGAGGTTAAGAGACATGCTCAAGGTCACACGGCTAGTTCTTGTGTTAGGTGTCTGAGGCCAGATTTGAACTCAGGTCCTCCTGACTCCAGGGCTGGTGCTCTATTCACTGTGCCACCTATCTGTCCCAGTTTGTTGATTTTTATAGCACATTAGATCTACTCTTTCATGCTCCTTGACTGTCTTTCTAAATTGGATGTTCTCTTGCACTGTAAGGTTCGTGTCTAGAATGGTTAGTAGGTCTTTACCCCATTGTATTGCTAATCTTTTTTTAATCCATTTTGCATTTTTGTTATTATTTCCTTGAATATGTAGTAGGACATGGATATGTCTTCCTAGATATTCCCCAGCTTCAGCTTGTAAGAACATTGTGACATCCTCTGGCTGTAATTTTTTAACTGAAAAAATTAAATTAGCATTTTTGTGTAGTAGCAAGTAGGTGACTCACAATTACTTGTTCTTCTGGAATGATTTTGCTGTGTATCTATGCATTCTGTAGCTCTGATGTGACTTTCAGCAATTTCTGCAATTTCTTTTGGTCTTGATTTTTTGTTGAAGTTTTTCCACAAGATGTCTTTGTTGTTCATTTTGCCATCTTTGGTTTTGAAAACGAGACCAATACATCTCCTGTATGCGTCTTGTTTTAGCCATTCAGTTGCTTTGTAGATAGCTTCCATGTTTTGTGCTGCCATTGTGTTTGTGTTTCAGAGTTCTGTTTTGCTTAGGTCATGAACATCCTTTTATGGACCAAGTTTTCTTATCTGTTTGGGTTTAATTTGGTTGTCCAGTGCGTGTGTGTGTGTGTGTGTGTGTGTGTATGTTTGTGTTTCCCTCTATTTTTTGTGTTTATTTGAGTATGAGCAGGAACATTATTTATTGAATGCTTTGAATTACTCTTATCTATTGATCTGTGCTAATTTCTCACATAGTTAGAATCCCTGTCTTTTGGTCTTTATTTCTCTGCTAATATTTTCTCTGTATTTTCTTTGTATTTTCTCTGAAGTTCAGGGTGCTGACTTTCTCCCTGAACTAGTGCATATAGTTTTAAAAAAGATTGTTGGCCCCTTAAACAGCTATCTTTCCTAGTAAAGCAGATCTAAAAACCCATGGGAGCAACCATCCTGGGAATGTCAGGGTGTTGCTGCTACACTGACACAGAGGAGGGACTTCAATAATGCTTGTTGGTCCCTTCTTAGTCTCTGTCCTCACCTTCTGTGTGCATGTCTATATCCTCTCCAGCCAGAGGCTATTCTGTGATTAAAGGTGGCTGGTCACAGACCCCTTAAAAGATGCTGTGACCAAGACAGAGAGGCCTCAGGGTAGAGGGCAAGGCGGTGAAGTCTGAGGACTTGGGGGTAGGGGTGGTCTACTACCTGTGGGACAGAATTCACAATCTCTCCTGGGGATCCCTGCACTCCCACCCATCTTTCAAACTTCCCTGCCCATTTCCCCAGGTTCACAACCTCAGGGTCATGCCCTTCTCTTTATCCTTTCTCCCCCACCCCAACCAATCTATTGCTGAATCTCACTGTCCTCCCAACACAACATCTCTCCAACACATTCTCGTCTCTTGTCCAATGCTGCCACCCCTGAGCACGATGGTGGGTTCCCTGGCTTTTCACTCAGATACCAAAGCGATCTTCCTGAAATACAGGTCTGGCCATGCCACATCAAATTCAATAAGCCTCAGGGACTTGCTCTCATCTCCTGGATCAAGCTTAAAATCTGCTGTTTAATTTTTAATTACCTTTCACAGCCAGATCCCTTAGGACATTTCCAGTCTTCTTATACTCTGTGCACTTTGTGATATAGCTAGACCGGTCTGCTCACTCTTCCTCAGCCCTACATCATTTCCAGTCTCCATGTCTTTGCACTGGCTGCCCCCATGCTTGGAATTCTCCCTCACCTCTGCCTCCTGGCTTCCCTCACTTCCTCCAGATACCACTTTCTACAAGAGATCTCAGGTCCTTTTTCAGCTGAGTCTGTTGCCCTTGGAGACTGAAAAACAGTGGTGAGGGGTGGCTAAGTGGCACAGTGAGTGGAGCACCAGCCCTGGAGTCAGGAGGACCTGAGTTTAAATCCAGCCTCAGACACTTGACACACTTACTAGCCGTGTGACTTTGGGCAAGTCACTTAACCCCAATTGCCCTCCAAAAAGCAAAAAAACACCCAAAACAGTGGGGAGACAGAAGTTAAAGATGCACATCCTGAATTCAATGAGCTCAGAGAGAACCCAGTCCTACACCCAGAAAACAACGAGAAAAGAAAACACTCTAGAGTCTAATACAATGTAGTGGAGCAAACAAGTGACCACTGACCACAGACCCTTCCTAGTTGGCTTCTGCCTTGGAGAGTTTAACTCTCTTCTAACTCCGGAGCTTTGGTCTCCCCAGCACATCTCTCATTTGTACCCCACCACACTTCCCTCTACACCTATCACAATCTCATCCCACCAATGTGAGAAAGAAAAAAGAAAGCCCAAACTCTCCTAACAGATACACGTAATCAAGCAAAACAAATCCTCATATTGGCCACTTCTAGAAATATATGTCTCATTCTACACCCTGGATCTATCACCTCTCTGTCAGGAAAAGGATAGCATGCTTCATCATTGGTTCCCTGGGATCTTGGTTGGTTTTGGTCAGAGTTTTAAAGTCATTCAAAGTTATTTGCCTCTACAATGTTGTTATTATATAATCTCTTCACTTCATTCTGCATCAGTTCATGCAAGTCTTCCAAGGTTTCTCTGAAGCCATCCCTTTCCTCACTTCTTCCAGCACAATAGTATTCCATCACATTCATATCCCATTATTTGTTCAGTCACTTCCCTGTTGATAGCACCCCTTAAGTTTCCAGGTCTTCACTACTATAAAAAGAACTGCTACAGATATTTTTTGTACAAATAGACCCTTTTCCTCTTTTTTTGGATCTCTTTGGAATATAGGACAAATAGTGGTATCACTTGGTCAAAAGATATACTCAGTATAGTAGATCTGGGACATAAAACCGTTTCCAGAATGTTTGAGTGAATTTTTAGTTACAATTATAGTACATTAGGGTGTCTTTTCCCCCACAACTCTCAATTTTGTTTTTAGTCCTATTTACCAATCTGAAGGGTGTTAAGATGGAACTTGAGTTGCTTTAAATTGCATTTCTCTGATCATTAGTGATCCAGAACAAAAACATTAAACACATGAGCTTGCCCACAGCAGCTCATGCAGTCTGAACCAGATTAAAATGTATCAGGAAAATGCTTAACAAAATAAGAAAAAATACAATAGAACATAGGTAATGTTCATGTGTGGTTTTCTAAATCAACATGCAGCCTACAGGAATCCTTATGTACAGTTTAGTGACCCCTGTTTTTATTTGTGTTTGATATCACTGATTTGGAGCATCTTTTTCACATGTTGTTGATAGCTTAGATTTCTTCCTTTGAAAACTACTTGCTCATATTCTTTGAACTCTTGTCAATTGGGGAGTGGCTCTTGTTCTTATAAATATGTATCAGTTGCTTGTGTATTTTGTAAATGAAACATTTAACAGAGAAATAGTGAAAAGACTTTCTTCCTAGTTAAGTCTTTGCCTCCTAATTTTAGCTACATTGGTTTTATTTGTGTAAAGAAAATTTGAAATTTTATATCATCTAGATTGTCTGTTTTATCTTCATTATATAGAGAGCTAGCTCTAGTATTAGGTGATGAGAGAAGACTATTCTTAGCTTCTGTGCTTTCTGCTTGATACAATCTGTACTTTCTCCCCTGCTCCTATTATCCTCCTCTTACCCAGATCCCAACTGCATTTTCTTTCATTTCTTTGAAATCCTTCATCAGGATCCTTCTTCCAAGGTGAGAGTTTTCTTTGCTTATGATTCACCCCTTTTACCCACTTGTTATCTTCTCTCCCCTCTTCCCTTTCCCTCTTATTTCTCTCTTGAGGTGAATGCATTTCTACACCAACATCTCTGCTTGTGCATCTTTTCTTTGACCAGTTTAGGTGATGTTCAAGTGCTCCTCTCATTCCATTCCTCCTTGTTTGTATTGAATTGTTTTTTGTTTTTGTTTTTGGGGTTTTTTGGAGACCAGGTCTCCCTGTTTCAAATAGGCTGGAAGTGCAATGGCCATTCAACAATGCTGATCAGCACACATGATTTGACCTGCTTTATTTCCAACTTGGGCTGGTTTGACCCTCCTAAAACAGCCTGATGGTCCCCTGCTCCCCAAGGCTCCCCTGGGACTTCGTGCTGACAACAAATCAGCTTCAGTCCTCCAGTAGCTTAGAACTCCTGAACTCAAAAGATTCATCAGCTTCGACTTTTTCACTGGCACAGACGAGCCACCCCAATTGGCTTGTATGGATTTCTAATGCACACCCTGCTTGTATGAGATAGCAAATTTTCCCATCCTTCCTTCTGTCTTACCTAGTATAGTCCTTTCCCCCTCCCTTTCCTTCCTTCCTTTAATATCACCGAAACATAACACAGCCACTCCCAGAATCACCACTCTGCCTTATTTAACTCTCTCAATGAGCCCTGGTAACCTTAGGACCATGTGGGGACAGTGGTATCATCTATTAGAATATAAATGCTACAGCCTTGTATTGTCTCCTCTGGTTGGTCACTCACACTTACCTTTGTATATTTTTACTCCTGTTCACTCCAAATAGTTACTGTCACATGCAGGGACCTGACCAAGGTGCTATGGGGTGGAGGTAGGGGGTCTCAGAGAAAGGTGAAGATAGGGAAGGAAAGGCTTTATTCATACCTTGGCAGCCCCTTCCTCCCCTTACACAGTCACCAGAAGCCCTTGGGTTAATCTCAGTCACCAAACTCAAGCCTAGAGAAATGTCTGATACAGTGAAAGTGACAATAATTACTTTTCTAATTTGGGAAAAGGAAAGAAAGAAATCACTCTGTCTCATCTTTACCAACTAAAGAAATTTACTCAGACAGAAGGGACAAGCCAGGCAGAGCGGAGAGAAAGAACCAAGTCCACAGTAGAGAAGCTAATCCTGCCTGCTCAGGATTAGAGGAAATCAAGCCACAGAAAGTCAGAGACAAGAAGGGATCTTGGATGTTCCCTAGTCCAGTTCCCTTATTTTACAGATAAGGAAACTGAGGTTCATCCAGTTGAAGGGACTTGACCAAGGTCAGCCAGTAGCAAACAAGAGCATAGAATTCAGAGTTCAAAGGCACCGTAAAGGTGATTTCTTCTAGTCCCTGGATTTTAGAGATAAGGGAACAGAGGTCCAGACAAGTGAAGGAACTTAACCAATGTGACATAGCTTGTGAGTTGTAGAACCAGGACACACATGAGTTTTCCTGGAGTCCTGCCCTGTGCTTTTCCCCAGACCATGCTTCAGGAGCTCCAATCTTTCCCTGCCCTGAGCCACAGAATGGCTCAGCAGTGTCTTCTTACTCCCTGGTCAGGGTGGGCACCTGAGATTTTCACACCCCCATTCATTCAGAAAAAGGGCCCCCCCTTACCGTATGGGTGCTGATGTCTAGATTCTCTTCAAGCTGGGTCTTTGGGCAGCTGCCTTGCCTGTCCTCCCCACCTCCCTGAAATGGCTGGCCTAAATCCAAGGATGGCCCTTGGCAGCCCCTCTGCCTTGCAGGGTCCAGCAGCTCCCTTCTCCTCGTGTCACCAGGAATTAGTGTGCAGTTAGGTAATAATGATCACTTCAAACATCCTGCCCTGACAACAGGGTTATTGTTGTTGTGGATGCTAGTCACAGCTGAAGACCCTGCCCCTTCCTCACATCCCCACCCCCTTCTGGCGGTCTGAGGTTGGCACCTGCTCTGTGTTCCTGTATGTCCGGGCTTGGCACCTCTTGCAGCTTCCTGTCAGGCTGCTCAGATGCTATAAGCAGAGCCTAGGCTAGCCACAGGAGGAGAAAGGCAAGGCACACACACACACACACACACACACACACACACTCAGACACCACTAAAGATTCTTTTTTTACCCTTAGAGTATAGAGAGAGTATCACCAAATCCCTCTTCCCTTTTCCACAGTACCCCTCACTCCCCAGCTCCACCACTTATAGGAAGCCTTCACTGATGCTGATCTCAGAAGAATGTGAGCTGATTGAGGGCAGGGACTACTTTGAACTCCTCATAATATTCCAAGTACCCAGTCTGATGGCTGACATCCACTAAATATTTAACTAAGGCTTTTTTAATTGAATCAAACTGTTGACTTATTGTGTGTGAACATGGTAAAGACCTGACTCTGATGCAGACTGACTAAGCGGCCTTGGACAAGCCAGTTTTATCTCTTGGTTAGACTGAATACATTTGACATGGAGGACAGCAGACAGCACAGCAGACAGTAGACGGCGAGGCACACATGGCACGGCAGCAAGTTGATCCACCAACCACAAGGGCCATTCCCAGGCCTATCACTACGGGGCTGGGATCTGATGGAGCAGGGTAAGAGACAAATGCAGGGCCTGCGGCAGTGGCAGTAGCTACTCCTGGGACTATCAACCCACAGCTTGGAAATTTAAAAAGTGCCTATCTGAACTTCCAGGCACCAAGATGGCAGAGTGAAGCCTGGCTGCTCCAGTTCCCCTCCATGACCCTGAAAACACAGAAATTATTGTTCCAGAGCAAAATTTTAAAATAGTGAAGGCATGGGATTCCTAGAGGAAGGGCGTGGCTAAGGCCCTGCCTCAAAATGGGTAAAAGACAGATTGCAAAGACAAAGATCCTAGAATTCTATTACTGTGAGGGGGAGGAATCAAATTCAGAAGGAGACAGCATTGGCTCCACATCCAGAGCTGAAGCTTCAGTGGGGAATATGAATTGATCTGAAGCCCAGAAAGTGTTCTTAGAAAAGCTCAAGAAGGACTTTGAAAACCAAATTAGAGAGTTAGAAGATAAAATGACTAATTCTTTTAACATCAAAATTGCAAAACTAGAAAAACATTTCAATGAAGAATGCAGCTCCTTAAAAAGAAAAATGCGTGAACTAAAAATGGAATCTGAACATATGGAAAAGGAGCTTCAAAAACTAACTGAGGAAAATAATTCACTAAAAATTAGAATCAACCAAATTGAAGCTAATGACTCTATGAGGCACCAAGAATCAGTCAAACAAAACATCAAGAATGAAAAATTAGAAAAAGAGGTAAAATATCTCAATGGAAAAATAACTGACCTGGAAAACAGATCCAGGAGAGATAATCTAAGAATTATTGGTCTACCAGAAAATCGTGATGAAAAAAAGAGCCTGTACAACATCTTCCAAGAGCTTATCAAGGAAAATTGCCCTGAGATCCTAGAACCAAAGGGTAAAATATAAATTGAGAGAATCTATCGGACACCTCCTGAAAGAGATCCCAAATTGAAAACTCAGCAAAATGTTGTAGCCAAATTCCAGAACTATCAGGTAAAGGAGAAAATACTGCAAGCAACCAGAAAGAAACAATTCAAATACTGCAGAATTACGGTGAGGATCACGCAGAATCTGGCAGCTTCTACACTGAAATATTGGAGGGACTGAAATATGATATTTCGCAAGACAAACGAGCTTGGGTTACAACCAAGGATCAGCTATCCAGTGAAACTGAGCATAATCTTTCATGTAAGGAGATGGTCATTCAATGATATAAGGGACTTCCAGGCCTTCCTAATGAAACATCCAGAGCTCAATGGAAAATTCAATCTCCAATTACAAGACTCAAGAGAGACATAGGTAAGTAAGGAAAATACACACACACACACACACACACACACACACACAAACCTTGTTATTTAATAAGAGCAACCTGATTACATCTCTATATGGGAAGCTGATACTTGTAACATTGACAATTGTATACTTATTGTGACATTTAAAAAGGATATAGATAAATAGAGGGAATGGGTATAAATTAAATAAAATGATGACAAAAAAAACCTTATTAAAGGGTACAAAGGGACCAGAATGGAAGAAGAGGGAAGAATAAAGCAGAAGAGGTTAAATTATGCCACACAAAGAGTCATAAAAACATATTATAGTAGAGTGAAAGAAGAGAGAAAAATGAACATAATATGATCTTTGCCCTCATTGGTCCTGGTGTAAGGAGGGAATAACATAATCAGTTAAGTATAGGAATCTATCAAGAAGAAACATAAAACCCATTATAATAGAGGGAAAGAGGGGAGGGAGAGAAGCATTGCATGAGATCTATTCTCATCAGTCTTGGTTCAAGGAAGAAATAACATACTACATTAAGCATAAAAATATATTGTACCCTATAGCAGTAGGAGGGGGGAAGGGCTAAGAAAAGGAGAGGTGGTTAGAAGGGAGGAAAGAGGTAAGGGAGAAGGGTAGGAAAAGAGAGGGGGCTGATAAGGAGGAAACACTGAGGGAGGTGGCAGTCAAAAGAAAAACTCTTAAGGAGCGGGAGGGAGAAGGGGAAAAATAAAAGCATAAACAGGGGAAGGAATAGGATGAAAGGAAAGACACAGATAGTAATTATAACTGTGAATGTGAATGGGATAAACTCTCCCATAAAATGGAGGCAGATAGCAGAATGGATTAAAAACCATAATCTCACAATATGCTGTTTACAAGAAACACATTTGAAAGAGGGGTATACACACAGGGTAAAGGTAAAAGGCCAGAGTAAAATATATTATGCTTCAGCCAAACCAAAAAAAAAGCAGGGGTAGCAATCCTTATTTCAGACAAAGCAAAAGCAAAAATAGACCTAATTAAAAGAGATAAGGAAGGAAACTATATCCTGCTAAAAGGCACCATTGAAAATGAAGCAATATCATTACTAAACATTTATTCACCAAGCGGTACAGCATCCAAATTCCTAGAGGAGAAGTTAAGGGAGTTAGAGGAAAAAATAGATAGCAAAACTATACTAGTGGGGAACCTCAGTCTCCCCCTCTCTGAACCTGATAAATCTAACCTCAAAATAAACAAGAAAGAAGTTAAGGAGATAAATAAAATCTTAGAGAAGATAGATATGGTAGACCTCTAGAGAAAACTGAATGGGGATAAAAAGGAATATACCTTCTTCTCAGGAGTACATGGCACATACACAAAAATTGACCATGTACTAGGCCATAAAAACCTCACAATTTGGTGCAGAAATATTAAATGCATCCTTCTCAAATCATGATGCAATAAAAATTATATGTAATAAAGGTCTATGGAAGGATACACTAAAAACTAATTGGAAACTAAATAACTTAATCCTAAAGAATGAATAGATCAAACAAGAAATTATAGAAACAATCAGTAACTTCATTCTAGAGAATGACAGTAATGAGACAACATACCAAAACTTGTAGGATGCAGAAAAAGCAGTTCTTAGGAGAAGTTTTATTTTTTATTTTTTTTAATTAACTTTTGTTTATTTTTTAGTTTACATCATTGATTTCCTCAAGATTTTGAGTTACAAATTTTCTCCCCATCTTTCCTTTACCCACCACCCCCCCCATTAGGGGAAGTTTTATATCCCTGAAAACATACATAAATAAAATAGAGAAAATGGAGGTCAATAAACTGGGTGTGCAACTGAAAAAGCTAGAAAATGAATGAATTGAAAATCCCCAATTAAATACTAAATTAGAAATAATAAAGACCAAAGGAGAGATTAATAAAATTGAATTTAAGAAAGCTATTGAACTAATAAATAAAACTAAGAGCTGGTTTTTATGAAAAAACAATAAAATTGATAGACCTTTAGCCAATATGATAAAAAAAGAAAAAGGAAGAAGAAAACCAAATTATGAGCATCCAAAATGGAAAGGGTGAATCTACCTCCAATGAAGAGGAAATTAAAAACAATAATTAGGAATTATTTTGCCCAATTGTATGCACATAAATTTGACAATCTTAGTGAAATGGATGAATATTTACAAAAATATAAATTGCCCAGATTAACTGAAGAGCAAGTAAATTACTTAAATAACCCCATCTCAGAAAAAAGAAATTGAATAAACCATCAACAAACTCCCTAGGAAAAAATCTCCAGGGCCAGATGGATTTACTAGCAAATTCTATCAAATATTTAAAGAACAATTCATTCCAATACACTACAAACTATTTGGGAGAATCGATGGAGTCTTACTAAATTCTTTTTATGACAGAAATATGGTACTGATACCTAAATCAAGAAGAGTCAAAACGGAGAAAGAAAATTATAGACCAATTTCCCTCATGAATATAGAAGCAAAAATTTTAAATAAAATATTAGCAAAAAGACTACAGCAACTGATCACAAGAATAACACACTTTGACTGGGTAGGATTTATTCCAGGAAAGCAAGGATGGTTCAATACCAGGAAAACCATCAGTAAAATTGATCATATCAATAATAAATCTAGCAGAAACCATGTGATTATCTCAATAGAGGCAGAAAAGGCTTTTGACAAAATACAACATCCATTCCTATTAAAAGCACTAGAAATTATAGGAATAAATGGAGTCTTCCTTAAAATTAAAGGTAGCATCTATTTAAAGCCATCAGCAAATATTATATTTAATGAGGATATGCTAGAAGCATTTCCAATAAGAACAGGGGTGAAACAAGGATGTCCACTCTCACCCCTCTTATTCAATCTAGTACTAGAAATGTTAGCAGTAGCAATTAGAAAAGAAAAAGAAATTGAAGGAATCAAATTAGGCAAAAAAGAGACTAAGCTATCACTCTTTGCAGATGATATGATGATGTTCTTAGAGAATCCTAGAGAACCAAGTAAAAAACTACTTGAGACAATAAATAAATTTGACAAAGTTGCAGAATGTAAAATAAACCCACATAAATCCTCAGCATTCCTATATATCTCGAATGAAATCCAACAACAAGAGATAGAAAGGGAAATCCCATTTAAAGTTACAGGAGACATTATAAAATATTTGGGAATCTACCTGTCAAAACAAACCTGGTACCTTTATGAACACAACTACAAAACGCTTTTCACACAAATAAAGTCAGATCTAACTAATTGGAAAAACATCAATTGCTCATGGCTGGGTCGAGATAATATAATAAAAAGGACAATTTTACCTAAATTAAGTTACTTATTTAGTGCCATACCAATCAAACTACCAAAAAATTACTGTATAGAGCTAGAAAAAAGAGTAACAAAATTCATTTAGAAGAACAAAAGGTCCAGAATATCAAGGGAATTAATGAAAAGAAATGCTAGGGAAGGTGGCCCAGCCATACCAGATTTTACTCTGTATTATAAAGCAGAAGTCATCAAAACTACTTGGTACTGGCTGAGGAATAGAGTAGCAGATCAGTGGAATAGATTGCGTACATGAGACTCAGCAGCCAATGACTGTAGTAATCTACTGTTTGATAAACCCAAAGACCCCATTTTTTGGGATAAATACGCACTATTTGACAAAAACTGCTGGGAAAACTGGAACACAGTATGGCAGAAATTGGGCATAGACCAATATCTAACCCCATACACCAAAATAAAGTCAAAATGGGCGCATGATCTACATATAAAGGCTGATACTGTAAGCAATCTGGGAAAGCAAGGAATGGTGTACCTGTCAGATCTATGGAGAGGGGAAGACTTTATGACCAAACAAGAGTTAGAGAGCATTATAAAATGCAAAATGGATAATTTTGATTACATTAAATTAAAAAGCTTCTGTACAAACAAAGCCAATGTTACCAAGATTAAGAGGGAAGTGTGAAATTGGGAAAGAATTTTTATAACCAGTGTCTTTGATAAAGGCCTCATTTCTAAAATACGAAGAGAACTGAGTCAAATCTACAAGAATAATACTACTGCACTACAGACTTGCTGTGAAATGATTAAACATGCTATTTAATTTTTTTTGTAGCCTCCCCCTAAAAAATCTATAAGAATACATTCCCCAACTGATAAATGGTCAAAGAATATGAACAGGCAGTTTTCAGAGGAAGAAATTAAAGATATCTATAAGCATGTGAAAAAATGCTCTAAATCACTAGTGATTAGAGAAATGCAAATCAGAACAACTCTGAGGTACCACATCTCACCAGTCAGATTGGCTAAGATGACAAAACAGGAAAATGACAAATGCCAGAGATGATATGGAAAAATTGGAACACTAATGCATTGTTGGTGGAATTGTGAACTGATTCAACCATTCTGGAGAGCAATCTGGACCTATGTCCAAAGGGCTATAAATAACTGCATATCCTTTGATCCAACCACACTAGGGTTGTATCCCAAACAGATCATAGAAGTGAGAGGAAGACCCGTAGGTACAAAAATATTTATAGCAGCTCTTTTTTGGTAGCAAAGAATTGGAAATTAAGGGGATGCCCATCAGTTGGGGAATGGCTAAATAAGTTGTGGTATATGAATGTAATGGAATACTATTGTCCTATAAGAAATGAGGAGATGGGTGGCTAGGTGGCGCAGTGAATAGGGCACCGGCCCTGGAGTCAGGAGGACCTGAGTTCAAATCCAGCCTCAGACACTTAACACTTACTAGCTGTGTGACCTTGGGCAAGTCACTTAACCCCAACTGCCCTCCAAAAATAAAAAAAAAAAAGAAATGAGGAGCAGATGGACTTCATATTTACCTGGAGAGACTTATACAAACTGATGCTAAGTGAGAAGAGCAGGACCAGGAGAATTCTATACACAATTATAGATACAGCATATGTGTAACAGCCAACTTTGATGGACTGGGCTCTTCTCAGCAATGCAAGGTTATAAGACAACTCCAAAAGACTCATGATGGAAGGAGATGTCTACATCAGAGAAGTAACTAGAGAGAACAGAGTTTGAATGCAGACTGAAGCAAACTACCTGTTCTCTTTCTTTTCCATGTTTGGTTTTGTTTCCTCTTTCCCATTGTTCACTCCATCTGTTCCAACCCTTCTTTACAATCTGACTAATGTCTAATGTGAAAGTATTTGCAGATCCTATACTTGTATGCATGCCGCCATGGAGGGAAGGGGGGAGGAAAGGGAGAGGGAGAAAATTTCAAACTCAAGGGACTGTGGAACTGAATCTTGTAAACTAAAAGTAAACAAACAAATCAATAAAGACAAAAAGAAAGGAAGGAAGAAAAAAAAGACTGAATACATTCTGCAGCAAAGTTTAATCTGTTATTAGTCTTATACTTTCTGGGGCACGCTTTAATCTGTTATCAGTCATGCACACCTAAATGTGAAAGTGGAATCTGATGGCCATAAATGGCAAAGGGATAGAGAAGGTGTGGTCTCTAGGGACCAGAAGGGATTTGCAGGTGATGGGAGCCCAGGGACTCCCAAAGACTTGTTTGAATGCCGTGTGTGTGTGTGTGTGTGTGTGTGTGTGTGTGTGTGTGTGTGGGTGTGGGTGTGTGTGTGGGTGTGTGTGTGGGTGTGTGTGTGGGTGTGTGGGTGTGTGGGTGTGTGGGTGTGTGCTGGTGCACATGCATATCTATACTATCAGACCAAGAACTCTGCTCTATCACCTTCAGAATCTAAAAGAAGGCTGGGTTCAGAGGAGACATTATTGATGAATTTGATAATCTGTTCCATCTAGAGCTAAAAGCTATTGGGTTGCATCTCTGCCCACTTCCTAGGACCCAGACCAGTTGATTTGTGCCTGAAGGAGGGCACACTAGTCTGCTTTATCTCCTGACTGGCCAGAGATGCCACGCTCCACAGAGCGTTCAGCCACCCAGCCACCCAGAAGGCCAGCTCTTCATCCTGCCTCCCTGGCCCACTTGTAACCTCAGCCCCATTCCCACCTGCCTCTCCTGGGATCTTCCCTTCTTTTTCACAGGCCTTCAAAGTCTTTCCATCTCCATGTGCTCCTTCCCCTCTACCAACAAACAAGATTAAGTCTCCCAAAACCACTCTCAACCCCCAAAAAGTAACCCTTCCTAAAAGGAACCTTAGAAATATCTAGTTTGACCTTTTCATTTTAGAGGTAAGGAAAACAGGCCCAGAGAGGGAGAAGTGATTTATCCAGCATCACAGAGCCAGTAAATAGCAAAGCTGAGATTTGAACCCAGGTCTTCTGACTCTGAAGCCAATGTCAGGGCACCATACCATTGATTGACCACCCACCTATTTTGGGAAAACACTTCTGCAGGCTCCAGACACTGATGTCCTCAGTGAGGAAAGAGCCTCCTACCAACGGGCTCTGGGACTTGGGCTCCATTCTAGCCCTGAGCCAAAGCTCTTTTCAGTCTCGTAAGATGAGTTAGCACAAATTGTGCTCAGTTTAGTCAACTACAAAACGAAGGTAATAATGGCCCCTACTTCCCAGGGTTGTTGAGAGCATCAAGTGAGTCAGTGTTTTGTCTTTATTATTACGGACCTAACAGTGCCAGACACATAGCGGGCGCTCATTAAATGCTGATTCCTTTCCTTCCATTCTGGGGTCTTGTCCTGCTCGAGATCCTATGAAAAACCCTTATACAGTGTAGACACAAACATCAACACTTTAGAGCCACAATTTCCCCTCCCCTTACCGCTTCTCTTGTTGGGGGGCAAACCATCATAACAAATATTCCCAGTCAAGCAAAACAAACCCCTGCGTCAGCCACATCCCAAACCACGTCTCCTTCTGCCCCCTAAGGCTGGGCCCTGTCAGGGGTGGGGAGCAGGTGTCATCCTGGGCCCTCTGGAACCACAATTCTTCGTTGCTTTGATCAGTTTCAAAGTCATTCCAAGTTTTTTTGTGTTAACAATGTTGCTGTTATTGTATCACTGTTGTCCTGGTTCTGCTCACCCCACTCTGCATCCATTCATCCAAAGCCTCCCAGGTTTCCCTGCAACTATTCCTTTCATCAATTCTTACAGCCCAGCAACATCCATTACATTCATATTTTATAATTTGCTTAGCCATTAAATAAATGTCCCCTATCTTGTGGGGTTTAGTCATGTTTCACTCTTCATGACCCCATTTAGGGTTTTCTTGGCAAAGTTACTGGAGTGATTTGCCATTTCTTTCTCCAGCACATTTTACAGATGAGGAAACTGAGGTAAATGGCCAGATTTGAACTCAGGGAGAAGAGTCTTCCTGACTCCATATCTGGCACTCTATCCACTGTGCCCCTCAGTTTCCATTTTTTTGCTGCTACAAAAAGAGCTACTATAAATATTTTTTTTGTCCTTTCCTTCTTTGGTCTTTTGGGGTTTCAATCTAATCATGATAATCAGCTTAATCATGATAGGTTAAAGGGTATGCACTGTTCATTACATTTTACAGCCCTTTTTATTTCACAGATAATTAAATTGAGCCTCAGAGAGGGGAAATAATTTAGATCATAGATTTAAATTTTCCCAGAGGAAATTTAGTCCATCCCTCTCACTTTACATAAGGAGAAACTGAGGCCCAAAGAAAAGACAGTCTTGGATTGTAGCTCTAAAGCTGGAAAGGACCTTAGGTGGCACCGAATTCAACCCTTTCGTTTTACAGATGAGGAAACAGGTCCTAGAAGGTTAATGCTCAAAGTCACATAGGTAGCAAGTGGCTGTAACTAGAATTGGAATCCAGGGCCTCTGGTATCTTGCCATAGGTATGATATGTGAGCCATCTCTCCCAGCTGTATGTTATATGACAGTTTGATTGGCCATCCAAGTCTTCATTAAGTCTCCATGAGATCTCCCTCCAACCTCCAATGACCCCGATCCACTAGTCATCTGTAGTTCTCTCCCTCTATCCAGTCCTATATTCCTGAAGCTGCCAAACTTCTCTCATCCAACTCATATATCTCCATCCTGCATGAGAGTGAAGCATGAGAAGAGTTTGTCAGGTTCTCTAATAACTCTCACCAAAGAGGAAAATGAGGTTAGTGTGGCATGACATGCCAAGAACCAGCTCCAAGGTGGTATATTAGGGTAGGAAAAGGGTGGAAGCTAGAGACGATTCAGGAGTTACCACTGCCCTACCTGCCTCCTTCAGTAAGGACTGAGGCTTGTGGTAAACAATGACTCATGATCTTTTTTATAGGTTGTCTCTGAGAACTTTTGCAAGAGTTACTAGGAAGTTACTCTGGAAAGTGTGAAGTTAACCTTGATAATTGGAAGGAAATTTTATTTGAAATGTTGCTGCTGGGTTGCTGGGGAAATTCCATCTGGGTGTGTAGAATGTGTGTGTATATGTGGAAGGAATTATAGCCTTAGTGCACTGATTCCCACCCTGTGGCCTTTGAACCCCTGCCCTTCCCCACCCTAGGAGTTATTGCAAGTGATCCATCTGTTTAAGTAAGCAGATATTATATGAACTGAATAAACACCAGGTCTCCCATGTCTACATGTTACTACTCTCTATGTCAAAGGTGGGGAGATGTTGGTGGACTTCACCTCTCCAACGGAGCTGTGATACAAATGGGGAGGTCCCCTCAATGATGCATTTCACAATCCATGTGGGTCACCCCTGCCCATGTCCTCCTATGAGCTCACCATGGGGAGCCACCCAACATTCACTTTTTCCTGACATTGGAAGGGGAAGAGGGGAATGGACGAACAAATGATAGCAAATAAGCAGGATCGCATACTACTGTGCTGTAAGAAATAATAAAAAGACGGTTTCAGAAAAACTTGGAAAGACTTAAATGAACGGATGCAGAATGCAGTCAGCAGAAGCAGGAGAACAATGTATACAAAGACAACCAACTGTAAAAAGGGACAATTCTGAAACTCTTCAGAATGCTGACCGATGCCCTCACCAGACCTGCCTGATTGGAGGACTCATGACAAAGCCTGCTATCCACTTCCTGACTGAAAGGCAATAGACTCAAAATGTAGAATGAGACACACATTTTCTAAGCTGGCCAATGTGAATTTTTTTGTTCTGTTGCACATATTTACTACAAAGGTTTGGTGCTGAGTTTGTTTGTTTTTTCTGGAGTTAGAAACAGTGACCGCTGGGCTATGCATCTGCCATCCCTTGCTTTTGCCGTGTAACTAGCCCATCTTCTCTCCCTATCATGAATTGCTCAGCACTGCGGTTCACAGGATGCCAATTCTTTCTGTGTTTCTGAGGTCTTGTGGCTTACTTGTCATACAGTATTAGTTAAATTATTAGATAATGATGGCATAACTACTATCATCAATTGCATTCTACTTTCCAGCAGACTAGAAGCTCCTTGTGGACAGGGACTGTTTCCTTTTTATTTTTGTATTGCCAGGACCCAGAATAGTGCCTGGCTACTGGGAGGTACCCAGTAAGTCTGTGCTTCATAAATGTCTTATCATTCTGGAACATCCCTCAGCTCCTGGGATCTTCTCATCCTGCAGTTTCCATCTACCATAATAGTTCCCTTCTTCCACTGATGAGTTCCTTCCAGGACCCTCCATTCTGAGAATGGCCCCCAGCTGGCCACATTTCATTCCCTGCCAGCCAGGGCTCCAACCAACTCTTCAGATTTCACCACCCTGCCCTTGCCCTTGTATGTTCCATCTTCCTCCATTAGAATGTAAGCTCCTTAAGGATAGGAACTGTATTTGTATCCCTAACATTTAGTACAGAGCCTGGCACATGCTAAGTGCTTAACAAGTGCTTAAATACATAAATAAAATGAGGCCCAAGGAGGTTTAGTGATGTGTCCAAGGTCACACAGGTCACAGGTATGAGAAGGAGAATTTGAACCCAAAGCCAGGATCTCTCCACTATACCTCAATGTCTCCTTTCAGTGAGAGAGAGACAGAGAGGGAGAGGTGGGGGGAGACAGAGACAGAGAGAGAGAGACACAGAGACAGAGAGAGACACAGAGAGAGAGAGGGAGAGAGGGAGAGGTGGGGGGAGATAGAGACAGAGAGAGACAGAGACAGAAAGAGAGGAGAGAGAGAGGAAAAGAGAGAGGAGAGACAGAGACAGAAAGAGAGACAGAGAGAGAGGAGAGAGACAGGGAGACAGAGGACAGAGAGAAAGACAGATACAGAAAGAGAGGAGAGAGAGAGGAAGAGAGAAAGTGAGAGAGACAGACAGAGAGAGAGAAGAGAGAGAGACAGAGAGAGAAGGAGAGAGAGAGAGAGGAGAGAGAGACAGAGACAGAGAGAGGAGGGGGGGAGAGAGACAGAGCAGAGACAGAGAGAGAGGAGACAGAGAGACAGAGACAGAGAGAGAGCAGAGACAGAGACAGAGACAGACAGAGAGACAGAGAGAGAGGAGAGGAAAAGAGAGAGAGGAGAGACAGAGAGAGACAGACGGGGGGGTGGGGGGGGGGAGAGAGAGGGAGAGAATATGAATAGCCAAGAGAAAATCAGGGGAACAGACTCCAAGGTAGGAGGAAGCCAGGAAGGCTCAGATTTGAAGAAAGCTATAGAATCCAATCACTAAGAGATCACCAGTAGTCTCAAAGGGGATTATTTCAGTGGTGTGATGTGACCAGAAGCTAGACTGTAAGAGGCTGAGAAGTGAATGAGAAAAGGGGAAACCTAAGTAGAAGTAACAGGTATAGACAGCCTTTTCTCTCCTAATTCTAAGAGTTTGTGAAAGAGAGGAAAGCTATAAGATGGTAGCTTTAGGGGACAGCAGGTTCAAGTGAAGTTTGTGTTTTTTATTACAGCTCCCTTAATAATTGGAAAGTTCTGCCTTGCAGAAGACATTTCAAAAATCCAAGACTAAAAATGGAGTTAGTAGATGATTATTTCTAGGTCATGAATAATTTCAAGATAGAGGTTTTTAAATATTTCAAAAGAGAAAAAGGTTCAGAAATAACATGATTATCTTCTAAAGAATTAATCCTGATTGTACTTGTTGATAAATTGTCTGTAGAATTGACAAGTGATGCAGAAGTGCCTGGGGAGCTGAGGCTTTTCAGCAAATCTCTTGACATATTGGAAGCAGTTCTTCAGAATGCTAGAAGCAAACAGCCCTCAGGGCCTCTTAACCTGGAGTCTGGGAACTTTAAAAAGAATGTTTGGATGACTATGTAATAGGGACCATCCTGGCCCCCTCTGTCCAAGGCCAGTAGGTTACATTTCACCCCTCCTTTGGGTACTTTGGTGCCCTTAAAAGCATTGCAAAGTGTCTAGTCTCAAGCCCCCAATAGTTATGTGCCCCAATTTTAGGGGTCCCATGCACCCCAGTTCCATTTAACCATTTAACAGTCAAAGTAGCTTTTACAAAGGATTATTTACTTTAATGATAGAGTCAGAACAAACTACAAACATTTCCTCCTAATGACACCCGTAAGGCATAATCTTCTCCTTTTAGACCCTCAACCTCTAGGGAAGGAAGGAGAATTAAGTTCACAGTTTAACTCAGTGTCTAAGTGGTCCCACCAAGTTCCAAGTCCAAAGTGCCCTTAGGTTCCTCCCTGATACCTTGGTTCTCAGAGCTTCCCTACCAGTCTGGCAGCAACATCTGGCCTGAAATCTTCCCTCCAAGATTTCCTTGGCTTGAGCTCTCAAGGTCTGCCTGGACCTAGAACTGAAAAGAACAAATGAAACAGACACAGATCCAAACCCCAAACCAGACTCTCAGGGGCCACAGGGCCTAAGAGGGGTTAGTCCTTCCTTCTAGCTGGCTTAGTTCATGGCACCCATGCTGTGGGTGAACAGAACCTTCACCCCTCTGGTCTGGTCTGCCAGAGACAGAGACAGAGAAGGAGAGAGAGACAGAGACACAGAGACACAGAGAGACAGAGACAGAGAAGTCACTGAACAAGCATATGATGGAGTTCATTGTGTACCCAAAGAATATTGGGGTGCTGCCAGAAATGATGAAGAATAGATGGGTGGGTTCTAGTGTCCCAAAGAATTCACTTGGACAGTCTCCAAGTTAAAGAAAGGCATTTACTGGGGTGATGCTCCCAAGTGGGCCTTGAATCCACATGGAAGAGATAGAATAGCTCTACTTCCCATAGGAGACAGAGCAATTGGCCAGATTAGGTGTCTGGTCTTAAATACAGTTTAACAAGAGAAGGGAGAAGGGGCAAGCCTGGAATGTGTGGGATCTCAGCTAGTCCTGAGGAATACAGATGAGCAAAGGGAACAGGAAGTGGGGGGGGAGATAAATTGCTGTGGAATGTCAGGTGATTGGGACGCCTTGCAAAAGCACTCAGGTAAGGCCACGTTGGAGACCTTCAATGCATAGCCCTCTTTGATCACTTCTGGCTGGTCACATCCTGCATTTTATCTCAATCTCACATCCGGCTACCTGCTTCATGATCTGCCTTGAGCACTCCTTTCTACCACCTCTCACACACACCCCCAACCCCAACAACACCTCTGCCAGGCCTCCACCCAGGGAGCCAGTTCATACTGGTGAATGATCCATTTTCATCTCAGAAATCAGCAAATGGTACAAATCGGGGCTTGATTTATTGGGTGATTGCTTTTCTAAATTTAAGAAAGAGATGGAAGAAAAGCTAAAAGTGAGTCATCTATACAGTTCCCTCTCCCCCCAAAAGCTGGTTGGTCAACATGTGCCAGCACACTACTGTCTATACCCCAAGGAGTCAAAGAGAAAGGAAAGGGCCCTATTCATACAAAAACCTTTAGAGCAGTTCCTTTTTGTGGTGATCAAGAAATGGAAACTAAAGGGGTTCCCATCCTTTGATGAATGGCTGAAGAAATCATGGCATAGAAACATCATGGAATTCTATTGTGCTTAAAGAATAACAGGGAGGGTGGAGCCAAGGTGCCAGAGTAGAAGCATAAATTTGGCATGGACTCTGGCTCCAATCACTTCCAATACATGTAAAAAAAATTACTCTAAACAAACTTTAGAGCTACAGAACCCACAAAGTGACAGAGAGAAACAAATCTCCTGCTGAAGGAGGCCAGCAGGCTGGCAGGAAGGGGCTATTGCACCTAGCTGGGAGGCAAGCACAGTCCCCCATGAGCTGAGCCATGCTTCTGACCCCAGAGCAGCCCTGACCAGCTGCAGCTGCAGTAGACTTCAGGAGAGTGAATCACCAGCAGCTGTGGCAGTTTCCAGACTCCTCAACCGTTAAACACCAAAGACAAAGTAAAAGGTCAGCATGAAACTCTGTTGGAATGGGGGATGGAAGAGCTTAGGCCCCTGCCACCGGGGCCAGAAGTGGTGGAGGTGTGGCTGCTGCCTCAGGAGCTCCTAGCCTGCAGATGTAGGGGGCCAAGTGACCATTCAGAGGGTAATCACTTTTGCTTTAACCTGCTTGGATCTGGATCATGGTCTTGGGTGGTGGTCCTGGGGTGTGTGATCAGTGAGGCAGAGCTTGTGGGGACTGTAGAGACAGCACCCTCCTAATAGCTTCAGCAGTCGTGAAAACCCCAGCGATTTAGAACAAAGCTCTTTCCATTCTGGAAGCAGAGTTTTACCATGGCAAAGAGCTCAAATGTCAAGTAATTGACTGGCCACATGAGCAAGCAGAGGAAGCACAAACAGACCATACAATCCTTTTTGGGGGACAAAAAGGATCAAGGTATGGAATAGGAGGAAGACAAAGAAGTCAGAACTCCTACATCAAAAGCCTCCAAGAAAAATATGAATTGGTTACATGCCATGGAAGAGCTCAAGCCGGATTTTGAAAATCAAGTAAGAGAAGTAGAGGAAAAATTGGGAAGAGAAATGAGAATGATGCAAGAAAATCAGGAAAAGTGAGTAAATAGCCTGCTAAAGGAGACCCAAAAATACACTGAAGAAAACAACACCTTAAAAAATAGACTAACTCAAATGGCAAAAGAGTCCCAAAAAGCCAGTGAGGAGAAGAATACTTTAAAAAGCCAAATTTTCCAGATGGAAAAGAAATTTCAAAAACTCACTGAAGAAAATAACTCCTTTAAAATTAGATTGGAGCAAATGGAAGCTAATGACTTTATGAAAAATCAAGATACTATAAAACAGATCCAAACAAATGAAAAAATAGAAGGCAATGTGAAATATCTCATTGGAAAAACCACTGACCTGGAAAAGAGATCCAGGAGAGATAATTTAAAAATTATTGGACTAGCTGAAAGCCATGATCAAAAAAAGAACCTAGAAATCATCCTTCAAGAAATTCTCAAGGAAAATTGCCCTGATATCCCAGAACCAGTAGGCAAAATAGAAATTGAAAGAATTCACCAATTGCCTCTTGAAAAAGATCTCAAAAAGAAAACACCTAGGAATATCATAACCAAATTCTAGAGTTCCCAGGTCAAGGAGAAAATATTACAAGCTATCAGGAGGAAACAATTTAAGTATTATGGAAACACAATCAGGATAACACAAGACCTAGCAGCTTCTACATTAAGAGACCAAAGGGCTTGGAATATGATATTCTGGAGGTCAAAGGAGCTAGGACTAAAACCAAGAATCACCTACCCTGAAAAACTGAGTATAATGTTTCAGGGGGAAAAGGGTCATTTAATGAAACAGAGGATTTTCAAGCAATCTTGATGAAAAAACCAGAGCTGAACAGAAAATTTTACTTTCAAATATAAGAAGCAAGAGAAGCATGAGAAGGTAAACAGAAAAAAGAAATCATAAGGAACTTATTAAAATTGGACTATTTACATTCCTACATAGAAAAATGGTAATTGTAACTTATAAGACTTTTCTCAATATGAGGATAGCTGAAGGGTATATATATGTATATATAGGAGGGTGTATGTGTATATAAATATATACGTGAGTGTGGGCATATGTATGTTCATGTATATATAGACATAGGGCACAGAATGAGTTGAATATGAAGGGATGATATCTAAAAAATAAAATTAAGAGGTGAGAGAGGAATTTATTGGGAGAAGGAGAAAGGGAGAGATAGATCAGGGTAACTTATCTCATAAAAGAAGCAAGAAAAAACTGTTACAATACAGGCGAAGAGCAGACAGGTGAAAGGGAATGAGACAACCTTATTCTCATTGAATTTGGCTTAAGGATGGAATAACATACACACTCAATTGGGTATCTTACCCTACAGGAAAATAGGGGAGTAGGGGATAAGATGGGGGATGATAGAAGAGAGGGCAGATTGAGGGAGAATGTAGTTAGAGGGAAACATTTTTTGGAAAGGGATAGAGTCAGAGGAGAAAATAGAGTAAGTGGGGGTGCAGGATAGGAAGGAGGGAAATATAGTTAATCTTTTTTGGGTAACTACATATGTACAACCTATACTGAATTTCTTATCTTCCCACTGGGGGCGGGTGAGGAGAGAAGAAGGAAAAAATCTGAAACGCAAAGTTTTAAAAACAAATGTTTTTTTAAAAATTTGTTTTTTTACATGCAATTGGGAAATAAGATACACAAGCACTGCAGTATAGAAATCCATCTTGCCCTACTAGAAAGTTAGGGAGGTGTTGGGGGAGGATATAAGAGAGAACATATTGGGAGAAGAGGTATTCAGTAGGTTTGCTATTTTGGGGTGGGGGTAGGGGAAAGACAGGGAGAAAAATTGTAACTCAAAATTTTGTGGAAATGAATGTTGAAAATAAAAAATAAATATTTTTTAAAAGGAATAACAGGGTAGTTTCTTAGAAATTTTCTGGGAAAATTTGTATTAACTGATGCAGTGGAAAGTGAGTGGATACAGGAGAACAATTTGTACTACAATAAAAAGGAGAAAGAGCAACTGGGTGGTACAGTGAATAGAGCACCGGCCCTGGAGTCAGGAGTACCTGAGTTCGAATCTGGCCTCAGACACTTGACACACTAGCTGTGTGACCTTGGGCAAGTCACTTAATCCCAATTGCCCTGCCTTTCCCCTCTAAAAAAAAAAGCAAAAACAAAAAAGGAGCAGTCTTGAAGATTTAATAACTCAGATCAATGATCAATGATAATTTTAGGGGACCAGTAATGAAGCATTCTACCTTCCCATTTCTTGACAAGAATTGTTTGTGTTTGTCCTTTGTTTTTGAAGAGGACCATGACATCAGGGAGATGATGACATGACTTTCAGTTGACTTTGATCTGAGTAAGGGAGGGCCATGCAAGGTCACCAGCCTCACTTTCTCCTCCAGAGCCATCTGGGCCCAGTGGCCTGATATTCATCTAGATGACTGGAGAGGATAGAGTTGGAATGAATTCATCTGCACAATGAGACAAACTTTTGGGGGAATCTGCTTGGCATAACTATATGCTCTTGTTAGAAGGGTTTGGTTATTCTTTTTAATTTTTTTTTCAGTAGGCATTGGGTGGGATAGAAGGAAGAAAAAAATGAATGCTTGATACATATTTAAAAATAAATTGCAATTTAAAAAGATATCTTAAAAGATTCTATAAGCAAAATACCATGGAGGAGTTAAATCTTTAGCAGTCATTAATGTGGTGTATTAACTGGCCGAACTCTTTGGGGTGGACTTGAAGAAAGAAGATTCCAGGCTCAGCTACTGAGTCAGTCATTTCAGGCAAAGGGTGAAATTTCAGAAAGGAAAAATATTCAGCCTGGGCCAATGCCTAGATTTGACAGGCTGGGAAACTGAGGCATCATTCAATTCAGGTCAACAAGCATCTGAATGCCAGCCACAGTGGGAGGTGCTGAGAATATAAAAATAGCAATTTATCAATTCCTGATGTTTGGGATGAAAAATAACCCTCATCCTTAATTTAACAAAAAATAAATAAATAATCACAAAGATCTCTTAGGATAAGAATAGGAGTTTATTCTCTTCCCTGGGAGAAGAGGGCGGTCTTCCCCATGACTCATCATGGAGGAGAGGCATGTTACCAAAGACAGTGCAAGAATTTATACCCTAATGCAGTCAAGCCCCTTTCCCAGCTGTGTCCTCTCTCGTTGGTTGAGAGGCAGACTTCACCAAATTCTTCCCCAAATGGGACAGCAAGAAAAGGGGGGAGAGAGTCCCAAGGCAAAGGATGAAGAGTGAGCCTGGGCTGTCCCTGACTCCCAGTAGCCGAGAGGAGGGGCCCACCAAGGCAGGAAAGCAGACAAAGAAATGAAAGTGATTGACAGCAGCAATGGAGGAGGTAAAGGGAAGTTAACAATCCCAAACTGCCTGAGAAGTTTCCACTCATCCCATACACTGCCCTTTAGGAACTTGCTCTGTACTGAGAGTATACAACATCTTCACCTCGGCCTCTCAGTTTCCTTCTTTTCCTTCAAGACATACTCTCTACAGGACCCCTTCGATGGTCTCCCCACTGTTGTCACCTATGAGATTATCTCCCATCTCCTTGGTCTATCCCTTGCCTGTACCTAGTTACTGACACATTGTCTGCCCTGCTAGGACTGGAGCTCCCTGAGGACAGGAACCACATTTGGCCTTTCTTCCTAGCCCAGCATTTGGCACAATTCCTGGCACACAGTAAGGCCTTGATTAATGCTTGTTTCCTGACTTGCCTGAGGTCACATAACCTGTATGTGTCAGAGGCAGGATTTGAACCCAGCTTTTCTCAACTCTAAGGACAGCCTTCCCACTATCCCAGGCTTTCTCTCAAAGACAAAGTGGCTCCAGGCAAACAAAGTGCTGAGTGGAAGGATCAGTAAGGCCTCAGGGAAAAGGTAGCACCTGGGGCAGCTTAGAGAGAAAGGAGGGATTGTAGCCTGGGGCTCATTGGGGTGGGAAGGCAATAGCAGAAGGGGAGCTGCATAGAAAGACCATTCTCCAGTAGAATTGGGAGCCCTGTATCCAGATGGCCCTCTGGGAGATGGTCCTGACATTAATCACCTCTCGCTGCTGCTGCTGCTGCTGCTGCTGCTGATGATGATGATGATGATGGGGGGGGGGGGGGGGCGGTAATTAGGATACCTTCAGATACCATAATAGCACATTCCAGTTTAATCCTTCAATAAGCAAGCATGTCCTAGGGATCGACTACCTTCCCAGGGGGTGTATGGGTGGTCAGGGAGGATGAGTGTCCTGATGTGAGCATTGCTGAGCCCTTTCCAGGGCTGCTCAGCCACCTCTCATGTCTAGTTGACTCACCCAACTCTCACCTGTGATTCCAGGAAACTGTAGCATATGCTTTGGCCACACCCCAGTAAACCATTTCATGGGAAGGGCTGAACCAGGCTGAGGGTAACTGCCAGGCCTCAAATCTATTGTGAGTTAGAGGGGTGTCTACCCCAAACATGTGAAGACTTTCCCCAGGAATGGCCAGTGAGAACAATTTATTCCAACAGCCATGAAGGCACCCGAAGCAGGCTCTGTGGAGCGCTTAGAGCTTGGTCAGGCATCAGAGATGCCAAAGTCACCCTCTACATCCCGGGCCATGGCCAGTAGTCTTGACTTTTGTCATGTCACTGGACTCTGATGACTTAGGAAGAGAGTGAGGACTCTGCCTCACTTACATCCAATTCACACACAACTCAAAGACATCAGCCATGATGTCACTGGTCCTCTTCAAAAACAAGGCCACAGGGACTACATTCCTTGTAGTGCTGTGCTAGGCCCTTGTTACACAGATACAAATGCAAGACTGTGCCTGTCCTCAAAGAGTTTACAACGTACATGTCAGCTCGTAAACAATTACAGGATCCATAGAAAAGGCGACAGCCAGACTTGGGAGGGGCCGCTTGAAGGCAATAGCCCCCAGGCTGAGGCTTCAAAAGGCAGAAGTGAGGACCAGCAGCATTGCAAGCAAGGAGGCCAGCGCAGAGGCAAAGGCCCGGAGTCTGCCCAAATGGGGCTGATGCTAAGAACAGCCCGGGCTGCTGTAGCAGCTCCAGACCAACACAGACGTGGTCTGGGACTCGAAGTGATTGCACTCTGGTCACTGGCAGAGGAGGACCAAGAAATGGAGACAACCAATGAAACATGAACATTGAAGCCACTGCCTAGGAGAGAGGTATCTTCTTTCAACAGTGAGGAGCCAAATGCTCCCAAGAGAAGTTAATAAGCTGGGGCGCCATGGGCTCCAATGTGGCAACAGCAATTTGTAATCAGTTTATTATGACTAATTAATTAGTGTTAATTAAGAGTCCCAGTATTTAAGACTGTTGGACCAGATGAACTTTCAGGTTGAGGAGGAAATAAGAGGTTGATTCTGCCCCAAATGCACTTGGCTTCCCAAGAAAATGGAACTGTGGAAGTTTTGGGGCCATTAGAGAGATCCTTCACACACTAACATTAAAAAAACCAAAGTAAGCATGGTGAGTTATCGTAGTAAAGCTTCAAAGAGGGGCCGCCTTGCTTTCGAATTGAAAAGCCTCCTCACTCAGGTCATTCCCCCCACATTGGCCTTCTCACACTGGGAGTGCCCTCTGCCCAGGACCTTCTTCTCTGATCGGTTGCTTCCTTCCAGAACCTTCATTTTGAGAAAAGTTCCAAGGCAGCCATGTTTTCATTGCTTTCTAGGTTCCACTCTGCCCAATTTTCTCTTTGCTGTTCAGTTATTTCAGATTCTTTGTGGCCCCATTTGGGGTGCTCTTAGCAAAGATACTGGTTTGCTATTTTCTTTTCCAGCCCATTTGACAGATGAGGAAACTGAGGCAAACAAGGTGAAGTGACTTGCCCAGGGTCACATAGCTAGTAAATGTCTGAGGCTGGTTTTGAACTCGGGGGTCCTCTTGACTCCAGGTCCAGCACTCTTGCCACTCTGCCACCTAGATTTTTCTCTGCTAAGTCCCATTTGGGCACCTTCTCCCTCCCCATTCCACTTGTTTCCAACTCCCCTTCATGCATTGCCTTCCATCCATTAGAATATCAACTCCTTGAAGGCAGGTTCTGTCTTTCCCTCCTATCTGTATCCCTGGTGCTTAACACAATGCGAGACATACACTGTATTTGCTGTTAGGTTGGTCCGACTCTTCTGGAACCTGCGGACCATACTTTCCATGGGGTTTTCTTGACAAAGGTGCTATTTCCTTCTCCAGTGGATTAAGGCAAACAGAGGTGAAGTGACTTACCCAGGGTCACATCGCTAGTACGTGTCTGAGACAAAATTTGAACTAGAGTCCTCTTGACTCCAGGCCTAGAGCTCTGTCCCCTGCACCACCCAGCTGCCTCCTGCTTGGCATAATAAGAGACCAAATTAGGATCTAGACATAGAAGGGAATGTCAAGGAAGGGTCTCTAGAGCCGGGTGGCCTCTGAAGCTCTCTAATCCTATCTTCTTATTTAATAAATGAGGAAACAAAGGCCCGGAGAAGGGAATTAATTGAAGGGAATTAACTTGCCCAAAGTCATACAGGTAACAAATGGCAAAGGCAGGATTTGAATTCAGGACCCCTGACTCCAAATCCAGTGCTCCTTTCCACTCAAAGATGTTTTGAGAAAATCCTGAGGGAAAAGTCACTTCAAAGGATAGAGAGTGAGTAGTTGAATCAGGGAAGGCTTCTTGGAGGAGGTGGTACCAGCACAGAGCTGGGCCTTAAGAGCATTTTCAGTTACTACTTTAGGTCTTTTCTGAGGGCAGGGCAGATTCTTTTGTTGTGCCTCCCTTGAGCAGGGAATCTGGTTTTTGAATGAAATTAGAGCAAAAGAGTGGCATGGTTAGCCAGGGCTGGCATTTTACAGGTGAATCATGAAACTGAAGAACAGCTGCTGGGTCCACAGGCTTGGAATGTTGTGTCCAGTTGATCTCCCTCAGAAACCCCTCTGCTATGAACCCAGGTACATGGTCTGGCCCTAGTTCATTCCTGGGGAGAGCCTAGTCTCTAATGAGGGTGGGACTACACTCTTTTCTAATACTTTTTGACTCATCAAACCCCAACCCTGGTACCCCAAGGACACATTTTTTAAAGCTCAGGTTTAGGCTGATGTCTAGGGTTTCCCCAAAGGGGAGAGATAAACATACAGTATGAATCAGGTATGGGACAGCTATTTATTTTCTACACACACCAAAGGAACACTAAACATAGCATATGCATAAACATGCACTCGACAAAACAAACTTAAAACAGCATTCAGTAACTTTTAACTACTGTCACAATCTGCCAAGAGTATGATACTTTTCTAGAATCCCCAGAACTTTCTAGGGGAGTTCTGGGAACAAACTCCTGAGGATGGCCACCACAGACCAATCCATTCTCTCTATTAGAACAGGGTCTTGAGCTAGACCTTAAGTCTGTCCTTTGACAGAGGAAGTACCTAAGCCCCAGAGACAAGAAGAGACTTGCCTAAAGTCACATAAACAGGAAGGAATAAAGGCAATAGACCATTAGCCTAACACCTTAGGTATTAGGTGAGTGGAAAGAGACAAACTTCAAGTCAGGGGAACTGGGCTCCGATGCTGACCAGCTGTGTGATTTTAGGAAAGTCCCTTTTTCTCTGGGCCCAGCTTCCTCCTCCAGAAAGTGAAGGGATCAGACTAGATTAATCAGTCAACAAGCATTGACTGAGCACCTTCTAGGTCCCAGACACTGCTCAGCATCTGTGATACAAAGACAAAAAGGGACTTATAACTATTGCAGAAGTAACACATATACATACAAAATAATAAATAAGTACAAAGTTGTGGTGGGTTTTTTAAACCAGTCCCGTGATTTCTGGGTGAGAGAGCCTCTCTACCAATGTGGAACAACACCTTCAATATAATTTATAGTCTTGTGGAGTTGCCTGGGGGCACCAAGAAGTTGGGACTTGCCCAAGGTCACTAAGCTAGGATGTCAAAGGCAGGACTAGAACCTGGGAACTCCTTGCTTTGAGGCCTTCTCTTTATTTGTAGCACATGGCCTCACTGTAGATACAAAGTATATATGTGTGTATACACATATATCATTTATGTATCACAGATATACATAGATACATATGTAGCAATACTGCTGTTGCTGCTGCTGCTGCTCCTCCTCCTCCTCCTCCTCCTCCTCCTCCTCCTCCTAACTAGCCTTCATCCTAAGGTTTAGCAAAGTACTTTATGTGTTGTCTCATTTGATCTCCACAACAACCCTAGGAGGTAGGTGCTATCTCTATTTTATAGACAAGGAAACTGAGGCTGGGAAAGTTAAGTGATTTACTTAGAGTTGTACAGGTGCTTAGTTAGTGTCTGAGGGCAGAATTTGAACCCAGGGCTTATTGGCTTCGAATCTAGGGCTTCTCCTAGCCACCAAGGTAAACATTCATTGGGAAAGGAAGAAGTGGTATTAGCGGAAACTTGAAGGGAGCTGGAGATCCCAAGATGTGGATCTTGGAGGCGAATGGGCATGGCAAGCATGAGGGACAGCCTCATGCAGGCCAGGAGGCTGGAGATGACAGAGCCATCATCAGAGGTAGCATTTATCCTGCAGAAAGCCCCTCAGGGAGGCCACTTTGGTGAGGAGTTAGGAGGAGAGGAGAGTCATGGGTCAGCAGCCTGGAAAGGCAAACACTAACTATTTACAAGTTGGAGCCAGGTTTACTCTCCATCTTCAAGACTTCCTCCTCTGAAGAGAGTCAAAGGGCTTACTGAGTTTCCAGTTGAGGAGCTCAGAGGTCCCCTGCAACCTTGGGCTATACCATACTGCCCCTGCCAAACCGGCTCTCAGCACTCCAGACAGCATCCTGGACCCTCTTTTCGCCACAAACACTAGAGAAGGGAGGGAGCAGACAAGCTGTGGGAAGCCCCCTGCACTCCCAGCCCCACTCAGCCCAGCCTGGTCCTCCTGAACCAGGTGCATGGAAGCCCTAAGCTCCAGGGGATTTCAGGAGTATCTTCCACCTCTTCACTCAGGGTTTAGCACAGGGCCTGGCACATAGTAGGCACTTCAGAAATGTTTATTGATTGACTCATTTGTAAAATGAGGAAACAGTTTGAGAGATGTTAAGGGAGTTGCCTGGAGTCCCCCAAATGCCTAGGGTCTGAGGCAGGATTCAAACCCGGGCTTCCTGGCCCATACATCAAGCTGCCAGTTTGTCCCTAATCCTTCCTCCCCAGCCAGGCAGGATCTCTGGCCAGAAGACACATCCAGGCTTCTTTCTAACCCATCCCCCCTTCCATGGCAGAGATCCAGAGACACACCTGGGTGAGTTCCCTGAAGCCCTGTTCTCTCCAGCTCCAGCCTCAGGAAGGTCCTTGACCCAGACCTCTAGTCATACCGGGAGCCACTCCTAAGGGGGGCCATCCAAACAGCTGAGAGAGGGCAGTGAAGGGTGCAGGGAACGGGAAAACAGGTGTGTGTGTGTATGTGTGTGTGTATGTGCATGCGCGTGCCTATGCACATGCATATGAGTATGTGGATATAGGTATGAATTTGGGATGCACCTGCGTGTGTGGTATGTGTGTGTACACATGCAAGTGTGTCCATGTGTGTATGGGTATTTGTGCATGTAAGTGGTATGTATGTGGGTGTGCCTTATGTGTAGAGGAATGCGTGCACGTGTGCTATGATGTGTTTGTGTGTGTTCATGTATGTTTATAAATAGTTGCATGTCATGTCATGCATTATATGTGTGTGCATATGTTGTATGTACTATTGTGTACATGCATGTTCATGTGTGTATACGTGTGGTGTGTGCTGTGATTTGTGCTTGTGTGTATGTCTGTGTGTTGAGGGAGGAAGGGAAGAATAGTCACAAAGGTATCAAGGCCACTCCTAGTCCAATTCAATTCAATGAACATTTATTAAATACTTACTGTATGCTAAGACATTTGAAGGATGTGCTCAGCACTGAAATAGACTCTTGTGTGGCCCTTGCCACCAAGGCACTTACAGCTCAGGTGCAGAGGTGGAGAGGTAACATGTACACAAATCCACCCAGTGTTTGTTAACCCCTACTATGTGCCAAGCATTGTGCTAAGCACCGAGGATTCAAGGCCAAAACCAGACAGTTTTCATGGTTCTCCTGGGGATATGCCACATTCATAGTCACATAAGCACAAGTGAGATACCACATCCATACAAAGTGATCAAAGGAGGGGGACATTAACAATGAGGGCACCAGGAAAGGCCTTTCACTTAACCAGAGATTCCAGTAGACACAGCCTATGCAAAGGCATGGAGTTGGGAGATGAATAATGACTAGAGACCAGCAGGAAGGCCAATTTGACTGGGAGGCGTTATATATGAAAGGGAAGAATGTATAGTTTGCCTAGAAATATAGGCTAGAGTCACATTGTGAAGGCCCCTGAGCCCCAGGCAAAGGGTTTATCTGATCCAGGAGGTGATATGGAGTCAGTGAAGCTTCTTGGAGGAATGCCATGGTCAAGCTTATATTTTATCTGAGCTAGGACAGACCTTCCCCAATCACACAAGGCTACCTTTCCAAAGCATTTCCCTGTGCCCATCATCTCCTTGCTTCCCTAGAACAATCCTGTGAGACTCTCTGCCCATTTCACAGATGAGGAAATAGAGGCTCAGGGAAGCCAGATAGTTTGCCTAAGATCACATAGCAAGCTGGTGATAACTGTGGTCTCCTGAATCCCAGTTCCAGGGCTCTGAAGGTGGCATGGGGTGCATGCTGAATGGTAAAGCAGGAAGCACCAGCAGAACATATGGTCCCCTTAGACCAGACACTCCCCTCTCCAGCCCACCTCAGAAGGTGCAGCAGCTCTGATGTCTACACTTGGCTAAGCAATGGATGCCTATGTTGAATCTTGAAGCTTGTAGGACCTGGACAAAGTGGAGATGGTTTGGGCTGATGCCTCCTGGAACTCCTTGGCCACAAAGTAGTAGCAGATGGCATCCAGGCAGCAGTTGGCATCAGACAATCGCGAGGTTATAACAATGGCATTCTTCCAGATCTGTATGCTGGCGCAGGTCTTGAGCCTCATGATGAAGCGAACAGTCAAGACCACATGCATGGGCAGAAAGCAGGCCAGGAAGACAAGCAGGTTGGCACTGATGATCCAGATGGCTTTCTGGATGGCTTTCTTCTCATGGGCATCCATCTTCTTCTTCCTCCCCAGGATCACAATCACCCGGATTGAACAGAAGGTCAAGATGGTCAAGGGGATGAAGAAGCCAAGCACAAGGAAGACGAATGCCTTTGCCCCATTGTAATTCTCACTGGAAAAGCAGAAGCCACCATCTTTGATATGCCAGGCCAGGCGGCTGGCTGTCGAAATGATGACCAAAGCCCAGAGCACAGCACAGATGATGGCAGAGAGGCCAGGGGACCGCAGCCTCTTGGCCTGCATTGGGAACCGGATGGCCACATAGCGGTCCACAGCGATTGTGGTGATGATACTGATGCTCATGTACCTGTTCACCAGGTAGATGCTCTGGGATATGCGGCACAGAACAGTGTCCTCTTGCTTGCTGTGATTGTAGGAGTAGAGCATGATTGGCAGGACACAGAGGAGGCAGAAGTCCGCCACAGCCAGGTTGGTCATGTAGATGACTGTCTCCGTCCACTTCTTTTTCATGCGGCAGCAGAACACCCACAAGGCCACGGCATTGAACACAATGCCCAGGGCCAGCAAAGTGCTGATGTACACGATCACGGCCATCTGCTGGGACTGGCTCTTGTCCTCAGAGGTACAGTTCCTGGTGCTGTTCATCCTAGGCTCTTTCTGTGGGGAAGAGTAATTCAGTCAACACTGTGAAGAAGGGGTCATACCCTTACTGCCCTAACTCATTTCTTCCTGAGGCTTTGTCACCCCCAGCCCAGCCCCTCCTGCCTGCCCCTCCCTCACCAGGTCATTGGCCACAGAGAAGTGGATACCTCCATGACATGCCTAACTCCAATTGAATCGTCTTCAATAATTTCATTTAGCTCAATTGACTTCAATCAGTCGGTCTAGTGAGTGATTGTTAAGGGGCTAATGTATTCCAGGCACTTTGGTGAGTGCTGGGAACAAAGTGGAGCTATCCCAGAGGGAAAGCAAAGGTGAGAGATCAGGAAGGAAAGCATGGGGAGGAATTTGGGCAAAGGTGTGGAGATGGGATATTGTGTTTGAGGAGCGTCAAGGCGACTCATTTAGCTGGAATTTAGAGTGTGCAGGGAGTCATGTACAGCTGACTTGAAAAGGTTGATAGGATCCATATCGTGAAAGGCTTTAAATGTCAATTAGGACAATGTGCTGGAGTCTGTATGAGAGTCTATAGGGAGCCCCCAGGTGTTCTTTAGAAGGGGAGTGACTGAGTCAGACCCATACTCAGTAATATCCCTTGGACAGCTGTGTGGAGGGGCAAACCAGAGACAAGCTAGGAGTCTATTGTATTAGTCCCAATGAGAAGTGATTTAGGGTCCCGTGGGAGGAGAGAAGGGCTGGTGGGAAGGTAGACTCAAATATGGGGAGGGAGGGAGAATCAGAGAGAGTGATGAGCTAACATTTATACAGCACATCCCACGCCCCAGACACTGCGCCAAGCACATTACAATTGTGTCTCATTTGACCCTCACAGCAGCTCTGGGAGGTGAATGCTATCATTATCCCCATTTTACAGATGAGGAGACTGAGACAAACAGAAGCAAAGTGACTTGCTCAGGGTCATACACCTAGTCAGTGTCTTGAGACTAGATGTGAACTCGTGTCTTCCTGACCCAGGCCCAGCACCACCTAGCTGCACCCCCAGTCGCAAACCTGGGTGACCAGAATGATGGTGGTGCTCTTGATAGACACTAGGAAGATGGGGGAAAGATGAGTATAGGGGGGAATGATAATGAGTTCAGTTTTCAGCATGTTGAGTTTGAGATGTCTATGGGACATCCAGGTAGAGCTATCTAGCAGGCATGGGTGAGGGGAGCCTGGGTATCTAGACCTGGGAGTTATATGCATAGAGATGATCATCCACCCATGGGAACTGATGAGGTCTTTAAAACAGTAAAGAAAAAAGAGGAGAGCATCCAGGATAGAGCCCTGGATGAGCTCTACAAAGGAAGCAGGAAACGGATGATGAACTTGCAAAAAAAGACTGAGAGGGAGGTGGCTCTGGACAAGACAGTGTCTTAAAAACCAGAGAAGAAAGAGTCCAGAAGACAGGGTGATTCCCAGTATCAAATGCCACAGAGAGGTCAAGAAAATGAGCATTTACAAAAAGACCATTAGACTCAGCAATGATAGAATCATTGGTGACCAGGGAGTAGTGGGCTTGGAAGCCAGGTAATAAGCGCTGTGTGAAAAGGAGTAGTATAGACAGGCTTTTCTAGGAGTGTGACTGGGAGAGGGGGGAGATGAAGGACAGGGGATGCCAGGGTCTAGAGAAAATTATTTAAGAATGCTTAAGAGGGGCTGGCTAGGTGGCACAGTGAATAGAGAACTGGCCCTGAAGTCAGGAGGACCTGAGTTCAAATCCAGCCTCAGACACTTAATACTTACTAGCCGTGTGACCTTGGGCAAGTCACTTAACCCCAATTGCCCTGCCTTCCCCCCCTCCAAAAAGCAGAGAAAAACCAAAAAACAAATTAAGAATGCTTAAGAGTGCCCAGAGGTGGAGCCAAGATGGTGGAGAAAAGGCAGTAACTCACCTGAGTGAAATCCCCTCTGAAAGTCTTTAAATGATGCCATAAAACAATTCCTAGATTGGCAGAACCTATAAAGGGCAAGGGTGAGATAATTTTCCAACCAAAGACAACTTAAAAGGTCAGCAAGAAAAGTCTGTTGCACCTGGGTGAGAGTGGAGCACAATGCAGTACAGGCCACACCAGCATGGGCCCAGCCCCAGCCAATCAGGAGCAGGCTTTGAGAGTGACTGACTCAGCAGTGGCAGCAGATGCTTCTGAATCTCTCAGCCCAAAGACAGTAAGAGAGTCAAACAAATGATCAGAAGGAGATTACTTTGCTGGCACTGAGGCAGAACTCTGTTGCTCTGCCCATACTCAGGTCCAGGTCTCAGTCCTGGGAGGCAGTCCCAGGGAGAAGAGGAGCACTAGCCTAGCAGAACTTGTGGCCATAGTGGAGCAGGAACCCTCCTCACAGCTCCAGGACAAAAAAAGAGTGCTTGAGGTCACTCAGACCAGAGCGAGGGCCAGGAGAGCAGTAAACGCCTCTCCTTAAATCATACCATCTTGGAAGAACTGAAAACTTACAGTTCCATAGAAGTATCTCTGAAAACAGTTGCATAAAACCCCTGAAGTTTCAGACATTGCACCAACCACCCCAGAAGCAGTCTCACTTTAACAAAGAGTTAAAAGCCAAGAAATAGGCTGGAAAAATTAGCAAACAACAGGAAAAAATTCTGACCACAGAGAGTTACTATGGTGACAAGGAAGGTCAAAACACACACTCAGAGGAAGATAACAAAGTCAAAGCTCCTACATCCAAGAAAAATATGAGTTAACCTCAGGCCATAGAAGAGCTCAAAAAGGATTTTGAAAATCAAGTAAGAGAGGTAGAGGGGATTGAAACCCCCTAACCAAATGAACAGCTAAAATCTATTGAACAACTGGGTGATAACATAACCAACCTGTGCAAAATGGGGGCCCCCAATTCTGGTGTAGTAGAATATCTTTTTGACAAGCATACCCTTGGACACAGTGACAATGACAGCTAAGTCACACCTGGCTTCCCCAACACCTAGGAACTGTGGTTGTGACTCCTACTGTCTTTCAGTGCATGAATATTTTGGTAATCTAACCTTTTCATAATCTGTACCAAAAAAAAAAAAAACCTGTTACCATTTATATTCCAATAAAATGACTTGGTACTGATTGGGGGGAAAAAAGTAGAAGAGGAAAATTGGGAAGAAAAATAAGAGTGATGCAAGAAAATAATGAAAAAGAATCAACAGTTTGGTAAAGAGACACAAAAAAATACTGAAGAAAATAACACCTTAAAAAAAAAATTAGGCCAAATGGTAAAAGATGTCCAAAAAGGAGAAGAATGCCTTAAAAAGTGGAATTGGTTGAATGGAGGGGGGGAGGGGAAGGCACCGAAATTCACTGAAGAAAAAACTCCTTAAAAAGTAGAATTGATCAAATGGAAAAGTAAGCACAAAAGTTTACTGAAGAAAATAATTCCTTAAAATTAGAATCGAGCAAATGAAAATGAATGACTTTATAAGAAATCAAGAAACAATAAAACAAAACCAAAAAAATGAAAAAATAGAAGACAATGTGAAATATCTCATTGGAAAAGAAAACCTGACCTGTTAAATAGATTCAGTGACCTGCAAAACAGATCCCAGAGAGATAATTAAAATTATTGGACTACCTGAAAACCGTGATCAAAATTAGAGCCTAGACATAATCTTTCAAGAAAGTATCAAGGAAAATTAGAACCAAAGGGTAAAACAGAAACTGAAAGAATTCACCAATCACCTCATGACAGAAATCCCAAAATGAAAATCCCTAGGAATATTACAGCCAAATTCTAGAACTCTCAGGGCAAGGAGAAAATACTGCAAGCATCAAGAAAGAAACAATTCAAGTATTGTGGAGCCACAGTCAGGATAACACAAGACTTAGTAGCTTCTACATTAAAGAATCAGAGGGCTTAGAATATGATATTCTGGAGGTCAAAGGAGCTAGAATTAAAACCAAGAATCACCTACCTAGCAAAACCGAATATAATCCTTCAGATAAAAAAAATGGATATTCAATTAAATGGAGGACTGTCAAGTATTTTTGATGAAAAGACCAGAACTGAATAGGAAAAAATCTGACTTTCGAATACAAGGGAGAAGCATAAAAAGGTAGACAAGAAATGGAAATCATAAGAAACTTAATAAGGTCAAACTGTTTACATTCCTACATAGGAAGATACTTGTAATTCATAAGAACTTTCTCATTATTAGGGCAGTTAGAAGGAGTATATATAGACAGAGGAAACAGGTGTGGATTGAATATGAAAGGATGATACCTTAAAAAATAAAATTAAGGAGTGAGAGAGGAATGTACTGGGAGAAAGGGGAAAAGAGAGGTAGAGTGGGGTAAATTATCTCACATAAAAGAAGCAAGAAAAAGCATTTACAATTGGGGTGCGGGGAGATGGGGAACATGAGCAAGAGTGAGTGAACCTTATTCTCATCAGAATTGGCTCAAAGAGGGAGTAACATATACATTCAATTGGGTATAGAAATCTATCTTATGCTCCAGAAATGTAGGAGAGGAAGGGGGAAAGAGAAGGGAGAGGGTGATAGAAGGTAGGGCAGATTGGGGAAGGGGGTAGTCAGTAACAAAACACTTTGGGGGAGAGACAGAGTGAAAGGAGAGAGAATAGAATAAACAGGGGGAGGAGAATAGGATTGAAGGAAATACAGTTAGCAACATTAACTGTGAAAAGAATTTTCAAGCAAGTTTCTCTGATAAAAGCCTCATTTCTCAAATATATAGAGAACTGAGTCAAATTTGTAAAAATAAGAGCCATTCCCCAACTTATAAATGATCAAAAGATATGCAGTCATTTTCTCAGATGAAGTAATCAAAGCTATCTATAGCCATATAAAAAAAAATTCTCTAACTCACTATGGATTGGAGAAGTGCAAATTAAAACAATTCTGAGGTACTACCTAATACTTATTAGATTGACTAACAGGACAAAAAAGGAAAATAAATGTAGGAGGGGATGTGGGGGAAAATGATACCTGAATACATTGTTGGTGGAGTTGTGAACTGATTCAATCGTTCTGTAGAGCAATTTGGAACTATGCCCAAAGGTCTATAAAACCAGGCATACCATTGACCTAGCAGTACCACTACTAGGTCTGTATCCCAAAAGAGATTTAAAAAAAAAAAAAAGGAAAAGGACCTACATGTACAAAAATATTTATAGCAGGTCTTTTCTGGTGGCAAATATTTGGAAACTGAGAATGGCTGAACAAACTGTGGTATGTGATTATGATGGAATACTATTGTGTTATAAGAAATGATGAGCAGGATGCCCTCAGAAAAACCTGGAAAGACTTATATGATAACTGCGGCAAAGTGAGATGTACAGTGTACAAAGTAACAGCAATATTGTGAGATTATCAGCTGTGAATGACTTAGCTCTTCTCAGCAATGCAATGATCCAAGACAGCTCCAAAGGACTTATGATGAAAAATACCATCCACCCCCAGAGAAAGAACTGATGGTGTTCTAGAAATTCTAAATTTCTAATACCCTAGGCACATTTGTGGGCAACAGGGCAAGGAGAGCAAGGAGCAATTGAAAATTAGGGTGACAGAGGAGGAATAATCACAAGGGCAGGAGGGAGACATGGAAGAGACAGGAGGGAAGGGGACCAAGAGGACATGGGGGGGGGGGGGTCGGCCCGAAGAGCCGCCTCATCCTCAAAAGAAAGACAGAATGGAGAATGTCATCGCATTGACATCGAGCATGGAGCTGCAAAATCACAGAATTTTGAGCTGGAAGGGACCTTGGCAGCCACCTTGTCCAACCCATTGACCAAAAGAATCCCGACGCTAATATCCCTCCTGGGGGTGACGGGCACTCACCACACCCAGGCAACGCCTTCCCCTTCCGGACAGCTCTAACTCCAAGGAGAATTTTTGCTCCTATTCAGCCTCAATTGGCTGCTTTGAACTCCCTCCTCCTTCCTCCACTCCAGGTTCTGCTCCTTGGGGCGGAGCACTACAAGTCAGGGCCAGTCTGCACAGTCCTTTTCTCCTGACTGAGAGGCGATGAGCCCAAGGTGCTGAGGTAGAGAGAGGGGGAAGGAGAGAGTTTTTGGACACAGCCAAGGTGGGCATTTGTCTTGCTTGGTTGTATTCGTTACAAGGGCTCTGTTTTGAAGAGGGAGGTGGGAGGAAGAAGTGGGATAGCAGGAGGGCGGTCTGCCCCACCCCCTAAAAAAGAAAGGAAGCAAAGAACGAAAAGAGGGTCGCTGAAGGATTTTTTAAAAGCAGACAGTAACTGACACAAGCAGGATAATTATTTGTTGAATTTGAGTTACATGTCTGAATGTTGAGTTTGAATGTTACATATAGAGTTTCTTACAGACTTGAAAGGAAAGGAGGCAGGGCATTAGAGAGATGTGCAGGTCCACCTACGATCCTCTTTTTTCTGTTCTATTTGGTATATAAAAATGCTCATTTTGCTTAATGTTTCTTAAATTCAGAATAAAAAATTAAACAGATTGACGGTCTAAGGATATGAACAAAGTCTCAAAAGAGTAGCAAATATGTACAATGACGTGAGAAAAATCCTCTAAATCACTAGTAAGAGAAATGAAAATCAAAACAACCCTGAGGCCTCAACTCCTGCCCAAGAAATAGGTAAACGTGACAAGAGTTTGGAATTATGCAAATAAAGTTGTCAAAGGGTCCATAGTCTTTGACCCAGAGATTCCATCCATTGCTAAGCATGTATGGATGTATAGATACTAGACAGACAGACTAGATAGATAGATAGATGATAAATAGATAGATAGAAAAGACAGACATAGAAAGAAAAGACAGACAGATAGATATAGATAGATAGATAGATAGATAGATAGATAGATAGACAGAAAAGACAGACAGACAGATAGATACCAGGCTTGTATACATACACAGATCAACGAGGTCATTGACAAAAAAGAAAGGTTCCATATACACCAGAATCTTTATAGCAAGTATTCTTTGTGATAGCAAAAAACTGGAAACAAAGTGGCTGCCCATCAATTGGGGAATGGCTAAGTAAACTGAATGTGATTGTATGTTACTGGTTTGAGGCAAGCTAGGGGCACCATAGTGCACAGAGACCTGGACTTGGAGTCAGAAAGACTCATCTTCCTGAGTTCAAATCCTGCCTCAGATATTTATTAGCTAGGTGACCCTGAGCAAGTCACTTAACCCTGTTTGCCTCAGTTTCCTCATCTGTAAAATGAGATGGAAAAGAAAATGGCAAATCACTCCTGTATCTTTGCTGGAAGACCTCAAAAGGGGTCATGGAGATTTGGACGTAACTGAAAAAGACTCAATAACAACAACAACAATGACCAGTATAATGAAAGATCCACAGAACTGATACCATGAGAAGTGAGTAAAGCCGAGTTAACAGTTGACCCAATGACTACAACAATGGAAAGAAAACAATTACAAAACAATGAAAAATAAATGTTATATGATTACAACACAGTCATAACTCCCCCCAAAAAAAAGATTTGCCAAAACACCTCCCCCACTCCTGGCAGAGGGGGGTGGGATTACAGGGGTGGAACATTGCTTACTTTGTCAGATTTTTAATGTATTAATTATCAATAATGCTAATTATTAATTATTATTAATTTTCTGTCTCAGTTACTTAAGTATTAATGTGTTGATCTTTTTTCTTCATTAAAAAAAAATCCTTTGATCTAGGGAATGGCTTTCAGTGAGGGGAAAAGGAGAGTGGTCCAGGAGGAATTTGGGTGAAGTAAAAACTTGATTTTCAAAAAAGGGAGATTGGCTATGAGAAGTCTATCATGGCAGCAGCCAGCCAAGTGGAGGGAGGGCATCCTCCAGCTGTGTCCAGCCTAGCAGGGATGGGGGTAGATGACAAGTTCTGAGGATGCTCTGTGTCTGCTCTGTACCACGGAGAGACAAAGAAGATGCTCGAACCCTGTCCCATGTTGGTGAGGAGGACAGGATGCAATGAGAAAACAATGAGAAGCTCCTTCTTTTTCACCATCCTTTCCAATTTTATGCACATTTTGCCTTTTGATGGGAAGTAAAGTTGAAAGGAACCCTGGATATATTAGCAAGAGACAAGAGTGCAAATTCTGGTTCTCGTACTTGTTTCCTGTGGGTTTCTGGATATTAGAATAGTAAATATTATGGTCTTGAAGCTAGGAGAAATTAGGTTCAAATCTTCCGACATACCCTGACTGTGTGAACCTGGGTAAGTCACTTCATCTCTATTTTTTTAATTAATTAATTAATTTTTAGTTTGCAACATTCATTTCCACAAGATTTTGAGTTACAAATTTTCTCCTTGTCTTTCCCCTACCCTCCACCCCAAGATAGAAAGCATACTGAATACCCCTTCCCCAATCTCTTGTATACTCCCCTCTCCCCTGCTAACTTTCTAGTAGGTCAAGATGGATTTCTATACCCCAGTGCTTGTATATCTTATTTCCCAGTTGCATGTAAAAAACACATTTTTTTTTAACATTTGTTTTTAAAACTTTGATTTCCAGATTCTTTCCCTTCTTCTCTCCTCACCCACCCCTACTGGGAAGACAAGCCATTCAATATAGGTTGTACATGTATAGTTATGCAAAACGTTTCCATAGTAGTTATATTGTGAAAGACTAACTAAATTTCCCTCCATCATAGTATTCCACCCCCCCCATTTATTCTATTTTCTACTTTGACCCTGTCTCTTTTCCAAAGTGTGTGCTTCTAACTACCCTCTCCCCCTGTCTGCCCTCCCTTCTATCATCCCGCCTCTTATCTCCTTCCCCCCATTTTCCTGCAGGGTAAGATACTGAAATGAGTGGAGCTCATTTCATTAAACTCAGACAGTTAATTTAATTCCCACATTACAGATGAAGAAATTAAGGGAAGAAAGGAGATTTCCCCAGGTCACTCAGATAGCAAATATCTAACTGAGACACGGCTCTTTCTGACTTCCAGTATAATAGTCTTTCTGCCTAAATGCCTACAGGCAAAGGTTTTCTTTTTCTTCTCTCTCTCTCTCTCTCTCTCTCTCTCTCTCTCTCTCTCTCTCTCTCTTTCTCTCTCTCTGTCTCTCTCTCTCTGTATATAATCTCCATTTTACAGACAAGAAAACCGAGGATGTGAGCAGTAGTTTCCAGAATGAAAGACTAACTAAATTTAATTAAAAAATTAAACATTAAAACTCAGACAGGAGAAAGTCTCCAGGAGGAGATGGTGATCAATAGACCCCCATGATTGTTAAATTTGGCAGAGGCTGAGAAGGATTACAGCTACCTTCCAGGGGTGCCCAGAGAGGGTTTAACTCCAGAGTCAACATGTTCTTCTAATGCACCCACTGGGTCCTTTTCCAGAAAGTGCCCTACACTGAGCTAACTGCCCCCTGCTTCCCCCACATACCCCCTAGCATCCCAATTTGGTAAGTACCAGGGAGAAAATTCAGGTCTACTGTTATCTGTTCAGGGCCCTTTCCACTCTACCACCCTGTGAGGTGGGACAGGGATTGGAGACTGAAAGGGACCTCCAAGGTCTTCTGGTCCAAACCAAGAGCCCTGAGGCCCTCCATCATAGACCTCCTGCCAAACTGATATTAAACCCCTAACAACCACTCTTGGAGACCAGCCATTTAGCCAGCTTCTAATCTGTTCACTAGCCATTTCTAGTCCATATGATATTACATATTGTTAATTTTACAGATGAGGAAATTAAGTCCCAGTTAAGTGCCCTGCACAAAGTCACAGGGGCGATAAAAAGCAGGGCTGAGGCTTAACCTCAAACTTTTTGGCTTTGGATGCAAGATCTGACCTTAACATACATCATTGGGTCAGTTGCCAGAAAATATCTTTCACCAAGCCAAGTGGCCCTGTCCCCATCCCAGCTCAGGCCAGAGAAGAGAGGGGGAGGACAAGGTGATGAAGGAAAGTTGAGAGGATGGCCCTCCCCTCTCCTCAGCCCAGTGGGAAGTGAGATCAGGGCAGTCCGAATATAGGCTGTACGTAAGTGTGAGCCCTGGGTCTCGACTCTGGGCACAGCGGGCAGCTTCCTCACCTCTCCCTCCTGATCTAAGATTCCAGATCCTGGGGCTCCCTCCAACATCTCCAGGGACATGAATTTCTTTTGAGGCTCCATCTGGAAGGGATGGGGCGGTCGCCTGGTCCAAACTCTGGAGGCTCGGGGGGCTAAGTGACTTGCCTAGAGTCACAGGGTCATTAAAAGTCCGAACAAGGATTTGAACTCAGGTCACCAGAAAACTAGTCCTGTTTATGCTCTTTCCACATTTGCTATTGTGACTTGACACCTTAACCTCCTCTCCCCCCTCCCACCCCTCCAGGGAAAAGGCCTTTAAAGGATAATATAGTAGTGGGAGAGCCTCTGACCCATATTGGTTATGTGACCCTGGCCAAGTCACATAACTTCTCAGAACCCCAGGCAGCTCTTTAAGACTAGAACTCTGAGAAGACTTGACCATTGACAGAGAGAATTTCCACACAGGGAGCTCCCTATAATACAGAAATCTCACAGGCCCAGGCCATAAAGACCAAACCCCCTTGAGACCTTCCCCTTTACCCTGAGCCCCTGGACTCAGTGCCGGCTTCCTCTGATCTGATCCGCTGTATTTCCTCTCCAGGTTTCTGGCACTCTCACAAAGAAACTTCCTGCCTTTCCTCTCCAGATTCCTCTTATCCTGAGGAGGAGCAAGCTGTCCTCTTCCCTAGTGAGATCTGGGGAGACCAGCTGACTGATGACTTGGTTACCTGCAGGTCTTCGAGGGTGGTGCCAACTGGTCTGGCCCCCTGGGGTTCTCACTTGTGGCTGGGCCTCTGATGTCCCTCCTAGTCTGGCCGAGGGGATCCGCTTCTTAGTCTCTGAGCTCCTCCTTCCACGTCAGACTGGATGTCTTCCAGCACCCACAGCTGTTCCTGCTATGCTGTCTGCCTTCTCCCTGGCCCTCCTTCCCTCTGCTCTTGCTTCTGATCCACCCCTCCACCCATCTGCACCACTCCCCCTCCCTGGGGGCACCTTCAGCGAGGTTGTAGCACACTCAGCTTTCCTGACTTGTTCAATTTCACTCATTTCATTTCTCCAGCTGTTTGTCTTCAATTTCTTATTTGAATACCTATTGGCTGTTCTTAATTGGACATCCAGGAAACATTGAAAATTCAACGTATCCAAAACAGAGCCCATGATCATTTCCTGACATCCAAGCCTTCGTATCACTGCTGTCCAGGGTACCACCGTCCTCCCATTACACAGATTCACCATCCACATCATTATCCTTCCCTCTTTGCTCCCTCATCCTACAGATCCAATCAGTGGCCAAGTCTTGTCTTTATCCCCACAGCCTCTCTGATACATGCCCCCATCCTCTCTACTCACAAAGCCATCCTCCCAGTCCAGACCATCATCTCTTCTCCCGACTGGCCTCAAGTCTCTCATCCTTCCCCACAGGCATCAAAGTGACTTTCCCAAAGCACAGATTTGACAGTCATCCCCTCCTTCAGTGAACTCCAGTGGCTCCTTATCACCACTAGGATTCAATTTCAATTCGTCTTCTTACTCTTCCTACTTCCCCAGCCTCTGCTCGAAACTCTCTGAGGTACAACCACGAAAGCAGACTTCCCAGTGGCTTCTCACCATGACTCTGTCTTTCCCATCTGTCTTTGCACTGGTCGTCCCTCCTGCCTAGAGTACTCCCCATCCTATCCCTTTCCTCTTGGATTTCCTGGTTTCCTCAAGACTCCTTTTCCCCGCTTCTTCCCTAACAAAGTTATCTTGTATTTATTTTCCATGTATCATGTGTCTGCCTATTTACAAGTGTATTGTCTTCTCCATTAGAATGTAAGCTCCCTGAGGGCAGGAACTGTCTCATTCTTGTCTTTGTATCCCCAGTGTGTAACAGTATCTAGTACAGAGTAATTGGTCAATAAATGTTGATTTATTGACTGAAAATTTTCAGGCCGGATCTCCTCAGCTGTCCAGAGGACTGAGGTAGGGAAGAGAGCAAGCTTTCCAGGGCCGCCCAATCAGTCAGTGAACAAGCATTGATTAAGCAACCACCATGTAGAAAGATTGTTATATTTCAATGAGAAGACTTGGGTTCAAATCCCAGTCCAGTTGTTTCCTACCCATGCCACCTTGGAGAAGCGCATCCACCAGTAATGGGCACGATGTGGTTAAAGGTCTAATGAAGGGACGGGAGAAAGAATGAGCAACCAGGGATGAGGAATCCCCAACCCAGATCATGGTTAATGGGCCCTGGGGCTCAACTTTCTCAGGGCAGGCTCTGTCTGAGAAGAGAAAGGCATTGTCTCCTAGGTCAGGAGAATTGAATGCCAAGTTCAATTCCAGAGCTGAACTGGAAGGGGACCTTGGCCAGATGTTCCCTCCACTAACACTGAACTGAGGCCCACGGATGTCCAGAAGGATGCTGGGGGCTCAGAAGGGTCACAAAGGCAGTCTCTAAGCAGCTGGAATTCTCTTCTTCTTTTGATTCAAAAAAGTTAAACATTTCCACATCCAACAGGGTTGGTGCTTTCATTTATTGAAAAGGATAAGAACTATGCTTAAATGCCTCTAGACCCCCAAGCCTATCGTGACTCATTTCACTCATATCAGAGCTTCCCCAGACACTTTCTAGGTGATGCCAACACCTGAATGGCTGACTGAGTCTCTCCAATTTCCCCCAGGCTGCTCAGGGACACAGGTCCAAGGACCCTTGAGCAGCTTCATTTTAGGGCATCTCTCTTCCCTTGCCAGGTGGGCATGGAGAGATACAAACAAGGAGGGGAAAAAGATATCCTGTTTTGTCCTTTTTAATTCCCTTTTGCATTCACTGAGGTTACTGCTGCACCATTAAAACTGGAAACCCCAAATCCAAAGAACAGGCTTTCTGTCTAGATGGGATCAATTAGCTGCCATTAGTGGTGAGACAGAGCTCCTTAATTCCATAAAATCAGTTAGAGCACTTCCCTTTGGGAACATTCAGTATGCTGAATCATTAGGAAAATGAGAAATTAAAGCCTGGTCTATGATGGATACCTTAAATCACTCTGAATTCCCCCTTTCCTGTTGGGTCTATGATGGATACCTTAAATCACTCTGAATTCCCCCTTTCCTGTTGGGTCTCTATTGTTATCCACCCAAGCTCTGGGTGCACTATGAACTCTATGTACAACTAATCCTTTCTCCTCTTACCCTGGACTGTACTGAAGACATGGGCTTTCTCCTTTAACCTCTGACATCTTCCACCAGCAGCATTTCAGTTCACTTCCCTGGGTCTGAGAGTTAGTAGCCAGCCTAGAACCTTCAGTAATGATTTCAGGACACCCTCAGTAACCAGCCCAGTGTTCTAGGTAACAAGTCTCTAATCCTCAGCTGCCCACTAGAACAAGAAAAGTGAGAACGCAGATTTCTGGGTCTTGCCCACCCCCAACAATTGACACTAAACCACTCATCAAACAGAAGCTTTTGGGAACCATCAAATCTTTTAGTTTGGAGGAGTCTGAAAGGTGCTCTCTTCAGCCTCCCAGCTAAGCCACGATACTGCCTTGTCTCCATCTTGCCAAAATCATTGTATTTTTTGCCCACCATAAATATTTAGTAAATTCTTACTATGTAGTGAGCCCTGTGCCAGGAGATAGTTGGGAAAGGGAAGCAAAGATGGCATCCTAAGTCCTCCCTTTTAAAACATTTTTATTTTCAGTTCCAAATTTTCTCTCTTCCTCTACCCCTCTCCCACCCATTGAGAAGGCAACAAATCCGATACCCATCATATGGATGAAGTCATGTTTTCACATTAGCCATGTTGCACAGGAGTGGGGGGAAGCCAGAAAAATACAGGAAAAATGCCTCAATCTGCATTGAGTCTATCTGTTCTCTCTCTGGATGTGGGGAGCATCTTTCATCGTGGGTTCTTTGGAATGTTTGTGAATCATTGTATTGATCCCAGTCCTAACTCTTTCACATCTGGAGTTTATTACCATTATGATTACCACATTGCCGTTACTGGGTACAATGTTCTCCTGGCTCTATTCACTCTCCTTTACATCACTTCATCTAAGTCTTCCCAGACTTTTTTGAACCCACCCCCTCATCATTTCTTATAGCACAATAGTATTCCATCCCAATCATATAACACAACTTGTGCAGCCATTACCTGATTGAAGGGCATCCTCTCAGTTTCCAATTCTTTACTGCCACAAAAAGAGCCATCAAGCCATCTTTAATAGAAGCTTGGTCTAGCAATGCCCAGGGCCCTGGGCTCAAAGGATGGCAGTTGTGGAGAAAAACCTCCCAAAGCACTTGTTAGAAGGCTAGAAGATAAACTTTTATCCCGGGACTCTCCCCAGACCAACAGATGGATGTCTTGGACTGACAGGAGCCTTTCCCCACAGACTGTGGGAGGGGGTAGGCTGCATTCTGTGGTGCTGGGTGCCAGGTTGGGTGGAGGGCATCTACTCCACTTGGGGTCGGATCTCATTGTCCAGAAGATTCTCCTGACATCCAGCCTATGGCTGTCCCTCCCCAGCTTCTGCCCATTGCTCTTGGTTCTCCCTTCAGGGGAACCTTTCTAGGCTTTCTCTATCAATTCTAAAACAATGCCTGGCTTCTCTCTCCCAAGTCAACCCAGAGAGGAATCCTCCCTTGATATAATTATTTGATAGTCTTTCAAGCACAAGTAAGAGTAGTATCCTTCCTCCCCATATCCTGAAGGGAGGAGAACTATGATCCACCTAAGAAAAGGAAAAGGTCTCTTGGGGAAAGAGAAAAGGGGAGACCTTGACCAGAGAGAGACTGAATGGTTTTAGGAAAATGATTCTTCAGAATTTGGGGCCCAAAGATGAATAGATTACTATCCTACTTAATGAAGCAAAATGTTAAGTCTGAGCTGTGTAACTATTTCAAAGTGACATGAAGTTTTCTTTGTTCAAGATGCCTTTAAATATTCTTTCAAAATGGTTTTGTGTTAGAAAGACACGTTTGAGGGAAACAAGGGGACTACCAGTTTGGACATTTCTGTCTCAAGTAGAATAGTGTTTAGATTTGGAGTAATGATTAATAAATTTAAAAAATTGTTTCTGGCAGACTCATACCTTCAACACAGGATTCAGTATGAATATTTTTTTCTTTGATACTGTGAGATCCTCTTCAAGTCTGAATAGGCTATATTTCAGACAACGAGCTGTGATTCTTAGTCAAAAGTTCACAGGACCATAAGATTAAGAGCTAAAAGAATTCTTAGAAAGAGATGTAACTAGGCCAGGCCAACCAGAGCTTTGTCCCAAGGTACCAAAATTTAGACAGCACTTATACCCAACCATAGAAACAACTGAATATAGCACTTGTTTACCAAGAAAAATTAAAGCACTCTCTCTCCATCTCACTCCTGTGAATAGACACCTCACTGGGTCCCAGGGTACAGGTATTTCTTGTTTCTTCTTACCACCACCTGCACTGCAAAAACTGACTTTATTTTTAGAAGGTTGTTGTGGGCATTCTTTTTGCTATATATCCCTGTCATGTTTTTTGTGAAGCTTGTTGTGAGCTCAAAACAACAACAACAACAACAACAAAACAGGCAGCATGGCATAGTGTGGAAGGCATGAAGCAGGGAGTCAGGGAGTCCTGAGTACAAATCCCACCCCAGACTTTTACTAGCTATAAATTCATGCTGTTTCCTAATCTGGGGATGGGCAGTTGGACTCAGTGGCCTCAAAGGTCCCATCTAGTCTCAAATCATGCTCCTGTGGTAGATATGACCTGAAAGGCTGTCTTCTCCTTTTTATAGATGAAAAAGCTGAGGACAAAAGAAGTTTAAAAAAATCCCTGAACTTACCTAAAGGAATTTTATTGAACATCAGGACCTACCAACTGAACATGGGCATGCACTTCGAGGCAAGGATGACCTTAAATGACCTCATTTCTCATTCCCTGGGGACCCAGGACCCTAGGCAACACTTAGAGTTACAGTGGTTATGTGCTTCTGCCCAGGAAATGTTGGCATTCCAGGTCCTACCCTCAGCGACCCTGGGGAGGGGGGACTTTCTTCCCACTCTCTCTTCCATTCTCTCAGGCTCCTTCTTGTACTTCCTTTCAGGGATTGGAAAACTGGTCTCTGATCTGAGAGAATCTTGTGGTAGTGGGGCTGGGTTCAGTTCCCAGAAGGGAACTGTGGCCACAGCCTGCAGACTTCAGCAGCCTTCCTGTTTGTGCAGATGGACCCCCCCAGTGCCCTGACAGTGCCCACCATTCCAGCAGCACAAGTCAGCCCTGAAACATGAATCCCTTTCATCAGTCATGCATCTTCCCCACTGGTCGGCCCCAGGGGACCATGTCTCCTCCTCCTTCTCTCCAAAGCCTCATCAAGGTCTAGTCACAGTGTGTCTGGTGGGGGAGGGGAAAGGCAGGAGTGGGCAGGCCCTTCCCAAAGGCACTGGTGAACCACTGGACGCTGTTTATATCTGCGAAGGATCTTAGGGGTCACCTGGTCCTACCTCCTCACTTTACAGATGAAGAAACTGAGGCCCACAGAGGGTAACCAGCCTGTGTCCTCTTCTCTGTACCACACACACAGGAGCCACGTTCAGAACCTCCCTGGCTCTTGGCCAGCCCTTTGACCCCCCCAGCCTCCAGTCTTCCCCCTCCTCAAGCTATCCTGATACAACTGCCCAAGTACAGGTGTGATCTTGTCATTCCCCAGCTCCACAGACTATAGAGACTCCCAGCTGCCCTCAGGATCAAACACAGGCTCCTCTGTTTGGCACTTAGAGTCCTCTGTCCCCTGGCTTTAGCCCATCTTTCCATCCCCATTACACATACAGCCACTCTACAATGCAGCCAAACGCCCCCCCACACACACACCCACATGGCAAAGCGATCTCCGGCCTCCACACCTTTGCCCTAGCTGCCCCTTCTGCCCAGAATGCTCTCCCTCTTCACCTCCTAGGCCTCTCCTCCTCTGAAATTATCTATGAACAAAGGCTTAGATTAGAGCTGGGAGGGAGTTTAGAATCCACAGAATTACTTTACAGATGAAGAGACTCAAGAACAGAGGTTAAGCTACTTGGCCAGGGTCAATCTGAAACTTGAGCCCGGGTCTCCCTGACTCCAGAATCAGCTTCCTATCACCATTCCTTGCTACTTTTTGGAGAAAGTTGGCGGTCTGGAAGGTAGATCTCCTCTGTAAGGGAAAGGGATGGTACTTGACTCCTGAGGCTCCTCCCACCTCTAGATCTAAGGCTCTCCCAGCCTCAGGTTTCCCCTCTGTAAAACAAGGGGCTTGGACTTGATGGCTCCTGAAGTCGCTCTCAGGCTGGGCTCCTGTGGGCTGCAGTGCTCTGGAAGTCATCCAGCCCACATAAAGACCTATTCCTGTCCTAGCTGGAGGAGGGCAGGGGGGTGACAGAGGGCCAGCTGCAGGGGCTGCTCACCGAGGCTAGAGAGACAGTCCTGCAGTTCAGACTGACCCTGTTTCTCCATGGAAGCCAAGCTAGAAAGGCTGTCTTCTTCCCAGCTATTTTCACTCCAACCCCCTTGGGAGCCCAGGAAGCCCCGAAGGCCACTGCCCTGGGTGCCTTCATGCAGAGGCCGCCTTTTGCACTGCAGAAGTCAGGAGATGCTAATTCATTTTCCCGGTCATTTCCTGCATTAGAAATTCCCACAGCAGCCCCTGTTTGCAGGCTGGTTTGCATGAAAACCTGGGCTTCTGGAAATGCTCAGCAACATCCAGAGACAAAAGCCAGTAAGGAAAGAGCCAGAAGAGGGACAATGGTCAATCTGGGGTCAGAGCGCCTGAGTCTGAGCTCTGGTTCTCTATGCCCGGCGGTGTGGCCTTGGCTAAGTCACTCCCCTCCCTGTACCCTCAGAAGCCTCACTTGTAAAATGGAGTCTGGGACCAGATTGTAGGTGAACATTGGAAAATGAGAGACTCTGGACGGTGGCTCTGAGGGCACTTAGCACCCATGGGGCTTTGGGTGACAGGTCACTAAGTGATTTTCTGTCACCCCAGGACTAACCAGGCCCCTTCCTGCTTAGCTTCTGAGATAAGACAAAGTGAATCAGCTCCAAAGCTTTTCCTCACACCCAGCAGACTGTGAGAGATCACAAAAAAGCAAACGACAAATGTTGTTAGGGAGATCGGAAGCTGCACAACCAGCAGAGGAAGCAGCCAGGCGAGCCCAGACCTAGTGTGGGAAGGGGCTGGAGGGGCCGTCTTACCATTTACAGGTGAGGAGACCAAGGCCCAGAGAGGTCACAAGAGCTGCCCAGACACAGCAAGCTAGCAGGCAGGAGCGGGGATTTGAACCCAGGCCTCTGGCTCCAAACTGAGCGCTCTTTCTAGAAGGCTAGATGGCCCAAGCTATTTTGGCTCTCATGTTGGAGGCTTATTTTAATAACCAACATTTTAATCCAAGAGTATTTTCACCAGTAAAATCACTGGTGTGTCCAAATGTGAGGGCCTGGATTGGACCCTGGTCACACACTCCCCATTATGACCTAAGTGCCTCATGAATTGAACACCAGCTTTGGTTTAGGGCCACTAGGTGGCACAGTATATAATAGTAGAGCACTGGGCCTGGAATCAGGGAGACCTGAGTTCAAATCCAGCCTCAGACACTTACTATCTGTGTTACCCTGGGCAAGTCACTTAACCCTGTCTGCCTCCGTTTCCTCATCTGTAAAGTGAACTAGAGAAGGAAATGCAAACCACTCCACTGTCTTTGCCAAGAAAACCCCAAATGGGAAAAGTCCAATATGACTGAACAACCAATGAATACGAAATCAAAACAACTCTGAGGTTTTACTTCACATTCAGCAGATTGGCAAAGACTGCCAAAGATTAGAATATTCCATCTAAAAGGGATCGTGGAAAGTCAGGCACCCTAATGCACTGTGGGTGGAGTGAATTAGTCCACTCCTTCTGCAAAACAATTTGGAATAATGCTAAGACAGAGAGGAAACCATCCATCCCCTTTGATGCAGAGACCCCACCACTAGGTCTAGACCCCTAAGGAGCTCGGGCAGAGAAAGGAGGTCCCTGTAGACATCCACATATGTATGGCAGCGCTTTTGTGGTAGCAAAAAACTGGGAATCGAGTAGATGTCCACAGATGGGGGAAGGGACAAACTGGGGCATGTGGATGTGACAAGATGGTCTGAGCTGTAAGAGATGACCATGTAAGGAATACGGAACAGTCTGGGAAGAGGGATGGGAGTCGGAGAACTTGAGGACTCGATATACACAAAGATTCTAGCAAATGTAGATGAGAAGAACCACCCGAAAACCAGCTGCCACACCCTAGAGTTGTTGTTCCAATGGGCAAGTCTGAGCCTGAAGCAGAGATCTATCACCCTACTCAAAGGTTCATGGGTTTCTTTGTTCTCACTTCCCTCTTTTTGTAACAAGCTCCAAGCCCAGGTCTCTCCAGGGAGGGGACAAAACAGGGATACCATTGGACATGAAAGTGATGGAAAAACAGAAGATCAACATCTTTAAAAAAAAAAAAATGCAAAGCCAAGCCAAGGAGGCTTTTTGTGCTGCTGATTGGCTCTGTGGCTAAGTTTAGACTCATGGTTCTCATGGTTCAATTTTTTCCTCCCCCTCCCCTTTTCGGTCCACTCTTCCATAGCAAATACGTAAATACGGACTTCTTTTGCAAAAAAATCCATTTATCTTTTTCTAGAAATAAGACCCATGATTAAAACACGGATAATCAAAAGGGAAAAAAAGAGATGGAAAGATAGCAGTAGCCTCCAAAAAGAGAACAGAGCCATTTCACTAGAGCAACAATGAGGCAGGAAAGAAGAGTGGATACATTCACCAGGGCCCAGGAGTGTCAGCAGAGATTCTGTCCAGGCACTCCTTGAGGGAGGCAGGGACTCCAAAAGCTCAGGACCATCTTCAGTTCAAGGCAGCAGAACCTTTTATTTACAATCAGCTTGCCACTGGTTCTTATTTGCTGTACAATATTTTGATCCCATATGTGTCCTACATGTGCACCTCACTCCCGTTGTCTTCTAAGTTCACACTCACTTTTGCCAGCCAAGGACTCTATGCATGGTTGTGTGAGAATTCACAAGTTACAGACTGCTTTGTAACTCCTGTTGTAGCTATACTCTGAGTAAATGTCTTTTGTAAAAGCTAACAAAGCTACTGGCTGAACATTAGGGGAAAACACCCGGGTGGGAGCTCATGAGCCTCAGTGTTGGAAGGATAGTCATCCACAAGGACCCAAGGGAGCAGCTGCCCATCTGGGGACCAGATCTGCCAGAACAAGGAGGAATTGGACAGGATGCTACAGCTCTACACATACATTAGAAGTATCGATTGGAAATATAAGAAGCAAATAGGCAGACATTCAGAAACAATTTTCCACAGCTAAACACACCTTCCCAAGCACACAATGATTATGCAGGGCAGAGAATTCAAGATTCCATAGTACTTGTTTGTTGGTTATTTTAAAAAGAAGGATGGGATTAACTCAGTAAAGCAAAATCCCAATTAAAATGCTTTCTTCTGACAATTGTCTTCCCTGAGCCTACTAAGTTCATATAAGGGTCCTTGAAAGATGAAGGGGTCATAGATTTAGAATTCTTCTATTTTTAATTTTTTTGCTTTTCTGGAGGGGGGAAGGTGGGGCAAATGGGGTTAAGTGACTTGCCCAAGGTCACATAGCTAGTTAGTGTTAAGTGTCTGAGGATAGATTTGAACTCAGATCCTCCTGATTCCAGGGTCAGTGCTCTATTCACTGAGCCATCTAGCCACACCTAGATTTAGAATTCTAAGGGATTGCCAAGGGCATCCAGGCCCCATTCCTCATTTTATGAAGGAAGAAATTGAGGGCCTGAGAAGTCCAGTGATTTGTCCAGGGTCACAAAGATTTCTTAAGTGGCAAAGTCAGAATTTGCACCCAGGTCCTCTGACTCAGAGTCCAGAGGCAACCACAGAGATAACTTTAACAGCCTCTGTGATTATTGACCCCAAGGGAAGCATTAAAATGGAGAAGCCTGGTCCTCACAGGTATTTATCACTGTTCAGTGATGTGTTTCAGTTGCCATCTTCTGGACTTGGGGGTTACCATTGCATTGATGAGAATTAGAAAGTCTCTGAAGATCGTTGTTCTCAATATTGCTGTCAGTATACGTGCTCACTGTTTTCCCGGACCTGCTCATCTCACTCAATCCGTTCATAGAGATCTCCCTCAGTTTCCTCTGATACTGTGTATTTCATCATTTCTTATAGCTCAACAACATGCCCTGATATTCATGTAGTCAAGTCAACAAGCACTGGTAAACCTAAGCATTAGTTTGTTTAATCATTCCTTCATAGGACAGGCTCTTGGGTTCCTCTTTTGGCTAATATGAAAAGAGCTGCTATAAATATTTGGTGCAGAGTACTACCGGCAGAGAGCTAACATTAACATAGCTGCTTGTTCATTCATTTTCAGTCGTGTCCAACTCTTCATGACCCCATCTGGGATCTTCTTGGGACAGATACCGGAGTGATTTGCCATTTCCTTCTCAAGTTCATTTTACAGATAAGGATATTGAGGCAAACAGGGTGAAGTGACTTGCCCAGGGTCACACAGCTACTAAGTGTCTGAGACATTTGAAATAGATTTGTACTAAGAAAAGGAATCTATCTTCCTGACTCCAGGTCTGGTACTCTATCCACTTTGTCACCTAGCTGCCCTACATAGTGCCTACTACAGACCAAACACTGTGGTAAACACTTTTTATATAAATATGGTCTCACCTGATCCTCACAACCACCCTGGGAGATAGGGCTATAGTTATCCTAATTTACAGATGAGGAAACAGACATCAGAAGTGAAGTGACTTGTCCAGGGTCACATGGTTAGTAAGTGTCTGAGGCTGGATTTGAACTCAGGTCTTCCTGACTCCTGGGTCAGTGCTTTACCCACTGTATATAGGTCCTTCCCATCTTCCCTTGATCTCTTTGGGACATACGACTAGTAATGGTATATCTGAGTAGCCTTTTGGGCACAGGTCCATATTGCTTTCCAGAAAGGCTGGACCAATGCCTAGGTCTCTGTGTGCTTTCTCGCAGCCCCTCCCACATCCATTCACTTCCGTTTTTGTCCTCTGGGTGTGAGGTAGAACCTCAGAGCTCCTTTCATCTCCACTTCCCTCACTGATGGTGACCTGGAGCATTTTTTCACCTGAGGGTTGATAACTTGGATTTCTTCCTTTGAAAACTGCCCCGTTCAACCTCTGCCCATCTACTGGCAAATGGCTCTTTCTTCTATATATCTGAATCAGTTTTTTAGGTATCTTGAAATGACCTTTATCAGAGAAATGCTACAAAGGTTTTTGTTCCCTTTACCTATTTCTCTTCTAATTTTAAATTAAACTAGGTTTGTTTATAGAACCTTGTTAAATTTTAATTGTTCATTTTATATTGTGTGGATTCTCTCCCTTGTTTGTTTAGTCACAAACTCTCCCCCACCCACAGGTGTAAAACAGAATGCCTTCCTTGCTCCTCTAATTTGCTTGTAATGTGACCTACCTCTCATATCTAGGCCAACCGCTCTGTTAGACCTTATCATAGTTATAGAGTGAAGTGCTGATCTAACCCTAATTTCTGCCAGTCTGCTGCCCACTTTGCACAACGGTTTTTGTGAAACAGTCAGTCCTTCCCCCTCTATTTAGCTCTTAAAAGCCTTCATAAGCCAGAGTCTTACTCCAGCCTCATTTTTGTTCCAGCCAAACCTGCTCTCTCCTGTTTCCCACACAAGACTTCTCATTTCCTGCCTCCCAGCCCTTCCAGTCTCTATCCCCACTGCCTGAAATGCCCTCCCTCCTTATCTCCACTTCAGACAGTCTCTCTTTCTTTAAGCTGGGGCAGCAATGTGATGCATCGGATAGAGTGTTAAGCCTGGAGTCAAGAAATTCAAATTCAGACACTAGCTGTGGGATCCTGGGCAAGTCTCTTAACCCTGTTTGCCTCAGTTTCCCCACCTGTAAAATGAGCTAGAGAAGGAAATGGTGAACCACTCCAGTATCTCAGCCAAGAAAACCCCAAATGGGGTCATGGAGAGTCAGACATGATAACAGGAGATGAAATTCAAGTATTTCCTTCCATGTGAAGATTTTCCTGCTGATTACCCCCCCCCCAAATATTAGAGTTCACTCTCTAAAACGATCTTGTATTTGACTCTTTTGCATTTGTTTATATGCATGTTTATATTTATTATGTATATACCAATGCATGAATATAATATAAAAATATTTACCTTTATATCCACAGCTAGAGGTAGGTTTAATTAGATAGAAATCTATCTGTTGGTAGACATAGATAAAATATCTGTCCAGATACATCTCCAAGCATAATATCCCTAATAGATATAGATGAGATAGAAATAGATCTAGTTATAAATAGAACTATGTCCTGGTTGTCACCCACATTAGAATATCAGGCCCTTGCAAAGTTCCGGTTTGATATCCCCAGTGCCTAGCACGGTGTCTGAAATGAGGAGCTTAACAAATGCTTGTTGATGAACTGATTGGCTTCCATGGCCATCTAACACAATCCATACACTGGGAGTCTAAGCACTACAAGTGGATGATGAGTGGGGCTCAGAAAGGAGTACAGGAAAGGAGAAGTTTTGGGTTGACCACATGCCAAGAGTCCCTTATCTTATCAAGGACCAGGTCAGAAGAGGAGGCAGCCCTGTGGTTTCCCACCCTGTGACTAGACCAAAAAAACAGGGAAGTCTTCCTTTTCCTAGAAGACAGCCTTGCCCCAAGGTCGCCTTTACTGTTCAATTCCAAAAGTAAAATGTGATCAGCTCAGCGGGCACTTCTGATTTATTTTGTGGGAATTTCCTCCTTCTTATTTCATGGTTACTGACAAAAGTGGCAGGCAAAAGACCTGGGTCAGGTAGTGGGGCAAGTGGAATGGGTATATAGCAAGAGGGGGACAAGAGGACAGCCCTGGTGCCCCCCCCCCCCTTGGGACTGGGACCTTTGAAAGAGGATTTCCAAGAAGTCTGATGTCAGATGCTTTCACTTGAATACCACCTTCCCCACTGCTCCTGGGGGCTGCCCTGTGGGGCTGAGGTGAACAAAGCCAGATACTTGAAGACAGCTCCCATGGGCCTCTTGAGGCCCCCCAGGTCAGGCTAAACCCCTGTGAACTTGGTGTATGGAGATATTGGTATGGCCCATTTTAATGCAACTTTTTCATTGTTATTCATTGTGTTTGACTCTTTGTGACTTCATTTGGGGTTTTCTGGAAAAGATACTGCACTGGTTTGCCATTTTCTTCTCCAGTTCATTTTACAGATGAGGACACTGAGGCAAACAGGGTTACATGACTTGCCCAAGGTCACACAGCTAGAAGTGTCTGAGGCCACATTTGAACCCAGATACTTCTGACTCCAGGCCTGGTGCTCTATCCACTGCACCACCCAGCTACCTTTGACCTGGCAATTATTTCTACACATGCTTCTGAAGACTCAGGAAAGATAGGTCTCAACACCAGGGTCCTTGGCACTATCAAATGGTGCAATTTTAGAAATGGATATGACTTAATTAATTGAGCTGATATTAAGGGTAATTAATGCATCATCAGCCTTCTCCCTCCCTGGTATTTTCCAGACAAGGATTGGATGACTTGGTATCCACACCTTTGCATTTCTCTATTTGTCCTTCCACTGCACCATAAGGATATCAGAGACTTTCTGTTTGCCCTGCACCTGAGCCTCCTAACTGTGTCTCTGCCTTTCTATCTGCATCCACACAGCCCTTAGCACAGCGCTTGGCACACAGGAGGTACTTCATTTATATGACCTGGACTTGTCCTCAGCCCTTCATCATCCTCCTGATGAACCTATCAGTGACCTCCTTAAACCACATCAGCCAGATCTCAACGTGGCACCCCATATGTGGTCAGACCAAGGCAGAGTACAGCAGGGCTGCCATTTTCTTTGCTCCTGGAGGCCATGTCTCTCTTAACACTTTGATTCCTTGAGCATCCCTGCTCCTCTCCCTGAAGGACCATCATCCCTTCATGTCCTGGGCCCTCCTGCTTACAAGCATCTTCAGGCTGATGATCTGGGATTCCCCCTTTGGAGGACATGGGAGCAGACTATGCAAGATCACAGGAGACTTGACTTTCCAAAGCCAAATGTCAAACATTGTGACAGCAGCCCTCTTGTTGAGAGCAAAGAATTGTTTGGAAAATGGTTAAACAAACTGTGGCAGACAAATGAAATGGAATGTGACTGTGCTATAAGAAACAATGAACTTGGAGAATATAGAGAATAATGGGAAGACCTGTATGAACTGATCCAAAGTGAATCAGCAAGCAGAACCAGGAAAATAATATCTGTAATGACCACAACAGCAGTGCATAGAGTCCTGGGACAGGAGCCAGGAAGACCTGAATTCAAATCCAGCCTCCAACACTTCCTGACCCTAGACAAGTCACTTCACCTTCATCTGCCTCAGTTTCCTAAATTCTAAGATAAGGATAATCATAGCACCTACCTTCCCAGTTTGTTGTGAGGATCAAATAAAATAATATTTGTAAAAGGTGCCTGGCACAGAGTAGATACCCAAATAAATCCATGTCTCCTTCCTTCCTACAACACCATAAATGGAAATGACAATCACGAAACTATTGAAAATCAATACTCAAAATCATGGCCAAACTTGAGCCCAGGGAAGAGATTTGGGAGGAGACCTTTCTCTGCTTCTTTGCAGAAGTGGAAGACAATGGGGTGGAACACTGCATATGTCAGTCTTTTTTTTTTTTTGACGTGGGGTTTAATTTTACTGAACTTTCTTACACCTCTTTTATTCTTTGCTATAAGGGGGACAGGAGAGGGACGGAGAAAGAAGAATGTACTAGAAAAATGATGTAAAAACATAAGATCAATTTAAGAAAGAAAGAGAGAGAAAGGAAGGAAGGAAAGAGAGAGAAAGGAAGGAAGGAAAGAGAAAGAGAGGAAGAGAGAGAGAGAGAGAAAGAGAGAGAGAGAGAATTCAAGAGTTTCACTTGGCCATGTCCCAAGCCAGAATTCTGTTATGTGGAGGTGTTTAGAAAGTCTCCTGTGATGAAGAGGGTGGAACTGTCTGACATTCAAGAGTGTCCCAGCTCCCCTGCCCCAATAAGCCTTTTTGCTTTCCCTAGTATTTTCACTCCTACATCTGTCCCCCTCCCACGCACACACGCACACAGAACAGAGCCTTCTGCCTCATAAATCATGCCTAGATATGAAGTTGCCCAAGCACATGCCCCAGAGGGATGGTCTCAGTCTCCCCAGTGCCAAACACATTGCCCTGCACAGAGTAGGCACTTAGTTGAATTGTAGTGTGACTACACTCTGTCCTCAGCATCCTCTCTGGCCAATGGTTTCTTTCTTCCTCAGTCTTGTTCATGTTTCATTGTCTCTCTCCAGTCCCCTTAGGGTGGGTATCCCCCAAAGCTCAGCCTTAGCCCTTTTCTCTTGGTAATCTCTATTAGAAGGAAACCTCCTTGAGTAGGACTATTATTCTTTTTCTCGGTATTCCCAGAAGCCCGCCCAATAAGTGCTCATTGAATTGACTTGCACCTGAGCAAATCAATTCATTTCCCTGAGTCTTGGTTTCCTGACCTGTAAAATGAAGGGCTAGGGTTAGATGGCTTCCCTTGGAGCTCTAAGTCCCAATTCTAAGTCACTGAAGCTCCTTGGCCTCCATTTCCTCATCTGGAAAACGAAGAATTTGGTCTCTTCCAGGTGGAGATCTACAATACTGCAGACTGAGCTGACTGGATGTGCTGTTTGCTCTTTGCGAAGCTCTTTCCCATCGATCCTCATAGAACTGCTCCTCCCCAGTCTTCTCGCTGTTCTCCATGGCTGAGCCTCTGTACCTTTGCACTGGATGTCCCCCACACCTGGACTGCCCTCCTTCACTTCAGATTTTAGACTCTCTTATTTCCTCCAAAACTCAGCTCAGGCACCACTTTCTACGTGAAGCCAGTGCTGCTTCCTCCAGTTCCTAGTACCATTCACCAAAAAAATTAGTTTGTGTATTTGCACACGAGTGCTTACGTATATGTCCACGTCTCACCTACGCCAATGGAAGTTCCGTGGGGACAGAGGCTGTCTCAGTTTTTTCATTCCCAGCGCTTAGCTCAGTCCTTGGCATGTAGGAAGGGTCTTTCTATTTCCATCAAGACTCAGAGACTTAAGCCTTCCGTGGGATATGACAGGCTCTGGCTGCTCTAGGAGCCTTCCCAAGGCCTCTGGACTTGCCAGAAAAAAGGTCATCAGGACAAGCATTAGGCAGGGACAAATGAGGGGCCAGGTACGCTGTTGTCATCTGGTAAATCTCTGAAAATCTACCTGTGTAAGCTGATTGTTCTAATTTCTTCCTGACTCGGCATTAATCTAATCACTTAACAATAAACATTTATTAAAGTCAGGGATACAAAAGACAGTCCTTGTCCTCAAGTAGCTTACTTATTGTGGAATACAACCAACAGTCTCTACAAAGCTGGCTCTATACCTGATAAATAGGAGATAATTAACCGAGGAAAGGCATTGGAATTCCGAGGGGCTGGGAAAGGCTTCCTGTAGGAGGTGGCACTTTAGTTTGTGAAGTGAAGGAAGGCAGGGAGGGCAGTAGTGGGAATGGGGGAGGGATGGCATCCCAGCCATGGCAGGGCGGGGCACAGCCAGAGACAATGGCTGGAGCTAAGAGATAGAGGATCTTGTTCACAGAACAGCCAGGAGGTGGGGTCACTAGATGGAAGAAAACGTATTGGGAAGTATAGTATAAGAAGACTGGAAAGGCAGGAGGGGGCTGGGTTATGAAGGGCTTTGAATGCCAAATGAAGCATTTTTTATTTGCTTCTGGGGGTCATAGAAGGCCACAGGAGTAGATGGTGGCATGATCTGACCTGCATTTTAGGAAAATGACCTCAGTGTCTAAATGAAAGATTAACTGGAGTGGGGAGACACTTGAGACAGGTGGATCCCCCATCAGTTGTTGCAATAATCCAGGTGTGAGATGATGAGGACTGCAGGGAGGAGGGGGGGGGAAGGTGAAGCAGGGTCAGAGGAGAGAAGGAGGTGCAGTGGAGAGATGTTGCCCAGGTGAAATTTACAGGCCTTGGCCCCATATTGGATTTGGGGGGATGAGGGAGCATGAGGAATCTAGGTTGTTAGTCTGGGGGACAGGAAGGATGGTGTTGCCTTCTACAGTCAGAGGGAAGCCAGGAACAGGGCGAAGTTTAGTGGAGAAGATCACGAGTTCTGTTTTGGACACATTGAGTTTAAGACGTCTACTGGACATGTATTTCAAGATGTCCGAAAGACAATTAGAGATGCAAGACTGGAGGTCAGCAGAGAGGTCAGAGAATTATGGGATCTCAGAATCAGAGAGAATAGAATCCTCGAGTCGCAGAATCTGAGAGTCCAAAGGGAGCCCAGGGGCATCTATTCCAATCAGTACAGGGCAGAAATCCCACACCACCACACACCCGACAAGGAGTACAGACTCAGTTTGGAGACCTTCACCAGGATACAGCACTGCCGCTGCTGGACAGCTCCAGTTGTTAAACCACTGAACCTAAACTCCACTCTGCCATGTGTCCCCAGTGCTCTTGGTTCTGCCTTCTGGGCCCAGGAAGAACAGGTCTGATCCCTTTTCTGCACTAGAAGACAGCCCTCTTTCCTCCCTGCCCATAGTTTTATCCTCTCTGGGCTATTCATCCTAAGCTCCTTCAAAACCTAACTAATCCTCCCATGGCACAGACCTGAGGTCCTTCCTTGTTCTGGCTGCCCTCCCCTGGATACTTTCTGACTTCTTAACAGCTTTCCTTTCTGTGGTGCCCAGAACTGACCACAACACTCCAGGTGTGTCAGTCCAGGCAGAGACCAGTGGGACTACCTTCCTCTTTCCAGGAAGCTCAACCTCCCTTACTATAGCCTATGATTACCTGCTGGTGCATATTAAGATGAAAGTCCCTTGAAACCCCCCAGATCTTTCTCAAACTGTTAGCTAACCATGCTTCCTATAATGTGAATTTGTGAAATGGATTTTTTTTTTTCCAAATTGAAGTGTTTCCCTTTATATTTGACCCTATTAAATTCCATCTTCCTAGATTCAGTCCAATGCTCTAGGCAGTCTCCAGGGACCTTTTTGGACCCGATTCTGTTGTCGGGTGTGGCAGCTGTCCCTCCTAGCTGGGTGTCAGACTTGGACAGACCATCCAACCACACCTCTGCCTAAGGAGTGCCAATGCAATATTTACAGTGCCCACGATCATGATAAAGACTGTGACTTTAAGTATCGCATGATGTTCGATTGCAAAATAAGTCAGACTCTCCAGATAGAGGATAAAGTTGAAGGATTTATTTAAACATCAGAAAACCAAATCCCAAAACCAGTAAGCTGAAGTACAAAGATATTCAGAAGCCATAATAATGCTGAGAGGCACAGCATCCTTTAGCCTTCCCACAAACTAATACAAGATCAATATTTACTTACAAAACTCTCTATTTCGTTGCCTAAGCTCCTCTGTCCCCAACTGTCTACAACTGTGAGACTAGCTGTCTACCAGCTTCTCTGTGGACTCTGCTTCTCCTCAGCAAACTCCTCCCACTACAGGCTCCATGTGACTACCTTCAGCCTGTCAGGGGGCAGAGTTTATCTTCACAGCAGGGGAGGTCTTCAAACTCCCCCCTAGGTCTATTAAGGGGCAGGGAAGATCTTCAAATTCCCATTCCATTCCCATTCCCATTCCCATTAAAGGCACTGATGCGAAGGTTAAATGGACGAGTGCCACAGGACTGGATGCTGCGCCACTCCAGTAGAGGAGTCCTCCCCAGCTAACATCAAACCACTATGATTGCAAGTAGAGTCCAGATCTTTAGCCACTTCCAAATCCATCTACTGGTATCTTGTCCAGCCCACTTTCCTTCATCTTTTGCACAAGAATAGCATGAAGTGTTTGATCAAAAGTTTTGCCAAAATAGGGATAAACCATATCTAGGATGTTCCTCTGATCAACCAGTTTCATTTTTTGTTTATTTCTTTGGGCTTTGGGAGAGGGAGCTCCCCCAAGGAAGACCTTGGCTCCAACGGACATATCCACATCTTAGAATCTTAGAAAGTGACCTGGGCACTGTGAAGTTAAGTCAAGTTAAGTCACTGAGTAGTAGTCAAGGACACATAGCATGTGGTAGGGGCAGGATTTGAACTCAGGTCTCTTAGACTCCAGTCCACTTCCTATCCACTACTCCAATGGTCATTTATTCCTTTGGGGGTAAGAATGGTCCTCTTTTTAAATGCTAACCTGGGTGAAGGGGGGATGTTCAGACCCTCATTCTTTCCTATAAATCAGAGATTTTGTCCTTAAGTGTCCTTGGTTCAGAATGAGGGCTCCCCCCACTCACCTCCCTCTCCCCTCCCCCAGGCCTAGAATGAGGCAGAGAAAAAGAGCAAAGATGGGAACGGGGGATCAAGAGCAAGGCCAACCTCCAAACCATGCAAGGGTCTATAGTCACTTCCCTCAAGGCTTAGTTCAGACATCATCTGCTCCACCCAGACCTCTCCATGGCGGCCATCATCACCTACCTCTTATAAGCTCAACTGAGGCCACTTCATCCCCATCCCCCACCACTGAGAGAATGGAAGCTTTTTGAGGCTTAGGGACCTTTGGGTTTTCATTTTTATATCCCCAAGGCTAAGCACATTTTGTTTTGAGCTAGACCTGTGATCTTGCTAGCATGGAGACTCCGAGTGAGGAAAGTCCCTCCACACATACAGATGAATACCTGGCCTCTAATTTGTCATCTCAGAGGCCTTGAGAAGATAAACAAATATCAGGGGTAGGACTCAGACCCAGGCCCTCCTAACTCCAAGGCCAGTTTCCTACTCACTTTGCCAAAGTGGATTTCAATCCTTACAATCATTAAGTCAGTCAGCAAACATCTATTAAGCACTAAAGCCCAAGGAATAAAAAGAAAAAGCAAAAAGTCGGTCCCTGCCCTCAGAGAGTTTATATTCTAATGGTACGTGCCACAGAGTCAAGCTTTCCCAGTGCCTGCTAGAGCAGAAGTGGAGGGAACTGGGCAGAAGAGAGAGGGCAAAGTCCGGAGAGAGAAGGACCAGTCACCATGCAAAGGTCACCCACACAAGCAGATGGACCTGGATAGCTTCTAGTCTCCAAGCAGGCTTGCAGAGCTCTCTGCTGCTGAGATGAGAGTTTGGAGTGTGCAAAGAGCACTGGGTTCAAATCTTGCCTCCAGGTGACAAGTCTCTCAGCCTCACTGTCAAATGAGGGAATCAGACTGGATTGTCTAAAGAGCTTCTTACAGAAGGGCTCAAGTTCAACCTGTAACTCCAGAAGACTGCTCTCAAAGACCTCTAAGGATGGGGAACTCACTATCTTCCCAGGCAGCCCATTCCCCTTGGGGTCAGTGCTAAGCATCTGCTCCTCAGCCCTCACTGCTTCTAGCTCTGTTCTTTCCTTCTTCCTCACAAAAACTCAACTAGCACGTCCCCACTAAGCCTTCCCTTCTCCAGACTAAACAGCCGTGTCCTGCAGCCAAGCCTTATATGGCCCAGCCTCCCTCCTCTGGACAGTCTCCAGTCGGTCAGTGGCCTTTCTGCAGGACGGATGGTGGCTCCCAGAGCCGGGCTTAAGGAGCCAGATGGAGAGGTGAGAGCAGATTCCATTCCTTCTAGCCCCAACATTCTCTGACAGTCAGGAAGACCCACAGGAGTGCACAAGCTGCCTCCCCTCCTCCCTCCTCTTCCCCTCTCTCTCACCAGCACTTTCCCAAAGGCTGCCCATTGCCTGCTGCCAGCTCACAGCTGTCCGGCCCTCCTCTGAGCTCCTGGGGGCAGTCACAGAGGACGTCCCAGAAATGTGCTCCGTCCTTCCCTCCAGGCTTGTTGTCACAATAGCTAGGGCTTACCTGGCTACCTGAGGATGGCCAAGGGATCTACAATCATCTCATCTGATCCTCACAACAAGCTTGGGGGGTAGGTTATATTATTACCCCGTTTTGCAGATGAGGAAGCTGAGGCAAATAGAGGTTAAGTCTCAGAGGTAGAAAGTGTCTGAGGCTGGATTTGAACTCAGGTTTTCCTGGCTCCAGGCGCAGCACACTATATACTGTGGCACCACCTAGTTGCCTCATTTACCACCTGCTTCCTCACCCCCTAGATCTTAAGCTTTCTTGAAGATCAAAGGACCCTGGAGCCATCCGTCCCTCTAGTCCAGCTGCCTCATTATGCAGATGTGGAAACTGAGGCTTATGGAGGTTAAGGTGACTGCCGAGGTCCCACAGGTAGTCAATGAAATGTGTGGGATTCAAATCCAGAACCACTGACTCCACATTCAGCATTCAGTCTTTCCGCCACCTCTGAGAGAGAAGAGACCCTATACTCCCATTTTCCTCACAGCACATAGGCGTGGGGGTGTTGTAGAATTCAATATGTAACCTAGAAGCTTCAAATGTTAAATCTGGAAGGGGCCTTAGAAGTCATCCAGCCCCATCTCCTTAGCTCACAAAAGAAGGGGCTGCCTGTGCATAGCTGTGGCCTGGCCAATGCTGGGACCCAGCAGGCTGGGCTTCACTTGGCTGCAATATCTTTTCCACCAGGGGAAGAGCGATTCAAGGGAGACTCTTTAGCAGACATGCGGGAGAGAGTGCAGAGGAGAGGTTTTCATGTGGGGAGGGGGCGAGGGGGGTGAGGATGCTCGAGCCGCTCACCTTCAGTAGAGAGGTGGGGAACTAGGGGTGTGCAATGAGGCATCCCCGCGCTGTCCACCCTGGACCACTTTGGTTTGCTTTGGGGGGGTGCGAGGGGGCTGAGTCATTGGGAAATGCCGAAGGTAGAGAGAATTACATCCATAAAATATTATTTAAAAAGAAGAGGAAACTGAAAGGAAGCCGAACAGCCAGCCTCATAATTCTAGGCCCCACTTCCCCCCCTCCCGACTTTCATTGGTGTGGGGGAAGGATGATGAGTAATCCCTCCCGCTCGTGAAGGCTCAGTTTAAAAGGGGGGCCTGGGGCCACAGAGAGGCCTCACTGCCTTGAGGCATGCACGCAAAAGGAGTCAGAAGAGAAACTCAAACTCGGGGCCATCCTACTCAACCCAAATAGAGTGTCAAAGGGGCAGCTAGGTGGCACAGTGAGTAGAGCACCAGTTCTGGAGTCAGGAGAACCTGAGTTCAAATCCGACCTCAGACACTTGACACGTTTACTAGCTGTATGACCTTGGGCAAATCATTTAACCTCAATTGCCTTGCCAAAACAAAAAGAAAGAGTGTTGAATGTGGAGTCTACCACTATTTACTCAGTGCAGTACTTTGTGAGACTCAGTTTCCCCTGCCCTAAAATGGGAATAATAATGTCTGTCCTGCTTAATTGACAGACTTGTTGTTGTTCAGCCTTTTTTTTTTTTGGTCCTGTCTGACTCTTTGTGACCCCATTAGGGGTTTTCTTGGCAGAGATCCTGGAGTGATTTGCCATTTCCTCCTCTAGATTATTTTACAGATGAGGAAACTGAGGTAAACAGGCTAAAGTGACTTTCCCAGGGTCATGCAGCCTTGAGAACATGACTTTGTTGTGTGTGTGAGCTCCTTGAGAGCAGGCCTGTCTCACTTCTGTGGTTGTCTCCCCAGAACCCCCGAAGGCACCAGGTACAAAGCAGGCCCTTGGTAAGTGCTCGGTGACATCTGATCCGACTGTGCTGGTAAATGTTTAACATCCAGCTACGCAGGGGGAAAGAAAACAACCAAATGTGCCAAGACACACTTTCTGATTTAATCTGCATTATTGACATGTTCTTCATCACTGTCTTAAGTCTGGACAATTAACAGAACAGTGAATCAAGCCCTGACGTGGCATGTGTGCTGATTTCTGGGCTATAAAGGCTCACACAGAATTTAACAAGTGGCTCTCCTTGAGAATTTAACAAGTGGCTCTCCTGGCGCGCGCGCGCACACACACGCACACACAC
>CM053586.1:8719749-8734806 GCA_028646515.1 Pseudochirops corinnae | reverse complement strand
TTAAGTGACTTTAACCAACTATGGAGCTCATTGAATGCCAACGGTGGGATTGGGACCCCAAAGCTGCCTCAGTCGTCGGACTCTGGGGGAGATCCAGAAAGACAGGGTGTGCTTCTCACGTAAATAGTAAGTCACAGACTTGTCCTCGTGTTCCTTCTCCTGTGCTCCTTTAGTCACAAGGCCAGACATCCAGACTTGAAAGGATCCTAACAGGTCTAAACCCTCATTTTATAGATGAGGAAATTGAGGGAAAGTGATTGATCTTGTGATAAGAATCCCAGGCAGGATTTGAATCCAGACCCTGTGACTCCCAAAGCAGCATTCCTTCCACTATACTGGGCACACTGGCACCCTAAGAGCCCCAGGGTCCAGAGTGACAGTCCAGGCACAGAATCTCAGACCTAGGTCTGGAAGGCACTCCCTTTCATTTCACAGAGGAAGAAAGTGAGGCAGGATTCAAACCCAGGATCTCAGGCTCCAGATACTACCTGCCCGACTGTCCTAGAAACTAAGGGAAGAAAATGTCTCCCCTATATCTGGGAAGATTTTTACCAAGGCTGGGAGTGAAACCTAACCTCCTCAGAAATCTCAGTTTAGCTCATTCTCTGGTTTTTCCATTAACTGAGGTCATACAGAATTCCCAGTAATCGCTACCATGTAGATAGCATTTCATTTGATGCTCACAACAACCCTGAGAGGGAGAGAGGTGCTGTTATCTCCATTTTACACAGGAGGAAACTGAGGCTGAAGGCAGTTAAGTGACTTACCCAGGGTCACGTAGTCCAATGTCTGAGGCAGGATTTGAACTCAGGTCTTCCTGACTCTAAGTCTTTCAGCCCTAGCCACCTTTGCTGCCTCCATTGGCAAGCTCAAAGAATGCTCTTTTTCCTTAAAAAAGTCTCAGCGGGGCTCCTCTTGTCCATTTCAAAACTCCTCTCCCATAATTTACGAAATTCTTGGATTTATATACTTCCCCTCCCCCCACTCGCTCAAACCAGGAATTATTGCCCTTATAGCTTAAGAACTGCTATTCCTGCTACGCACCTGTAGGGCCACCTTGCACACTCGTTTGCACTCATTCCTCCCCCACCCCAAGTTGCCGGTGCCCCCTAGAGTCCCTATGGGCCGTCCGGGATACTTGCCAATGTGATCCGTGGTGGGGAGACAGAGGCGCTGGTAAACCCACTAGGGGACGGAGGGTTCCCTTCCTGTTTCTCTCTTCTCGCCCAGCTCAACTGTGGCCAAGGCTGTGTGCTCCCCTCGCTCTTCTTACGCTTTCTCAGTCTCAGCTATGAGTTCCTTCCTCCCTGACTCAGTCCCAGTTCCCAGGACTGGGCGGAGCTTCCTGGGGGCTCTGTGCCGCAGCCCGGCTAGGTCCTTTCTCAATTTCCCCTAGGGTGGGAGTGTTTCTCTTTGACCCTCAAAGGCCCTTCTTCCCTTTTCACAGAAAGGTTGCAGACTGTGGCCAAAGTGAGGGAAATGCCCCACTGGCAAAGGAGAAGGCTATCACATCGTCTGGGGATTCCTGCTGCCCCGGATTCGACACTTCCTTCTCAGCGTCAGAAAGGGGAGAGTCTGACTGAGGTTGGGAGTACAGCAGCCCAGCTCCAACACAGGCTAGCTGTGTGATCATGGGGAGATCCCTTGCCCTCCCTGGACCTCAGTTAAACCAGGGGTCTGGGCTGGGTAACCTTTAGCTCCCATGATCTTCTCCCCTCCCAAGCCTCTCCTTTAGGGGAGGGAGGAAGGGGAGAGAGCAGGCAGTTGGGTGGGGACACCTCCCTGGGCACTAACAGCTCTTAGTTCTTCAGCTCCTTTCTGCTCTCAGAAAATGTCAAGCCAGCCAAGGAGTACCGAGTCTCCCTGCGTCCAATCCAACACCATTTAAAAAGCGGTGCTGTTGATAACTACTCGCCTGCTCCAGCAAGGGATTCCCCAGGGAGACAGCCTCAGATTGCTCCTGAAGCTCCTATTTGTGAGCAAGTGGGAATGATTAACTGGCAAAAAGCGAGCCTTGGGGAGATGGGGACTGGCAGGAGCAGTTGCCCTATTAGGACCAACCTGGCAGCTTCCTACTCTGCCCTCCCCTTCCACTGTGCCCTCTGGAACCTCCCAGCTCCCACATTAACAAATTGTCCAACATATTAATCCTCTTCTTCTCATAATCCTTCTAGCTTCTTGCATCCATGGAACCCTAACTGTCCCCACAAAAGACCTTGCCTCCCTGACCATCCCCTCCAGAACCTGATACACATACTCTCCTGCCCACCCCCCAGTACTATCGCTCTCCCTTTTACTGCCAAATCTTTCCCTCTGTTGCCAGCTTCTCACCCTCTGAGGTTCACTCCTGTCTGTATTCTAACTCTTTACAGAAAGCCTCTACTTGTCCCCAGGCCATTGTCCCTCTGTTCTCAAGATTTTCAGGATCTAATTCACAGGCTTTTCCTTCACTCCACCCCTACCCTTTATCCTCATTCTTCCTGACTTCAGTATACAGAGGGGCATAGATGTCAGCCAATCCAAACCCGTTCCACCGCAAGCCTATTTTGCTTTGTTTTGAGATTTGTCAGCTGGCTGTGTATGGGAGGTGAGGGGATGAGGGGAGGGGAGGATAATGGGAAGATTATGAACCTGGGAGGCTTCTACAGAAACAGGGAAAGGAGATGGTGTAGGGGAAAGAGAATGGATTCAGTTTGGAGTATATTGAGTTGGAGAGGACTCTGGGCCATCCAGTCGAAACTGTCCAATAGGCACCTGCTGAGGTCGGAATGAAGCCTGGGGAGACGCTGGGACTGTATACATTGAGTTGAGAACAGATTTGCACAGAAATGACAGTTGTGCTCCTGCAGAGGTCACCGGAAGGAGACAGAACAGAGAGAGGAGAAGAGAAACCAGAACAGAATTCTGGAGAACACCTAGAAGGGACGTGACATGGATGATGAACCCATAAAGGAGACTGAGAAGGAGCAGGCAGCCAGCTAGAGGCTGGGCCAGAAAAGAGCAGCCCAGAGTGGAGAAAGTAACCAGGGGTAGATGGTGGGTCACAGAGCACCAGGACTGTTCGGTTTGGCAGAGAGGTGGAGAAAAGACCATCACATTTGGCAATTAAAAGATCAAAACAATCTCCTCCTTCTCCTTGTCTGCCCTTCTCATGTGTGAAGACAGTGAAATCATATTTGCCTTCAGAAGGAAGCACCATCCTTGCTAAAGAAAAAGAATGGACCTGGGATTCCTCGGATGGAGTGAGCTCCTGGTGAAGAGCCCCAAGTCGGTGAAGTGGTCCCCTCATGATCACACAGCTAGTGTTTGAGGTAAGATTGGAACCCAGGGCTTGGGTGACTTGCCAAATGTTCTTTCCAACACAAACAAAGCTGCTTGGTGCCTTTTTACTGGGAGCTGGTCTTTAGTACACACATTCACATACACACACACACACACATTCACACTCATACACACACACATACTCATAATCTCTCATGCACATTCATATATATGCACATTTATACAGATTCACACACTTTCACAATATATTCACACACTTTTGCCCCTATTTACACACATTCACACATATATACACACTCACAGACCCATTCACATATACTCACACAATATACTCATGCACTTTCACATTCACACACATTCACAAACACACACATACACACACACACACTCGACCATACTCAGATGCACACACATATATGCTATCATGCTCATTTTAATCCACCCCTTCCCCTCCACCTAGAGACGCAAACATGCTACAGGTTCCAGGCACCCAGCTCCTCTATTGCTCCTATAAGGCTGGGCACTTACGTAAGTACTTCAAGGAAATGATTTACATGGTTCCTATAAAACAGTATCAGATGTCTCTCATCTCTGGGAGCCGGTGACAAGTGGGAGGCTCACATTCCAAACCACAGATCACATTTCAGATTATTTTATTTAATCTAGGCACTGATCTTACAAGCTCAAGAAGAAATTGGGGCTTGGATTTCCCATCTCCAATAGCTGCTTTGGAAGGCCCTGGTAGGTGTTAGAGAGCCTTAAGGGCTGTCCTCCCTTCCTTCCTGAGCCTTGGCTCCCATGGTCCAGGAGGACTGTAATTGATTCTGAGCCTCTTTACTCCTTGGACTCTGCCAGAACTTGAGAAAGACCCTCCCTTCACCCATATCCATCCATCCATCCATCCATCCATCCATCCATCCATCATCTATCCATCTATCCATCCTCCACGCAGCTACCAGAGGGATTTTCCTGAAACCCAGATCTGACCCTGTCATTCTTTGATCAACCAACTCCAGTGGCTCCTTGTCTTCAATACCGAATATAAATATTGAAATCTCTTTGCAAGAGGGTCCTTTCTGCCCTTCCCCCCACCCCCAGCCTCCTTCCTCATTTGTGCCCTCCCAACACTGTGCTCTGGAACCACAAGTCACGTATGATTGCACCTGTGACCATTAAGGCCCCTTTCAGCTCTAAATCTACACTCCCAGGGAGATCTGGCCAATGCAGAAAGCCAGTCCACCCTTCTGGCTTGGCCCCTTAGTTCTCCAGGGGATGTTACTCCCCCCAAACTTCTTCCCTTCCTCCTCAAAGGCCAAGTTATCCTGACATTTTGTCCAGGCCAGCACCAGTGAACCACTCTCCTTTACCTTGGATAAAGCTTAAGGCTGAAATCCAGCTCCCGCAGACCAGCTCCAGGATGCTCTAGAGGCCCTGTTATCTTAGACTCAGAGGGTCAGGTGGGCCTCGCATCATCTCTTCAGCAGCCTTCACACTTTTGATGCCGGGCCACCCAAATACCCAGGCTCTGAAGACGAAATAGCCTCGGATGCTTCCTCCCCTGGAACATTTCTCTCCTCAAAGCCAACCCAGGCATGGAGAAAGAGCCCAGAGGAGCCAAAAGAGGAGGAAATTAATCCAGAAGGGGAAGAAAACTGACCTTGCTGGAAGAAGAGAGAAGAACTGAGAACAAGAAATTAAAGCAAAAATAAAACCAAGATGACTTTTCGGTTGGCCAAAGTCCATCCCGAAGCTTATAGGTCATGCTTTATAGGCAGCCAATCTTGAGTTTATCCGGAAAAGCCAAGCCCAACTGCTGGCGTGTCCTAGCACCTGCAGGGCCCCCAGGAGCTGGGAGGCCAGCGCTACTCTGGCCTCAGCCCCTCGACCAAGGGTCATTTTCAGGAGCCCCACCGGAGACCAGGCCAACTCTCCAATGCAATGGACTTCATTGGGTATGGGTTTATCTGCCACTTTCTCTGGACATTCAAGGACCGCCCTGCCCCCATCTCTCCTCCCACTTTCAGTGCTGAGAAAGAGGTTGAGAGGATCACAGATCCAGAGCTGGGTAGGACCCTCAGAGCCCACCTTGGCCAACTCCTGCTTTTGCATGGGCTCGGAGTTCTAGGCATTGCACTAATTAGCTGCCCTAGCTCTCCTTGGGCTGCCAAGGTCTGCTCCTCTCCATACATGTGTTTTTAAAAGAGTGTATGTCTATGTTTACTCCGAGGTGCCCCCAAATTTTCTCAGACTTCTAGATTGGGTGTTGCCTACCAATGGGGCAAGTATTTGCTTGACCCCATGTCCAGTGGCCAAAGCAGGAAGGGGTTAGGGTTGGAGTGGATGGGCGTAGGAGTCATGTTGCTCTAGAGATCTCTAAGCCTGGACCCTACAAACCCCTGGCCCCCCCCCGCAGCCTCACTCTAGGGTGTAGCCAATTTCCAACACTCCTCTTCTGGCTGGATTAGAAACACTTATACAGACTTTCTGTGTGTGGCCCAGATTTTGACGCCTAGCTTACGGATCATTAATATGTAGATACATCATTACCTGCTTTATCTGCCATTTCTGGCTTTCTGGATTGTCTCAAAAGAGCCAAATCCCCGCCCCCAGAGCCAGTCCCAGCAGGGGCCACTCCTGCTGCCTTCCAGACCTGTAGCTCCTCCCTCTGGGTGGAAGAACAAACATCTCACCCTGTCCCCAGAGCCAGGTAACCTCCCTCCCCACCCCCACCCGGCCTAAAACCCTTGGGTGGCAGAACTGTCTCAACCCAGCGTTTAGTAGGTGTTAATCAATGTTTATGGACAAAAGACTGCTGTAAAATGGAATCTTTGGACTAGATGACCTTTAAGAACCTTCCAGCTCTGACTGGGGTATCCTATGACTCCAGAGGACAAGAGTGAAGCAAACCTCCTTTTTCTTGGCAAGGAGGCAGGGGACCACAGGTGCAGAATGAGGCATATATTGTCCAAATAGCCAACGTGTTTGTCTGCTTTAAAGTACTTTGTTGCAAGGTAGAGTCCTAGGAAGCAAAAAGAAAAAAGGAAGGCACCTGCGTGAGCAGTAGACCTGGGTTCAGATCCTGACTGTGACCATGGAACATAGACCACTTAGCCCTTATGAGCTTCTGGAGACAAGACCAGTCAGTGAGTGGCACCAACATCACCGAATTCTTGTAAGGTTCATACAAAATGGTCTTTCTAATGCCCTTTGTAAGCCTTGAGAGCTGACATGTCTTTGTGTGGCATTTCCAAGGGTGGCATGGTTCACTGGATGGCATGCCAGTCTCAGAGTCGGGAGGACCTGCCTCCGACACTTACTGGCTGCACAATCCTGCCCTCCTCCTAGCCTCCACCAGGCAGCTCACTGAGACTACAAGTTTGGAGAGGAGACATTGATATGTACTGGCGGAGGGAGTGTGCTCATAGGGATTTCCCCATCTCAATGGAATCACAGGTTTAGTCCATGGATCCCTTCCGCTTTGTGGAGAGAAAGCTAAATAGAAGCTGGAGACTTGCATGCCCCTTCAGGTCTCTGCAAAGTGATGCTTTTTCCACTTGGTAAAACGCTGACCGCATTACAGCCGATTTTTCTGAAAGATAAGGAAGTCATGCTCATTGCTGCCTCGGAATGCCTGTGTGAGGTGAGCCAGGGCCCTGCTCTCTGCTCCAAGGCAGCTTTAGCAGGCTGCCCCGGGCTCTACTGCAGAAAGCCAAGCCTGAGCTAGCTGGGCAAACCCTCGAGGTCAAAGGCCTCGAGGCAGAGACTGACAACATGCAGCCTGGGTTAGCCATCGCTGGCCCTGCAACAAACCACAGTTCAAAAAGCACATTCCTCTTTGCAAGATGAGACAGCTTCTTTAGTGTCATTTCTATTGCTAAAATTATGTCCATGTCTGATGTTGAACCCTCTGAAGTCAATGAGCCATATCCAGGGCAGGACAACTGGGGATTTGTCCTAGGGTGCTAACTTCTGAGGGCACCAACAGGACCTGGCGAGCAGGAAGAAAATTAGAATGAGAAAGTGGCTCTTCCCTGCCCTGGTTACCTCCCAGGTGAGCACCTCCCTGGCACCACGTCTCCCTGAGTGTCCCGGGGAGCACTCATTTCATGTCGCTCATTCCAGGCAGGGTTTGTGCTCTCGTTTAGAAAATTCCTAGTTGTGGTTCTGTCACTCCACCCGTTTGAATAAATAAACACAGTGGCTTCCTGTGGCTGCCAGGATTAAATACAGTCTCTGTTTAGCTTTAGAGCTTTTCACAATTTGGGGGCAGCCTACCTTTTCAGCGCAGTTGAATATCCCTCCTCCTCCTGCCCTTCACACAGGACACTGCCCTGCTCTGGCCCCCAGGCTTAGAGTGTACTCTCTCCCACCTTAACCTTGTGGAAATTCTCTTCCTTCTGGGGCAGCTAGGTGGTGCAGTGGTTAGAGCACCAGCCTGCAGACAGGAGGACCTGAGTTCAAATTTGACCTCGGACACTTACTAGCTACATGACTCTGGCTAAGTTGCTTCACCCCGATTTCCTCCCCCACCCCCTAAAAAAATCTCTTCCTTCAAGACAAAATTCAACTATCACCTTCTCTCCGAGGTCTTTCTTCATCTTCCTTTCCTAACTGCGTTACGCTTATTTGTAATAAGTCTCTTCGTATTTATTCTGCATATACTTACATGTCTTTGTCATATCTCCCTGAGGGAGGGGCTGTCTTATTCTTATTCTTAGTGCCTAGATCCCCAGCACCTAAATGGCGGACAATCTTTGGGGAAAGTCTCCTCTGTAAGTCATCTGGAAAGGCCCCATCCATGGTCCTTAGGGTACAGCAGCAAAGCCAGTGGAAGGTCTTCTCTAGTGTCTCTCTATTGATAAACAGATCCATTTCTGATGCTGAACCAGTGCCAAGACTTTCTCTTCTGGGCTTTCCGGGGTCTTCTTTTCTGAATACATGTGGCAGCCATTTCTGATTGTTATGGTACTTGAAGAAAGGAAGGGGTCAAGTTTAACACCTGCAAAAGTTGTTAACCAGGTGATAAATGTACCAGGGCAGATTGCCCAAATGTTGGCTGCCAGGACAGGGCTGGATGTGGGACCACAGCTCTGGGTGTCACCAATATTCCTGGGTCCTGGGATCAGAGTCCTGGACTGTCTTCAACTGGTAAAGACACTGAGCAGGAGCTGGTAGTTTATAGTGGTTTGTCTTAACAGGCACATGCTGCCTCCTGTCTCTACCTTGGGTGCTTTACTGCCTTAGCCAGCATGTTGGCTAGCAGGCAGTAGGGATAGCTGGCCCCATCTTCCCTGGGATTATTGCCTGGGATGATGGCTGTACAGGTCAGGCTGAGACAACGCTAGTGGTCTAGTAGACAATGCAATCCCTGAGGCTCTTGAGTTTGCCCCTCAGTGATGGAGAACAGACTTTCTCCTTAGGCATCTCAGGTCACTTTGGGACAGCTGTCAGCATTAGGAAGTCTTTCACTGAGTTAAAGCCTCAACTATGCAGCTTCTACCTAACATGCAAAGTCAATAAAGTAATGGTAATTCATGGCTAGGCAATGGTGGGTATGCATATGCAAGCAGAACTGTACTCCCTAGGAGGTTGGAGCATAAGCATTGGGGATGTTGTGAGTATGAGGAGATGTGGATATGGCAGAGCAGTGGGGCCCTAGGGTCCTCTAGGGCCATGTAGACAGTCAGGGCTAGTTGTCAGGCAGGAATCTGTGGGGGGGAGGGGGTTTAGGATGGGAGGAGGGAGGGAGTCAGGGATGCAGGGGTGGGTGGGGGGCTCCTCTCCAGACCAGGATGGGGAAGCAGAGAATGGAAATGCATGCATTGGGCCAATGTTTCTAGATTTTTTTAGAATTCATGATTAAAAACAATTCTAGATATTTAGAATGAAACTTTGAATGAATTTAGAATGTTCAGAATGTTTCTAATGTTCCAATTAAATGCTTTTGCTGTTTCTATGGTGTTGTTTGCTTAGGGGGCCTGTTCACAAGCCTTGTATTGAATGGGATGTTGCAAAATAAAATCCTCAGACATAGAGGATGATAAACAGAGGTGGGAGGAAACTCAGAGGCGTCTGCATCCACACATGAAGTTACCATAGCACCTGGGTCACGGCTGCCAAGGCAAGAGTAACTTCAGCTTCCGAAAGATGTCTTTGGGCCAGTCAGCACTGATCCCTCACAGTAATGACTGATGATTTCCAGAGCTCCCCAGCATTGGGTTAGAGTGGGGACTTGGGCTCATGGGGGAGTTCACCAGAAAAGACCTCCCATAAACATGAAGCCAAGACTCTGAGCAGCCAACACTGTTGGTCTATGAGTACCATTGTACGCGGAATGATGGCTAAGGGAAAAGGGTCTCCAGGCACCATGAGGAGGGGAAGAGATTTTAGTAGGAATAGGGACATCCCATTGGATCTTTTGCCTCCTGTATTCCCAGAGCTTAGCAGTGTCTGGCACCTAGTAGGTATTTAATAGATGTTTACTGATTGAGTAGGAGGGAGGCACATGTGGCCTCAGGAGCTCATTTAAATTCCAACTTAATTCTTTCCCATGTGACCTGCTCTGTGGGCCACAGTTTTCTCCTGTGGGAAATTGGGGTTGATTTGCAGGTTCCCTTCCAGCTCAGCCCCAGAGAGCTCCCCATGGTTGCCTCTCCTGCTCTCTTTAGGGACCATGATTCTTTTGCCGTCTCTCTCTGCCCTTTACTAGAGAGAATGAGTAAGCAAACTCCTGACCTAGGCTTATCCAGGTATTTTCTCACTTGGTCCATACAACAACCCTATGAGGTAGGTGCTGTCACGTACAGATGCACAAAGTGAGGCTGGTTAAGTGACTGGCGCAGGAGCACACAAGTAAGAAATGGGGTTTGAATTCTGGTTTTCCTGCCATCAATTCAATACTATTCACTGCAGCAAACTCCCTTGCAAGCTTCTGCTTAACTTTAGCTCCACCTCTGCTTATAGAGACACATCCTCCGCTGGCCAAGCTGTGTTAAGGTGTTAAAAAAAAAAAAAAAACCATCACACTATGCCAGACAAGAGATTTAGACTAGGTTGGCAGTGCCATCTGGTGGCAATATTACAAATTACACTCTTCACTCCAGCATGTGCCTGTCCTTCAATGTCCTTGAGAGAATGGTTCCCGAGTTTAAAACTTACATTAACCTCATTAGCCCCTTCATTTTACCTGTGGGAAAACCAGGTAAGAGGGTAAGTCACTTGCCCAAGGTCACACGAATAAAAAGTGGCAGGGCCACCGTCCTTCACCTGCAGAGCCTGGGGTCATTCCACAGTACCTCATCTGTAAAATGGGTTGGACCAGATGAACTTTCTTCTTCCGCTACGTGTCCCAGTGGATAGAGCTCTGGGGCTGGAGTCAGGAGGACTCGAGTTCAAATTCAGCCTTAGGCACTTACTAGCTGTATGTATGGACCTTTATCTGCTTGGGTTTCCGATGGATAATAACAACCTCCTCATAGGGCTGTTGTGAAAATCAGATGAGATCACATTTGTAAAGTGCTTAGCCGGGTGCCTATCATATAGTGGGAACTTAATAAATGCGTGTTCTCTTCCCCTTCCCCAGTCCCAGACTCCCCTAAGCAAACCTAGGTTCCCACCGCCATATGCTTGTAACTCCCGTTACTCTTGGGGAGAAAGGAAGAAGAGAAAAACCCACAACCTCACGCCCTATGGCCCCAGCCCAAGTCCAAGGAAGAGCCAGTGGGGGACTGAGTGATGGGCTTAGAAGAGCTTCCTACCACTCTTACAGTCTACCTAGGGAATGGCCTTCCTGACGTAGGTCCCACGGATCTTCAAGAGAGCCAGGGAACCAAGCTGAAGGGCCATCTCACCAGCAGGGGCCAGCAAACATGCCCAGCTCCAGAGAAAGAGCTTCAGCCCACCCTTCCTCAAGCAGCTGGTTATAACAAATTATGGAAGGATTCTCTAGTGGATTACCACTAGAGTTCTTTCTCTTTGACCCTGTTTTAATCAATATTACTAGTGACCAGGGAGAAATACTGTTTGTCCTTTATTTTTGAAGAGGACCAATGACATCACAATGTGACAATGATGTCTTGAATTGTTCATGAGTTAGATTTAAATGAGGCAGAATTATACAAAGTCATCAATCAGCCTCACTCTCTCTTCCTGAGTCATCAGAGTCCAGTGGCAGAACAGAAGTCATTGGCAAGGGATACAGTGGATGACCTTGGCATCCTCGATGACTGACCAAGCTCTCAGCACTCCACAGCACCTGCTTCAGTCATTGACCGAATGACCATTCCAATGGCTCCATGGCCCTTGGAACAAATTGTTCTCATCTGCCCATTCCACCAGGGTAAGTCTTCACATGCTTGGGGTAGACATCCCCCTACCTCATCTGTGGATCTGAGACCCATTCTGCTGGGGGAAGTATTTGCATGCTATTTGAGGAAGAGTAGGACCCTTCTGGGAGCCTCAAATAATATACCATGTGTATGAATTTCCTATTTAAAGAAGGTCTGGGAGGAGCTGTGAGGGATTGGGTTTGAAGTCAGAGAACCTGGGTTCAAATCCCAGCTCTGTTGGACAAACCTCACTCATGGGTCTCACTTTTCATACCTGTAAAATGAATATCATGGATGAGAGCACCTTGAAGATCTTTCTTACCTTCTGATCAATGATCTGATATTCCCTGATTCTTCTATATCAGATACATGGTATGCTGGAGAGAACACTGACTCTGCTCTCAGTAGACCTGAGTTTAAATCCTGCCTCTGACACTCACTTTCTGCATGACCCTGACCAAACAATCATCGAGGATGTATTGAGCTCTCGTTTTGGGCGAGGCCCTGGGGAGACAAGCACAATGAGGGAAATCCCCCCAATGGGCCAGGAGTTGGGAGAGGCCCCCAACCTCCCAAGGGTTCACTTTCCTCCTCTGTACAAGGAATTAGACTAGAAGACTTCTGAGGTTCCTTTCTGTTCTGAATCTAGAACCCCAAATCCAATGACACTCATAAAAAGGGAAACTGGGCTCAAGAAGAGCTCCAGGCAGAGGCAGGGGGGTTATGTAGGATATAATAACATGGGAGACTACCTTCCAAGGCTTTTTCTTCAGACAATGAGCAGATGATAATCTACATTCTTGAGGTCTGATTGGCAACCAAGATTCCTCTGAACCCTTAAATTAAAGCTTTCTTGGCATTAATTATCTGCATACCTAGAACTCAGCAACAGCCAAGGAACAGGGAACCCCTTCAAGATAGAAAAATTCAACCAGCTGCCTCAAGCAAGGGATCCCCTACTATACCAGACTGGAGATTTGAAGCAGGTAAGAGGAAAGGGGCCCTGGAAAGCTTGGCATCTCCCTCCTCCTTCAGCAAAAGTAACAAAGTTTGAAAATGGCTTCCAAGCCGAACCAGGGCAGCCTGGGAGCAGAGGTAGATTGGTGGTTGGGGAGCCACCTGTGTGTCGTCTTCCTCCTAGGCTTATGTATGTATCAGCAATTTCCACTTATCCTGTAAGGACTGGTTTTTGTTTGCTTGTCTTGTTTTTTTAAACTAGGAGATTTTGAAGCCTGGCTATTGAATAGAATCCTCAGGAAAGAACGCAGAAATAACCAGGCAAGTACCAAGCCAGTGATCAGGCAATAGGATAATGAAGAGTATTGAATTTGGAGACAGAAAACCTGGGTTCAAACCCCACCTCAGCTGATAACTTGTGATGTGACATTGGGCAAGTCCCCTTGATAGGTCTCAGTTTCCTCATCTGTTAAATCGGGGGTTTGGACCAGAAGAGAGCAGAACTTGGAGTCTGAGGACATGGATTTAGATTCTGGATCTTCCACTTATGTGGTCTTGGAGAAGCAATCTTTTCTTCCTGGGCTTCTGTTTCCTTGTCTGTCCAATAAGGAAGCCGGACTAGGGGAACTCTAAGGTCTATGATGCTCTTCTAGCCCCTGACTCTGGGGCTCTCTCCCAGCCCCTCCAGACTCATCAGCTGGGTCCCCAAGGGTGACTACCTCTTGTCCCTTCATTAGGGTCCTAGGGCTCCCCAGGAGGTGGAGGGGGGGTTTCTAAATATTATTAATTCATGAGCCCCTAACACTGTGCTTCCCCCAATGATTATCGGTTGTTATCAATTAGTCATCCAGCTCAGTTTGCTTTTAGAAGTAAGTATTTGTAGGAGGATACCAAATGGTCCCACAAGCCTGGGTACTCTCTCCTATAAGCACGTACAGAATCCAGAGGAATGTGGGCTCATGCTTGGAGACCACCCATTCAATGAGACAACTCACAAATCCTTGAAGTGCTTTTCTCCTCTTTCTTCTCCTGAAGCTCCCCTTGACCATGGCATAGCTTTCTGCCAGGTTCTCTGTAAAGGCCTTCAGCTGTTTTTTCCTCAGTCACATTTGTCATTGGGTCCCAATACAGATACTTCAGCTAGCCACCGATGCTGTTTGTCCTTTGTTCTTGAAGAGGACCATGACATTGGGGAGATAATGCCATGACATGCAAGTGAATCAGATTGGAGGGAGGGAAGGCTATGCAAAGTCAACAGCCTCACTTTCTCCTCCAGAGCCATCTGGGTCTAGTGGCCAGATATCAATCATGACGCCTGGAAAACATTTAGGATGCTTCAACTAGAAGTATATAAAATAAGTCAGTCCTGGTAATGAAAGGCCAAGGACTAAGGAAGCATCAAAGCAGCTTCCTCCTGTCTACAATCCCCATTTTCAGCCCTTCCCCCCTCTAACCAATCCCACCCCCTAACAGCTGCCAAAATAACCTTCCTATGGCATAGGTCTGGCTGTGTCACTTCCCAGCTTCAAAGTGTTCAGTGGCTCTGGAAAAATAAATTTATAATTTTCATTTTAATCGATATGATATGTGTAATGAATATCCTAATAGTTTTGTTTTCTCAGGAGCTGCCTCTCTGGCTTGGGAGTCAGGGCTCACCATGAAGCACCGTGAAGCTTGAACTGATTAATCAGAATGGACGACGCTCACAGTCGCTGGACCTTAAGTGAAGCAAATCAAAGACTGCAGAACCTGCTGCCATCACAGAACTCTGGTTCTGTGCCCAAGGGGAGGGGATCACAGCCCCCAAGACTTGACTCCAGAATTGTTCTACTGTGTGATTCACAGGCTTCTCCTGGGGAACCACAAAATGACTGTTTGTGATCTACCTTCCCCCATTCGTCCCCACTTGTGATTTAAGTATATAACCTGTGCTTTTGCTTCAGCTAGGAGAACATTCCTCACTCTGAAACTCATTAATTGAACTATTTGATTACTGGCACTCCCGTCCCTAGGCCTGCTCTGTGCTGCTCTGAGCATTCTCAGATTAGAGACTAGTTCAGTAACAGCATCCTGTTAACATGCCCTATTATGTCTAGGGTAAAATACCAGCTCTCTTGGCATCTCAAGTCCTTCACAACATGGCTTCAGTCTGCCTTTTCAGACTTTTCAAATTACTCCCACTCTTACTCTATGTTCTAACCCAACTTGGTCTATTGATGTTCAACAGACTCGGTATTCCATCTCTCACCTCTGTGCCTTTGCCTAGGCTAGTTCCCATGCCTGCCAGGCCCACTGTCTCACCTCTGTCTCTAAGGATTCCTGGCTTCCTTCAAGGCTGAGCTTGAACACCACTGTTATGGGAATCTGAAGATCTTCCCTGCCCCTAGGCCCCTTGCTAAAGTGGCTACGTGACTCTGAGGACCCTTGGATATTTGAAAGTATACTCTGTTCCCTAATAGGCTGAATGTGGTCATGTGGAGCCTGTGGCGCC
>CM053586.1:8701475-8719249 GCA_028646515.1 Pseudochirops corinnae | reverse complement strand
TGCATTGTTGGTGGAGCTGTGAACTGATACAACCGTTCTGGAGAGCAATCTGGAACTGTGCCCAAAGGGCTATAAATAATTGCATACCCTTTGACCCAGTAATACCACTTCTGGGGTTGTATCCCAAACAGATCATAGAAGTGGGAGGAAGACCCATATGTACAAAAATATTTATTGCAGCTCTCTTTGTGGTGGCAAAAAACTGGAAATTAAGGGGATGGCCATCAATTGGGGAGTGGCTGAACAAGTTGTAGTATATGAATGTAATGGAATACTATTGTGCCTTAAGAAATGGGGAGGAGACAGTCTTCATATTCACCTGGAAAGGCTTATGCAAACTGATGCTAAGTGAGAAGAACAGAACCAGGAAAAATTTGTACACAATCACAAACACAATGTATGTGTGACGACCAACTTTGATAAACTGGACTCTTCTCAGCAACGCACAGGTATAGACAACGCTACAAGTCTCAGGATGGAAGGAGATGTCCACATTCAGAGAAAGATCTAGAAAGAACAGAGTTTAAATGGAGACTGAAGCAATCTACACGCTAGCGTTCTTTTCCATGTTTGGTTTTCTTTCCTTTTTCCCATTGTTCACTCCATCGGTTACAACCCTTCTATACAACCAGACTAATGTCCAGTGTGAAAGTATTTGCAGATCCTGTACTTGATTGTATGCTGCCATGGGACTATGGAACTGAATTTTGTAAACTAAAAGTAAATAAACAAATCAATTTTTAAAAAAAATTTGGATACTTTACACAAATCATGCAGTCCCACATTTCCTTTCCCTCCTACCCTTGGGACTTCATCTGCAGCCCCACGTTCCTCTGGCCAGGCTGCTGAGGCTTTCCATCTGAAGTGATTGAGGGCCAGGTTAAAGGTTTTATTTTGTTATCCCACCCAAGGCCAATCATCAGGTGAAAATGGTTCTGAGTAACTGACTGGAGAACTGAGAATTGGCTAGAAAAGAGATGGAAATCCCTTCCTTCAACTCCAGGAGGCCCCAGGCCCATGAGCCTTTGCCCACACTAGAGAACGTGGGCCCCAGAAGGGGGTTCAGTGGGGCAGGGGAGTGTGGGGGAGACAATGAGAAGTGCTTCCAACAAGGTAATCACTGGCAGAGACAGGAGAGGGTGGCAGAAGGGGGTCAGCCTGCGCTGCCTCAGTCTGAGGCTACATCGGCTTTCTTTTGTCCCTCTTCCTCCATCCTCCCCTTCTCTCCTCCCTTTCCTCCCTCCATTCCTGCCTCTCCTTCCTTCCTTATTTTCTTTTTCTTCTCTTCCTTTCTCTATGTCTTTCCTTTTCTTCATCTTGATCTTTGTGGAGATGAGCTCAGTCACAGAGGCCTGGAGCTGAAAAGGGCATCCCTAACCAGATAGTCCAGGGGAGGCCACATGTGCCAATATTTGAAGTAGCTGAGACTGCTTCTTTGGCTCTCTCTGCTCTGCCCCCCCAACTCCAGCAGTTCCCAGCCTCCCCCAGGCAGCCTTAAGCTTAGGCTGTCCCTGAACTGAACGAGAGAAGGGCTGAAGGGGAGGGTGGATGTCATGAGCTCATTCCTCAATGATCTCACTTCTGAGGAGTTGACAACCCAGATGAATCCAACCCAGGGCTCAAGCTTCTTTGGCTTTCCCCGTCCCAAGGCAGGTGGCTGGATCTATGAACAGGCAAGGGGTGCTGCTTCTGCTCCAGGCCAGGAAACAAAACGGCCTGAACCCATGGAAAAGTACCTGGCCCTGGCTCCATGCCTGCCCCAGAACAAAATGTAGTCTGTGGCTTGGATCTTATGGCGCTGAACTCAAACCCCAAGGGGTTAATGATCCCCGGGATTTCCAGGGCCCAAGAAGAATGTGTGAATGCCAGCTCTAACAATGCAGGGAAGCTGAGCCACAGGAACACATTGGGGGCATTGTTTACACTGCTGCCTTTCCCTGCCCAGTTTCTGAAGCAGAGCTTTTCTTTCCCTACAAACCTTTCCTGACATTCCCCTGGTTCTGTTCTCCTCTCAGAAGTTTGAGGTTATAGATTTAGAGCTAAAAGGGGCCTTAGAAATCCATTGTTTTACAGATCAGCCGGCTGAGACCCAAGAAGCTTAAGGGGCTGAGGTGTTAAATTCCAGAAGTGGGATTTGAATTCAGATCCTCAAAGTCCCAAGCCGGTGCTGGAAGGAACCTTAGCCCAGCCTCCTCATTTAACAAGTGACTCAAGGGGCTCACAACCCTGAAGAGACTTGCTCACGCTCTCTCAGGGAGTAAACAACTGCTTGGCCAGGATTCAGGTCCCAAGACCTCCGATGCCAGATCCCAGGGCTGTGCTCTCTTAGAACGACACTGTCATCTGCCATAGCCTACGATGGCCGCCTAGCCCAGATGTTCCATCTAACCTGTACGTGTTTATTCGAGTACTTGTCACCTTCCCCATTAGCATGTCAGCTCCCTTCATGCAAGTTAGAGATTGTTTAATTCTCTATCTCAGAATCCCTGGGACTTAGCAGACTGCCTGGCACACAGCAGACACTTACTACATGCTCTCTGATGGAATAATGAGTGATGGGTGGATTCAGAGGGTGCTGTAAATGTTAAATAAGCAAGCTCTCCAGAAAAATGTACACACACACACTTCCAGTTTTAATATACATCATTGACATTTTTCTTAATGCTTTCTTAAGTCTAGGCAATCACCAAAGCTATAAGTCAAGCCCTGATTTGTAGTGTCTGCCTATATCAGAGATGAAAATTTGGGATCACTGTGGAGGATGATGTGAGTCAAAAGAGCCTTTGTCCCACAGGAAATCAGGGATTGCCTCGGGGCCTCTGGGTTTCGGGGTTTCCCTGTGCCTGTGAGAGATGAGGAAATGCTGAGGGTCACAGCCCAGTGGCCAGCTCACAAGGAAGTCTCCTACGAGATCGCTCGCTTGATGAGCAGCAGCTGACATGACTGGTTTGGCGCTCCTCCTTGATCCATACCCCCTGTGCACAAGGAGATCGAGCCTGAATCATGTTGCCCTTAGGGTATAAAAGGAGAAACCATCAACAAATAAAACACAGCTGCTGTACGTTTCTCTTGCCTCTGGTCTCTTCAGTCCCTTCTGAGAATACAGCCTAAGGCTGGCCCTTAGGCTACTGAGCTGAGCCCCCGTTACAGATGACAATAAAAATGTAACAACTTGTTCTAGGGAGGTGGTTAGAGCTGGCTCCAGCATGCCCCATGCCTTCACCAGGTCTTGCCTAGGGGTTTAATAAATGCTGGAAGAATTCTCTTTAGTTGCAAAGATGGAAACATGATGGGCAATCCAGAAATACACTCAGGCTCTTGCCCTTGAAGTTATACTTCACTCTTCCCCCTCTCTTACCTTTCCCTGTCCAATCAGTCACTAAGATCAGTCAATTCCACCTCCGCGTCTTTCCAATACCTTCCCTTCTCTCCACTCACCTGCTACTACGGTGGCCTCCTCACCAGCTTCCCAGCCTCATCTGACTCTCCAATTCATCTTCCACACAACTGCTATGTCATTCCCCTTCTCTGGCAGTGTTAGTCCTTCCCATTGTGGCTACACCAAGATAAGAATTCAGATTCCTCTATTTGGAATTGAAAGCCCTTCACAATTTTCCTCCAGTCTTCCTTTCTAAGGTGACCAAGAGAACTGACCTACCTGCCATTCCCTGGACACATTCTAGCTCCTCCCTCCATCCCTTTTGTAGAGACAGTCCCGCCCCCCTCCCATCCCTTGAATGTTCTTCACCTCTGCCTCTTGGAGTACTCGCTTTCCTTCACAATTCAATTCAAATACCGTACCCCTACACACAAGAAGATTTTCCTATCTCCCCCTCCCCCAGTTGTTAGGGCCCACTTTGGTTGCTGAAGGGGTGAGGGTAGGGGAAACAGCAACATCTATGAAAGAAAACTGACAAAAATCCACTGGTGAAGAAATAGTCTCTCTAATAAAATATTGAGAGCCCCAGATTGTTCCAAATCGCAGATAGAGAACTGCTCCTCAGATGAATGTAGTAAGAGGGGTTTTTCTGATGTCAGAGCCATGACTGAGGTAACAATGGTTGCAGGGTATTGTGGCCCCTCAGTTTAGTTGCATATGACCATTTGTCAGGAAGTTTTGAAGCTCATAACTGAGAAACTGAATCAAATAACCATTCAAGGGATGTGGGGAAATTACATAGGGATTCCAGGTTGATATCTGACAGAAAGATGTTCCCTTCAGGAACGATTCATATCACAAGAAAGTCACTTCTCCACTGGCTGATCCCTTTCCAGTATTTACTACTTTTCTGTTGAGCAAAGCTAATCCTCTAGCAACAAGCAGAACAGGATCACTCTCTGAGCAATGTAGTCAAGCCCAGAAAGCTTTTTACTCGATCAACTTCTAGCAAAGCCAAGCCTCTTCTTCAATAAAGTCAGTTCAACATCTCTTTTTGTGGTCAAGAACTGGAAATTGAGGGGATGCCCATCAATTAGGGAATGGCTGAACAAGTTGTGGTACACGAATGGAATGGAAGACTATTGTCCTATAAGAAATGGTGATCAGGCAGACTTTAGAAAAACCTAGAAAGACTTACGTGAACTGATGCTGAGTGAAGTGAGTAGAACCAGGAGTGCAATTGTGCACAGTAACAGCAACATTGTGTGATAACCAATTTTGGTAGACTTAGCTCTTCTCAGCAAGACAAGGATCTAAGATAATTTCAAGGGACACGTGATGGAAAATGCTATCTACACATAGAGAAAGAACTATGGAGTCTAAATGCAGATTGAAGGATATTATTTTCTCTTTTTGCTTTTTCTTTTTGTTCTGATTCTTTTTTTACATGACTAATGTGGAAATAAGTTTAATATGATCATACATGTAGAGCCTATATCAGATTGCATGCCATCTTGGGGAAGAGGAAAAGGAGGGAGGGAGGAAAAAAATTGGGGACTCAAAATCTTATAAAAGTGAATGTTGGATTCTATCTTTGCACGTAATTGGAAAAAATATGATAGTATTAAGTATGTGAGGGGGTGAGAAATAAAGTCAGCTCAAAGCAACACAGGTGCAAAGCCTTCCCTGACTCACAGCACAGAAAGTTGTAGAAGTAAAGTTGCCTTTAAAATCTTCCTTTTTCTCAAGCTATAGATAGCACTAGGGAATCAATAATCTTAGTTTTTTGCACAGCAGCAGGATTCAGCTCTGCTTTAAACAGCAAAGCATCTGAAGAACTCTCCCAGTTCCTCAGAAACCTGTCCTTTTTCTGGTCAAAAAGCAAAGCAATAGGGGCAACTAGGTGGTGCAGTGAATAGAGCACTGGCCCTGGAGTCAGGAGGACCTGAGTTCAAATCCAGCCTCAGGCACCTGACACACTTACTTAGCTGTGTGACCTTGGGCAAATCACTTAACCCCAATTGCCTTACCTTCGCCCCCCCCCAAAAAGCAAAGGAATGATTTGATTCTCTTCCCAAAATAGACCCCCAGAAAAAGTAACTAAAGAGTCCAATGTTTCAGCTGGAAGAATTTCTCTCATAGACTTCTCTCCTGTCTTCTGTCCCCAAGGTCTTCTGACAACGCCTGCTCACTCTACTGTTGCTTCTTCTGTCCCCCTCTCCTTATGGCTTCTTCTCTGTGACTCCTTCCTTTATTTTCCAGTGTCACCAATTATAGACTCCTAGTGGTCAGTACTTCATCTTTATTTCATGAGAATGATGGGTAGAATTACTATGTATATGATTGTAATTTATCACACACCTCATTGTAGATTGCTGCATTTGTACTGTAGTATCCCAATTCTATTCTTGATCAGGTATAATGTTTGACATCTGTGAGAAATGAGGGGGATATTATGTATAAGGTAAATGAATGGAAAAGGTTTGCAAATAAAAACCACTACTAGGTCTGCATCCCAAAGAAATCCAAAAAAGGGAGAGAGGGAATCTATTTGTACAAAAACGTTTATAGCAGCTCTTTTTGTGGTGGCAAGAATTGGAAATCAAGGAGATGCCCATCATTTGGCTGAACAAGTTGTGGCATATGATTGGGATGCTATAAGAAATGATGAGCAGGATGCTTTCAGAAAAACCTAGAAAGACTTACATGAACTGATGAAAAGTGAACTGAGTAGAACCAGGAGAACAGTAAAGTAACAGCACAGTTACAGTAACAATGACTTAACTATTCTCAACAATACGATTTCTCAACGATACAATGATCCAAGACAATTCCACAGGTGCTATGTGGAGGTGCTATCCACCTCCAGAGAAGTAACTAATAGATTCTAAATGCAGATCAAAGCAAATTATTTTTCATTTTATTTTTTTTGGTGGTTTGTTTGGTACTTTTTTTGGTCTGTTTTCTTTCACAACATGAGTCATATGGAAATATGTTTGCATGATTGCACATGTATAACCTTTATCAGACTGCTTACCACCTCAGGAAGGGGAAAGGGAAGGAAGGAGAGAATTTGGAACTCAACATTTTAAAAAACAAATATTAAAAATTGGTTTTACATGTAATTGGGGAAAAATAAAATATTACTTTTTAAAAGTGTGCAATACACTCATCATTCATCCCATACATTACACAAGTTACAGCTGGGATTGCATTAGTAAAATAAACATCCTATGGGAACATCAATAAAACCAAGCCTTTAATGCAATTGACAAATGCTAGCAGCAAGATGATGACTTCAGAAGCCATCTGACTCACTGCCTTATCTTACAGATGAGGAAACTAAGTCCCAGAGGAAAAAGGGGACTTGCTCAAATTCACAGAGATAATGAAATGGCAGGAACAATTAATTAACAAACTAACAACAATCGGAGCGAAAGGCATTGTGTAAACAGAAGGTGCTCATGTTTTTATTTCAGGGCAGTTATTTTGCTTCAAAATGGTGGACTAAGTTGCCCACAAGTGGCCAATTGAGGGTAACTAATGAATCAAACTTCACTTTCCATAATCATGCTAATGTGTTAGAAATAATACAAAAAATTAATTTTACTATTGACATTATTCCCAATTCAAGTCAGAAATAATACCATTGTAGTGCTGGACTTGGAGTCAGAAGACCTAGGTTGGAATACTGGACGAGCCACTTCTTAATTGTTTGATCTTGGAACAAATCACTTCCCCTCCTGGGCCTCCATTTTTTCCTCTGTAAAATGAAGAGTTTGATCTAGTGGCCTCTCAGGGTCCTTCCAGCTCTGGATGTGTTATCTCTAATAAAGAACAGCCAGGCCATGAGTCTCTTCTGGCCAGTCCCCAGGCTCTTGGTGATGAGATCCCATTGGAATGGTCATGGATGATTAAGCAGCTGCTTATAGGGACCCACCCTCTGCTCTGGTCTTGGGTCCAAGTTACAACCCACTGAAGTCATAGGGGCCAGGCAGCTCTTGAATCTCCTGGGACACTTTCACTGAGCATACTCAGCAGTTGGCTGAGAAATCTGTAGACTTGGTCCAACTGGTTTGTGGTTGTTTTTATTTTTCTTTTAATTCTTCTAAAAAGAGGCAGTGTGGTGTAGTGAGAGAGTTACTGGACCTTGAAGGGCTCAAATCTTGTTTTCCTCATTTATCAGCAAGTTCATTAGACTCCAATGGGCAAATTAACTTCTCTAGGTCAAAGTTGACTTGTCTGCAAATGAAGGTGTTGGGCTAGATGGCCTTTAGGGTCCTATGACCTTTCTGAGTCTCAGTGTCCTCTGTAAAATGAGGCTGTGTTGCCCTCCACGGTCCCGCCAACTCTAAGACTTTAATCCCATGATCCCATTCTAGAGGCAGAGAAGTGGATCAAATCCCCAAATGGGAAACAGTCAAGAAGATAGAACTGGGAACCAAGCCAGCCTCACTTGGTTATTGGAGCCTGCATAGGAAGTGCTTTGGGACCCTTTAAAATGCCAGGTGTCAGTTATTATTACTAAAAATAATGGCATTATAAATTTGATAACAATCAAATAATCATGGGGACAAACAAAATAAGAAATAAAATCAATGTAAAATCATAAACATAAAACCACTTACATTTTAAAAGTGAGGGGATGGGGGTGGAGAAGCCTTATTTGTCCCCAGGGTATCACTGGGGTCTGGGTTCAAATCCAAGCTCGGGTAGGCTCCTGGATGGTATGGAAGAAATAGAATTCTGGACTTGGAAGCTGTTGGTGCTGCTGTTCAGCCATTTCAGCTGTGTCCAAATCTTCGTGACCCATTTGGGTTTTTGTTTGTTTGTTTGAGGGGGAAAGGTAGCGCAATTAGGGTTAAGTGACTTGTCCAAAGTCACACAGCTAGTTTTTTGTGTGTGTTAAGTGTCTGAGGTCACATTTGAACTCAGGTCCTCCTGACTCCAGGGACGGTGCTCTATTCACTGTGCCACCCAGCCACTCCTCCATTTTGGATTTTCTTGGCAAACATACAGGAGTAGTTTGCCATTTCCTTCTTCAGCTCATTTTACAGATGAAGAAACTGAAGCAAACAGGGTCAAGTGACTTGCCCAGGTTCACAGTGTCTGAGGCCACATTTGAACTCAGAATGATGAGTCTTCCTGACTTCGGTCCCAGCACTCTATCCACTGTGCCATCTAGTTGCCCCTTGTAGTCAGGAAGACCTGAGTTCAAATTCATCAGAAACTTAATGCTGTTATGACCCTGGGCAACTCAACTTCCCCTCGGTTTCCTGATTTGTAAAAGGGGATAACAGCACCTACCTTCCAGGGTGGTTGTGAAGATCTAATGAGTCAATACTTGTAAATCACTTTGTAAACTTTAAATCACTCCATAAATGTTAGCTATTATTAATTTAGATCACGAACAACCAAGTGCCCCAAGTCACCTCAACTCTCTGCTTCTCCTCAGAGGGGGCTAGGCTAGATCATCTCGAACCACATTATCCTTCTGGCACTAAACTCTTTGGAAGGGATGCCAAGGGGGAAGGGGGAAAGAAGGGAGTAAAGTAGTGAGAGTAGAAGACAGGATGGGAATCCTCAAGCCAGGAAGGGACCAACCAGAAGACCTCTGCATTGAGGGGGCAGGTAGTGAAGGATTTCATGGAGAGATTAGGAAAAGAATCCTGAAGATGCTAAAGGGATGGTGATGGGGTGATTGATTGCGGTGGATGAAGGACCCTCAGTCAGGAAACTACAGATCTGGCAAAGGAATCCTGACCTTATGCACAAAATCCAGAGAGATTACAAGTATGTTTGTCTGCTCTTTACAGATAAAGAAACCGAGCTTTTGTCCTTTATACCCTTCTGGTGCTTTCACAACTCAGTCTGGAGACCAGTTTTTGGCACTTCCAAGGTGGTGTGATCTATGGAGTGGTCTGGTCACTGTCCTCTTCGTCTGTGCTCTGGTCCTTACCCAGATAATACCCCTGATCTCTCTCAACCATACATCGCCTATTCCTTTCTCCACCCTGATATGATACCTCAGAACTGGGTTAGAGCTGCCAGATGGCACCCAATCCTACACCCAATGCTAGTACAGGGGTCCCCTTTCTGACCATATGTTCACTTCCCTCACCAAAGCTATGTGTTGGGCTGCTTCCTGAGATGCTGCCTCTCCAGCCAAGAGCTGAGCCACTCCTATGTACCTCACTCCAGGTCAACTATCAATATATGTTCAGACCTCATTGTCTTAATAAGTTGCCCTGAGCTGGAAAAATTATTCATCATGACTTGTAACTGACTTTCCAGCCTAAAATTTGGTTTAACCCATCTGGGGACTTGTTTGGGGGGAGGGACGGTGTTGGGAGATTTGGGGAAAATGCTGGTTTCACTCTGCATCTTGACTCCATTCCCTATTATCTTCACTCTGCATCAGTTCATTAAAGTCTTCCCATGTTTCTCTGTCCCTTCCATCTGTTCTTACATCTCAATAGTATTCTATTACATTCCTAGATCATAATTTGTTTGGCCATTCCTCCTTAGTTTGGGCACTCCTTTAGTTTCCAGTGCTTTGACACCCCAAAGAGAGCAACTATAAATGTGACTGTACCTATGGGTCTTTTCCCTCTTCCTTTGCCCTTTTTGGAGTATAAGCTTAATAGGTATCAGTGGGTCAAAGGGTATGAACAGTTTAGTGACTTTTTTTTCCTATACTTCCAATGTACTTCCAAGAAACATCAGACTAATCAAGCAAAGGGTTTTTCAGGATGGAGGAAATTTAGCATGCTCATAGGCAGCAAGGAAGAAGTAGTGGATTGGAAGAGATAGAAAAGGAGATTAGAAAAAGAGGGGGCTTGTACAATGCATGTATTGATGATCTAAAATAAAGGAAAAAGTCACAAAAAAACCCACTCTCACAAGAACTGATAGACCAGGGAATTTCACAGCACAATAATGTATTTGTTGGAGTTCCCAAATACTCTGGCAGGAGTTGGGGTGGAAGGGAAGCCCATGGGAGGCAGGTACTGAACCCATAGAGAAAAGAGGGGAGAATGACCTAAAGTCCTGTAAGATAAAAGCCACCAACATCAAGGTAGGGTCTTCCTAACTCCAACTCCCATGATCTATCCACTATGCCATGTTGCCTTGAAGACCATCATGCCCTTCCCAAGAGCCAGGGTAGCCTTTCCCTATAGGATGTCAAGTTCATTTTCAATAAAGGATGAGGAGAGAGGAGTCCTATGGGTCTGAAACTCTAGACATGTACAGGTCCCAGTAGTCAGAAGACCTTATGACTGCCGAAGGCTCTCTCTGGTTGTGGAGTAGGCCTCTCTGGCCCATGGTGTAGCTCAGATCCTGATTGGATTAATGCTCTCTAAGCTCCAAGGGATGAATCTCTGAGTTTCTAATCCTGGGCATGTCTGAGAAACCAGATGACCTGGTAGTGAAAGGTAACTTTTAGGGGCTGAGTGGTGTAATGTTAACAGAATATAAGATCTTCCCTGTCCATTAATAGGCCTCACATGGATCCCATTAAGGGAAGTTAGCTTAGGGGAGGCTTGCTTGTAGGAAGGCTTTCACATCTTTTGTTAATTTCTGATCAGGTACTGAGTCAGGAGGGTTGTGATGCCTTCTAGCTCTATAAAGGGTATATATACTCTGAGGCTGGCATTTTGCTTTGGCACTCACTCATTGGAAGTGTTCTTGTGATCTGACCAGATAGCCATTAAGGAAATACCTGGCTTTGAAAAACCCATGTTGGTGCCTCTCTCTCTGGTAAATATGTATGTATTGCCTTGGTCAGACACTTGGATATGTCTGTTGATCTGCGCTAATTTCTTAGTTAGTTAGAAGCCCTGTCTATTGGTCTTTATTTCTCTGCTTGTATTTTCTCTGTATTTTCTTTGTTTTTATTTTCTTTGAAATTCAAGATGCTGACTTTTCCCTTGAACTAGTGAATGTAATTCAAAAAGATTATTGACCCCTTAAACAGCTATCTTTCCTACTAAAGCAGATCCAAGAACCTGTGCTAGCAGCCATCCTGGGTATGCCAGTGTGGTTGCCACTACAAATGATGTCTAGGACCTCCCCATGAGGAGGAAACTGGCTAACTCACCAACAAGGAAGTGGCTTGCCTCGGGTCACCCAACTAGTAAATATCACAGGCAAGATTCAAACCCAGATCTTCCCATCTATGAGTCCAACAATCTCAACTATGCCCCCCTGACCCTCAAGTATCAGGTAAAAATGCCTATAGTAACTGATAGTTTTCTTAATATCTTTTTAGTCCTTGTGCTCTCCCCTTTCTCATGTCCAATTTTGGTCATTTGGGTGGTGTAGTGGATAAAGCAATGTAGGAGTCAGAAAGACCTGGGTTTGAACCCCTCCTCATCCATGGGGGGCAGCTACGTGGCACCACATTGGATAGAGCGCTGGGCTTGAAGTCAGGAAGACATCTTCCTGAGTTCAAATCTGGCCTCAGACACTTAGCAGTGAGTGGGTGAGTCACTTAACCCATTTTGCCTCAGTTTGCTCATTTGTAAAATAAGCTAGAGGAGGAAACAGCAAACCACTCCAGTACCTTTGCCAACTAAACCCCAAATGGAGTAATGGAGAGTCAGATAGCACTGAAAAACTACTGAGTAACAACAAGCCTCCGCTTACTAGCTGTGTGATCCAGGCCAAGTCAATTCCTCTGAGTACTAGTTTCTTCCTGTGTAGAATGAGGGGTTTGGACTAAGTGGCCTTTAAGATCCCTTCCTGTTCTAAATCTATGAGCCTAGGCTCTTCTCTTTCCTTTTTAAAAAATTAAGTTTGTGAATTGTTTGTTAAAGTCATTGAACTTTTTAAAAAAAATAACCCTCAGTTTTATTTATCAATTAAATTGTTCTTTTCCTTCTTAACAATTTCTGCTTTGATTTCTGCTTTCCTTTGGTTTTTACTTCATTTATTTCCTAATTTCTTTATAGATTCCACTCGCTGCATTCCCTCCTTTTCTCTCTTATATATTTAGGCCTTCAGCTATAAATTTGTCACTAACTACCACCTATAAATTTGGCCATCTTTTGTTTACATTGTCATTACCTTTGACGCCATGTAGAAAGTCATTCCAAACCTTGGCCAAAGAGAGTCCTCAAGGGTTGTGTGGAGATGCCCAACAGATAAACCAGATATGGGGAAACCTTAGACAGGATTGCCTACAGAGCTGGGTCAACCCATAAGTCAATTATGCACAAGCCACAAAGAGATAACCCAGATTCCAGGTCCATAAAACAAGGCCAGAAGTCAAGACACAGATGTTTGTCAGGGGCTCCAGGCCCGGAGCTTAGGGAAAAGTGGGGATGGAATTCCAAGGGCCTGGTCACCTTTGCCCCAACCTCAGTCTGGTTTTAAACTAGCCAGATCTCTGGGAAATCTTGACTGTAACTCCCAGGGGTGGGAAGTAAGACCCAGGGAAAATAGCCTGTTATTGTTGCTTTCATTGGTAAGGAATCAGGTTTATTTTGTTTGCATTTGAATCCCCAGCACCTAGCAAAGTGACTGGCACACAGTAGGCACTTAATAAATGAGTATTGATTATTTATTGATTCATTCATTTCTCTTCTAACCCAGGCTTTATTCAACAAACTGGTTGTTGATTTCCAGGAAAAGCTGTATCAGTTTATATGAATCTTCCCAAATTTCTCTGCATTCTTTGTATACTCTGTAAAGATGGGTAAATAAATCAAATCGATGCCCCCATTTAAAGTACAAATGATGTAAAAATACTTAAAGATTTTAGATTAAGTCAAAAGAAGTCTTGATTACCTGGAGTAACAAAGTTATTGTATGTGGCCTCCCCCTTGGACTGTGAGATCCCAGAGACCAGGAACTCTCTTTTTTTGCTCTTTATACCCCTAGGACTTATCATAGAGCCCTGAACACAGTAGGTGCTTAATAAATGCTTGTTGATTGCCTGAAACTGCAAAGGAATGGTTGAGAAAGTTTGGTCACATCCTACAGGTTGTCTCTAAAGTATCAAGAGAGGGGAAGTGTGACCCAAGAGAGCAAATTCTAGTAAAATGCCCAAGAAGGAGGGTCATAGAGACGGGGGCAGGGGGAGGAGGAGAATGCCTACCTTTCAGTCCTGGCCTAAGTCTCTTTCCCTGCCTGCCTTTTGGTCAGAGTAGGACTTTTTCAGGGTCCATGAGACTTTGGACTTCCCAGATTCTCATTAGGGTCCAGAACAAGCTATCGGTGTGCCTGCCTCGAGAGCTGAGAACAGTTTGGATGCCATGTTGGCAGGCAGATTTATGGCTCCACAAGGTATCCAGCAAAGAAACTGACCCGTGCCTAATGGGGACTTCTTAAGCAACCCAGAGCTATGTTGCCCTTTTGCTGTGTGCTCTTCTGTTCTCTGTATATACTGGTAGGAGAGAGGCTCACAGACTTTGGGGGAGATATTTTGTACCATTCATTATTGCTATAATTACTATCTTAGTAAATACCTCTTTCTAAAAAATGTTCTGGCTAACTAACTGATACCAACCACTACTCATGACTGAAAACACACTGGTGGGGGCTTATCCACCCAAAGCCTCTTAGGGTTGCTTCTAGAATCCTAAAGGGAAACATAGTATCCATGCTCTGGGAACCCAAAGCCTTGATGTAAATGAGAGTTGGTATATGAGGTTCAAATCATTGCTACATGTGTCTCCATCAATTCTTGAAGCTTAAAAATAACCTGTTTCACACCCTCCATACTTCTGAGCAATGTGATACATTTTAATGAATGTCCCACAGGTATTTGAAAGCAATGCTTGTTCTCTGATTTGTTTTCTTTTTCCACCAAGATCTCATAAATTCCAACAGTCTAATCAAGCTTGAAACTTCTTTCTCATTTATATTTGTGTTTCATTTATCTTATCCTGCTGGGAGGGGTATAAAAATGTCCTTCTACTATTAATTTTCTACTTTCATGTAAGCCTGGGAGATTTTCTTTTATAAATGTAATGTCAATATATTCCTGGGTGACTTGAAACTAGACAGACAGCCTAGAAAGCTCATCTATAGAAGTTTTGGAAAGACCACAAATGGACAATGAGTTAGGCCCACAACTAAACAGAAGGAAAAAAGTAGGTTAAAAGGATGCCTTTGGGAAATTGCAAATTTCTCCTTCATGGTGCCTGAAACAAAGACTCATCTTTTTAAAAATCAACAGTCTACTGGTGTTATTGTTTGAAAATGAGGTCATAGATTTGGAGTTGGAAGGGACCTTAGAGGTCCTTGAGTCCAGCTCCCTTATTTTACAGATTAGGAAACTGAGGAACTGAGAAGTAAAGTGAGGCACACCGGTAGTGTCTGAGACAAGATTTAAATTAAGGCATTCCTGACTCTAAGTCCAGATACAGCCTTATGTATGGTTGCTGAGTCATGGATATGACAGTTTCCAATGAATTAAAAATAAATGTCCTATAGAGGGCAATGGAGAGGTGAGCAAGAGGCAAAAGAAATGGGAGAAAGGTAGGTCATTGCTTTGCCCTCTATTTTTTTATTATTTTAATGAAATGAATTTTTATATCCCAGCCATAGATCCACTTGGAGTTTATTGTGGTTTATGGTATAAGATCTGGATTTAAACCTAATTTCTGTTGGACTCCTTTCCAGTTTTCCCAGCAGTTTTTGTCAAAAAGGGAATACTCACCCAATCAGTTGGTTTTCTTGGGTTTGTTAACATGATGCTACTGTGTTCTCTTGTTCCTTGGTTTTGCTTACCTGATCTGTTTCATGGGTCACTTTTTCTATTTTTTTAACCAGTAACAATTAGTTCTGATGATTACTATTTTGTAGGATACTTTGAGATCTGGTACCACTGAGTCCCCTTCATTTTTACTAAAATAAGTGATAAAAATCATTAGTTCTCTTGAGATTTCTGGCCCTTTACTCTTCCAGATGAATTTTATTGCAATCTTGTCTAGTTTTTAAAGTGATTTTAGAATATTTTTATCATGTTATCAAATTTGTAAATTAATGTAGTTAATATTGTCATTTCAATTAATTTGTATGAAATTAATATTTTTCCAATTATTTGTCCTTTATTTCTGTAAAGAGTATTTTATAATTGTATAATTGCTACATACACACACACACACATATACACACATATATATTTCCCTGACCAAACTGTGTTATTCAGTAATAAGCCACTTCAGGCACTTAGTGATTATATTCAGATAACAACTAGTTAACTACAGTTGAAAAGTATCTGTTTTCCTAAGTGTTTGACTCTTCAGGGTGTTTTTACAGATCCAGACACTTTTTCTTTTTTCTCTTTAAGTTTGTCTTCTCTCTAAGAGTCCCTCAGGACCTCTTCATTTCTCCTAATGTTTCTCTAAGTCCATTCCATAGACTCTGTAGGTCTGTTTTCCTCCATAAATTATTTAACGTTTTCTCGTTTCTTAAACAACCATCCTTTGTTTTCAAAACAGAATGTCTAAATATGCTAAGAAACTGATTCTGAGATCAAGACTCATGCATTTTAGTTGTGTATATGGCATCTCCAGTTGTTTCCATTGATTCTGGTTTCTAGTCGTTTGTCTTTTTTTAAGTTTTATGAGAAACTGATTTTTAGACAGTTCTCTCCATTTCAATTTGAGGGCTTAAAGGTTTTTTTTTTTCTTTTTCGTGGTTGTATTTCCAAAATTTGACAATGCTGTGACTAAGTGAGTTTAATTTTGAATTTCTCCTTGTTAGGGTTCTATGAATTTATTTTGTCAGCAATATGTGGCTTGCTTTAGATATTTCTAGAAAGTTCTCTCTAACATCTTCTTGAAATCTGGGGTTCTGATCCTGTTCTTGAATATATTTGGGGATAATGATAATTAAGATAATAATTCACTATGTGCTAGGCACTGTGCTAAAAGCTTTACAAATATTATTTCATTTTATCCTCACAACCACCCGAGGAGGTAGATGCTGTTTTTATCCCCATTTTACAGATGAGGAAATTGAGGCAAATAGAGGTGAAATGACTTGCCCAGGGTCAAACAGCTAGTATGTGTCTGAGGCAAGATTTGAACTCAGGAAGATGAGTCTTCCTGACTCCAGGCCCAGCGCTCTGTGCACTATGGTGCCACTTGGTGGCCCTCTTAAAGATAATTGGAGGGTCTCTAGCCAGGGAGTAAAGAGGTCAGCCCTATGCTTTCAGAATATCAGTCTGGCAGCTGTGGGTGCTAAGGATCACAGACTGGTAAAATTTAGGAGTTGGAACTTCAGCCACTATTTAGCCCAACTCATTAACAAAAGGATGGAAATTAGAAAGAGAGAAAGGAGACAGAGAGAGGGGAAACGGAGACAAAGAGAGGAGAAAGAGAGAGTGAGAGACAGAGAGAGGGAGAGAGAGAGAGACAGAGAGACAGACAGAGAGGAGAGACAGAGACAGAGAGACAAAGAGAGACAGAGAGAGAGGGAGAGACAGAGAGAGAAAGGGAGAGAGAGGGAGAGGGAGACAGAGAGAGACAGACAGAGACAGAGAGACAAAGAGGGACAGAGAGAGAGGGAGAGACAGAAACAGACAGAGAGAGAGAGAGAGAAGGAGAGGGAGACAGACAGATAGACAGAGACGGAGAGAGAGGGAGAGACAGAGAGAGAGGGAGAGAGAGGAGAGAGAGAGGGAGAGACAGAGACAGAGAGAGGGAGAGAGAGACAGAGAAAGCGACAGAGACAGAGAGAGACAGAGAGAGAGCGCCACCCTTAGATGTCCAAATCTGAGCACAAGCACGGTTGGACGAAACCCCACTACAGAGATCAGCAGATATCAAAGATTCTCTAGCCTCAAATGGGACCAATTAGACATGGAAGAATTTTAAGACCAACATGACATTTTCTAAGCCCCAAACCAAATAGATTTTTCTGAAATTGAACATTCAAGTGGTTAGATGACCTCTACTATCTCCTCCAATTCTAAAATTCTATGAAAATTAGACTTTGATCCTTGGAGGGGGGAGGACGGTCTGTATTCTGGAGTCTCGTCAGTTTTTGTTTTTTGTGTTTAAGTTTATATGGGTCAGTTCCCCCAGTAATAGATTAACTTGGGTGACAGACCTGTTCAGACAGCAAGGACTTAATCTCGTTAACACATGAACATTAAGAGAACAGCAAAGGGTCCAGCCTCTCCTCTGGGGAATGTCTGCTGTTGGATTTGAGAGATTCATAAGCAATGTGGGAATTCCCTCTCTGCAATCTTTCTTCCCAGAAAGGCTCTCGTCAAAATTGACAGCAGGCTTCTGACTGAACATTCTCTTTGCTTAAAAAAATAGCAACAAAAAAAGGCAAAAATCTCCATCATTTGATACATTTGGCCAAGAATTATCACCTACTCTCTCTTTCTCTCTCTCTCTCTCTCTCTCTCTGTCTCTCTCTGTCTCTGTCT
>CM053586.1:8634285-8700975 GCA_028646515.1 Pseudochirops corinnae | reverse complement strand
GCTTATTCCTACAGAAAGTGTTTGAAGATGAGTCCCACTCTCAGACTTGTGAGGGAAAGGAAAGGTTCCCCTCCCTCCTCTCCTACTCCCCAGTTACTGAAAGGCCTGGAATTGTGCCAGGAGAGATGGCTGCCCCTGGGGGAGTTATGCCCAAAGTTCTGTAAAGTTTTTAGGGCTCTAAATCCTTTGATCCATGGAATCAATCAATTGTAAATGATAACCAGAATTGACTAAACACCTAAGAGTCAGACCTTGTTGTAAGCCCTGGGAGTAGAAATACAGCAAATGCAGAAAGAACCCTCAGGCAAGAGGGAAAGGGGTAAGACAGAGAAGGCTTGTCTACTGCAATTCAGTTGAAGTATTTTGGGGGACTTTTAATAGAGAGTACAACGTGGTCAGAGTTAAGTTCAAATGACAAATACAAAGTGGTTGGGAGTGGGGAGAAATCAGAAAGGGCCCCTGGTCAGAGAAGAAATTTGAGCTGAACCTTGAAGGAAGCCAGGAATTCTGAGAGGCGGAAGTGAGAAAGGCCAGCGATTCAGGCAAAGGGGACAGCTCGTGACTTTGCATGGAGGCCAAAGACTAACATCCTTTTTATGGCAGTGGTGTCAAACTCTAACAGAAATGATCCCTGAGCTGCATTCTGATTAGAAAACTATAAATTAACATCATTTATGTTGTGTCGTATATTTTATTGTTTTGTTCAGTATTTCTCAATTACATTTTAATCTGGTTCTGGCACTCCGGAGTTTTGCAGGCTGGGACTCTGATATGTCTGCCACATGAAACAGCAAGAAAGCCAGTCTGACTGTAACTTAAGAGTTCGTGAAGAGGAGTCATGTGTAATCGGGCTGGAAAGACAGGCTGGAGCCACAACGTAAAGGGCTTTAAATGCTAGACTGGGACTGGTTTCTGTTGGAAAGGTAAGAGGAAGCCGTTGAGGTTTTTGGAGCAGAAGAGTTGCGTGATTAAATAACTTGAGAGGAGGGGACGTTTTTCTTGATACCCCCAGCACTCAGCATAGTGCTTGGTATATACTTGGTGCTTAATAATTGTTTGCTATTTGAGTCATTGGTCAGCTTTGTGCTTTAGAATCAGGAGGATGGATTGGAATGAGGAAGGATTAGAGATAGGGAGACTGGACTAATCCAGGCAAGAGGGAATGGGAACCTGAATGGGGATGAGGGCCGTGGAAGGGACAAGATGGGGAGCGGGAGAGGTCCCCAGGAGGTAAAAGTTACCAAGAGGTGGCACCTGACTGGACCCATCTAAGGGTGACCAGGGAAGCTCTGAAAAGGAGTGAGTGTGGGAGAGAAGATGACAAGATCTGCTTGGGACACCAGACTTTGAGACGTCTTCGGGACAGCACAAACATCTCGAGCTGGCATCCCTGTGGGGAGCCTGGGCCCGCCTCTCCCCGGCCCCCCGCTCCCCCACCTCATCCCACCCCTGCCCGCCCTCCTAATAGAGCCTTGATTTCACCATCAGTCAGCATTTGCTTCTCCCTCTCACTAGGAAAGCATCAAAGGCCCCAGGCTGAGACTGGCAGCGATTGAACAATGAACAATGCGAGACTGGCGAGGGAAACCCGCCTTCTTTCTCTCCCGAGTCCCTTTGTCATTAGTCACAGAACATCAAAGATGAAAGGGACCGGGTGGGAGTTCTGTGCCTTTATGGTCACCTCTCACTGCTCCAGGTCCTCAGCTTCACGGCTTCTACCTCGGGCCAAACAGGAAAGGAATTCTGCAGAACATAAGTTTCTACCTTCCTCTCCATAGGCCCAGGACATGTAGGGCACAGACAGAAATGCTTGGTGATTAAAGTATGGCCCATGACAGAATGTAAGCTCCTGGGGGGCAGGGGCCAGTTTGCTTTTGTCTGTCTCCCCCGCTCCCAGGGAGCTCTGAGGGTTCCAGTAATGGTAGAAATTAACGAATGTTTACAATTAATTAATAAATTAATAGATGTTTGTTGATTCGTTATGTACATGTTGCTTGCTCAGCTCCCTCCCCCCCATCCCCCCACCCCCACCCCACCTCCACATAGAATGAATGCATGGTGCTCAACAGTGTTTGTATTCCTAGCAACTAACACAGTGTCTGGCATATCTGTTGTTTTCAGTCATTTTCCATTCATGACCCCACTGGGGTTTTCTTGAGAAAGATACTAGAGTGGTTTTCCATTTCCTTTTCCAGTTCATTTGACAGTTGAGGAAACTGAAGCAAATAGGGTGGTTGGAAGAAAGGGGAGTGTTCAAGCCTGAAGAAGATAAACCCCGACATTAGTTTCCCAAAACCAGCGACACAAGTACAAGATGGGGGAGGCATGGCCAGACAGCAGTTTATCTGGAAACCATTGTGAAATGTCACTAGAGAAGGTTCATTTGATCTAGGGCTCTGACAAGAAAGGTGAGGCTTCCAGGAATAAGAAGGCATTCGTGTCACATCCTCTGCCTCATCAGACCATGCCTGGAGTACTCTACTGGGTTCAGTTCTGGGCACCATAACTGAGGAAGGAAAAATGACAAGCTGGACAGGACCAGCAGAAGTCAGTTAGAATGTCCGGAGCCCCCAAGTCTGTGCAATACAAAGATCAGCTGAAGGAACTGGGAACATTTAGTCTAGATAAGAGAGGAATTGGATGGACCTGAGAGCTATCTTCATGTACTTTTGGGGCTGTCACTTGGAAGAGGACTAAGATGAGTTCTGCTTGGGCCCAAAGGGCAGAACTACAGTGAGAACGATGGGTATATGCTAGCAAGAGGCTTGATTCAAAAGTCATTCCCTGTCAGTGTGGTCCAAAAGTAGATGGGCAGTTACTGTGGTGCATGGAGTAGCCTGTCCTCAAAGATTTTCTCCAAGCAAAATCTCTCCTAATAATCTATGCAGCCAATGCTCTTTGCCTCTCACAAATTTTCCAAACTGACTATACAGATTCCTTGAAGTATGACCAAAGGACACCAAGAATCTCTCCAAGCTCACCCTCCAGTTGACCAACCAATCCAGCAACATCTATTTAGCCAAGATGAAGGAAGTCCTACTCATTGGTTTAATGGATTAATCCAATATTAGAAGATCATTTGAGAGAAAAAGAGAGTAGTTAAGCTCTGAAGGACAGACAGGAACCAGAGCCAAGAGGAAGTAACGACAGAAAGCAGTGAAGAAATCCTAGATTCAGCTTCCTAGAGAAAGGAGGTGCAAGTACATGGTCCCAGTGCAGCAGGAGCAGTAAAAAACCAAACCATGACATATAGGCACAAACTTCACCTTGCCCTGAAGCATTACTGTGATTCCTGTGGACTGTGCAGGTCCATTTGGAAGGAAGAAGACTTTAGCAAACTCATTCTAGGAAGCCTCAACCACAGGATGGGGCTATAGGTGTAGAAGACTACACAAGCTCCTGGGGAGAGGGAAATCACCAGAAAGAGAAAGAGACTTGACTGTTTATGCATTCCCCAAACAAAATTAATGCTTCCCTATATTCCAGATATATTGTTTGTCCAAGTGCCTACATGTAAGCTGAAGGCTGCCTCTCATTTCCACAGAGATCTGGAGATGAACCCAAAGAGTCTGAGCTATGAAAGGAAAACCTTGAGTGGGGCCATAAACCAAAAAATGATTTGTGACCAGTTCCCCCCAAGATGGAACCCAGTCAATGTCAATCCAAACCTAGGGTTCATGGGTTATATATGCTTCAATGTTTTTTCAAGATCCAACTCAAGGACCACATCATCTGGGAAACTTTCCCTGATCATTAACCACCCTGCTTGCCAGTCTTCTGATTACCTGAAATCTTATACTTCTCTCTCTCCGTCCATGCTGTATCTCCCCAAGAAAATGTAGGACCCTGGACAGCAATTACTGCATTCCTAGCACTTAGTCCAATACTCTGCACGTAGTAAGTTGTGTGATAGATGCTGAGTTAAATTAAAGCAGTCTGATCTCATCCACTGGGACGTATATATAATGGGATGGAAAAGAATGGGAAAAAAAAATAAAAGGGAAGGTTTTGTTTTCATTCCATTTACTTCAACACACTGAAAAAAAAATAAAAAAAAAATAAAAAAACCTGTGTTTCCTCCTTGCCAAACACATATTTTTGAAAGAATTCAGGAAAATTACTCATTTTTTTTCCAAATAACAAAATGGTTTAGATTTCTCAAATCCATGATTAAAATTATCATCAGAAATGCAGCTCAGTTTACTAGTAGGAGAATATAAAGAAATTGGTTACATAGAAACTCATAACTCCCCCTGCCCATCCCCACCTGCACCACTCTTCCCCAATGGAGCTTCTAACCCACCACATAAGTCTTGGTGGAAGAGGCCAAAGGTTGGGGGGGGGGGGGAGCATATCTGATGGGTGAAGGTGAATTACTGGAAATCACGATATTATCTGTTTAGCAAAGGTAAAGGAAATCAGACCCAGGATTGTCCATCAGAGTGGGCAGGCATTATTTTAATTCTATCTTTTCTATCTTCCTTACTTTGTCCTCAGCAGGTATTTAATAAACATTGGGTGATTTGAATTGAATTGCAAGTTAGAGATATTACTATTAGGCCTATACCCAAAGAGATCAAAGAAAAGGAAAAGATCCTATATGTAAATATGTATGCACACACATACATGTATATATACATACATATATGTAAATACATGCAAATGTTTTAATTATTTATAGGGGTTTTTTTTGTGGTAATAAGGACCTTGAAACTAAGGGGGTGTCCATCAACTGGTGAATGGATAGACAAATCATGGTATTTGAATGTAATGAAATACCATTGTGCCATCAAGAAATCACAAAAGAGGGGGTGGCTAGGTGGCGCAATGAATAGAGCACTGGCCCTGGAGAGAGAGGAACCTGACTGAGGCCACAGACACTTAACACTTACTAGCCATGTGACCTTGGGCAAGTCACTTAACCCCAAATCACCTCACTTCCCCCTCCAAAAAGCAGAAAGAGAGAGAGAGAGAGAGAGAGAGAGAGAGAGAGAGAGAGAGAGAGGGAGGGAGGGAGGAAGGAAGGAAGGAAGGAAGGAAGGAAGGAAGGAAAGAAGAAATCACAAAAGAGATGGTTTTAGAGACAAGTCAGAATGAAGTAAGTGAGCAGAGAACCAAGAGAGCAATTTATACAATAATGACACCATAAAAACAATTCTAACTAATGTCATGATCAACTATGGTCAGAGGGAGAGAGGGAGTAAGCATTTATTAAGCACCTTCCATATGCCAGGTGCTGCATTAAACACTGGTTTACAATTATCTTATTTTTACATTATCTCATGTAATATTTTTACAAATATTATCTCCCTTGATCCTTACAACAACCCTAGGAGGTAGGAGCTATTATTGCCCCCATGTTACAGTTGAGGAAACTAAGGCAGACAGAGGGGAAGTGACTTGCCCAGGGTCATACAACTAGGAAATGTCTGAGGCTGGATTTTAACTCCTGACTCCAAAGCCTGTGCTACCATGGACTCATGAAGAAACATACTGCCCATCCACCCAGAGGGAATGATGTAAGAATGGGGAAGTTTGTTCTGCTTGGCTTTCCATGGGTGTTTTAAGAGTTTTACTTTTTTTTTTCCATTGGAGGGGGACAAGGTACAAGAAATGCCACTTTGGCAACTGCAGCTACTAAAGGATGTTCTTTCCCCCAAAGTCCTTGGCATGGTCAAATGGCTCAGCACCAACCACTGCTCATCATGTTATCAGTGGAAAAGACATGAGAGAAGCATTAATATCCAATTTGCTGCTACACCTAAGGACTATGGGACCTTTCCATCTGCCAGCAGCCAAAACCATCTATATGTATTGTCTCCTCCTAGAAGGTGAACTCCTTGGGAGTGGGGGCACAGTGTGCTATAGAGTATTGGGCCTGGAGTCAGGAAGACCTGAGTTCAAATTCAGCTTCAGGCACTTACCCTGCTGACCTCAGTTTCCTCCTCTGTAAAATGGGGGTAACAATAGTACCTACCTCTTAGGGTTGTTATGAGGATGAAATAAGATATTTGTTAAGTGCTTAGCCCAGTTCCTGGCATATAATATATGTGATATATAAAAGCTTATTCCCTTCACCCATTTTATCCATTTCTATATAATGCTTAGCACATAGTAATTTCTTTTAGGGGGAGTGTTTTTATTTTTTTCTCAATTACATGCAAAAACCATTTTTAACATTCTTTTTAAAATCATTTTTGAGTTTCAAATTCCCTCCATCCTTGAGAAGGCAAGCCCTTGGATACAGATTATAGTGAACTCTTAATAAATGCTATTTCACTCCTTCATTCATCTTTGCTCTATTTATTTCTACCAGCCACTTATCTCATCAGTTGCTACTTTGGGCAGTTTCCCATTCACCATGTCTCTCGCAGCCAGCTCTTCTTTCTGTACTGTTCCCAGGTAAGTTCAGATCATAGATCCAGCACTGGAAGGGACTGCCGTGACTACCCAGTCCAATGACCTCATTTTACAAAGGAAAAACTGAGGACCAGCGGGAAAAAGTGAGTGTCCAAGGTCCTCTCCTCTCCCCCAAGAGAATGTTAGCTCCTTATGGGCAGGAACTGATTCACTTTTGTCATCTAGCACAGAGTTTGAACATTTGTTGTTCTTCAGTCATTCATGACCACATTTTCTTGGCAAAGATCCTGGAGTGGTTTGCCATTTCCTTCTCCAGCTCATTTTATAGATGAGGAAACTTCAAACAGGGGTTGAAGTGACTTGCTTAGGGTCGTACATCTAGTAAGTGTCTGAAGCCATAAGCTACTGAAGTGATAGTCTTACACTTAGGTTTGACCACATCACTCCCTTACTCAAGAACCTTTCATGGTTCCCTATCACCTCTAGGATCAAATGCAGACTCATCCACCTGACATTTAAAGCCTTCCACAACCTAGCTCCAGATCATCTGTCCAGACTGGTTTCACATTACTTGTCTGAACGTACAGTGTGTTTCAGCCAAATGGCCTATTTACCACTCCCTCTCCGCCTTGGCTTCCAAGCTGTCCTTTGTGTCCAGAAATGCTCTCCCTCCTTACCACTACCTCTTGGATTCCCCAATTCCCTTCAGAACTTTGCCCATGTGCCCCCTCTTACAGGAACCCTTCTGTGATTGCCAAGCATCAGTGTCTTCCCTCCTCTCTCTCTAGGTGATTTCCTGTGCATTTTATAACTATTTCATACTTATCTGTTAACATGTTCTCTCCTCCCAGTGGACTGTAAGCTCCTGGAGGGCAGGGGTGGCTTTGGTTTTGTCTTCGTATCCCCAGTGCCTGGCACATTAGTAGATCTTAATGTTTGTTGAAGTGACTTGCATCTTCCCCATATTCAAGGCAAGCTATATTTGGACTCACAATTCCTAAAACCTGCTTTGATCCCAACCCAAGACTAAAGGGAGACGAGAGAGGCAGTTGCTATATATGCCTCTAATAACAAGCATCCTATAAACACACTGACTCTGATTCAACATGGAGAGAGGCACAAACAGCAACACTTTTCAATAAATCCACATATTTTAAAGTCAGAAAATGACAATTCCCATGGTGCATAGCTTGTAAATTTAGCCATAAGTCATTTCACTTCAGGGCAGCTAGGTGGCCATAGTGCACAGACTCATCTTAACGAGTTCAAACTTGACTCCAGATACTTCCCAGCTGTGTGACTCTGGGCAGGGCACCTAATCCTGTGTGCCTCCGTTTCCTCATATGTAAAATGAGGGGTCTGTATTGCGTGGCCTCTGTGGTCTCTTCCAGCTGGAAACCTGTGCTTTTTTTTTCTAACTCCTAAAGAGGTCTCTGTTCAGACCACTCTCCCTGCACTGACCACAATTTTTTACCTTCATTTGAGCTAAGGCCTTATTTTCCTCCCAAATGCTGGGGCAGAGACTTTATCTTACTCATTGAATATGCTTCTTGGTGCTCAACATATGATCACAACCAACACTTATACTGCCCTTTAAGGCTTGCAAGTATTAACACAATGCCTTGCACACAGTAGGCACTTAATAAATGTTTACTGAATTACATCTACTCAAAACAACTCTGGGAATTTAGGTTGCAGTCATTATCACCATTTATAGATGAGGAGAGGCAAACGTGATTGACCCAGAGTCAAGCAGCTGGTAAGTTACTGAGGGGAGATTCAAACTCAGATCTTCCTGGCTCCCAGTCCAGTATGATAGCCTCTATACCACATTGCATCTCCTCATGCAAGATACTCAGTAGGTACTGATTCAGTGAAAACCACATTTGTAAGATCATTGGTTCCTATGCTCCTTCAGCCTGGGAATGACAGAAGAGAAACCCTGTTCTGCTGCTGTTCAGCTGTGTGATCTTCAAATGAGACACTTAGCTTCCTTTTTCCCAGGGTAGGGGATGGTGAGAAAAACCTGTCTCCCTTAGTCTCCAAAGAATGTCATTGGAATAAATGAGATCATGGGATAATGGCATGAGAAATGCTTTCAACTCTTGAAGAGATTAAAAAATACCTTTATTGTACAGTGTAATTATCATGGTGAAATTGTATTTATGACCAGCGGCTTATGTTTCTAATTGTTGATTCAACTGATGGCTTTGTCTCATTTAATAAAGGGTTGTTCTAATCCAGGGAATGCACAGCTTCATAGATGTCAGTATTCCCTCCAGTCTGCAGATAGCACCCCATGCCTGCTTGCCCATCCTCTACTAGACTGGTCCAGGCCTTCCCAGAAGCCCCCAGAGGGGATGAGCTCAAGAGCCTGGATTAATTTGTTTAGTCCCAGCAATTAGTTCAGTGCCTGTCACACAGTAAGAGCTCAATTGATAGGACTGGATTGGATTAGTTTTGTTTGGATGGGCAATTTCATGAGTAGGAGGAGTTCCAGGTGAAGAAACTGTAGCAAGTAGACAACTTGGCTGATTGAAGACAATCAATTGATGACAATGAAGGGAAACCAGAGTTCCCTGGGCTGCTGGGATGTCCTGACCAGTGTAGGAAGGGAGACTGGAACCCAGGGCTTCCTGATTCCAAGGCTAACCCTGTAACACTAGGACTGTTAGTATATAAAAACTCCCTGCTGATTTGGGAAGGGGGGAGGGGTGGAGCAGGGCAGGAATGCTGAATTGTAACTATGTTTACCTTCAAGGCATCAAAGTTAATCTCTTTTAAAATATGTTGATGTATTCTGGACAGCAGTTACCTGCCAAACATACAAACCACTAAACTGTCAAATGTCAGCATTGCCAAAATCTACTAATTTGTGCTTCTTTTATTATATTCATTACATTGAATTCATTAGTCCATAACATTTCAATTTAGAATATGTAGCCTTAATAGATTACTGTGCTGTAAAAAAGGGATAATTTGATGCATATAGAGAAGTTTGGGAAAAGTTACATAAATTGATGCAGAGTGAAGTATTACTAGGAAAACAACCAAGAAAAAACTGCAACCTAAATGGAAGAAATGACCACAAAAAAAGAAAAAGAACATAAAGCTGCAAGCTTGGCCCCAAAGAAGAGAAATGAGAAGACACCTTCTCTCCTTCCCTTCCTTTGGAGAAGTGTGGTTCCACTGACTTGGAACACTGAAGATGGCAGCAGATTTTGTCAATACCTTAACCCTTTTAGCTGATTTTTCTTCCTTTAAAAAGTTATTTGTTAAAAGGTATGGCTTGTGGAAGCAGGAGGAGACATAGAAGGAAAATGAGGTGATATAAAAATAAATTATCAACGACTAAAAACCTAAGATAGGATCGTTCTAAGAGCAAAAGCAAAACAACAACAAAAAAGAATACAGAGCCTTGCCCAGCCTAAAAAGCAAAACAAATGAAGCAAACAAGGAAAAACTCAAGCTGCCGCTCCCACCCTACCCAGCCTTCAGGAGCCGCACTACTTACACCGCAGCCTTTCTGGGGGAAGAAGGCAGGCATTCCAAAATAAGAAGAAATAAATAATAACGGACAGCGACTTGTTCCAGGATCATTTTATCTAAACCTCATGGGGAAAGATGAGAAGGAGCTAAATGATAATAAAGAATAATAAGGCTAACATTTACTTAGCATTGCTAAGGATGGCAAAGTACTTTACATGTATTATCTCCTTTGACCCTCACAGGAGCGCTTACTTGCTTAGCCCCATTTTACAGAGGAGGAAACTGAGGTTCTGAGATATGGAAATGACTTGCCAGAGTCACCTAGCTGGTAAGACGCTGATACAGTGTTGAACTCAGGTCTTCATGCTCCTCAGTCTGACTCTCCAGCCCGTCAGTGGCCTTTTTCAATTCTACTAGCGTCTTTGAAAGGAAACCAGAGTGACTTTCAATTGGATTCCAGAACCATCTAAGTGCCAGTCATGTGCCAAGCACATATGCCCTTCCATGGGGTCAGGAGGAAAATCAAAACAATCCCTTGTCCTCTGGGAGGCAACATTCTGCTTGGGGAGTGAGGTGAGACACTCTCTTACACAAGTGCTAACTAATCAGTTAATTAATAATCGTGTGAAAAGCGCCTACTATGTGCTAGCCACTAGGCTAAGTGCTGGGGATCTAAAGAAAGAAAACAAGGTTTCAGCCTTCCAGGAGCTCCCAGGCGGACGGGGGAGACCACAGGAAAGAACCACGTACAACAAGATCCGCACAGAATCAAGGGAAGATAATGTCCGAGGGAAGGCGCGAGGTTTACTGGCTGGGGGAGGAAGGGACGAGAATCGCTTCTGGCAGAAACTGGGAGTTCAGCCGAGACTCGGAGGAAAGCCGGCTGGAGATAGAATGTTTTCGAGAGTAGCAAGAAGGTCCTTTTGGCTGGAAAGCAGAATGTGAGTGGGAGTCGTGTGAAGCCACTCGAGAAAAGAGGTCCTTCGGGCCCCGCGGCGGCTGTAGCTGCAGATCTTCCCACATGCAAGAAGGAAGAAAAGAAGAGCCCCAAGACTGCCCTTGGAACATCACCGCACCTCCCTGGGCCTCGGTTTCCTATTCTGTAAAAGGAGCATTGGCCTAGATGGGCTGCCCTAAGGCCCTTCCAGCTCTGTTAGTCCAAGGGAAGCCCCCCACCTGCAGCTCCGCTGGGCTCTCGGCATTCTGAGAGAAGGAGGGATGGGGGCACCACCTGCCTCCCTCCTCGAGCATTCTCCTCGGCGCCTGGGAGGGAGGAGGAGGCCGAGGACTCTGTTGCTGAGTCTTTTCTGTCGTGTTCCACTCTCCGTGACCCCATTCGGGGTTTTCTTGGCAAGATACTGGAGTGGTTGGCCATTTCCTTCTCCAGCTCATTTTACAGGGGAGGAACTGAGGCAAATGGGGTTAGGACTTTAGATGTCACTTAATCCAACCCCCTCGGTTTACCGAGAAGGACCTAGAGAGGCCCAGAAAAAGAAGGGGCTCGCTCAGGGGCGCACAGGTAGCCAACTCGCCGAAGTGGGGTTCGAACTTACAGCCTGGGATATCCACTGGGGGCAACTTTGCACTTTTTGTCCGATCTTGTTTTGGGACCTCAGGGCTCCGCCTTCCGCCCCGCCCCCAGCCCCGCCCCTACCCGCCCTCTCTCCCTTTTAGTCTGGCTCCTCAGCCCAGGATCAGAGAATAGTTTAGAGCAGAGGTCTGGAAGGGAGGGACTCTGCGGAGAGCAAGTGAGCGAGGGTCTGTTTGTGCGTCCGTCGGGGCTGCGGCGCGCGCCCCTCCGAGCCCGGGCTGCGGTGCCACAAGGTCATGGCCACCCAGGAGCTTGCGCTGAAGCTGCAGCGGCGGCTGAGGCTGGAGCGGGAGTCCGAAGCCGCTCAGGGGCCGAAACAGAACGGCCTCGACGGGGAGGACTGCAAGCTGCGGACGGAGCCCGCGCGGGGCCGGAGCCCGGGCCCCCCGGCCTCCGGGGAGGAGCCGCCGGCCAAGGAACTCACGGCCAACGCCGACTCGGAGCTGAAGGCTCAGCTGAGCCGGCGCCAGAGCATCCACGAGGGCACGGCGCGGCCCCGGCCCACCAAGGTCTTCAAACCCTACACCGAGTTCCCGGAGTTCAGCCGCCGGCAGATCAAGGACATGGAGAGCCTCTTCCGACGGTGGGTGCCCTCCCCGTGATCCCCTCGCCGGCACACCCTGAGCCTGTAAACTGTAGCAGCCCCTCTCCAACCTCCTGAGCCCATAAACTGTAGCAGCCCCTCTCCAACCCCCTGCTCCTGTAAACTGAAGTAGCCCCTCTTCAACCCCTTGAGCCGGTAAACTGAAGCAACCCCTCTCCAAGCCCCTGCGCCTGTAAACTGAAGCAGCCCCTCTCCAAAACCCTGCGCCGGTGACCCGCTGCCTTCCCCGCCCTGAACCCCGTAGGTCTGAACCGCCACTCTATCCACTTGTTCCGACCCCCTGCGCGACCTCCGGCTCTCTGCCCCTCCTGCCCTGTTCCCCACCCCCGCCCCTAGCAGGGGACGCCACCTTGATTCCTTCCCGCGTTCTAGCCTTAGAGACATTGTCCCGGTGCCCCCGTTGCTTTAGCCGTGAGACGCTCTCCCTCGTCCTGCCGCTCCTCCCCTCTTCCTCCCGCCTTCCCGTCCCGCTGCCTGGTTGCCCCCCCTACGTCCAGCCTCCGGCCGGGTCCTCGCTAATTCCCCCAGCACCACCTGCGATCCACTCCGTCCTTTCCTTGGTATCTCCCCAGTCCCCCACCCCGACCTTACTCCTCCTGGCTCTCGGCCTTCTGCTTTGGGATAGGGGAGGGCAGCCTTCCTCCTCGGCTCTTGGGGAGGGGAGGGTAGCAGAGAACGGGAGTGTACTTTCCCAGACTGAGCGACCTCTGTGTGTGTCCCAGTGGGGCCTTGCTCTCGCGCCAGAGAGGGAGGGAGGGTATCTGGAGTGGAGAAGGGGGTCATAGCTTCCATCCTCCCACCCCCCCAGCTCTTTGGATTCCGGAGTACGGCACTACCCTTAGCTTAACCAGCCACGTAGCCTTGGCGACGCAAGCCTGTGTAAGTGTGAAGGTCTCTGTGGGGCGCCCTGGCTCCTGGGTGTGCGATAGCCCTGGCCACTATTGGGAGTTTGCAGGGAGCCGGAAGCGCCAGTTTCTTTGCTGGAAACAAGTGGATTGGCACGTGCCATCCATTAATGGCTGAGCTTTGGGCTGAGCTCCGAAGGGGCTTCCTGGATTTCCTTCTAACTAGCTGAGAATAGCCTCTCCACGTCTCGCCCTCTCCCTCCCCTCTTTCTCTTGCTTCCACCTGGGGAGGGAGCGGAAGGAAGCAGCTCCTCCCCAGCTAGAGATAGTCCTTCTTTTGCCAAGGGGGAAGCTGCCCATTGGTCTCTGGCTTTGAAAACCTGACGAGCCAAAGGTAGTTGGGGAATGGATGGAAAAGCCTTCTAGAGATCCAGATGCTGGATGCCGGACATTCCCAGAAACTCCAGCCTTGTTCTCCATGGGACATTTTGTATGTTTGTGTTTGTGTGTCTTGGGCATGGGCTCCCAGGCCTTTCTTCTCTGGGGTGCTGTCTTTTCTCTCTAGCCTATTTAACCCAGGACTGCATTACGTGGGGGTTGGGGCGCTGATGAAATGGGACTGCTGAAGAATGCTGAGTGGAATACCTCGGGAGCTATGGGTCCTTCTATCCATTACCAGGCTCTTTTTGCCTTTGTATACCTAGTGCCTGGAACATAGTAGACACTTCATCTCTCTGGGCCTCAGTTTCCTCATTTGTAGAGTGAGGGGAAGCAGTATGGACTAGGCAACCCCTAATCTCATAGATTTCCAGCCAGAAGGGCCCTCAGAGGTCGTGAAGTGCAGACTCTTCATTTTACCCAGAAGGAAATCAAAGGCTGTGACTTGCCCAAAGTCATACAACCAGGTGCTGACAATTCCAACACAGGGTCTCTTCCAGCTGGACCACACTCCCTCCTCTCCACCCTCTGTAAGAAGCCCTTCTCATCCTGCTTCAGCTTGGTGCTTTCCTTCTAAAACTACTCCCAGTTCCTCCTGTCTCTGTCTGGTCTGTGCTGTTGGTTTGCTGGTTGTCTCCCGCATTAGACTGGGAGCTGGTTGTCTCCCGCATTAGACCTGCGGGCAGGGCTGGGTTGTGTTGTTTTGTTGTTGCTGCTTACCAATCTTTGTATTCCCAGCATTTAGCACAAAGCCTGGCTAGTGTAAGACGTCAATAAATAGCTGCAGTCTGGCGGACTTTCTAGCTCTAATTGGTTATCTGTGATTTCATCTCTGTGGGTGTCAATACTCAGTCTATCCACAGTGTTATGACAGGTGTGCTGTTTCATGGCTACAAAGCTCCCCCTCCACAAAAGAAAACCCCCAACCCAACAGCCCCCAAATAAGCCCAAAGTGAAGAGAGTTCATTCCAGGCATGGGAAACAGCCTGGAAACTCACAAGATTGGAGATGGCAGTGTCTTACACATGGAGTAAATTGCTTTGGCTGGCACAGAGGGCCTGCAGATGGCACCAGGTGATGGATGCAAAGCCTGGAAAGGTAGTGAATGGCCCTCTGGAGTTGTTGGTACCCTCAGTGCTCATCTGGTGGCCAGGCTTTTAGCAACGAGCCTCTCCCTTAGCCAGGCTGGTGGGCACAGAGTCTGTTAGGCTCATTATATCCAGCTTAGGTTTCATCGGTGCAGCCTTGGAGACCCCAGGATCCTTGGTGCCTTCCTAAGGCATTTGAGGAGGATCATAGCACCATCCGACTCAGGCCTTTAATCAGGTTGCTTGGCCGGCTCACGCCTGGGACAGGCATATCTGTCAAAGTTTGGGAAATGTTTGTCCTCCAAACTTGTAAAGAAACTCTGAGCTTGCTTTGCATGAGCCCCGCCCAGTTTTCTGGATCAGTGATGTAGTCTCTTGGGCCCTCTTGGGTGACTAGCAGGCAGGCCCAGGAGCAGGGCAACAGGTTTTCTGGGAAGGCAAAGGAGTGAACACTGAGCTGACTTCTGTTCTCATGGACCATCCCTTAGCCTTATTGATGAAGATAGAACCTGGCACCCTACGAGCCCCCCAGATCAATTTTCTCCCTTCGGTTACCACCTGGGACCTTTTGGGCCAATTATGCTAACTCACTGGGCTGAAATTGGCTAGGCAATGAGTCCAGGTGGTGCCCTTTAACAGGTGAGGTGGAAGATGAGAAAAGTGCTTTGTAAACCATAAGGACCAGCCTCCCTTCCCTTCTAAAGCAAACCCAACCATGTCAGTCCCCTGCTCGGTAAACTCCAGTGACTCCCTGTTACCTCCAAGATCAAAGTTAAACTCTGTTTGTTTTCCTTTTAAAGCTTTTTTATAACCTGACTCCAGTTTTATTACACACCATCTTGAGTGTAGCCAAACCGGACTGCTTGATGATCTCATCTCTTACCTCCAGGCATTTGCACTGGCTGTCCCTCATGCCTAGAATGCCATCACTCCTCACCTCTGCCTTTTAGAATACCTAGTTTCCCTCCAAACTCTGCTCAAACACCCCTCCTTCTTTGCAGGAAGACTTTCCTGGTTTCCCTCCACCTGCTAAGACCCTCTTCTATAAAATTAGTTTGGTACTTCTGTGTGGTTTGTTTCCTTTCCATAAAAGATTGGCAGGTCCTTGAGACCTGGGCTGTTTCATTGATGTTTTTGGATTCCCAATCACCTAGTACAGAGCTTGGCATGAGTAGGCACTTAATAAAAGGTCATTGGTTGATTTCAGTCAATGAACATTTCCTAAGAACAGATTCTGGGGAAGAAACAAAGTTTAGATATGATCTAACCCATCCCTCCCCTCATGGAGCTTACAGTCTAAAACTCACCCCCAGATGGGCATCATATAAAATAAGAGGTGATGTGTTTGCAGTGATGTACACTATGTACAATGTACATAACTGAGGAAGGTGCTTTGTGAGATCTAGAAGGGGAGGAGAAGGAGGGGTGGGGGCTCAGGGAAGGTTTTCTGGAGTGATTGACATTCGACTTCCGACTTTAGAGATGGGTAGGAATAAAAAGAAAGCCAGGACATTCCAGGTCTAGGGACAGCTAAAGACAAGGTCAAGTGTGAGGAGTTTGTAGGACAAGGGAAAAATGAGCCTAGGAAGGTAAAGTGGAGACATTGTGTAAGGCCTCGAATGCCAGGCCTAAGGGTTTGAATTTTACTCAGGACACCATAGTCAGCTGTAAGAGATTTTTGAACAGTGAATCCATACATAATAAAGGTGAGTTTGGTCAGTGTGAAGGATGGATCAAAAGGGGTGATGGGAAGATCCATTTGAGAGGAGGTGGTAGTCTTAGAAACAGAGGGGGGAGGGTAGGAATAGGAAGGTAAAGCTGACAGGTATGGATGTATGTGAGTCTGGCCAAACGAGAAACGCCCAAGGGAGGGAGAGAGAGGTCGCTTTGGATGTGTGGGCTTTGAGGAGGAGCTGGTCAGCTAGGTGGGAATGCATGTCATATAAACTTTTGGAGATGGATCCCAGGATCTGAGATCCAAACTTAGAAAGAACGTAGGAAGCCATTGAGTCTGGTAGCTTTGTTTTACCAATGAGGAAACTGAGGCTTATGGCGGTTTAAGTGTCTTTGAGCCCTTCTATTCAGTGACCTTTCTACTACAATGCTCAAACTCAGGAGCGAGATAAGGCTGATCTCCCATAGAGATCTAGGAGGCATCTGAATGGTGCTTGGGCTTCCTAGGTTGAAGGCCAAGCAGTGGTTTGAGGTTGCCGAGGAAGAGGACCCTTTGGGGTGGGTGAAGGACCCCAGGGAACCCAAGAGAGAAGGGGAAGAATTCCAGGGACCTGGGTGCAGAACTGGGAGCCTGAAGGGGGAGCAGAGTGTTAGAGGAAGATGCCAGGTAAGGAAGGACTATTGGTGTTGAAATACCTTTGAAAGAACAAGTCTCAGGGGGGCAGGTGCCAGAGTCCAAGGGGAAAATGAAAGGGTGGGTAGAAGGGAACTGGAGGCAGAGGGAATAATACGGAGAAAAGCCAAGGTGAGGCTGTTTGAGGATCATCAGAGAGATGCCACAACATGATCATAGGTTGATGGGAAGGGACCATTGTGGTGGCAGATGGTGGCTGTTGGTCCTTCCTTTTTTGAAGAGGACCGTGACATTAGGAAGTTGAGGCCATGACGTAGTACATGAATTGGATTTAAGTGAGGCAGGGCTGTGCAAAGTCACCAGCCTCACTTTCTCCTCTGCAGCCATCTGGGTCCAGTGGCCAGACATAGATGAGGAGGACTGGAGATGGCCCTCGGAGGGGGATGGAGGAGGCATGTAAGGGATGGATGACAGCTGGGTCAGCCTTGGAGGAGGGAGGAGGAAGTTGAGTTGGCAAAGAAACAAGCTTGCAACCTTGTGCAGAGAGTTTTGGAGGCAGAGTACTAGGTTCTAATCCTGCCTCTAATGGTTACTACCTCTGGGACCCAGGACATCACCTCCTTGGTCCTCGGTTTTCTCATCTGTAAATTAGACAGTGTTGAGATGGCCTCTGAGGTTCTTCTAGCTTGAGATCTGTAATCCTCTGAATTAATTTTTGCCCTGATTATGGAATTTTGATCTAATTATAGAATAGAATCACCTACTATGCGCCTAGGCCATCTCCAGTTCTCCTGATTTTTATCTTGCTGTTGGACCCAGATGGCTCCAGAGGAGAGAGTGAGGCTGATGGCTTTGCACAGCCCTCCCTCACTTAACTCCAATTCATTTGCACATCATGGCAGCACCTCCCTGACATCATGGTCCTCTTCCAGGAGGAATGACAACGGATGTGCCCAACACTGCCCTGTGCTGGGGATTCAGAAAAACAAAAGGGCCCATCCTCAAAGAGAAATCTAATTATTTTACGATCTAAGAAATTGACTGTATGTTATGATTATAACAGCCCTGGAATTTGGAGCCGAAGGGGCCCTTTGAGAGGTTCAGAGAGGGGGAGTGACTTTCCAGAGGTCACACAGCTAGTCACCATTAGTCTGACGGGACCATTCATTTGGATGGAATTAGAGTCCATGACCTTGAGAGGTCCCTTTGAGCTCCAGAAATTGGTGGTTTATCTAGAGATTAAATAATGGTGTGTTCAGAGATCTCCGTCAATATGGGTGGCAAAGGATTTCAAAAGGGGAAGGTTATGGGCCTGCAAGTTCTCACTTGGCCCCCATTCAAGACTGCCCAGTCCTTTGTACTGCGGTCCATTCAGTCGGGTTGCATGAGTGAATTGGAGATGGTCTGACCCACTGGGTCTCTGTGGACACCTGTTGTTTTAGCTTTAATGCAGTGTTAAGAGAATTATTAAACTGTACTCTGCCAAGGCTCTGATAACCTTTTCTGCCCCAGAGCCAGTCTCTTTTAGCACGTAAGGAGACAAGATAGCAAGCGCTGTGTCCAACATCGGACTGAGCTAAAGGGGCAGGAGGCTGGCACATTGTCCCTAGAGATCACTTTGGTCCACGACCCAGGTCATGCGGTCGCATTCAGCCCAATAAACCTTTCTCCACTAGGGTTGGTAACACGGCTATGCAATTAACTCTTGAGAGAATGCAGGATTTGGGATCAGAATAGCAGGGTTCAGAGCCTAGCTCTGCCCTTCCTACCTGTGTGACCTTGGGTCAGTCTCTTCCTCACTCTGGGTCTTGATTTCCGCCTCTGTCAAATGAAGGGTTAGACTAGGTGGCTTCTGAGGTCCCTTTCAGGCTCCTATGATGTTAGAGTGTTCAGTGAGCCGTCAATAGAGCAAAAAAGGCAGAAACAGAACTGTGAGACTTCACAAGTAGATTCCATCCAGTTAAGCTTGGGTTACCTAGAGCATAATATGAATTTAGAAATATGTGTTTGGTAGACTTGGCTACGGAATATAGTGAGACAGAGACCTGGGTTATGCTCATAGACTGGAAGGTCTCCAGAAGATGAGCAGAGGGTTGAGACCCTAGAGACTGAGCCCATTGAGGATGGCTTGAAGGAAGTGGTCATGTTGCACCTGGAGAAAAGAAGGCTCAGCATATACAGTGTCTGGCATCAAGTAGTCCAGGGCTCTTGTATAGGAGAGGAGCCCAGCAGGCTCTGCTTGACCCCAGACGCCAGAACCAGGACCCACAAGTAGAAGGTGTCAAGAGGGCATAATGAGGAAACTTCGGTCTCTCAGCGGAATGGTCTGCCCCAGAGTGGCCTTCAAGCAGAATATGAATGATCACTTACGGGGGATGTTGTAGGGGGGCACTGCCAGTCAGAGAGATGGGTTGAACTAGAAGGTTCTTCCTCTCTGTGCCTCAGTTTCCTCCCGTACAATTAAAGGGTTAGACATGGTAGCCTCGCATTTTGTTACTGTGAGCCTTGAAGGATGTTAGGGAGCTCCAGGTATTACTTAGTGAGTGACGGGGGCAAATTATTAACATAATTTATAGTAAAGATCAGAACTTTTTTACCCAAATCCAGCATTTTTTCCCACTGTACAGTTCAAGCCAGGGACCCTGGGTAGATCACTTTTCTTCTCTACTCCCTCTACTCTGACCTTCCTCAGGGTCTCCCTGTGGTGGAAGAGGATCTACTGCCTGATTTTCCTGAGCCTTTAGCTGGAGAACTAGGCTGGCACAGGAGCACACATTTAAGGACACCTCTGGTCCAAGGAGCTCATTTTACAGATGAGAAAACTGAGGCCTAAAGGCCTTAAGTGCCTAACCTAGGTAGTAGGTGGCCCAGCTGGGACTTGAGGCCAGATCATCATACCCCACCTAAAGCCAGACAGGAATCAGAGCCTTTCTCTCCATTTTCTAGGTTAGCAAAGTCAGGTCTGTGGAGCTGAAGGGCTTTGATTTGCTTGAGGTCATACCAGTAAGAAGTAGCCAATCCAGGATTCAAAGCCAGGTCCTCCAACGGGGCACTCTTGGCTCTGCGTTTTGCTGCTTGTTGGGCATCTTGGGTACGTGTCTTCCCTGCTCTGGGGAAGTCTCGAGTCCCCAAGTTAAGGCAAGGAAGAGCCAGATCCCCTGCTGAGGGTGTCAGTGTCTAGACATCTCCAGATGCCAACCTAGCCTTCCCCTGCCCTAGTCTGGTTTCTTTTCATCCCTAGCCCAGGTCTTTATCTCCACTCTAAATCAATCTTTGGTCCTCTCAAAGATCTGTCCCCGTTACCGTCACATGTGAGCTCAGCTGGCCAGATTTTCAGCGTTGATGCATTGTGGTCCCAACTGAGCTCAAGGGATGAGTGTCCTGAAGAGAGTCCTGTCGCCCTGCCCCTTGCTTACCTTTCAGGCAGCCTTTGTCTGGAGCTGGGCACATTTACCCCATTCAACAAAGTCCCATTGAAGGCTTCTGCCCCGGACTGGACCAGGTCCCAGTTGCAATAAAGGCCGGGCAGTGGAAGAGTTGGGTCTGCCCATCTCTGGCTCAGACCACAAAGAACAAGACTTGGGGGCAAGGCGGGGGGTGGGGGGTGGATGGACTTGGCTCAGTTCAGCAGGAAGACCTGAATTTGGAGCTTGCCTAAAACACCCACTAGCCACAAGCTTGACCTCTGTTTCCTCATCTGTAAGGCCATTTTGTACTGGACGCAGTGACCTCTAAGGTCCTTTCTAATGCTAAACATCATTCCACCTGTGATTGAGGGAAAACTCTTAGCCTCTGTGTACCTCAGTTTCCTCATCTTGGAAAGGAGGGTGCTGGATTATACGATCCCTAAGGGGTGGTGGCTGGACAAGGATCAGCCAAGGATCACTATGGGAATTTTGGAGGAGAAAGTGATGGAAGGGTATAAAATGAGGGATTTGAGGCAGATCAGGGGTCCCTGGAGAGACTTCTAGGGACTGGTGAATGGGGAAAATGACTTATTTTCACCTCTTCTTCCTCAGTGATAAAGGATAAAGGATAAAAAAGTGATAACTTTTTAAAAACCAAAGGCCTTATTCTGAGAAGGGGTCCTGACTGTGACCCAAGGTCAGTGCCCTCTTTCCCAGGTGCTGCTATTGAGAACTTCCAGAGGAGAAAATTGGTTGGAGGGAGGGGGAGCTGCTCTGATTTAGGGTCTTAGTCGGTGGCCCTGGGCTGTGAGGTTAGTGGTGAGTGGGCAGAATCTGAACTCAGTGCTTCTTGGCTCTAAGGACTCTGTCCTAGGTCACTAACTATAGTTTCTGACAATAGCCAGTATTTACAAGGAGCTTTAAGGTTTGCAAAGAGCTTACAAACATTAACTCACCTTATTCCCCCAACAACCCCTGGAGGTAGATGCTATCTCTGTCCGGTTTGCGGACTGGGAAACTGTCAACAGATAAGGAAACAGATGAGCCTGGGGTGGGTTGGGAGATCTGCCAGTCATAGAGCTAGGCAGAATCTGAGCTGGATTTGAATTCAGGTCTTCTGCCTGGGTCTTGCCACACACTGTACCCAGTGTGTTCAGAACCCGTGGATGGGAGGTGTTTAAACTCTGCGTACATGTATGCGGGCTGTGTTTAAACTTTCCATATGTGTGTATGCAGGGTATATGTAAGCACAGTGTATAGATGTGTGTGCCCAAACACACCCCGGGGCGTGTTTAAGCTTTAAGAGCTTTTGGGACGTCTTGTCTAATCTAAGGTCCCAGAACATTTTTCATACATGATCTCGTTGGCTCCTGGCTCCTCACAGCCGCCCTGGGAGCCTGGGAGTTCTGACCTCATCTTAAGGCTGAGGAAACCAAGGCAAGCAGAGGTTCAGTGACTTGGCCATGATCCTGTAGCAAGGAGAAAGTGGCAGAGACGGAATTAGAACGCAGCACAGTGCCCTCTATCTGCTGAACCTCGATGACTTTCTCAAACCTGAATCCATCCTCATATTTACAATTCCTCCCTCCTGGTGTTGGGCTGTTGCCACTGATTTATCATCGTCATCATCACCACCGTTATGATTTTTACCGGTTTTATTGAGACAGTGACAGTCAGAACAAGCCCAGACTTCCACTTCATGTCATGGGCGGCTGCTGGTCCCTCTCCATAACTTAGCGCATTCTGAAAGCCTCCAGATTCCTTGGATTTGTGTGATAGGAAGAGAAGATGACCTGGTCCAATGGGAAGAGGGGAGGACAGCCTAGGCACTAATGTGGTACTTAGTTGATGCCCTAATGTTAATAGGATTTAAGATCTTTGTTAATAGACCTCAGGTTTAGGCCCTGAGTCAGGAGGGCTGTGATGCCTTCTGGCTCTGAGGAGTGTATATGTACCCCTGGTTGGTATTTTGCTTTGGGGGCTGCTTATGAGAAAGATCTTGTGATTCTCTGGTCCAGTTTGAGTGGCCGTATGTTCTTCCCGTCTCCCCGGATGTAAAAGCTCTCTCCATCCAGGGATGTATATAGAGTATAAAGCAATATACTTCGATTCAGGCAGTCAGAGCCCTGTCTGTTGGTATTTATTTCTCTACTTGTGTTTTCACTGAAGTTCGGGGTGCTGACTTTTCCCCTGAATTAGTGAATGTAATTAAAAAGATTGTTGACCCTGTGAACAGCTAGCTTTCCTGTGATTGCTGCTACAGATACTGAGGAAGGCCTTGCACATTTGGGGTGTACTTGGTAGCAAACTCTTGGGGAGGACAAGGACGAGAGTCACCCAGGATTGTTGGCAGACCCGGAGGGGTTGTAATCTGCATTGTAGGAGGGCACTTCTTTACTGAGGTCAGAGTTCCCTTGGAGTTATTTGAGTGTGAAAAGCTGGTTTGTGAGCATTTTGAAGAAGGAATTTAAAACAGATCAAGAACAGTCCATAATGGCAAACTCTCCTTTCCTTCCATGATTTTTGAGGCTGTTGAATGGGGTAGGAGTGGAGAGTGCCCAAGAGGGAGGGATGCCTACCTTGTGGCAAGAAGGAAGAGATGGAGATTGAACATTGATGGAGAGGGTCAGCTGGTAGAATGGACAGAAGCATGGTGGCAGATGAACTCCTGTCCAGACAGAGCAGGGTCTCTAGGGGAGCTTCAGTGGGGTCCTGTGCCCATCAGCCTTTTTATTGCTATTTTGGAGGAAGATGCAGGAGAGATCCTTGGAATGCAAGGGGTCTCCAGACCAGAAAGGCAGAGGATCGTGGCAGGGCTGGGGCTGGGTTAGACTGCAGTGAAAGGGCCCTGGGGGCTCTAGGGGGAGGATGAGTCAGTCGTTATAGGGATGGAGGAGCCACCAAAAACAAAAATCTAATACAATCTTAGGCCAGTGCCCAGGAAGGAGGAGCTAGTCCCAGACTGGGCCCTGGGCCCACCACATCTGGGCTGTTGTGCTCCCTTCTCATAAGGACTTTAAAGAGCTGTTGGGGATCAAAGGGGGCTGGGAGGAGGCTTGAAAGTGTGTCATAGGGAGAGGAGCATCATTGGACCATAAATCACAAGCTATGGGGACCCTGGGTCCCACCCTATTGTTTTACAGATGAGGGAACAAAGAAAGGCCCAGAGAGGAGGAAGCTGCCCAATGAAATAATTTAGTCTGGAGTAGAGAAGCCTGAGGCCCAGAGAGGGAAGGGATAAATGAATGAAAAGGCTACTCAGGCTCCTACACTGAGCCAAGCACTGGGCGTACAAATGCGGAAATAAAGGGGAGAGGAGACCAAAGGGCTTAGTCTGGGAAGTCACAGAGATGGTCAGTGGAAGTTGTTACTCAGCCCTGTCTGACTCTCCATGACCCTATCCTTCTCCAGCTCATTTTACAGATGAGGAAACTGAGGCAAACAGGGTTAAGTGACTCACCCAGGGTCACACGGCTAGTAAATGTCAGAGGCCAGATTTGAGCTCAGGCCTTCACTTCTTGTGTCAAATGAAGGGGTTGGACCTGATGACCTTCAATGTCTCTGCCAATGTCCCTTTGACTCCCCATCTGTGCTCTTCTGGGGCACAGTGCAGGCATGGTGTCTGGGCGGGGGTTTGGGGGGACCTGGGTTGGGATGATGGTGCCTTGACAGGGGAGATGTCCAGGTGGGCTCTGGTCACCAAGGTGGTGATTTGCCCAAGGTCACATGGGTAGGAAGTGTCAGGTGGCGGTTGAACCCAGGTCCTCAGTCTCCAAAGCCAGTGATGAGGAGCAGCGAGGAAAACAGGTGGGCTTGAATCTAGACTTCCTGAAGGGGGGGATGACTCCTATAAGCCTGGAAAGGGCCGTTGGAGTCAGCCTGGGATGGGCTTGAAGAGCTAAGTAGAGAACTCATCTTTGATTACAGGCCCTTATCCCCTTGGCTGGTCGGGCCACTGGAGGCAGATTCTGATGCTACAGGACCAGACGGCTTTGGGGGTCTCTTCCAACTCTGGGGTTCAGAGTGACCAAGTCAGGCCTTGAATGCCATGAGGAGGATGAATTGGCCTGGGGAGAGATGAGAAGTGGGGAGGCCATTGCCATATCCTATTAAGAGATGAAGGGGACCTGAATCTGAGGGGTGACTGATAGTGATGACATTTGGGGGTACTGAGACCTCAAAATAGCGACATGCGGGTCCTGCCCGAATGAATTTGACCTAAGCCTTCCTTCAGCCAAAAACCAGGTTTATTAAAACATCGATAGAGGTTTGGCGTGATTCTAAAAATCCTGTTTTGGCCAGAATCTGAGCACCTTAATGGAGGCGTGATGATTCTTATTTACAGAAAGACTGTGGGAAGGATGTAGGAGTAGTCTGTGAGGTGACAGAGAAGGGCCCAGGACCACCAGGCCCCTAGACCCTGTGGCCAAGGGAGGATGGGGTCTAGCCTGTTCACGGGTGAGAAGTAGCCACAATGAAAGGCCGGTTGAGGGGATTTCCCGAAGGGGTAGATGCCTCAGGCCAATGCCAGGGACTTGACCGAGTGGGAAAATTCCAGGAGAGTTCTGGGGAAAGTTGGGCGGGGGAAGGGGGGTGGAGAGAAAGATTTCCAGGGCCTATACCCCACCCACAGGAGAGGAGCAGTGGTAGGAGTTCTGATCCTGTGTGACCCTGGGCAAATCCCTTCCCCTCTGCCGGCCTTGTTTTTCCTCATCTGTGAATTGGGAATAACAGTAGCATCTGCCTCTCAAGGCTGTGAGGACCAAATGAGATCCTATTTGTAATGTACTTTGCAAACCTGCAAATGTTAGCTGTTCTTTTTTCTGGCTTGGAATCTGGAGGAGCCTGGGGGAGGGGAAGCCCCTGGTCACTGCTGGGATAAGCTGCCTGCAGGTCAAATTCCTCCTCAAACATGGCTCCCACCCCTCTCTGGCCGGAGCCTCCAGGGATGGCTACCACCCGTCTTGGGCCAGCCTTTTCCCCTGTGAGAGACTCAGTCCTCATCTGTAAAATGAAGCAGATAGCCCTTGAACCCTAGGTGGTTGTGAGACGGGCCTGATCTCTCCGAGAGCCAGGGACCCCGAAATGGGAATCTGGGAACCGCCGGAAAGGGCAATGGGAAAACTTTCTATTTTAAGGCCAGCTCAGTGAGATTCAGCTCTGAAGCAGCAGGTCCACCCCAGGCCTTTGTTGTATCCAGATTTGACCTTTAGGGAGGACAGTGGGGTATTATGGCTGGATCCCACCTAAAAAAATTGCTTTTGAATGAAGTGACCTTTCACTCCCTGAGGACAAATCATCTGTAATGCCCACAGGCCTTAGAGTTTAATGGATAGAGCTACTGGACCAACATTCAAGTCCTGCCCCCCCCCCCCCCCCCCCCCCCCCCCCCCCCCCCGCCCGGGAACTTAGGACCTGGGCCAGGAAGATCAGGGTTGGGGGGGCAAACCCCAAGTTCTCAAATATGTCAGATGAAGGAGTTGGACCCAGTGGCCTCAGGCCCTGAGCAGGCCATTCTGCTCCTTCCGCTCTCTACCCAAAGACCATAGTGGATGGGCGCCTAGGACCTCGGGGTCAAGATCTGAGTTCAAATCTTGCTCTTTGTGCTACCCTGGGCAAGTCCCCTTACCTCTCCCAGCCTCGTTAAAATGGGGATGATCATAGCTTCTACTTCCCAGGGCTGTAATGCTGGTAAAGTACTTCACAGTCCTAAAAGCTGTATATAATGTCATGTATGTGTACACATATATATGTATAAATGATATTATTCTACTGGGAAAGCAGTGAGCTCTCGGATGCCTGTGCCAGGCCCTGCGCCTGGGCTGGGTCCTGCAGAGACAAGACAAATGGAGGCTGTTTCCTGCTCCCAGGGGGCTTTCATTCCATCTGAGGGGCCTGCCTGTAAAAGCCAAGTGCCCACCTCGGGCAGAGGCTAGGGGAACTCTGGGCCACTCTGCACACTGCAACAGCCCAGCCTAGAGGGGAGCCTGGAACGCCAGGACTGAGACTCAGCTTCCAAGCTGGACTCCTCCCTTACTGAACATAAGAGAATTTCCCCTGGAGTGGAACCTTTGAACGCACAGACTGGGGGAGGCCTCCCACCCTCCCTCCCTGATACTATACCCCTTAGTCTGGATCATACTTATACCCATCTAAGGAGAAGACTGTGTGGCCTGCTGGGTAGAGCAGTGGGCTTCAGTTTGGAAAGACCTACTAGGTTCCAATGCCCTCTCCACTGGCACAGAGTGGTCCTGGGACTCCCCACTGGCCCTCGCCTCATTTCCCCATCCATGAGGAGCCTCTGCGGCATCTATGGCCCTGTCAGGAAGCGAGCTCCCGGCCAGCTTCTCTAGCTAAAGGCCAAGCTTGGCCACCTCTGGTTCTATATCTGTGCTAACTGCTCTCCAAATACCTTGGTTGTAACTTAGCAGAAAAGGAGCCTCACTCAAAGCTGAAAGGGGTCTGGGAGAGACCATGGCCTCACCTTTTCATTTTACAGATATGGAAACTGAGGCACCGTGGCTTGTCACTTACTACAGGTTCATCGTAGTTGAAAAGGACATTAGGCCAGGTCACCCAGGCCAAAACCTTCAGTTTACAGAAATGTTCATCAGAAAGCTGAGCTCCAGAGAAGGATTTGTCCAAGGTCCCACAGATAGGAAGCAACAGAAACAAGATTTGAATCCAGGCCCACTGATCCCACTGTACCCAAACTGCCTTCTTCAGTGACCAAGCCCCAGAATTAGAACCCCGCTCCACTCCAAATTCTGTGCTCTGTCCCCTCCTTTCAGGCATCCCAGTATGTCCTCAGGGTGATGGGGACCACAAAAGGACAGTCCTTGAACTTCAAATGAGAATCCAAAGGCCCTGGACCCAAGCCTCCCAGTCCCAGGCCTGGAGAATGTGGGGACAGAGAATCAGGGCAGGTTGGCCAGCCTCATACCACTCAAGTAGAGGAGGGTGGGGGGAGATAGTCAGCCTAATCCCTGGGATCTAGCCAGTCTTGAGCTCCAAGAGAGTTTGCAAAAATTCAAAACTGGCTTCTGAATTCCCCAGAGAGAGGGTGGGAGGAAGTAGCAGCCATACTCTGCAGTGGAGTCTGGAATGATGAGGTCACGGACATGTTGCCAATTTGGAGTCTCCTGCCAGAATGACAGAACTCTAACCCAAAGAAAGGCATGTTTCATGAACTCCTTCCCTTCCTCTGCTCCAGCCCAAATAGCTCCTTCCCTCTCAATTTAGCCCCTAGAGAGAGGAAGGGGCCATTGGGAAGATTCTGCTCCATTTAACGAATTTTAATAAAGGGCCTACTGTGTGTTCATAGGGTGATTGGAGGGGATCTCTGATCTCATCAATACAGCTCTTCCCCCCATGCCTGCCTGTCTTGTCCACCTACTCCCTAAAGTTTGATTATGATTCCTCATTGTGTCCCCATCAGAATGTAAGCTCTTTAACAAGAGGGCCTTGGGATTCTCAGTGTCTAGCACTGTGCCTAGAACATGATGTCTGCTAAATACATCTCACTGGTTTTCCTCAATTCCTCTTGGGCACAGCAGCCCATGCTAACAAAGAGTTTTTATTCTACTTGGGGGGAATTCAACCGGAACAGAAGTAAACACAGGGTAACTGGAGGGGGAAGGGATTGAGCATTAATATCTGGGGGTGGGGGGAGCAGGGAAGGCTTCCCAGAGAAGGTAGCATCTGAGCTGAGCCTCGAAGGAAGAGGGAAGATCCCAAGAGGAAGGAAGTAGGTTCTTAGCATGGGGCAGAGCTTGATGGAGCTAGGAGATGGAAGGTCCAATTAAAGGTAGGATGATGAGAAGGAAAGGAGGGCACACTCCATTCCCTATCAGAGCTCTGGTTATCAGCCTCAAGCAGTAGGCTAGAGATTGGAGCAATCAATCAGCATTTATTAAACACCAACTATATGCATGCTGGGTTACAAAATACAAAAACAAAATTCTAAGGGTCCTCCTCCTTAAGGAGCTTGTAAAGGGGAAACGAGAGGTTGAAGGTGGGGAATGGGAGGGCCAGCTGGGAGAAGAGCAAGTGGGCACAGGGTGCATGGCAGGGGATAACGTTCACTAAACTCAGTCCAAGGATGGCGAAACTGGTGTATTCCTTCTGGTATACAGTAAATGCCAATAGTTGTGGAGGAAGGATTCCATCAGGTTGGGCAGCTCCTGTGGAGGGTCATTGAAGAAGGAAACGGATAGGCCACAAGTCTACACTGTCTGAAAGAGTTAGCCCCATTTCTTACTGGCTACATGGTATCACATCTCCTACCTCTGTGAATTTGCTCCTATGCCTGGCACTCACCTGCAACCCTTAGCACTACTTGCTCCCTTCAGGGCTCAGCTCAAATCCTCCCTCCCTCCGGAAGTCTGTCCCCGATGCCCTCAGTTGCAAGTGCTTTGACCCACTCCAGTCACTTGTATCCATTAGAGGGCAATGATCCTTGAGAGCAATCCCTGTTTCCGGTGACTTCTGTATTCAAAATGCTCAGCTCAGGCACATACTGGATTTTGTACATTTCCTGTACTACCATATCTGGGAGCCCAGCTTCCTGGGGGCAGGGATTGCCTGGTTTTTGGCTTTGTAACCGGGCACCCAACCCCATCCCCTCTCCTTCTGACATTTCTTCCATCAGTAATAACTAGCACAGGTGATCTTTCCAACCTCAGGACAGCCCTGTGAGGTGGGTGTTACCATTATGTCCATTTTACAGATAAGGGAAGTGAGGCTGGTCCAGGGCTCTGTCTGCAGCAGAATTGAGCTCAGGGGTTCCTTATTCCCAAGAACCATGCTCATCTCCCTGCCTGCCACGATCGGCCTCACCTGGCCGTTTTGGTCAGAATCCTCTTTAAAAAAAAAGGCCATGATAGATGGGGGCAGACCGAGAACCCCCACAGTTAAGCCACTGGGTTTGTGGTCTGACTCTGAACAATGGAGACCGGAGCAGATGTTGCCCAAGCCTTCTGGTCCCTGAGTGGGGGCTTCAAGCTGGAAGAGACCTTACAGGTCTTCTAGGACAACTCTCTTGTTCTGCAGGGAAAGAAGCTGAGCCCAAAGAGTTGGCCCCTTCTTTGCCCAAGGTCACACAGGCAGTGAAGTGTTACTGACCCAGAATCCTAAATCCACTGGGTCACACTGTCCCACTGCCCTTTCTCTCTCCTATTATACAGAAATTAACTTAATTTTCTGATTTAATTTGGAACCCAGGCAAGAGAGGGTGGGGGCAAGGGTGGGGGGAGACTTGCTTCTCAGCCTCCATTTTCCTCTATCCCCTGGCCTCTAGGGTTCCAGAACTATAGAACAAAGCTTCCTAAAAGGATGTGGTTCCAGCCTTGTTTTGACTCTAAATACATTGACAGAACCCATAAAGTCTAGCCTGGGGGGTTTAGACTTTGTCCCAGATAAGGCAACCCATGCTGACCATGTGACTTTGGGCCGACCATTTAGAGGCCCTAGGCCACTTTCTGACCTGTTTGGGTAGAGGGAGTTTCTTCACTGAGTTCCCTGAATCTGAAATCCCAGGTCTGAACCAAAAAAAAAAAAAAGAAGGAAAGGAGATAAGTATCAATAAGACATTTAAAAAAAATTTTTCACCTCCCCAGTGTCACATGTGGACCACACTTGGAGCAACCCCCCCAAAGAGGCAGTGGTGGAGTGGCTGCGAGGAGAGATGGTTTAGACCATATGTATGAACTCACAGGTCAACATGTTTATTCAGAGGGAGTGTGTCTGGAGACCTGGAGCCCATTCTGCCCCTGCCTCTGGGCAGCTCAGCTGTAGGTGGGTCCCTTGGCCTGGGTGGAAGGCAGCCCCCAGCCCAGGAACCCAGATTCTGAAGCCTCTCCTCTTGGGGCCACATGGACCCAGGTTCCTTTTGGGGGTCCTGGGGTAAAGAGGCAAAGTCAAGGGCAGCCCTGACTTCTGGGGAGTAGGCAGGAAAGGTTTGGGTTCTGCTTGAGGGTCATTATATACTTTCTGCATAAAACAGGGCCTCGTTTGGGAACCTGTTGACAATTAATCACAGAGCCAATAAGCTGAGTTCTCTGGTTTTTTTGCTTCTGGCAGATTCAAAGCAGCACACAGGCAGGCCCTTCAAGTGAGCAGGGCAAAGTGATGGCAGAGGACAGGGAAACTATGAAAAACAGGCATAAGACACCGGATCGGAGTCCAATAGATCTGGCTTCAAATTCTACCACTGAACAAATCTCTTCAATCAATCAACCAATGAACATTTATCTAGCCAAGGGTGGGGAACCTGTGGCCTTTAGTGTTTGGATTCAGTCAAAAGGCTGCCCTTCAGGACCTAAAGGGACTCATGTGGCCTCCAGCCTGAAGGTTCCCCACCCCTGATCTAGGACTACTGTGTGTCAGGTTCTGTGTTGAGCACTGGGGATACAAATGGGGGGTGTGGGTGTGGAGGGGGAAGAGTCCCTGTCCACTAGGAGCTTACAATCTAACCAGGGAAATCTACACACAACAGAAATCCGGAAGAGGGAGGGTGGTTCCCAACCCTGAGTCTGGTGCAGAAGTAGCGAAAGGAGATCTCCAAGCTGATCTCCACCCTCCCTCCCCCAGTTGGTCTGGAATCCATGCCTCTGGCCACTAGTCAGAGGGCACAGAGTGGTGATGAGGGGGAGTCCCAAAGCCCATGAGACCGCCACCCATTTAATTTCCCTGGGCCCCAGTTTCTCTATCAAATGCAGGGGGCTGAAGAAGCCTGGCTATCCTGTGATCCTGGGGCCTCCATAGGCCTCTCCCGGTGTTGGGCCAGCTTGCTGTCCTGGGTGTGTGAAGCACTGACACTGAGGCATCTGGCGGACTGGTCAGTTCCCACCTTTGCCATTTCCCACCTGGGGACTCTGGGCCACACTCTCTCTGAGCCGTTTCTTCATCTGGAAAACGAGGGGGAGGCCCCTCAAGTCACTCCAGCCCCAAATCTATGGTCCTGAGGAGGTTAGTTCATGCTTGGCAGGACCTCTTCAGCGCTCATCAGAGACACTCAGTAAATGCTGTTAATTATTTAGCGTGCCCCAGAGGACTGGGACAGTCTGTTTAGATCTTGCTCTCTGTTGCCAAAAGTGGGTAAACTTAGACTGCTCTTTGGGCCTGGGCAGAGGGAAGCGGACCCCAGGGTGAGGCGGGGGGCTTTGCCTTCACCGATATTCTACACTCCACCCCCAGGACCCTTTGGCATCCTTCTTGGAGAGAGAGAGGAGATAGGGGAGTCAAGAGAAGGTAGATACCTAAATATGTCTCAGAAAGAGAAAAGGAGGAGAGAGAGCTGGAAGACCCTCGGGACAGAGAGCTGGGCATAGGAGTGACCCCGAGACATGATAAACCTACAGATATTTGAGAGATGTAAACAGCAGGGAGGGAGGGAAGCTTTGCTGGCCTGGAGCTGACCAGGTCGAGGGCAGAGTGTGTCAAGTGTGAATGATGGGCCCTCCAGCAAGCTGGGGATGCCTCCAAGGATCCCCTCCCTGGGGCATGGCTGGGATCAGGACCTGCTGGCCCACTCCAGGCTCCTGCTTTGCCCTGGCCCGTCCTTTGTCTCCATCTCAGTCTCCTCTCCATTTTCCATTGTCTTTCTCTGGCTGCCCCAAGTTTGGCTTGGAACCTTGGTCCTGTGAGATGCTTAGGAGCACTACTGTTCTGAGTTCTGCCTTGCCCTCAATTTTCTAGGGAAAGGCTGAGGCTTGGGGAAGGGGAAATGCACCCTACCTTGTGACCCGCTCTGGTACCTCTATTGGGAGCCCCTCCTTCAAGCTGGCTCTGGAGTTCCATGTCTGCTTAGGCCTTCCTGTCCAGGGACAGTGGAGTGAGTACAGTGGAAAGCCCTGGGACCTGGGATCGAATCCCACCTCTGGACTCCAACTCCTCATGTTGTCCATGGCGATAGGTTTGTCTCTAGAAGGGTCCTTAAGAGGTCAAGTTCAACACCCTCATTTACAAATGAGGTAACAGGCCCATTTTGGTGTAGTGACTTGTTCAAGGTCATACAAGGTCATTTGTAGAAACAAAGGCAAGATTTGAACTCACTCCAAATCCACTGCACCACACTGACCTTGGGCAAGGGGCTTCCTTCTCTGGGCCTCGGTTTCTCCCTCTGTAAATGAGAGAGTTGGGCTCGATGGCCTCTGATTTCTCTTCCAGCTCTAAAGCCATGATGATATCAGATAACAGCTCCACTTTTAATATTCTCAGTTTCCCAAGGTCATCTTTCTATATGCCTGGGCTGTGCAGCTGTGAGTTCATGGTGGTTCCAGATTGCTTCCCGCAGTGGACCAGAGTGGCTGCCGCACTTGAAATTTATTCCCAATTAGCCCATCTGGAAACTGATTATCTTGTCCAGCCTGCCCTTTGAACCAGGTTCATTCTTTTAAAATTGTAATTGTTTTTTGGGTTGGGTTTTGGTTTTTTGCTTCCTTCCTTCCCTACCCCCAGTTAGCTGAAGACAGCCTCCCGGCCCCTTCTCTTCTCTCCCCTGAGAGGTGCAGGATTGTCTGGCTTCCCCAGGGCCAGAGCCTGTCCTTCCTCTCCAAGGGCAACAAGGTCCATTGCTCTCTTGTTTTGAAAACCTGAAGAGCCCCAAATAGTCAGAGTAAGGACAGAAAACCAAGGTATATGGGAAAACCTTGGGGCACAGATGCCAAACATTCCTGGAAACTACTGCCTGGTTCTCTGTGTTTGTGTTTGTCTGCTGTGAGCAAAGACTTCTAGGCCGAAACTGCTCTTTCCTCTCTGGGTCTGGGTCACAACCACCCCCGTGTTCTCGGCCATAGTTAGCCCAGCCCAGGACTGCTATGCACGGGGGAGAAGCGGGGCAGGGGGAGCTTGATGGTGGGGTGGCCCTCCCACGTATCCCCTACCAGGCTTCCCTACCGTGCATCATCCTTTCTTGTCTCTGCATCCTCTGTACTTGGCCCCTAATGTTTTGAGGTCCCAGCTTCCTCATCTGTAGAGCTAGGGCGGGGAGTAGACCCTAACTGAAGGGGACCTAGGAGAGGTCATCCAGTCCAGCCTCCTCATCTTACCAAGGAGGAGCTGCGGCCTGCCCAAGGTCACACAGGCAGGAAGTAGCAAGGCCGAGCTTGGCAGGGCAGTAGCTTTTCCTCAGTCATTCAGAAGACTGTTTTGTTCCCTGTCCTTTGTCTTCCCAACCTCTGGCACAGAGGAGGCCCTTCCTGTGTGTTCTCACTCTGGGCCTCAGTTTCCTCCCCTGTAAAATGAGGGGGTGGGACCCGATGCCTCCTAAGGTCCCTTCCAGCCACAAATCTATAATCCTCCGGTCTTCTCTTCTAAGGTGGTCACAGTCCATGGCATCTGACTGTTCTTTGCTCAGCCGTCTCCCACAGGCACCCACATTGCTTCCAGTTCTTCACCACTACAAAGAATGGGATAGCTCCCCCAGCTAGGCACCAGCAGAGGAAGCAGGCTGTCTGGGGTTCAAGCCTCAGCTTCCTCATCTGTAAAATGGAGGGAATAATATCAAAAGTACTGTACTCCCTTCACAGGGTTCTTGTGTGGCCTCTGTGAGATCATGTTTATAAAGGACTTTGCCCGCTTTTAGGTGCTATGGAAATGTCTGGTTATTCACAAGAAGGGAGAAAAACCCAGGGCTGGCTCTAAGACGGGTAGCTTATGTGATTAAGGAAGCGATAAACCCTTGGCTTCTGACAGCTGACTTCTGCTTCCCTCCTGGACCAGAATTGGGTTGGCCAAGGGGGGCCAAAGCAGAGTCTGAAAAAAGGACTGAGAAAAGGCCTCCCTGTAAACAGTCAAACTGAAATTGGGGTTAGAAATCTGTTCTACTTTCGTCTGTGCTTGTTTGTTATCTTTGCTTTCCTTAGTTAAAAAAACAATCTCAGGCTGGCTATTTCTCGACCGTAGAACCATGAGTCTATAGGACACCCAGGGCCTCGGCTTCCTCCTTGGTAAGAGGGGGTAATAGCAGGACGCATCTGCCAATGTGATTGTGGGGATCAGAGGAGGTGATATTTGTAAAGTTCTTAGCAGAGTCCCTGTCATGTAGTAGGAGCTCTATAAAGGCTAACCATAGTAGACTTTCTGCACGCTTGTATTTCCTTCCTCTGTTTCTGTTTAACAGGAGAGTACTCCCCATTGATGGGGGAATCTGCCACCCTTTCTAAGCTGTGCAGACAAGTTTCTGTTCTGAATTAGCATTGCTCTTGGGTGCCAGATCTCTGCACTTGGCAAGACAATCAAGAGTTTGCTCACAAGTTGGTTTCTAGGGTCTTTTAGTCTCTTATTTTGGCTACATGCTTACACTTGCCAAACTTCCTTAGGAAATGGTTTTGGTCTATATCTATATCTGTTCTTTTATCCATTTCATTTTTTTTTTTTGTATCCATAACTAAATCAAGTTGTACGTGACTCAATCTTAACCTTTTTAATTTCAAATATATGTGGATGATGGGAATCATTTTAATTTCTAATATGTGTGGATGACAGGAATCATTATCCAAGAAAATCTTTGGGAAAATTGAGCAATATCATGGTGGAAAATCAGAGGCAGAGCACCTGAGTGGAAGGTTAGGTCTCTTCAGTCTAGCCCTCAATTTCCTCATGTAAAGGGAGCTGGGCTGGATAAACCCTAATAAGACATAGCCTAGCTCTAAACCAGTGATCTTATGATTGGAGACCAAACACTATGGGAAGATCCAAATGGATCATAAAAACACTAAAACTAGAAGAAAAAGGAACAAAACATTTATCACAATTATGGAAAATACTTGTCTGTTCTATGTAGGAGATATTATAGGGATTTGTTGGAAATAAGAAATATAGGAAACAAGTTGGATTTGATTATACAAGAGTAATGTTTTACGTGAAAAAATGTACAACCAAAATTAAGTATGGAGAAGCCGTGTTGTTCTTCTGGCATCATTGGTATTGGGCACTCCCAGGTGAGGAAATTCCCTCTACCCATGCAAATCAGCACCTTTTCTGCAACTTAACAGTTGTGGAGAGTTGCCTAGAGAGGAGGGTTACACAGGTGATTACTAGGCCTTGCTGTTTATCATCTGAAATTAAATTAAAACATCTGAATCAGATTGGAGGGGGAAATATAATCTCACAGAAAAGTATCAGGAAATTTCCCAGGGGAGATGGAATTATTCATTTAGGGTCACACTACTAGGAAATGGAATTGGGAGGATTTGAATCAAGGTCTTCCCAACGCCAAGCCCTCAACATTTGCTCTGCAATCGATCTGCAGAGATGTCTGATCCAAATCCCTCTCCCCAAATCTGTAAGGAGCTCATAGGAATTGATAAGACTATAAAAAGTCTGTTTCCCAGAGACAACATGATTAAAAAACACTGGAAGAAACATTGTCAATAACCACCAAAAAAATAATTTCTACACTCTGATAATCAGAAAAATGTATATTAAAACAGTTCCAAGGTTCTACCTTACAACCATCAAAATGATCATATTTAATTCACTGGTGATAGGGCTGCAGGCATAAGGCACACCCTCCACCCACTGGCTCCTGGGAATTGGTACAGTCTCCCTAATTAAGAATATGGCACTACCCGCTATGGGTTATCAAGCTGCTTGCACTCTGACCCTGGGATACTGCTACAAAATCTCAGAATCTATTCATAGCTGTTTTATCTGGAGGAGCTTGAAAAATTGGAGACAGCCAGCCCATATTTCCAATGAACATAGTGGAATGTCATTGTGCTGGAAGAGATAAGAAATACAAAGAAGGCTAAGAAACATGGGAAAGTCTGGGGTTGTAGAATAGCCCTGGATTTGGAAGTGAGAACTCGGTTCTAATCTCCACCCCAGGCCTGCTAGCTATCCCCCAACCTCTCAGCCTCAGTCTCATCATCTGTGCAAGTGATTGAGGTGGGACTGGAGAAAAGTCTCTTTCAGCTCTAAATCCTAACCCTAATTAATGCAGAACATGAAGAATTAATTGAGAGCCACACTTTAATTGGGTTAAATTCCCACCATTGCTAAGGCCCTGAGCTGGCTATGGGTAGCAGACAAAAATAAATGGCCGAGTCTTCAAGATTGCATTTATGCATAAATTTATGCCTAGTGCAGTGACCTGGAGTCAGGAAGACCCTGGTCCAAATCCAGCTTCAGATACTTACTAGCCATGTGATCCTGAGCAAGTCACTTAACTTTGCCTCAGTTTCCTCATCCGTAAAATGATCTGGAAAAGGAAATGGCAAACCACTCCAGTATTTTTGCCCAGAAAACCCCAAGTTGAGGTCTTGGAGAGTTGGACATACCTGTAAAAAAAAAGACAGCCCACCAAAGTATACTTGTCCCCTTCCTTCCCTCCTAGCATGGGGAGATTTAAGCTAGAAGATTGCTCAGGCCTTTGGGCTTGGGTGGTCCCAGCCCTCCCCACCACTTCTTTTCTAGTTCCGGTTCCCTCCCATTTACCTTGGTTTCCTCTCTTTCTGGTCCCCCCCTCTTTCCCGCAGGCATCAAGTTCATTTTTATTTCCATTCCAGCTTTTAGGAGGCGTGGAGATGGAGTAGAAGCTTCCCGAGGGCCAGGCTGTCTGCTTTTAGTGTTTGTCTATCATGGTACAAAAACAAAGTTCTCAGAATAATCTCTTTTGACTGAGGCCATGACTGGATTAGGAGGCACTTGAGTTGGTCTTTTGAAGATGGATAGAAAGTTCCTGGGTGGAAGACTTCCCCTGCAATTCCTAGGTTTATCCCCTTAGAGCTAGAGTCCATACTCTAGAAGGCCGTGGAATGCAGCTCATTCATTTTGCAAATGCAGAAAATGAAGTTTCTGGGCAAGATCTTAAATTCTAAGTTTCTGCAATTTTGTTCTTCTTACTGTTGTTTTTATAGAACCCCGTCAGATATCAGTCAGAAGGGCCCTCGGATTCCATCTAATCCAGCCCCATCATTCTACAGAACGGGAGACTGAGAGCCAAAGCTGTTCATTGACTTGTTCAAGGTCACGCAGATAATAAATAGAAGAGCCAAGGTTTGAACTCAGGTCCTTAGCTGTAGGCATGTTGAGTTTGAGGTGCTAGTGGGACATTCAGTTAGTGATGCCTTATAAATGATCAGGGATGTGGGTCTGGGACTTGGAGAGAGAGTGAGCTCAGGACTGGAAATAAAAGCCCAGAGGCAGATGGGAGACAGTGTAGTACAGTGGAAAGAGCAATGGACTTGGAGGCTGAGGAACTGAGTTTGAGTTATGCCTCTGCTCCTTACAACATGGATGACCTGGGCCTTGTTGACCTTGAGATCTTTCTGGTCTCAGTTTCTTCATCTGTAAAATGAAACGGTTGGACTAGTTGGTCTCAGACATCTTAGCTTTAGAGAGATGATCCCTCTGTGCAGAGGACAGTTGAAGCCATGAAAGTGAATGAGAGGATCCTGGAAGAATAGAGAAGAAGAGAAGACTGAGGACAGACCTTGAAGAGGAAACCCAACTTTATGGACTGGAAAGGAAACTGAGGCAGAGAAGTAGCAGAACCTTAGGAGGTCAGTTGAAGGGAAAAGAACATAGAGTATTCAGAAGTTGGGCTAAGAGGAAAGTGAGGATCAAGATTAAGAGGCCATTGGACTGGAGGGTTAACGGGTAAGGGTCATTCTTCCATTTGGGCCCCAGAAGGTAGAACTAGATCAAGTACAAGTGGCAGGGGCAGCTAGGTGGAGCCGCCCTGGAGTCAGGAGGACCTGAGTTCAAATTCGGCCTTAGACACTTAACACAAAAAACTAGCCCTGTGACCTAGGGCAAGTCACTTAACCCCAATTGCCTTCCAAAAAGATAAAAAAAGGGTGCAAGTGGCAGGTAATAAGTGTCCCCCCATACAGAGGAGGAGACTGAAGCGCAGGGGAGTGACCTAACTTTTCCATTCAGGGCAAGACTAACTCCAGAGCCCCCTTTGCCCGCAGCCCCCAGAAGCTAACCCTTGTCCCTTTGACCTCCAGAAGTCTGATCCTTTCCATGTGGTCACCCCAGAGGCAGGAGTGACCCGGCATCCAAATCTCCCTGAGATCTTTGGGAATTGTCACCGGAGTCTGACATTCTCTTAAATGCCATCGAAGGTGGCAAGCCTTCGACCTTTGAGGTTGGATCTGCTGCTGGGCAGAGTGAGGCAGCATCTGGCACCTAGCGAGGACCAGGAGCCGCCAGCAGAAAGAAAGTGGTGTCAGTTGTCTCTCCTGATTCCGTCCACTCCCTCCACCACCGGCTCATATTTATTCTGTATATCCCGTGGCATCCTGTCTCTGCTCCATTGCCTGTGTGACCTTGGCTGAGTCACCTGACCACTGAAGGCTCTAGGGAACCTCAAGAAGTTTCCTCCCTGAGGATTCCCTATGCCAAGGGTCAAACTCAAACACTAAACCTTTTCTAGGCCAGCTTCTTAGTGACCAGAAAGCTGCCCATTAACATTATCCTTATTCTATTGTATTTTTCACTTCTCTTGTTAAATATTTCCCAATTACATTTTAATCTGGTTCTGGCCCCAGGAATGCACTGAGGTTTGGCACCTCTGCCCTCCATGAAAGCCCAGGCCCTGTTCCCATTAGATTGTGAGCACACAATTGCAAACATTGTCTTTTCCCTCTTTTTGTAGCCTTGAAAGGAAGAAAGGAAGATCTTTCAGGCTCCTAGACCGATTTGCTTTTGAGTTTCCAAAAACCCTTTAAATACTTGTCTTCACTGCTTCAAGAGGGTCCTTGTGTTCTACAGTAGAAGCAGCAGCTCTTGCCTCCCATGTTCTGAGGGCTTTGAGATAGATCCCTTGAGTAGATCAGGGTAAAGACATTATGAAAGGGACTGACTGTGTGACCTTGGGCAGGTAGCTTAACCCCTCTGAGCCTTATCTGCAAAATGTAGACCAGGACAGTCCCTACCTTCCTAGGTGTTTGTGGAAATCAGATGAGAATGGAAACGTAGGTAAAGTATTTTGCAAATTGTTAAGTGCTGGAAAACTACTATTTTATGTAGCGGCTCAGTGGAAAGTGGGCAGGGCCTGGAGTCAGTACTGGGTTTCCATCTCACTGCTGATTCTGACTGCCTGTGTGACCTTCTCACCCCTGCCCTCTGTTTTCCCATCTCTAAAATGGAAATGAGAGGTTCGGAGTAGATGACCTCCATGGCCCTTCTGACCCCAGGTCTTGATCCTGGCCATATTCTAAGTGTCTGTCTTTTATTAGTTAGCACTTAATATTGTTTCTTATAGATTAGTCTTGTCAGTCAGGAAACACGCCATGAGGATCCCCTTTGTGCGGGGCACAGATCCTAGAATCCAAGACCTGGGCCTGGGTGGGACCTTGGAGGCCATCTAGCCCAGTCCTCTTGTGGGAGAGGTGAGGAGCCTGGGATTAGTAAGTGTGCTGGCCATCCTTTGACCATGGGATCATAGTCATAGATCCAGGAGTCATCAGAAAAGCCTTCCTGGCTCAACCCAAGGGCCCCTTCCTCCAGGCAGACTTCCTCCTCATCTTACATGTAAGGAAACTGAGTCCATGAGGGATTCATCTTTGGCCAAGTACTAACAAGTCATAAGTGTCCAACGTAGAATTCGAACTTGATTCCTCTGTGAGCTTTTTTTTTACTGAAACTCAGTTAAAGATGGATAAAGTCTGTATGTACAAGCTCTTTCCTTTTCCCTCCCGTTTTTCCTCTGCTTGCCTCTCCCCTCCCCCCCCCCCACACCTTAAAGCCGAGATCACAGCGTCAATATATAGAGGGATCTGTGAGAGGAAACAGGCCCAGAATCCCTCAGGCAGTTAGCGTCAAAGGCAGGCATTGATCTCAAAATTCTCTCCACACCGCTGCCTGTAATATGGCTCAGCTCAGCACTTATGTCTATCTTCTCCCTCTATACTCCATGAGAGTAGGGACCCTTTAAACATGTCCCACTTTCACCCTTCTATAATGAACCCCTGATCAGGGTTTGGGGGAAGGTGTATATGGGCTCTCCCAAGCCTGCGAGTGAGGGCCATCCATGTTGGTGGTCCGGGTGCCCAAGGACAGGAGAAGCAGGGGCACCTGTGATCTGGAAGAAATGCCCACAGGCCCATGCCAGTGCCAGGAGGCTCACTGAATGTTTGTGGAATGGACTTGGCCTTGCCCTCCCTCTAACCCCAGCCCCTTGCTTGGAACCCTGCAGGTATGATTCTGGTAAGGATGGCTACATTGACCTGATGGAACTGAAGCTGATGATGGAGAAGCTGGGAGCCCCCCAGACCCACCTGGGGCTTAAGAACATGATCAAGGAGGTGGATGAGGACCTAGACAGCAAGCTGAGCTTTCGAGAGGTATTTATTTGTTCACCTCAGCCCTGTCCCAGCCTCCCAGAACAAAGTGTCAGTCAATCCACATCTAGTAAGTGCCTGCTATGGACCAGACAAAACAGGCAGGGACAGCCCTTAGGAGTACGGGAGGAGGGAGAGAGAGATTTCAGCTGCTGTCATGGAAGAGGTGGCCCTTGAGATGAAGGTAGAGGTGTGAGTGCATGTCAGACATGGAGGACATGCCCATGGACTTGCACAGAGGTGGGAGGTGGGTGGTATGGTGAGCTCAGGAAGAAAGCTAGTGAGCCAGGTTGGCTGGAGCCTGGCTGAAAGGGAAGGAGACTGGAGCCTAACCCAGGCATTCTGGGTGATGAGATCTTTCCCGTGTTTGGGAGTCCGATAGGTTTTGTGCTTTCTCATGTTAATAGGTGGCCTCCCCTGAGATACCTGAGGTCTATACAGGGTTTTCTTCTCCCCTGAAAACTGCTGCTCTTGAATTGGCTCCACCTGCCTCATTGTTTGCCTTCAGCCCCCCCGCTCCCAGATTCCCCCAGGACCTCCACTTCTCCCACTCCTGTCCCCATTCTGCTCCACTTACTTGATGGGGGGGAGGATGGGCGTAGAGGGGTGTTTGTTACTCTGGAAGCATTTGCCTAAGGACCTCAAACTCTCTCTCCCAGAGCACAGAGGGATATGTCCTTCCTCCCCTCCCAAGACCTTTCCCTTATTGTGAGCTCTTCATCGTGACAAGTGTTCATGATGCCCTGGTGGCATTCCTGGGTTACATAAAGTAGAAATGTTGGAATTCCCCGCATGACTTTGGGCAAGTTACCTCTCTGAGAGCCTTAGTTTCCTTCTCTATAAAAATGAACAGGGTTGGACTCGATGCCCATGATAAGTCTGTGATCTGTGACCTTTCCAGGTCACAGGACCTGGGTTCAAATATTGATTGGCTCTACTACTTTTATTATCTGTATGACACTTAACCTCTAGAGTTGGGAATATATAAAGAGCAACCCTAATGTAGTCTAGGATCCAAGGACCTGGGTTCCAATCCCACCTCTGATACCTGTCAAATACATTTTCTAGGCCTCACTTTCCTCTTCTGAGGAGGCCTCTGAGGTCCCTTGGGAGCCCCAAGTCTTTGACTCTATGAATCTGATCAAATTGAGAAGGGAGAGTTGTCAAAGGAGCCTTTGTGGGGATGGAGAAGGTGGAGCTGTGACTAAAGAGAGCAGAAATAGAGAGGGTGTGGTATGAGCAAGCTGGCCTCTGCCCAGTGGAGGCCAGTAACCCCAGTCTGGTGTTCTCCCACCACCTGCCCAGAATTCCCTCAGGCTTGCTCAGTTGCTATATTCAGGCACCCAGGGTGGGAGGGTGAACAGCTTCTCTCCTTCCTGAATCTATGGTCTGTTGGTGGTTAGATGCCCATCTTAGAGCCTTTTCAGTAAACATCAGAGAAGTACAAATCTTGGGGGGGGAGGGGCAGTGGAGGAAGAAAAATAAGAAAAACACTGGGAGGTGGACATTTAAGGATCACCACCTTTCTCATGAGAAGTTGGTGAGGTCAGTTGTAGTGTGAGCATTATCTCCATTTTTCAGATTAGAAAACTGAGGTTCCAAGAGGGGAGGTGACTTGTCCAAAGGCATAAGATCTGAGATTGAGAGCTAAAAGTGACCTTTTAAAAGAGTCCTAGACTCCCCAGATGACCTGTTCATTTTACAGAAGAGGAAACTGAAAGGTTATGTGACTTGCCCAGGGTCACACAGCTAGTAAGTGCCCAAGGTGGGATTCCTTCCTTCCTTCCTTCCTTCTCTTTCTTTTTTTGTTAAACATTCACTTTTATAAGATTTTGAGATATAAATTTTCACCCTCCCTCCCCTCACCAAGATGGCAAGCAATCTGATATAGGCTATACACATACAATCTATTAAACACATTTCCACCTTAGTTATGTTGTGAAAGAAGAATCAGAACAAAAGGGAAAAAAACCATGAGAAAGAAAACAAAAAAATTGCATGCTTCCATCTGCATTCAGATTCCCTTGTCCTCTCTCTGGAAGTGGCTGCATTTTCCATCATGAGTCTCTTGGAATTGTTCTAGATCCTTGCATTGCTAAGAAGAGCCAAGTCCATCAAAGTTGGTCATCATGTTCCCCTGGTTCTGCGCACATCACTCAGCATCAGTTGATAATAGTCTTTCCACGTTTTTCTGAACTCCATCTGCTCATCATTTCTTAGGGTACAGTAGATATACATTACATTCATATATCACGACTTGTTCAGCCATTCCCCAACTGATGGGCATCTCCTCAGTTTCCAATTCTTTGCCACCATAAAAAGAGCTGCTATAAATATTTTTGTTCATGTAAGTCCTTTTCCCTTTTTTATGATCTCTTTAGTTTACAGACCTAGTAGTGCTATTTCTGGACCAAAGAGTATGCACAGTTTTATAACCAAATATAGTTCCAAATCTCTCCAAAAGACTGGATTAGTTCACAACTCCACTAACAATGCATTAGTGTCCCAGTTTTCCCACATCTTCTCCAACATTTATCATTTGCCATTTTTATCATTTTAGACAATTGGATAGGTGTGAGGGGGTACCTCAGAGTTGTTTTAATTTGGGGGTCGAATGACTCTTTCACAGGGGTCACCTAAGACCATTAGAAAACACATATTTCTGATGGTCTTAGGAACTGAGATACCACCCACATGAAGACACGCTCACATGCGAGTATTAAGGGTCGCAGCATTAGGAAGGTTGAGAACCACTGCTCTCTAATCAATAGTAATTTAGACCATTTTTTCATATGACTATAGATAACTTTAATTTCTTCCTCTGAAAACTACCTGTTCATATCCTTTGACCATTTATCAATTGGGGAATGACTTGTTTTCTTATAAATTCAACTCAATTCTCTATATCTTTTAGAAATGAGGCCTTTATCAGAGACACTTTCTATAAAAATTGTTTCCCAACTTTCTGCTTCCCTTCTAATCTTGGTTGCATTGGCTTTTAAATTTTTTTTTATTTTAAAAGTTTTTAAATTAATGTAATTAAAATTATCCAATTTGCATTTCATGATGTTCTTTATCTCTTGGTCATAAATTCTTCTGTTCTCCATGGATCTGACAGGTAAACTATTCCCTGCTCTCCTAATTTGCTTATGGTATCGCCCTTTCTGTCTAAATCACCCATTGAGGCCTGATTTTGGTATCTAGTTTGAGGTGGGATTTGAACTCAGATTTTCCAACTCTAAATTTAGTGCTCCATGTTGTCTCTAGGAGTGAAGTATGCTCTGAAAGTGAGTACTCATTTGTATCACAGATGGCTTAATAAAAACCTTCCTGAGGATGATTTTGCATCTGCCTCTTTCTGGCCCCAAACCCTACTCTTCATTCTCATCTCCAATATCTCCAGCCCTCAGTTCTTTCTCAGACCATCACCCCTGCCCTGGCAGTACTCTCCTCCCTTGCCCACCTTGACTCCTTGGTTCAATTCTTAACTCTAGCACACCCACTAACTGCAGATATCCTCCAGGGCTCTGTCCTGAGCCTTTCTTTTCTCTCCATGGAATTCTCAAGCTCAACATGTCCAAAATGGACCTCATTATCTTCTCTACCCCCCCCTAAACCATCCCTACCCCTCCCCCCCATCTGAACATTCTGATTACTGTCTAGGGTACCACCAGGCCAGTCACTTAGCCCTCAACATCAGGGTTGGAGCGGGGAGAGACTCCAGGAAGGCTGTTGCAATAGTCCGGGCATGAGGGGATGAGAAGCCCGCTCTAGAGGAGTGGCCATGTCAGAGGAGAGAAGGGAGTATGTTTCACAGATGTTGGCAGAGGTACAATTGACCAGAGATGAAATCAACAGGCCTTGGTAAGATACCTCCTCTTACCTCTACCCTGAGATTATCCTCCGCCAGCTCTGCATTTGTCCCCAGTCTTTAGCACAGTGCCTAGCTCATAGTAAACATTTAATAAACTTTTCTTGACTGACTGACATTTCAAGTTAAGCTCTATTTTAAACCAAAATGATGAGGATCGCTCCAGGTTCAGAAGCCTTGGGTCCCAGACTCATCATTCATTTCCAGCTGGAATCATTCAGTCAATAACCATTTAGCACCTGCTATGGTCCAGGCACTGCGCTAAGCACTGGGGATGCCAAAAGATGCAAAAGATAGTTCCTGCCCTCAGGGAACTTACAATCTAATGGAGGATTCATGCAAATGAATTTCCAAAGTAATCTATATACATTAGAGTTTCCCCTGCATCCCTACCCCACCCCCAATAGATTTAGGGGTAAGATTGTACCTCCATTTTAGAGGTGGAAGGAACCTTTCCCCAGCCACTGCACAGGTAAGGAACCTGAAGACAGGGGAGGAGGACTTCAGACCACAGGCTCATCAAATGTACAAATCCAGGGCTCTTCATGTAGCTCAGTGCCAGATTATTGCCATATATTTCTGGCACTTAAATGAACTTTGCACAAGAATTCAACGAGCTGAAGGCAATTCTCCTGTCCTTCATTTGGCCTGTTCTATCCCACACAGAGTGATATCATTAGCATCCAGGGAGCTGGAAGTTTCTAGGCAGAGGAGACATCAGATAGTAGGGGCAGAATAGTCCATAAAATCCTGACGTGCAGAAGAGAGGGTTGTACTGGGCACAAGGAGGGAGGGGGTCTGGCTAGGGCAGGGATAGCCTGTCCTTAAAAAAACTACCATTCCCCCCTCCCCCCCACTGACACCAAAAATCTGTTTTTTTCCTAACTCCGAAACAAATTCAGTATACTTGCCACTTGCCACATGGTCAGCACTAAAATGCTTATTGAATAGCCCAACAGAATGGAGGTGTCTGGAGGTCAAGGGCTATTTCTCTTCTGTCTCAGTAGCCCTAGAGCCTGTTGCAATGCCTGGCACAGAGTAAGTACCAGGCACTGTGCTGATGAGTTGAGTGTTTTCCCACTCTGTGGTCAGTGGGCACGCTCCCAGCTGTGTCTAACCATCTTTCACTGAGCATTCCTGGAACTCAGCACCTGATTTGGGTCTGGCCCCTTCGTGTAGGGGAGAGACTTGTCACTTCCAGGGATGAGCTCTGAGAAATATGAGCCCTAAATCCACAGAAGACAGCTGCTGAAGTGAGAGCAGGTGCCTTCTGGTGGGCATGGCCTCAGAAGGGAGCAAGTGAGTGCCCAGCTGGCATCTGGTGCCAACTGAAATGAACAACAGTTGTTGGGATCAACTCTCAACCTCTTCCAAGACAAGCTTGTTCTCCCCAGCATCCTGGTAGTCCAGAGGCTGTGGCCTGATTGATTTGAGATTTGTTTTGAAGCTGGCATTTGGTTCATTGTGTAACTGAATCTTAGTGGATTGAACCCATTGGACATGCAAGTTGGATGAGACCATAGGGTGTCAGAGCTTAGGGATCCTAAAGTCAGTCTCAGTCAGTGAATACTTTAAGCCCTCAGCAATGGGGCCTGGCACATGCTCTGAGGATAGAGACAAAGGGAAAAAGAATCCCTGTGCTCAGGGAGCCAGGTTCTGATGTGTACATGTAGGTATCATGTGTAGAGTAGGCACAAACAGGATCTGTGCAGAGCAGATCAAGGTGCTCTGAAAGAGTCAGGATTATGGGTGAGGGGGAATGGTCTCTGCAGAAAGTGGGGTCTTAAAGGAAGTCAGGGAAATGGAGATGGGGGAGGGGGTAGGGCATTCCACACAGGAGACAGTCAGTGCAAACATGTGGTGGAGGAGAGAGCACTACCGGCAGGCAGGCTAATGGAGCTGGATTATAGAGTCTACAGAAGGGCATGAAACAGGAGAAGGCTTGGAAAGGTGTGGAAAGGCTCATTGTTGATCAAAGAACCTGATATTTGATCCTGGAGTAATAGGAATATTATATTACATGGTCAGATTTGGCTTTTAGGAGAATCACATTGGCAGCTGAGGTTGGATTGGATTGGGGGCACTGAGGCTGGGAGGCCAGTTAGATAGAAGGGGGACTGATGAGATCCTGGATTAGAGTATTCATGCAAGTGGTGGGGGGCAGGGGAGGATGTATAGGCTAGAAGTGATAAAGAGAGAAATGATGAAATTTGTCACTGGATTGGCAAACGTGAGTGACTGGGAGGGGGTGGTGCCCTCAGCCATCACCATTCAGAAGAGGGCTGGGTTTTAGAGGAGTGGTAATGAGTTTAGCTTTGGACTTGCTGAGTTTGAGATGTCTGTGGGACATTGGGTTTGAGTTGTCCAACAGGCAAGAGTAGTGATTCAGGATGAAGGTTCAGAGGAGAGACTACAGCTCTGTAGAAATGTATATGGATCAAGTACATCAGCACAAAGGTGATCATTGAACCTGTGGGAGCTCCAAGATCCCCAAGGAAGAGAGAAAAGAAAATGGCCTGGGGCAGATCCTTGGGGAACCTCCAAAGTTAGTGGGTGTGACATGAACAAAGGTCCAGCAAAGGGGCAGACAGGTAAGAAGAAACCAGGAGAAAGCACTGTCACAAAAGCCTAGAGAGGAGAGGGGATCCAGGAGGAAATGAGGGTGATCAACAATGTCTGAGGCTGCAGGGGGTGAGAAGAATGAATGAGCACTGAGAAGCTATTTGATTTGGCAATGGAGAGGCCACTGGTAACCTTGGAGAGGTCAGTTTCTCTGCAATGATGAGGTTAAAAGAGGTCCAGTTTGGAAGAGACCGAGGGGCACTAAGAAGGGAGGGAGCAATGGAGAGCTTTGGGGCCTGGTCTCATCAAGTTCCAGTGTATTTTGGTTATGTTTTTAGGATGGGGAGACTTGGCCCTTTGGATAGAGGGTTTAGAAAAGATTGCAAGGAGAGGAAGTGGAAGCCCTGGGGATGGACAGCTTTTTAGAGTTGAGCTCTCAGCTAAAGGGTAGAGTGATAGGACAATAGCTAGAAGACATGTCAGAGGCGGGAGGGATTTAGAACATCAAACATCCATGCTACAAGTGGCCTCAGGACAGAAAACTTTGCAGAGTTGGGAAGAACCTCAGAACACAGAACAAGGTACTTGAATCCAGAAAGAAACATCTCATAAGATTATTGATCTAGACCCGGCATGCCATCCATCTGGTGCCACCTGCTCATTTTACAGATGAGGAAACTGAGGCCCAGGGAACAGCTCAAGGCCATTTCCAGGTAACATGTATCACATGGGATTTGAACCCAGGTACTCTGACTCCATAACCAGGACTCTTTCTTTTTAATTTTTTTAACTTTCACTTCATTTTTTACAAGTATTTCTTTTTTCTTCTCCTCCTACCCCAATTGAACTATTTTTAGATAATGTAAATAAAAGCCTCCTAACATGTGAAGGGTCAAACCAAACAAGCCCCCACGTGGCCTTATCCAAAGAGGCATGTCTCATTCCGCACCCGGGAGCCACCGCCTCTCTGGCAGCCATTTGCCTTGGGCCTTCTGGAATCACGCTTTTGTCATGACTTTGATCAGGGTTCTAGTCTTTCAAAGTTGTCTTCCTGGCTCTTCTCCCTTCACTCTGCCTCAGGTCATAGAAGGCTTCCTCTGAAACTGTCCATCTCATCATCTCTTAGGGTGCAGTAATGTCCTTTATGGTCACATACTGTAATTTATTCAGCCTTTCTCCAATTGTTGGGCACCCCCTTTGTTGCTAGAACTGTCATAAATATTTGGGTCCCTGTGGGTCCTTTTCCTCTGCCTTAGTCTCTTGGGGGCAGGCTGCAGGGTAATAGGCCTAGTATCGGGGTCTGTGGTTCAGAGACCCACAGGGTTTCGTAACTTTCTGGGCGTAGTTCCAGTTGCTTTGAAGAATAGCTGGCCCAACTCAATGCCCACCAGCCCTGAATCAATGTGCCTGTCTTCCCTAAGGCCCTCCCACATTTGTCGTTTCCTTCTTCTGTAATCTTGATCAGGCAGACTGGTGTAAAGGGAAATCTCAGGGTGTCTGGCTTTCCTTTCTCAATTAGAAGGGATTTGGAGCATTTTTTCACCTGGTTCTTGAGAGCTTAGAGTCTTTCCTCTCCATAATACCAGGATGCCTACTGACTTGGTCCTGATCAAGACTAGAATAACGTTTTGGTTTTGTTTCTGGTACCAGAAATGTATTTAAAAAGAAACAACCAGGTTGGCCCTTCCACCAGGTTTCTCTCTTCGGTCTCCTGGATGCAAAGACTCCCATCCTGCTCCCAAGTTGGATGGGCAGAGGTGTGGGGGCTGGGATGTGGGTGACCCGCCAGGCCCATACAATGATTGTTTTGTCCTATTATTCAGCAGGCTGACTTAATGAGAAAGAGAGAGAGGGAGAGAGGGTCAGGGAGCATTTCCATTAAAGGAGTTCACAAAAACATTTTACAGCTTGTTTAGAGAAGCTTGGGAAGCTTTGCTGTCCTTTCCCCAGCTTCTGTCCCCTTTTCCTCTTGACGGTCCTAGCTGGGACCTTGGCCAACTCTCCCCCTGCATACCAGCCTTTGAGGGCTATAAATAGGAAGCCAAACCGGGAGAGATGGTTGGCAAGCCTGGAAATGGGTGTTTGGATGAATATTTAAAAGGGAGGAACCCTCTCTCCCCCCAAATACACAGACATATACTCACCCCCACGCATATTAAACAGCAGCTTTGAAGAGATTTTATGGAAACACGAGGATCTTCAAACTGAGCCTGTGCCTTTAATTGGTCTGGAGGGTGGGGCCAGCCCTCAACTGAAGCAGTATTCTGCCTGGTCCCATAGATGGCCAAGACTCCCATCAGAGCCCTACAAATATTAGGCTGTCTGTCTCTGTCCCTTGACTGCAATTGGAACAGCCCCAAAGGACCAGGTCTCTTCAGACCTGCTCTTCAGGAGAGTCGGAATGCTGATTTTATAGGAAGAAAAGAACTGTTGGACAGCTTCAACCTAGGAGATCAGTGGGGCCAAGGGGATGGATGGATGGATGGGTGGATGGAGGGATGGGTGGGTGGGTGGGCCTCCTTTGGGTTGACTTTAATTGGTTCTAATTACCAAAAAAGACAACCTGACTTTCCTTCCAAAAGCCTAACTTGGGAATTCCTTCTCCTTGTGTTTCTAATTTAAACTTTGAAGAATGGGTGGGAATCTTTCTTAAGGTCTTGTCATTCCCCATGATAGGGAAAAATGTGAATAATTAGGATCATTCTCCTTTCTTCTCTGAGGAAAGAAACCTTAAATTTATGCTGGTTCTTCCCACTTCTCATTTCTCTTCTGCCTCATTCTTTAAGGTTACCTTGGGTCTACTCTGTCTATATCTTGATTGCACAGGCAGCTAGATGACACCTTGGACAGAACTTTGGGCTTGGAGTCAGGAATGCTGTCTGTAAAATGGGGAGACCTGCCTCACAAAGTGTTCTGGAGATCAGATGGAAGAATGTATAAAGTGTTTTTCAAACATTAAAATGCTATATAAATGCTAGGTAGCTTCATCATCATTATTGTACTTCTATATTTGTGTCCATAGAATCCCAGGTGGAGAGCTGGGAAAGGAGCCTTAGAGTTCATTCACCAAGGCCAACTCTCTTTTTCCAGATGAGAAAACTGAGGCAAGAGAAATTAAGTGACTTGTCCAAGATCACGGAGCTAATGAGTATCTGGGTTTGCTCCTAGAGGTCGCCAGCTGTTCTCACTTTGATTTTGTATCTCTAGCCCTTAGCACAGTGCCTGAGATGTAATGAGGGCTTCAGCAGTGATGAATTTGCAAGCTCTGGATTATCTTCGGTCAAGGGGAGAGTTGGGCAAAATTCAGAGACTTGATTTCTAGACTCTTGAAATGAATTTTTAAATATACATTCATATATGTGTGTATTTGTGTATGTATACACACACACACACACACACAGAGGCTCCCTATTACCTCTAATAGCAAATACAGACTTCTTGATTATTTAGAACCTTTCACAATCCAGGCCCAACCAACCTTTCCCACCCTATTACGAATTAATGTCTTCCAGTAAAATGGGCCTTTTTTAGTGGAAAGAGCCTTAACTGCTTAGGCAGTAGGGCAGAGTGATCAATGGGTCTGAATACAGGAAGACCTGAGTTCAAATCCTGCCTGAAACACTAGGGGACCCCAGGCTAGTCACTTTTTTGCTGCATACCTGATAGCTAAAGCATCATTTTCATGACTTGTCCTTTTCTCTGGGGCTTCAAACTCTACCCTAAGCACTTGCCAAAGCTCAGGCTTGTAAACCACTTCTTAATCTCCATTTCAGACAAATGGTAGGGGAGGGGCAGGAGCAGTCCAGTTGTAGGAGTTAGGCTTCCTGGTTAGGAAGAATGTGGATATTCTGGAAGAGTCCAGAAGAAGGAGCCCAGGCAGGTTAGGGGCTTGGGACCAGAGGTAGCTAAGGATCTCTGGGAAAAGTTGAGTGAAAGTGCTTAGTTCAAAGAGGAGAAGACCCCAAAGACTCAATGGACATGTTTGTGTCTTTGATTTGTTTGTTTTTTTTAAACAAGTTCACAAGTCTCAGGTGAAGATCTCTGCTCTAGGACTAGAACTAACACTTGTCTAGGGCAGAAGCTGTGCAGAGCCAGGCTTCATCTTGGAATTTTGGTCCTTATTTTTGTTACTGTTCAGACTCAAGACTTTATAGGTGTAGGGAAATTCTGGTGTGGAAATTCCCTCTCCAGAGGCAGACCAGCCATCCCTCAGTAATTTTTAGTCTTCAAGAGGACCTGGGAGGTGAACTGATTTGTCTAGAGTCAGATGCCTTGTGTTAGGGGCTGGACATGAATCCAGGTCTTTCTAATGTCATGTGGGAAAATGTCTTGACCATTACAGTTGTTCCAAAGTAGACTGGGCCACCATAGTAGGGAGTGAGTTCCCAGTTGCTGAAGGAGGCTCCTGTTCTAGGTTTGGCTCTAATCCCAGCACCCTTAATTCAGATTTAATAATGGGATGAAAAGGAAGTTGGCTTTGCTCAAACCCAGCAAGGATCCAAAGCCAGAATACAGCAACACTTTGCTTCTCTGGATGAGATCCACCTCGTCCCCATGGAGCTGAGTCTACTTATGTCATGGGTGACCACCAAGTCTGAGAGGCACCAAATACATTTGCTGGGTGCTTTCCACACCAGGAAGTTGGCACCAATCAGCTTTCATGGGAGGAGGAAGTCAGTAAACTTGGACCAAAGAGTCAAGACAATGTTGGTCCCATCACAGCTTCCAAGAAGAAATAAAAATAGTCACTTGTGGGATGTCAGGAGGGTTCCTGCTTAGCTACAAGCTGGGCTAGGGGCCCTCTGTTCCCTTCCAGCTCTCAAAATATGTGATTAGGGGGCTGGCAGGGACCCTCCTTACTCCATACCTGAACTCTGTCTCTCTTCTAGCTTTGTGTCATCAGGAAATTTTAAGCAAAAAAAAAAAAAAAAAAAAGATTAAACACAGGACCAAAGCACAGATCTCCAGGACACTCCTCTAGAGACTGTCTTCTAAAGATAAGATCTGAAGACTGACTGTACTCTAAAGCTGGCCATTCAGCCCTTCCATGGCCACCTGATTGCACAATCTCATGACTTATGCCTCCCCACCATGTCCTCAAAAAGAACATTCAATTCCACTTGATGCATTTATTAAGCACCTACTGTGTGTGCACTAGCACTGTGAGCTAGGCTCGGGGTGTATACAAAGGCAAAAATGAACTGTCTTTGCCCTCAAGGAGCAAGAGGAATATGATATGCTATAAGTAAGCAAATATGACTTATATAGTAATAATGCAGGGTGATTTCAATAAGGAGAGAGTGCTGAGTGGGAGACTGAGGGAGGGTCTCAAGAGTGTGGACAGTAGGGTCAGACCTGTGCACAGAGGTAGAAAGTAGAATCTTGTACTGGGCCAGGATAACTGGAAGGGAAGATACACAGGAGGGAATAACAGGAGAAGGTAAAGAAGGCTTTCCAGATGCTTTGATGAAATGTTTGTGAATTAGTTCTCCAGCATTTCCCTGATCTGCAGCTCATAACCCTGTCAAAAAAGGAAATGAGGGTAGCTGGACATGTTACTGACAAAGCCATGTTGACTCCTATTGCTACTGCTTCCTGGGCAAAGGTATGGAGGTGGGAGATGGAATCTTATGCAGGGAGGACATGCCCAGTCCATTTTGGCCAGACCAGAGGCTGCATATAGGAATTAATGGACTAGAGGCCTGAAAAAGGTAAATAAATGACACCAAGTACTATGTATCTATTGTGGCTAGTAAATTGTATCCTTGATCCCTTGTCATCAATGGTTGCTTCCTTCCCTTAAAAGATACATTGTAGAATATGGCCAAGAATCCAAGTCAGGCTCCTTGGTCTGCAGGTGGCTGTTTTCTTCTTTGGGGGGAAGATCGGGCCATCATTTGGCCTTCTCGAGACCTGGGATAATTCTCCTTTTCTTCATGATCTTTTAGTGATCACTGACTGTGGCTCTGCTGGCACATCCTCCAGCTCTCTGCAGTTGGAGTTTTATCTGGGCCAGTGGATGAGAAGGACAACCTGGAGCTCTCCCAGTATCCCCTTACTTAGCTCCAGTATCAGGTCATTCACTTGGGCAGAGAAAACACAAACAGAATTAGAGTAGAAGTCTTTTTCATTCTCACTTGTCAATTAGTATTGTCCCTTCTGATTCTGCTTTTTCTCCCATTACACTTAAAAAACAAAACCAAAAAATCCCTTTCTGTTGCTCTTAGCTTTCTTCCTTACCAGCCTCGACTTGTCCTCAACCTTTAGCACTCCTGACTGTTTGTAAAGGATCATCACATTTGTTTACAATAATCTCCTGTCAGTTACTTGGCTTTACTTCCCTATACATTCTTTTTAAAATGTCAGTTGGTAAGTACCCTGTGCATCCACATTGGTTTCTCCTTTTTTTTTTTCTTCTTTTGTTGGACATTTTCGTGTCATCAGAATTTTATTTCTGATCCTCTTGTATCTCTCCTGTATTGGCCTCCACTGACATCCACATCACTACTATAACATGCCTCTGAGGTGGGCGTGTGGTCAGTTTCCCAAACTCCTCATCCATTTCCTCCTTCAGCTCAGGTGGTCTAGAGTATACTTCAGTAATAGAATCTCTTCTGTTTTCTCCTCCAGTGACTTTCCCTTAAATGCTTTCTCCATGGTTTTTCCTCACATAAATATACCTTTTGTCTCCTATAAATTTCTGATTGTTTCAGCTGCTGAAACAGGCCATATACCATCTGGCTGCTGCGCCAAGTGCCCCTTAGCTTTTTGGAGTGCCCCAGGGGTTATCATTTATATGACTGGATTTAGAATTAGATGGGTCCTTTCAGAACATCTAGTCTGGATCTCCCATTTTACAGATGAAGAAACTGAGAACCAGAGAAGGGAACTGGCTGGAAGGAATGAAACGAGAATTTAGTAAGCACTTATTCAATGCTGAGGATACAAATTAAAGCAAAAGAAAGATAACCCCTGCCCTCAAAGAGCTTACAATCTAAAGGGAGAAGACAGTATATCTATATCTCTGTGTGTGTGTGTGTGTGTGTGTGTGTGTGTGTGTGTGATAATATAGGTAGGATGGAAATGAAGATTTTTCCGGCCTTTTTCCTTGTTGCCCTGGCAGTTTTTGCTGATTTTCCGAAAGGCGGCTGCAGGGGAGCTGGAGGAGGACAGTGGCTTGATGTCTCTGGCAAAGCTCTCGGAGATCAACGTGGCTATTGAAGGAGTAAAAGGGGCCAAGAACTTCTTTGAAGCCAAGGTAAGAGGGGGGATCATTGTTGACCTGCCTTCACATCTCTCCCCCTAAGGGGCTTCTGCTCCTGTCCCTGAACCCCTTTGCTATTCTAAGAAGAAACCAACTGCTCTTGAACTTATGTCCTACAGTAACCAGGAAGTGGGAGCAGTCTGGCTGGTTGACTTGTAAGTCATTCCTTAATCTTATTTTTATTGATTTTTTTATTTATTCATCACCTTCATTTCTAAAAAATATCCCTCAACTCTTCCTTACCCATAGAGTTGTCTGTTATCGGATTAAAAAATAAAGAGGAGGAAAAGTAGACCAGCCAAACTCCCCAATACATCAAACGTGTCTGATAAGGTTCCTCACCCCTGCTCTGTCACCTCTGGAAAGGGGGACAGAAGGAGGCATTTTCTAAGATCCGAGCTCGGGCTAATCCATCATAAATTCCAAGTCTTGCAGGGAGCACCAGAGAGCCAAAGACAGGAATGGAGGAGTTACCATCTTCAGGGAACTGACATTCTATTGGGGAGATAACACATACATGAAGCAAGATATGGAGTAAAGAAGTCAGTCGATAGACATTTGTTAAGTGCCTGTTAGGTGCTAAGCTCTGGGGATACAAAACATGGAGGGTGGTTAATGATAACTGAGGAAACTATTTGAGTTATACAATTTATTCACAAAACAAGCATAATATGTAACAATTCAAATATCCTTTTATGTCACATCCTAGAATGCGTCCCTGAAGGGTTTGTCAGCAGCTAGAAAAGGAAGCGATCATCACAAGGGATTAAGGAATAGATACAATTTAATAGATATCTTCTAAATAAGATACCATAGATGTAATTTGCAAAGATGTTGGCAAAGCAAGAGACGACCTTTCTCTACCCTTTTCCATCTCTAGCACATTATTCCCCATGTTCAGTCTCTGCTCTGGTCAAAATGGGCTGGGGTGTCCTCCCTCCATAAGATGCCATCTCTCACCTCCAGACCTTTGTCCAGGAAGCAGTGAGGACAAGAGTCACTATGGCTTTGTCAATAACATGTCCAACTACCCTCATTTCCTTTTTTGACAGGGTTACTGGTCGGAGAGATCAGGGGCATGTTGTAAATATAATTCACAATAATTCCATCAAAGCATCTGTCATGCTTTCTCTACTTTTTCAGACTTGGGTGAGGCATTTAACCTCTGTTTGCCTCAGTTTCCCCAGTTGTAAAATGGGGATAATAGTAGCACCTGCCCTGGAGGGTTGTCATGAGTCTCAAATGAGGTAACTTTTGTAAAAGAGCTGAGCACAATGCCTGGCACATAGTAGCACTGTATAAATGCTTAGTCCCTTCCCCCTTCTCTGGAGCTTGCCCTTCTCATCTTTAAAATACAAGGGTTGGACCAGACAGCCTCTAAATGTCCTTCTTAATTGCTGGGGCCAAGTTTCAGGGCACATTCAATGATAAGTTGTGGGCTGGCTCCCAGATGTATGGATACTCTGATCCAAGATAAGCCTCTGTTGTGAAATCTTCCTTAGGAGAAAAAGGAGGCTTCTGCGGGCCAGTGTCTTTCCAGGGCCAGGGGAGCTCAGCTCAGCTCCACATGTACTCCAGTCCAGCTGCTGCTGTTTGGAAGATGAGGGGCCTGGCCTAGAGTCCTAGACTCTCCTTCCTGCCATGGGGGGCTCAACTCTGGCCCTCCCACAAGGTCTCTTCCAGATCACAATCTATGAACCTGGACTTGAATCATGCAGCTCTGAGCCTGTGATGATGAGTAAGCAACCTTTCTGAGCCTCAGTTTCCTAATCTGTGAAATGGGGTTAATCATAGTCTTCCCTTCCCCTGGCCTGGAGGAAAGCCTTTGGCAAATCCTAAAATACAACACGAATGACAGTTGTTACTTACCCTTATTCCAGGAATTGGCCTCGGACTAGGTGTCCCAAGCTCTTGGCTCCAGTCTGTCAGGCTCTGTTCATATTTAAAGCCTCTGAAGGCTGAAGTCTACGGGGCAGGAACCTGCTGCTCTGCTCTCCTCATTCCCTGCTGAGGAGGTGGGTGGTTCTGGGGACTAGTGTGGCTCTGGAGATTTGCCCAGGAAGGCCAGTAAAGAAATCAGCAGCCCTTAGTCAATTCCCAGCCCCGCCTGACTTTGGGCAAACCTCCCCCTCTGAGCCTGGATTTCTTCATCTCTAAAAGTTGTTCATTTATTCAGCAAACAGTTATGAAATGCCTGATGTATGCAGCACACTCTGCTGGATACATGGAGAGGTAACAAGTTATAAAAAGATAGGGCTGTGCCTGAATAGAGTCCAGGAGAAGGATACAATGCAGACACTGAATGATACCGAATATTGCAGCATTGGGGTATTCAAGGCCTGAACTAGGAATCCGGGGGTCTGAAGCTAAGTCCATTGTGGGGGTTGGGAGATAGAAGAAGCCAGTCCACTCTGAAGCTCCCCCAGACAGGACAAGCCCCTCTCCTCCAATTCCCAGAATTAGAGATAGAAGCAGGGTTAGGACTGCCCCACTCCCACCCTCAGCAGGAAGATGGGGGTGCTGAAGAAGGCCTGCCCTGGTCATCCTATACTAGTCCTGGGGGTAGGGGTGGGAAAGGGTAAAAGAAAGGGGCTCTGATTCCAAAGTTTGCCCAAGTCAGTTGGACACAGTTGCAAAGTCCAATCCAGCCCCCTCTAAACACCTTCAATAAGTGGTCATCCAACCCAAAAGACCTCCAGGGAGGGGTTGCCCACTTCCTCCCAGTGAAGCCCTTGTGGCTTCAGGACAGCTAAGTATTAGGAAAAAATTTTCCTGGCATCCAGACCAAATCTGCTTTTTTGCAACACCTCGCTGGTCCACGAGGTGGGACAATAGAATGTTAGATTTGGAGTCTTAATGACTCGAGTTCAAATGCTACCTCAGATCAGCTTTGTGATCCTGGACAAGTCACTTCAACTCTCTTTGCCTCATTTTCCTCATCTGTAACATGAGGATCATAAGAGCACCTACCCCCCAAGGCTGTTGTGAGGACCAAATGAGGTAATATTTGGAAAGTGTATGCTTTGGAAACCTTCAAAGTGCCATATAAATGCTAAATATTATTCATAGAATTAAGGGTCTAGAACTGGGAGGGCTCTTTCTGCAATAGAGTGCTAGAGGGGAGGGGAGGGGGAAGGAGAAGCTTTGGAGGCAGGTGGCATTTGGGCAGATTTAGTAAATAAGACAGGAAAGGCATTCCAAGCAGGGAGAATTTCCGGAACGAGATGGCCCTAAATCTTGGCAAAAGCATGAGCCAAGGCACTGAGGCCTCCAGAAGATGAAATTAGGCCTGGCCATCAAGGATCAGCTTACCTAGCTAGTGTAACCTGGTATGTGGAATGAGTCAGAGGTCTTGGATTTGAATTTTGACTCTGATTTACTACCGTTATGACCTTGGGCAAGTCACTTGGAGTCAGGAAGACTTTGGTTCAGATCCTGGCTCTGACCCTACCTATGTGACTCTGTGCCTCAGTTTCTTTATCTGTAAAAAGGGTGGGGGTTGTATTTGATGGTCTCAAAGATCTGTTCCATCTTTAAATCTGCTATTCCAGCTTTAAATCTGATCCCATGATTCTATGAACCAGTTCTGCTCATTGTTTCCCCAATGAATGTAAGCTCCTTGAGGGCAGGGAATGTTTCAGTTTGTATCTCCAGAGTCATGGTTTCCCAGTGACTTGGTGGGACTGAAACATGTTTCTTTAATCATCTCTGTCCTATCTGTCTCCTGTGGGCCAATAGCAAAGACCTGGTTACAGAGCATTCGAGGCAGGTGTGTCGTACCCAGACGTCCCTTGCCTGTCCAGGTAGGGCTCCTCAGTCATGGTGATTGGTAAGCTAAGCTAAGTAGCTGCTCCTTCCTGCCTTCTCACTGGCTCTGTTGGTCTTACCTTTTTAGGTCCATGCCCTGTCTGTGACCAGCAGATTTGAAGCTGAAATCAAAGCAGAGCAGATGGCCCGAAAACAGGAGGAAGAGGAGAGGAAACACCGGAGGGCTCTTTTCAGAGAGCGCCAAGCTGCCTTCTCCCAGTAAGCCCTGCCAGGCCAAGTGTGGTCAGAGACTTGCCTTGACATCCACCAGCTGTGCCTTACAAGTTGGCCTGGGAGGAAGGCCCAGCACCTTGTCCCCCAAGGAGGACTCATCTCTTTGAATGTCCAGTGTCCTTGTCATCCCTGGCTATGATGACCTTTCTTCTTGAGTTTCCTATGATTTGTGCCCTGGGGGAAACTGGTCTCCATAAGACCCTGGGAGACAGAGTAGGGAAGATCAAAATCAGGGATGGAAAGAGCTGAGTTCTGCAAAAACAGAGGAAATAGTCCCTTTCTTACCTAACCACAGTTCCTCCTCCCGTCAAAAATTTCTAGGACTTTGCCATTTTCTTGGTGGCTTTTACTTTCCTTCTGTCTCTTTCCTTTTAGCCAAGCCTTTCAAAGAGGAAGTAATGTGTGGTCATTTGGCCAAAGAAAGGTACAACTCTTCCATTCTCCTGTGTTCCGTTCCCATGCTCAGGCTGTTTGCCTTCTCAGAGTGCACTCACAGGAGGTATATGCTGTTGGCTTTGTTGTAGATTCTTCTCTCCTTCCATCAACTCCCAAAGGCAAGGCTGTTCAACCATCCTTCCCCCCCTCAGTGTTTGAGCAGGGGGAAGTGGCCCCCCAAAAGCCCAGTTTTGGGGTGTGGCAGTTCTAAAAGCCCCTCTTATAATCTGCCACTACACTCACACCGCTTGTTTTACATGAATGGAAAGAAGCTACATGCTCCAGGACCCTTTTCCCAACACCCTTTACCTCCATGTGGTAATATTTTGTCAGATTGCCAATTTGGATTGCAGCACATCTAAATCTAACTACCCGGTCTGGTTCTGGAACTTTTAATGTACAGACAGGTGGGTCTCCATGGCAAGGGGCCCTTCCAAGACCTCTGTGCCCCAAACTTTCTAGAGTATGTGAGGTTTCATAATTGGTACTTCTTTTCTTCTCCTTTCTAATCATCCATGGGGGAGCAACCGTTTTTCACCCTCAAGAGTTTTTCCCTTTTTATTAAAAAAAAATCATCATGCTGTTAAAACTGGGCATGGAAGAATGATTAAAAGAAAGGAATTTTTAATAGATCACAGAATGATGAGTACTTGGAGCTCTTTTTATCAATAAAAATAGAATGTTTATAACTCAATATTTATTAGGATCCAAGGGTTTTTAGATCTCTCTTTTGTAGCTGTCTTTTTTCCAAGAAATCAGTGTTTTTCAACCTTCTTAGTTTTCCTTGCCAAATGAACCATGCAAATAAAATGTATTATCTCACTGGCTTGCTTTTCTGCTCACTGAATGGCTGAGAGAGATGAAGATGACAAGGGTGAATGGGTCACAGGGTGGATTGGTTTAGTCCCTTTGTTACCAACTGCTTGGGAAAGTGCCCAGATGCCCTCAGTCCCTGGGCTGTGACTGGGTGGGCACCACTCGTTCTCTGAAGATAGGAAGATAGGAGTAGGCTAATAGAATTAGAGCCAGAAGGGACAACTCCTCCATTTTATAGATGAGGAAACAGAGGCCCTAAGAGGGGAAGGGACTTGTCCAATGTCGTGAAGATAGTAAGTGGCAGAGCTGGGAAGGTCCTAATAGTGCTAACAATAGTAGCTAACATTCACGTAGCCCTTTAGGTTTTGTAAGGTGTTTTACAAGTGTTCTCATTTATCTTCACAACCACCATGGGAAGCAGATCTACACCTACTTATGCCCATTTTACAGTTGATGAAACTGAGGCAGAGGTTAAATGACTTGTTAGTGTCTGAGGCTGGATTTGAGTTCAGATCTTCCTGACTCCAAAACCAGTCTTCTATCCATTTTTGCCCCGCCCCCCCCCAAACAGTATGGGGAACTCCCAATGCTGGTCCCAAATTCATTCATTCATTAATCATGTATTGAATACCTACTTTAGTCTGGTGCTAGGAACTCAAAGATAAAAACAAAATTGGCCCTTCCCTCAAGGAGTTTGCATTTGATTGAAGGGAACCAGCTTCGATGTAGATCTGAACCCAGATCTTCCTGACTCCAGGCCCAGCATTTTTCCCTAGTGTTGGAGGGATATTAGTTACCCTCTGGTCAAATAATTTTTATGAGAAAGCTGATGCTCAAGGAAGTTAATTGATTTGCCCAGAGTCACCAAAGTAATGTGTCCAAAGTGAATTTGAACTCAGTCAGTGTTCTCATACAAATTACTCCCCTGATCTCAGTTCATTCAGTGACTTCCCATTGCTGAGCAGGGCAGTCCTTGCTGGAAGGTCTTGCCCAGAATAGCCAAAGCTCTTCTACTATCTACAGTATTGGGAGCAGTGTTTTTGTCCTGAATACAAGGCAAAGCAAGCAATCTGGGTCTCCAGAGAAGAAATGGGAAAATTCATCCAGCCTCTGTTCTGGCTTACACATCCCTCATTTCTAATGATATGTATATGCCTTATTTGTGTGCCATTCTTGGCATGCTGCCTCTCCAGTTAGACTGTAAGCTCTTTGAGGGCAGGGCAGGGCCAGTGTTTTTGTGACCCCAGCTCTTAGCACTGAGCCTGGCACATACATGTTTAATAAATGCTTGTTTCTTGACTTGGAGAGGTGTGTGCAGAATATTATATACTATCAAAGGTGCTTACTGTGTCAATTGGGCTTTTTTGCAAGGAAACTCTTCACTGAATGAAGAGTTGGAAGTGTATTCGGAAAAGACTAATGTAAAAACACAAGGCATCAATAAAACTGTTCCAAATAAAAATGTATCAGAAGGCCTGTTCATGTTCTTTGCTGGGATTTGGGTCTGGTTACTTCTCATCTGTAAAATGACAGGTTAGGCTGGCAAGTCTAAAGTCACTGGTAATGTCATAATCTCTGAAAGGTACAAAGCCCTCCTAGTGGGCTCTCAGGCTCCCATTTGGCTGGGCATGCATGGTGTGCAGGGGGCTGGGGTCAGTGGCTGAGAAGGAGCTGAGGCTCTTTCACTTGTCAAGAAACTCACCAAGGACTCAGGGAGAGACTTGCTGCCTCTAAGATCAGAAACTTTGGCATTTAAAGCCCTTCAGTGTCTGGCTCCAATCTGCTGTCCAGTGTTTTCACCGCTCTAACCAAACCGGTCTAGTCTTCTAATAGAATTCCATGGCCCAGGCTGAAGCTGCTCCTTGCTCATGAAATCCCTGGCTTTCTGTAAGCATGGCTTAGCACCTACTTCCCACCCAACACCTTTCCTGCTCCCAGCCATCAGCCCAATCTTGCGCTTTGAAATTATTTGGTACCATTTTCTATATACTTTGTATCTACTTACTTGGGTACATGCATTGTCTATCCTGAAAATAGAGTGTAAGCTCCTGGAGGGCACAATCTGTCAGATTTTAGTTCTTGTATTCCCAGTGCCTGACAGGTAGTAGGGAAGGACACAGTGCTGGGCCTGGAGTCGGGAAGACCTGAGTTCAAAGTCTGGTCTCTGGCACTTACTGGCCTGTACAACCCTGGACAAGTCACTTAACCCCTGTCTTCCTGTCTCTAACTTTAAATTTTTTAAAAATAAAATAATAGTACTTATCTCAGGGTTCTTGTAAAGATGAAATGAGATAATATTTGTAAAGCACTTAGCAGAGTGTCTGGTACATGATAGGTGCTAAACAAATGCTTGTTTCCTTCCTCCCTCCCTCTCTTCTTTCCTTCCTCCCTCCTTTCCTCCCTCCCTGTCTTCCTTCCTCCCTCCCTGTCTTCCTTCCTTCTTCCCTCTCTTCTTTTCTTCCTTCCTTCCTCCTTTCCTCCCTCCCTCCTTCCTTCTTCCTCCTTCCTTCCTTCCTCCCTCCCTCCCTCCCTCTGTCTTTTCTTTCCTTCCTTCCTTTCTCCTTGAGTACAAACTGTTTCAGGCATTTGTATTTCCACTGTTTGCTAAGGACACAGACTGGCACACAGCAAGTGCTTGTTTAATTTAGTACAGTGGGAAAAGCACGGGCTTTGAACTCGGACCTGACCTTTGATACCTCTCTGGGCCTCAGTGTCCTCCTCTGTAAAATGAACATGGTCCTAGGATCCCTTGCAGCCCTAGAACTACAACCCAAAGAAGAGTAAGGCCTTAAAAAGTCTCAGAGGTGCCAGATCAGTCGGCCACAGTAGCAGATAACTCACTGTAAAGGCTGTACCTGCAGGTGGGTGGAATGAATGGGTAGGAGGAACATTCCTCAGGAAAGGGAGGTCAGAGGAATGACTTGAGATAAGGTCATTAAGTTTCCATTAGTCACCAAGGTTCAAGTGTCCATGTGCCAGGGAGGAGGAGCGGGGAGCCCGCAGGACACCAGCCACATCCCACGGCACATTGCTGCACCCCCTCCTCTTCTCCTCACCCCCCACTACTTGATACACTCGCTATCTTGGCATCTTAAATCATGTGTTAAAAGTACGCTTTTACTATTTTTATACAGGCAAGGCTTCTCCGTGCACCAGACAGTTTCTTTCCCAAAGTTTTGAAAGGCTATAGTTGGCTACTTTATATTGCAAATTGTTACGAAATCCCCTGCCAAGAAGGTGATCTCTGCATTTCCAAACTCCCAGTTTTGAGTTATTGGTTGCAAATAGCTTTTGGACTTCTCAGCATCCCTTCCCATTTTGGATTCTAGGAGACCAAAATAGGACTTTTAACAGACAGAAATAACCCCCTATTTTTAGCTTGAAAAGCCCTGAAACTCCTCTGAAGCATCTGTTTCATCTAAAGACGGTTCATATTTTGTTAATGTCATTGGAAATCACAGACGGGAGAAGGCTAAAAAAGTTATTTTGTATCCATTGATTAGGCGACTGTGTGGCACAGTGGGGAGAGCCTTGTACCTAGAGTGAGAGAATGGCGATGGGTTTATGCCCTGTGTGACATCTTGTGTGACCTTGGACCCATCCCGCAATCTCTGTGGCTCTCTCTTCTCATCTCTAAAATGAGGGACGGGGGCGGGCTGGCCCCACAGGTTTGTTCCAGCTTGGAATCTCCAATCCTATAGATTCAGAGATCAATGAGATCCGAAGCCATTAACCCTAGGCTGAGTCTCAGTCCGAGATTTTTGGTTTACAGCAGGAGTTTGTAAATAGCCAGCATTTCCAGAGGCTTTAAGGTTGATAAGTCACTTTCCCAAATATTAGCTCATTTGATCCTCACAACGACCCTGGGGGTAGACACCATCAATAGCCTCGATTTAGAGATGAGACTAAGGCAGACAGAGACTAAGTGACTTGCTCACACAACCAGTGAAGTCTGAGGTCATATTTGAACTCCAGTGGTCCTGCCTTCAGGTTCAGGGCTCTGTGCCCTGTAGCGCCACCTAGTGGCCTTCTAAGTTTCTTAACCTTTTTGGCGTCATGGACGCTAGTGCAGACTTAGATTATTCTAATTATTCTGTTTTTAAATGCATAAAAAAAATACAGGGGGCTACAAAGGAATTATACGGAATCATTACTGTTTTATATTTAATTATGCTGAATTTTACAATTATATGCAGTTATCAAAATGTTTAAAAATTGAGTACTTGGACCCCAGATGAAGAGTGTCCACTATATCCACAACATTCCTACATAAGACTTTCTCCACAGAGGAGGAAATCACACAAAAGCCAAGATTTGTGATTGAGAGGGTCTTAAAAGGCGTCTTGTCCAACACAGCTAATGAGTAGATTGCACAGTATCCCAAACAGATGACTCTCCAGTGTCTGCTTGAATACTTCCAGTGACCAGGAACTCACCATCTAACAAAATGACCTATTCCAATTTTGGACAATGCTAACAACAAAAAAACTCTTCTTTTTATGCGATGGAATCTGCCCCTCTGAGATGGATGAAGCAAGTTGAATTCTTCCATGCATTGAGACCTTTGGAATCATGGACATTAGGGTGGCTAGGTGTTGTAGTGGACTGGTTGTGGAATCAGGAAGACCTGAATTCAAATCCAGCCTCAGACAATTACTAGCTGTGTGACCCTACGCAAGTCACTTAACCCCAACTGCCTCAAGAAAAGAAAAAAATTGTGGATATTGACCTGGAAGGGACCTTTGAGGGTGACTTGTTGAACTTACAAATGAAGTAAAGGAGGGCTAGAGAGGAAGACGGATTTACCCAATTACATATAATCATGAAGGTTAGGAGATGCTTCATTTTTGTCTTTATTTAGTTCTGTCCAACTCCTGACAAGGCCCACAATACCTGGCACATGAGGACCACTAAATAAATGTTTTTTGAGAGATTGGTTGATTGGCTAAGGTCCCACAGGTAGTAAGTGGGCTGAATTCTCTGACTCCAAATCTAGCCCTTTCCACTTTAGCATAAGTGAGGCTTAAATTTAGAATCTCTGTTCCTTCTCTTAATATGTAGCAGGTGGGAGTGGGGGGTTAAAAAGCTGCTTTGGTCCAGTGGAAAAACTAGGCAGCAGTGATGGTGCCATTTGCGTACAACATGGCTCCCCCAGACCAAAGCCGTAGGATATGAAGTCTCCTGGGGGCAAATAGCTTTGTGCCTCTAAATCACAGATTCTTACCTGAGGTCCCTGAACTTAGTGGATTGGTTGGTTATCTAAAAATATCTTGATCACTACATTTCAACGTAATTGGTTTCCTTTGTGTTCCTACATCTTTTATTCTATGTATTTAACAGCATGAATCTGAGACTGACACCAAAGAAGTCTGGGACCCAAAGAAGGTGAAGTCCAAGCCCCTGTGCCAGACCTAGATAAGGAAGAAGGGATGGTGATAAAGGCCTGTTGACAAGCAATCCCTTCCCCAGCCCCATCCATGGCCAGCAGCCAAGGAATCCTTCCCTTTAACCCTTCCTATGTCCTGGCAAAGACAAAGGCCACTCTGTTTAAAGCAGTCCCTGTCACTGAGCCCTGCACAAAGTAAAGACCCAATAAGGCCCAATATGTTCACCTATGCCTAGCTTTTAAAAAATTAAAACATGATTTTGTTTCACAGCAAAATTAAAAGGCTAAAAGTTACAGCAGATCATTTGGTAGGTATAGTATTTGAAGCAGAAGACCTGTCTTCCAACCCAGCTTCTGCTACTTACTACCTGTGTCAACTTGGACAAGTGACTGTCCCTCCCTGAGCCTCTATTAACTCATTTAAAAAATAAGGCAGTTGAGTTAAATGGCCTCTGAGGTCCTGCCCAGCCTTAAACATACAACCCCACTATAGTGTCACAAGCCTTAGAACCATTCTCCAACCCCCACGAGGCAGACAGGTCCCCAGAAGGCAACTGCTATATTTTTCCTCAGGATGTTACATGTAGCCCTGAGGGTTGGAGGTGGCTTCTAATGCTATAGTTCATGAGCCCCCACTAGTATTCTTCCTCCAGTGCTGATCCATTGAAAGGGGTATTTATGAAGGTAGTATATAGTACACATGTTCAATTCAAGCTAATTCATTCAATTCAACAGGTGTTAATAAGTTCCTACTGTGTGCCAGGGCCTGCACTGAGGATGAGTAATATTAAGACAGAAGGGAAGCAGCCTGGGTATAAAGAGACCTAAGCTGTTTTGTAGTAATTTATATCCATGGGGAAGTTGGTCACACATACAAAAAATAAAATGCCAATATAATAAAAATATACCTACACACTCACAGAGTGAGGAAGTCCCATTAAAAACTGGATGATTACTTTAGAGCAGGGCTCAGTGAGGACCTGGCATTTTTCTTTCTTTTATGAATTGCTGGTGCTTTTGAGAGTGTCAAGAAGATGAACATCCAGCGGGGCAGAGCCAAGCTGGCGGCATAGCAGCAGCAACATATTGCAGCTCTCACATAGCCACCCCAAAATACCCATAAAATAGGACTCTAAACCAATCCTAGAACTCCAAAACGCACACAAAGATACTTCCCACTAAAGTCAGCTCGGCTACGAGGAACCATATCAGCACTGCAAACCGAAACCAGCCTGGCCTGAAGCCATGGCTGTCCCCTGGGGGTGGCCGGAGGAGAGGAGCGGTGAGCAGATTAGCAGCAGCTATGAGCAGTGTTCAGAACTAGGTCAGTGGGACTTGCAATCGGGGGAGAAAAGCGTCCGGCTGAAAGGCCTCCAGAGTGGAAAAGCGAAAAGCAGAGGTTTTGCACCTGCCTCTGCGTTGCAGCTTCCCGCCTGCAGCCTGCAGACAGCAGGGGGACTAAGCGATTGTTCTGAGGCCAGTGCTCTCGTGTTGAGCGGCCTGGATCTGGATTGCCGTCTTGGGCCTTGGTCTTGGAGTCTTCATTATCCAGCGAGCTGGAAGTAAGTAGGAACGGTCTTAGCACCTTCCTGAGAGCTACAGCAGGTGGGAGGACCCCAGCGATTTGGGACAGAGCTTTCCCTTCTGGAAGCAGAGCCCCACAGAGATTTAAAAAAAATCACGGACTGAACAACCATGAGTAAGAATAAGCATAAGAAGCAAAGTAAGAACAGCTCCCAAACCCTAGATTCCTTCTTTGGGGAAAAGAAAGATCATGGGAGAGAGAGGGAGGAGGAGAGCACAGCCAGAGCGCCCCCACCAGGGGCCTCCAATAAACATGAAGAATGCCTTAAAGCTAGAGATGAGCTGAAGAAGGATTTTCAAAACCGAA
>CM053586.1:8594865-8633785 GCA_028646515.1 Pseudochirops corinnae | reverse complement strand
ACACACTGGGATGGCTATTTTGGGGTGGTGGGTAGGGGAAAGAAGGGGAGAAAATATGTAACTCAAAATCTTGTGGAAATGAATGATGCAAACTAAAATAAAATTAAAAAAAAAAAAAGACGAACATCCAGGAGTGCAATGGCGGCAGGACTACAAGATGACAGAGAGAGCTGGCACAGTGGGTAGGGAACCAGCCTCAGAGGAAGGAAGGCCTGGCCTCAAGTCTTATATTTGACACAAATTCCTTCTCCGGGGGTTGGCAAGAGGTTCCCGGCACTAAATTGCCAGACACTCAAATCTTCCGTTCCAAACTAGCTTGCTGCTTTTATACAACCCTTCCCTCCCCAGGGCACAACCAAGTCTTTCAACCAATTTAAACAGCCTTTCTGTCCAATCAAGTTGAAATGTCTTTGATTGATTCTAGGAGACCTCCAGGCCTTGTTCACACCTCTGATTAATCGATTCAATTAAGATGGTTCCCACCTGATAAAAAGTATAAGCCTAAGTGGAATGGGGTGTATATGATTGATTGATTAGCTTCATTAATTCCCCACCTGCAATATGAGTTACTGAGTACCTTCCCTGTGCTATAAATGTGAACTGTTCTGCGAATGTCCCACATTTGTACAGAGCTTTTCAGTACTTTCTGTATATTATCTCATTTAGTCTTCATAGCAGCTCTGTGATGTAAGCGCTGTTATTATCTGTATTTTCCAAATGAGGTGCAGAGGAGCATAGATTTAGGGCTGGAAGGAACCTTAGTAATCCATGACGTCCAACCCTCTCATTTACCAATTAGGAAACTGAGGCACAGAGAAATGACTTCCTTAGGATCACCCATCTAGACAGTTTGTTAGCTCACACATACATAGTTCTTATGTCTGACAAAGCACTTTACATATATTTTCTCATATAAGCCTCTTACACCAATCCAATGAGGTAGGAGCTATTTTTTCTTTTTTGGATGGATCTGTGATTTTACAGGTATAGGGAACTCCCAGTGAGAAAACTCCTTCTATCAAAGTAGATCAACACTTCATCTACAACTTGAGGCCTTTGGTGCCTTGGGGTATTGAGAAGTTAAGTTGATGGGGTGCTTGGGCGCTTGTGCTTGGACCCCAATTCGGAGATCACATTTCTCCCTGGATTCAAAACACTATCCCTGACAGTTTTCTCCCCAGGCCAAGCACACTATGCCTACCAATAACTCATGAGTGGACCCCAGTAAAACAAACTATCTTTCCCCATCACAAGAACAAGCTGACCTCTGAAGAAATTCTCTTGTAAAAACAGGACTGTCTTGGAACCAAAGAATTATCACGTATTGATTCCCAAAATTCTCATAATTCAATCCAGAGGTCAAACTATAGATATCAACTCTCATCTTGCTACAGACTAACAGACCAAAAATGCACCTCTGAGAAACTTCTTCCCCTGGTTTCCAGTAGTGAATGACACCTGTGACCAAGGTTGTAAGTTATCACCTAATTAGCATGTCTGCCAGAAAAATCTACTACTTTTCCTATATAAGCTGTAGCGTCTCTCCTGTTGCAAGATACAAGTTCCTTAAGGAGCTTGGCCACCATTTTGGCATTACAATAAGCCTTTTCCACATTGACTTAAAGAATGCTTGAGTCCATGAATTCATTCCAGACAACCCTGTCCAGTACTTCAGTCCTTGAGGAGAATCTGAACCCCTTAAACCACATCATTTCTGTAGTAGCCTGTATGGGGAGCAGTCTGAGGTCTCAAGTTTTCTCCAAGTCAAGATATGTCTTCTTGAGAGCACCTAGAAAAGTTTGCAAGGGTTTTGGGATGAGCCTGCAAGAGGCTCTGCAGAATTCCCTCTTGACAGGGCATTCTTTGTTTTTGGGAACGTTGGCAAGTTATTTTTCTCCCTAACCAGGACTCTGATTGACGTGAGTGGCTACAGGTGCTTATTGGTTTCTCTTTCTCTCTAAGATATGTAGACAAAGAGATGGGCAGATTTCCCCCTATACTCGAGGATCTGCCTCTAAGTTATCTTAAAGCTTGGTCTCCAAAACCTCAAAAAGTAATGTCTTACCTGGCCTCCATTATGATCTGGAGAACCAAGCAAAAAATGTCTGATGTATGCCAGGGATTTCTGACAAGCCTCTCTGAGCTTTTGGATTCTCCCTGTCATTATCTGTATCACTCTGTCTGTATGTGTTCTGTGTTTGTGTCCCTGTGTGATTCGAATTAGTGTCTGTGTGTAATCTGACATCCTGTAAGGTTTAAAATGCAGCCATGCAGCAAGAGTAGCCTCCAAGGGCTGCAGCTGGACTTTCCTTGGAATGTTGCTGTCTCTTTCTCACCCCTTCTCCCTTCCTCCCTGCTTTCAGAGAAGGATCAGAGGAGTGGGTAGACAGGAGAGAGAAAGAGAAAGAAAAATACTTTACTGTTTAAGTTATATGATGGGTAAAGGCAACTCAAAGAGGGTAAAAGAAGCGTCAGGTCAGAATTAGAAAGAAAAAAGGTAAGTACAGTTTTAAAGGAGCTTTAATCAAAGTCCACCAGAAGGATAAGTAGATAGAAGGAAAGGCAAAAAAGTTTAAGCTTGTAGGAACAAGAGGAGCATGGGTAGAAATGAAAGTATAATCTATTTGCATGAACAGTATGAATAGAGGGGTTTGAGAGTAAAAGGTTTGGAAACTTTTGGAAAGTTGGTGGGTAAAGTATTCTCTCTCTCTATTCTCTCACTCTATTTTCTCTCTCTCACTATTTTTTCTCACTCTTTCTCTCTCTACATTCCAACTCTGGTCAAGTTTTGAATGTGGAGAGACAAAAGAGAAAAGGTAACCTTTTCCCCTCAACTCAAAGACAGGCAGGTTGACTAGCACTTAACCTTTCCTTCCTCACGTAAAAGAGAAAGGCTTTTTGTGTATCAGTATACAATCAAAAGGTAATTGAATTCATTCTGGCCATATTTTAAGTGAAATGTGCCACTTCTAATTTGATGTTTAAGATAAGTCAGAATTTATTATTCTATTTGGCACTAAGGTAAATAAGGGGAAAAAAAAGACAGCTAAGAGATGAGGTTTTGAGCTCCCTGGTACAGGAGAGAGAGGACTAGGCGCCACTGGATCTTTTCCAGAGTCCCACTCACTGTGACTGGCAGGTTCAAAGCTCTCCATTTCAAAGAAGTTTTTAAGGAGTGGACATAGAAGTGAAGTTTCCTTGAATAAAAGTTTTAAAAGAGGGGGTGGGCTCTTAAAATTCTCCTCTCTATAGTCCTGGTTCAGACTGGGTTAGGGCTGCAGTGAAAAGTTAGAATAGCTAAAAACATTTTTAGCAGATTCTGTTAATTCTTCTCATCCAGATAAGGTTAAGGAAAGAGAGTGCTGAAGAATGGTAGGGAATTTGAGTTACCCTCCCCTACCTGGCAAAAGGAGGGGGGAGGCATAGCAGATAAATCAGGGGCCCCACTGGCAACAGCCCTGGACACCCTGAAGCCCACCTCTCTAGGAAAGCAGATGAACCTCTCCTCCCAAAGCCCCGAGTCCACAACCAGGTGCTGCAACTGTGGGGAGAGGAGAAAAGGGAATGGGCCAGAGCAGCACAAGGTCAGAAGCCAACCACTCTCTGCACTTGGTAAGCCCAACCTTCTCTCAATAATTTTTATATGTGATGATTTGGAAATGCAATTAATGTCACCTGAAGTTTAATGTTTGTGTTATTATTGCATTTCTAAATTGTAGTAAATTCTCTTAAATTGTAAAAATTGAGTGACCATTGTAAGCCAGAAATGGTGTTAGACAAAGCAATTTTTAATCTGCATTTTGTTGAAACTAAAACATGGTGGGAAAATTGTGTAAAACCAGTTATGTTTCTTTAATCAGCCTTGCAAACTGTGTCTTACAATGTTTTACAACTGTCTTTTAGAGAACCAGGGATTTCCACCTTTGTCTGTAGTTAAAGAAGAGATTATAGCTAAAACAATTTGGATATCACTTATGAAAGTTGTAAGATTGCTAAGTTATTTGGGGTTACTGTTTTAATGCTAAGACTTAAATTGTTCATTGATTACCATTTATGGAAAGGAGGGGACTGGGTAAAAACCTCATCCAGATTAGTTTTGCCCATTCAGAACAGTCCTCCTATATGTATGGGTGTCAGTAGGCAGAGGCACCAGCATCAGGGTCTCCCTGGGGTCTATGCCAATTCCCCTTCTTTTGTAAACTTGCCAAGGCCCCTGGAAACTATCTGTATGGGCAAGGTCATCAGCCCCAGGAAAAGAATTTGTTTGAGTTATGGAATTCCTAAACTATGAACTTGACTTTCTGAGAAGTTGCAAGATGATGTACAATAGATAGAAAGGATTTCTAATGGTTGACTTTTACACCAGGACAAGTTTAAATTTGAGAAGGAAAGATGTTAAATGGAATCCTTTATGTATGTGAGTCCTGGTAAATTTCCATTGCTTATTGCAACTCAGTGAGAGTAAAAATAACTGTATTTGACTCTCAGCTATGATTAGTGAAATTTGCTGTTTAAGGTAAAAGGCTCTTGGGACCATTAATTTTGTTTTGAGTCTGAATTTGGGTACAGTTGACCGCATTAAATCAGTATCTGAGAGAAATGCCACAAGCTGCTCAGAGGGAATGTGATCCTGTACTGTTAACAGGTGGAGGTCGACATCTGGGAAAAAGCTGGAAGGACAATCGTAACCTCAATCTAAGATGGGATCCTCCTAGCTCAGTTTCCCCATTGTGTTCCTTTGAAAAGGCATGTTTTTCACCTGACTATGCCTATGTCTGGCTATGAGGTGGAACGGATACTGCATGGTTGAAGAACTGCAACTCTTATCTGAATTGAGACCCAAAGATATTTTTTCCTGTCATATTTGGTATGTCACACGTTGCTGTTTTTTTTTTTCCTTCGATAGCAAATTTCTATGATCAGAGCAAGTGATCAGTAAAAGATATGAGCTCAATGTAAGCATTTGAGATCTTGTTGTTTCGATCCAAATTTGTAGTCATTCCATGGCCTATGCAAGAGTTAGATTAGTGTTTGAACTTATCACATGTAAAAGATTTCATTTCTGAAGTATCTCTTTCCTCCAGAGTGAATATAATCAGAGAAGGTTAACAAGCTTGTGAAAAAAAGCTGTATATCTATTCAGTTGTGAGGTTCAAGTCAGGAGCCTCTTTTGTTTTAGGCAATACATGTCATGTTAGTGAAGAGTAATAACTTATAAGCTATCTTGTCCATGGTAGAAATATAAAGGAAAGTTGAGTAGTCTGAGTTCAAAAGATTTAGAAAGATAAATTAAGGCTTGATTAAAAATATGGAAGGCAGAGAAGAAGGTTTGGGGCCAAATGGGGGTTATCCAAGTCCCTCCTGTCCTTGATAGCTGCTCTGGGTATCTTTGTGCCAGTTTCGGATGGTTTAAGTATGCTGAGGAAGTTTGACAGTATTTTAGAAAGAAAGGAAAATGATGCAGCTTGATTTGAAAGTCAATAGCTCAATCAAATTTCAGACGGCTCTGTCCAAAGGATACAAGCCCATACTCACTCCATCAAAGTCACTTGCCCAGCATTGCACTGTAAGTGCCAGAGGCAAGACTCAAACCTAGGTCCTCTTGACTCTAAGGCTAGCTCTCTAACCACTATGCCAAGCTTCCTCCTCCTGCCGTTTTGTGGCACTGCCATCATGATACTCATGGGTGTCTGCCTGACTGTCTCAGTAGTATCAAGAACTCAAGGAAGCAAAGAAAATGGCAGGTTCTCATTGGTCCCTGTTTGAAAACAATGATCCAGCTCTTAATGAAACTTTCTCACTCAGTTAGTGTGTGGATCTGTGTACTGACTTGTACCGTTACCTCTCTCTTTTTTTATCTATGACTTCGAATTTAAGCTACTAGAGAATAAAAGCCATTTTATGTCTCTTTCTACAAGACTGTTCTTATCTGTGTTTGTATTGCCCATCCCAGTGGGGTATCTGGCACATAGTAGGTATTTATTACATGCCTGTCAAATTAAATTGAATAATACCTGGGACATAGCAGGTAGTCAATAAATGCTTTGAAAAGAAAGAGGTTAGGCCAGAAATTGGATCTGTGATTTTACTGATCTGCCAATAAAAATTCTCTCCTCCCAGCTACATATAATCCTGCAGAGCTTCCTGAGGCATTGACAGGCGAGGGGGTTTGTCCAGGATCACCTAGGGTGATGGGAAAGCCACCTTCAAGTATTGGAAAGACTGTCAAGTGGGAGGAGCACCAGGCGTCTTTTGTTTGGTTCCAGAGGACCGAATCCAGTCCTAGCAATGGGGAGGAGGTGCAGAGACACGGATGTAGGGTTGATGTCCATAAGGGAACAGTTCCTGCCCATTAGAGCCATCCTGAAAAGGCAGCCTGGGGGGAGGGCGATGGAGAGTGATGGGTTCCCCCTCCCTGAGGAGACCCCAGAGTCTCCTTTTCCAGCTTTGATAAGACAGCAGAGAAAGAACTGAAGGGTGTGTGTGTGTGTGTGTGTGTGTGTGACACTGGATCTGATTGATTTCATACTTATCTATGCACTTTCTCGTCTGCCCCCACACTCACCCCATGATAGCAGTGTGGAGGCCATTTGGTGGCACCTGTTACACTGGATTACAAGCTTTCCTGTCCTATTTATCACAAGGGCCTGGCTCAGCCTTGGAGCTGAGGAGGATTTATGGAATCAGCTGAATGAGTGAGTTAATGATGGGGCAACTGGAGTTCTCTGGGCAGGGTTGGTGATGAAATAAGCAATGTTTGTCCATAGAAGGGAGAGTGAGGCCTACAGCCACTGATCAAGACCCAGTCTAGGGTAGTGAATGGAAAGAATCCTGGAATAGTTGTCAGAGGACTTGAGTTCAAATCTTAGCTCTTCTGCTTTGAGAGTCAGATTGTTTACCTTAGCTAAGGTCAGAGAGTCAGATAGTTGACCTTAGCTAAGGTCAAGAGAGAAGTGTTGTGACCCAAGAACGGGTCAGACTTGGGAAGGACCTAGGAATCAGTAAGTCCTAAGGCATTGGGTCAGGTGTACAGATTGGGTATGAGAAAGGAGGACAATATGGCTCAGAGAGAAAAGAGAGCAAAGGTGGGACTGTTGAAGGAGATTCCCCCAAGATTCCTCTGTCATGTTAAGGTTATAGAAGGCAGTTGGGTTGGAGGGCAGCCTAATTGCCTCAGCATCACCACCCACCCACCCAGGCTGAAGTTAGTAAGCATATTTAAGGAGAACAGACACAGTGAAAGCTGTTGGTATATTTTGGGGTGATCCACCAAAATTCTTTCCAGGTTATTTTAGGGCAAATAAGGACCAAAGGAGAATTCTGGTGAGGTTATGAATATAGAGCCCAAGACTTGTACTTAGCAAGGGGCGATTTTATTGCTGGCATCTATGCCTAATAAACCAAAGGCTCTGAGGGTGGGTCAGTTAGACCTTCTGGCTTCACCTATTTCTTTTTTTTATTGCCCCAATGTTAATTTGTATGTGAGCCAAGAGCATTATAAGGGCTGAGTCTAAACAGCTATTTTGCAGCTCTGTTGCTTAGAGTTGGGGGTATTTTGAGGGGATTCAGACTAAAAATGAGAAACTTGACAGAGGTTAAAAGGAATTTTCTAACCCCAAGTCATATAGTTGACTGTTACCAAGAGGACCAGGGGGAAGTCAGAACAAAGAACACTAGACTGAGGGGTTCTGTTGAATGTCTGCTTGGGTTGCTGTCATGTCCCAAGGCTGCATGAACTAAGAACATCTGTCGTTGTGCAGTCATGTCCAACAACTCATGACCCCATGGACCAAGCACACTAACCCCTTCTATCTCCTACTATCAATCAGTCTACTTAAGTTCATATTCATTGTTTCCATGACACTATCCCCCCATCTCATCCTCTAGCACCCCTTTTCCTTTTTCCTTCAATCTTTCCCAACATCAATGTCTTTTCCAATGAGTTCCATCTTGTCATTATGTGGCCAAAGTATTTCAGCTTCAGCTTCAGTATTTGACCTTCCAGTGAATAGCCTGTATCAAGTATTGACTGATTTGATCTCTTTACTGTCCAAGGGACTCTCAAAAGTCTTCTCCAGCACCACAATTCCAAAGTGTTGATTCTGTGGTGCACAGCTTTCCTCATAGTCAAATTCTCAAAGCAAGACATTGCTACTGGAAAAACTATAACTTTGACTGTCTGAAGGGACCTTTGTTAGCAAGGTGATATCTCTGCTTTTTAGTATACCATTCAGGCTTGCCAGAGCTTTTCTCCCAAGGAGCAATCGTCTTTTAATTTTATGGTGGCAGTAACCATCTGCAATGATCTTTGAGTCCAAGAATAGAAAATCTGACACAGCTTTCATTTCTTCTGTCTCTATTTGCCAAGAAGTGATGGGACCAGTTGCCAAGGTCTTAGTTTTGTTTTTTGTTGTATTTTTTTTTTATGTTAAGCTTCAAGCCAGCTTTTACACTCTCCTCTTTCACCCTTGTCAAGAGGGTTCTTAATTCCTCTTCACTTTCTGCCATTAGAGTGGTAACAGCTGCATATCTCAGATTGTTGATATTTCTCCCAGCAACCTTAATTCTGGCTTTTATTCATTCAGCCTGGAGTTTCACATGATGTACTCTGCATATATGTTAAATAAGGTGACGACATACAACCTTTTCTTACTTCTTTCCCAATCTTAAACCAATCGGTTGTTCCATGTTCAGTTCTACCTGTTGCTTCTTGACCCATGTACAGGTTCCTCAGGAGACAAGTAAGATGACCTGGTATTCCCATCTCTTTGAGAACTTGCCACATTTTATTGTGATCCACATAGTCAAAGGCTTTAGGTTAGCCCATAAAGTGGTAGATGTTTTTCTGGAACTTCCTTGTTTTCTCTATAATCCAGTGAATGTTGGCAAGCTGGTCTCTAGTTCCTCTGCCTCTTTGAAAACCAGCCTGCTCTTCTGGTAATTCTTAGTTCACTTATTACTGAAGCCCAGCTTGCAGAATCTAAACATAACCTTGCTGGTGTGGGAAATGACCACAATTGCTAAGTAATTGGAACATTTCTTGGCACTGCCCTTCTTTAGGATTGGGATGTGAACTGATCTTTCCAATCCAGTGGCCACTGCTATGTTTTCCAAATTTGCTGGTTATGAGGATCAGGTTGTGATGTGGTGGGATGTCTCAAAGAATTTCAAAGCCTCAGACCCACTCCAAGCCACTTAGAGAGATTTATTGTGGATTTGAGGTTTCACACTCTGGTAAGTGACAAAGTTCTTTAGAGGAGATTGCAGTTTTGGTAAAGTAGGACAGACAATTTTATAGAGTATATGATGCTTATTACACAATCAAAATTTATATAGAACATAGGAATATTATTGATATTAAAAAGGTAGGAGAGGTTAAGAGATTAGGTAATAGGAGAGGGAGTCACTTCTGTGATTCAGTGGTCAAACATCCCGGTCATGCTGCTTCTGATTGGCTACCTATTGTGGTCCTGTCTAGTCAAGATGGATAGTTAGGTATTGTGATCCTGTCTTAGGCTAAATGGATGATGTGATTGTGGTTGTGTACAAGAACACACCTGCATGTGAATTGGATCTGGAAGCAGTGGCTAGCTAGGGGCAGTGGGCATGCTGTTCAGTGTGTCCCATAAGGGGGTTAAATATTGGGACTGGGGGCAGTTTTATAAGGATTCCATCCCTGGCATATTGAGTGCATCACTCTAACAGCATCATCTTTTGGGGTTTTAAATAACTTAGATGGAATTCCATCTCCCCCCCTAGGCTTATTGTGAGCAATGCTTCCTAAGACCCACTTGACTTCATTCTCTAGGGTGTCTGACTCTAGATCAGCAACCAAGCCATCCTGGTTAGGTTAAGATCTTTCTTGCACAATTCTTTTGTATCTTCTTGCCAACTCTTCTTCATCTCTTCTGGTTCTGTTAAATCTCTACCATGTTGGTCTTTTATCATGCCCTTTTTTGCATAAAACTTTCTATCTCTAATTTTCTTGGGAGGATCTTTTGTCTATTGTTTTCTTCTATTTCTTTGCATTACTGTAATGCCAAGCAAAGGCAACTTCCAAGGTTCAGATTACCAGCATAGCAAACCCCATTTATTCAGTGACAGATTAAGGCAAAACATTCACAGAACAGAGAAAATCAAAATACAGTGTAATTCATTGATTTAGCAAATAAGTTCTCAATTCAATTGCAAAGTACCAAGGTCCAAGTATCCCACCCCTGGTGGGATTAGTAACATTAGTCAAAGTAGCCCATTCCTGGGCAGTACGTTCATTTAGTCAGTCAAAGTATCTCTTCTCAAATGGAGATTAGTTTCCAATTGTAAACAAAGTACATTCATTTGGTCAGTCACAGAGCACAAAAAAGTCAAAGGTTTCCCACCCCTGGATCACAACTGAATTACAATACCATCCATCAACACCAAGCACTTTCTCAAAAGGGGCAGGAGAGCACAAAAGGCCATCTACCCTTTAGCTACAACAAGGTCAAGATATCATCACAGCATTGAGAATCCAAGGCAAGGCCCTTCCTTCATCTGGCTGGAGGCAAGTTCTCAGCAATCTCAGTTCCTGGGAGACAAGGCTCAACAAAGCCATAGCCAGTGTCCTCATCAAGTCACTCTCTGCCTGTAGAACTGTCCCAGAACCCCTGAAAACATCAGCAAGGCCCTCTTCCAGGATTTCTGTAAACACACAGCAAGAAAACCCTCCTTCAGGGCTTCTGAACAAACAGCCAGGTTCCAGGACCTCTACAACAGCAGTACTGTCCTTTACCAGTAGGTGAATCTGGCAAAACAACATCAAAACAGACAGACAGAATGCAGGCATCACAGCCATGCCTCCTCAGTCCTTGGCAGTTCTCAAAAGTCCCGGGCAGCTCCAACTGGCCCTCAGTAGTCTTACTCTCAGCAACTCTGGCCCTCCAATAATTCTCCTCTCTCTCTGCCTCCCCAATACTGCTCCCCAAAAGTCCTTCTGGCCTCCTCTGCTTGGGCTTCTCTCTGCTTGGGCTTCTCTCTAAATCCACAGCACCAGCTCCTCCAAGTTCAGCCCTCTCTCTTCCCGTCAACAAGTCCATCCCACAAGTGGGATTCACAAGCTCTGGGTTTCGACACTCAACCCAAAAACCAAGCCAATCCAGGGGGATCTTTAAATTCCTTTACCATTACAATTACTCTTCTAAGAAAACCTTCTTCTCTCTCCTTGCTCTTCTCTGGAGTTCTGCATTCAGTTGGGAAGATCTTTCCCTTTCTCCTTTGCCTTTCTCTTTCCTCCTTCCCTCAGCTATTTGTAAAACTTCACCAGGAGCTATTTCGCTATCTTGCTCCTCTTTTTATTTGGGCTGGTTTTTGTTGCTGCTCCTGTACAGTATTGAGACCCTCTCACCATAGTTCTTCAGGCACTCTCTCTATCAGATGTAATCCCTTAAATTTATTTATCACTTCCACTTCACATTCACAAGGGATGTTATTTAGGTCATATCTATACATTCTGATACTTGGCAGAGATATTGAAGTGGTTTTCCACTTCCTTTTCCAGCTCATTTTACGGATTGAGGAAACAGGCAAACAGGGTTAAGTGACTTGTCCAGGGTCACACAGCTACTAAGTGTCAGAGGCTGGATTTGAACTCAGGTCTTTCAGACTCTAGTCTTACCATGCCACCTAGCTGCCCTAAGAACATCTTAGCCTCCTGTGTAAGGAAAAGGCCCAGCAGCAGTTGTACCCCAGGAGATGATAGCAGAGTGTAGTAGATGACCCAGAGAAGCTGACTGGCTGAATACCAGCAGATGGTAGCAGAGGACGGCTCAGTGACCACTCCCACTGTCCAGCAGAGAACAGCACAGCGACATCGCCAGAGGACATTGGTGACAACTTGCTCCAGCCACAGATGTTCCCTTTATGTTTGTGTGTGTCCTCTTCATCTGTGTAGAAACATGTCTGTGCTCCACCTTGCATATGGTGCAGTGACCTATATCGTAGCTGTCTGCATTATTAGTATGGGAGCAGGGGGTGGAGGAAAAAGATCTTTTTTTAATTATTTAATTTGTTACACTTAAATGTCTTTTGCTAAGAACTAGGGTATCCTTTTTGGCTAGCTCAGTCAAAAACCGGCACATCTTTCATGGCTTCCAAGTTATAGTTTGGAGTTGGTATCACCCAGCCTTGGACCTGGGATAGCATTCTGCGGGTCCACGATTAGAGAGGGTCCTGGACGCTGACAAGGAGCTCTGGAACCAGCGTAAGCCCTTGAAAAATGATTGTTCAGGTTTCAGTGCGAGGATTTACACCTTGGAAATCAACAATCACTCCAAATCAGGGCATGATTTATTGTTTTATTGATTGTTCAAACTTAAGAAAGTGAAAATGTTTATAAACTTAAAAGTACGTCATGCATGTGTTCCCTTCCCCCCACCCCCAGAGCCAACTGTTAAATGTCTGTGCTGTGTAGGAAATGCAGAGGTTGGACACCTAGGCAAAGCAGTGGGGTCAGAGGGCAGGCAAGCAAAGAATGGACAAGCACTAGGGGGTTGAGGTATAGCAGAGAATTAAAGACTAGACTCAGTGAAAAAGGCAGATGTGAGACTCTGGGGACAAGGGGTCCCAAATGAGTGAGACCCCCATCCCTGGGAGTATCGCAGTAGAGAGACTTAATGACCATCTTGCGGTGTTGTACCTCTTGGGGGCCAAGGAGATCATAGAAAGGATTCTTGCATGGGGCAAGACTTTTTTAAAAATTCCATTTTATTTGATTTTCAGTCCCAAATTCTCTCATTCCCTCTTCCCCTCCACTACCAACAGAGAAGGCAAGAAAAATAAAGTCCATTATAAATACATATAGTCATGCAAAACAGATTTCCACATTAACCATGTCTATAAAAAGTGAAAAGAAACAGAGAATAAAAAATATGCTCTTGTCTATACCCTGAACCCATCAGTTCTCTATCTGGGGTCCTTTAAACCTGTGTTGGGTCACTGCGTTGATCAGTTACAAAGTCTTTCACATTTGATTATCTTGTGATATCTCAGAGTTATTTTAATTTACATTTCTCGATTTATTAGTGACGGGATTTTTTTATTATGGCTATTGATAGCTTGGATTTCTTTCTATGGAAACTGCCTATTCATATCCTTTAATCAACTGGAGAATGGTTCTTATTCTTGAAATTTTTACTCCATTCCCTTTATATTTTAGCAATGAGACCTTGATCAGAGAAATTTGATGCAAGTTTTTTTTTTCTAGTTTCCTGTTTTTCTTTTAATTTACCAGACGATTTCTTAGGTCCTTTTCAACTTTAAGATGATTTGATTCTCTCACTACTAAGTATCCAGGTAATGAAGCTTATATGGTACTCAATTAATCAATTACTGAGCCTGGCCAATTAATAGAAAACCATCTCCTGTCTTTACTTTCTGTTTTCTCAGTCTTATCCTTCTCAACCCTATTCCACTCATGACTGGGTCATCTCCAATTGTCCTGATCGATGTCTGGTCACTGGACCCAGAGGTTCTTGAGGAAAAAGTGAGGCTAGTGACCTTACACAGTCCTCCCTCACTCAAATCCAATTCACTTGCAAGTCATGGCATCATCTTCCTGATGTCATGGTTCTCTTTGAGAACGAAGGACAAATCATACACCCCGCTCATGAATGTCCCATCAAATTCCACCCACCCCTTCCACTGTGCCCTCTGGAATTCTCATTCCATAGTGGACAAACTTCTTTTCATTCTAGACTTCTTCCTCTCACACTCATTGCATTTACTAACCCTACTGTTAACCTGGCTTCCCTTAGACTTCCAATCCCTCGTGCTCTCAATATTTCCTCAGGCCATTAGCCATGTTCTGACTGCACTTTTCTCTTTCCAATCTCAACCCTATCATTATTTATTTCAATTCTACACTGTTTTCTGCCCTCAAATACCTTGCCCTTTTGTCCTATTGATGTGCATCTCTTGCCAAACCTCAGCCCTGGCATACTCCCAGCAGACACTTTCTCTACTCCCACATGCCAGCTGCTGAGTGGAATTAGAGAAAGTTACACACCTATGTGGAAGGAGAACATTATGAATTCAAGCTGTTAAACTTGGACTCACTGCAGGAAGGCAGACCTTTTATTTCTCCCTAATTGATTCCCTATCTCAGTCCACATAGAAGATATTCTATATCTTCCCTTCCCTTCTCAAGCCTCTCACACCTTTCTTCCCCTTCTCAGTTCATGATCTCACCTATTACTGAACTGAGAAAATTGGGACCCTTCTGGGTGAGCTCCCTCTTCCCTCATTTGCTTCATTTCAAAATTCCTTGACATCATTGCCTGTTATCACATTCTTTCCCCAGATTCTTTACAATGATATGGACCTTCTCTTTGCCAAAGTCAACTCCTCTGCATAGGCACTTGATCTCATCTGTTCCCTTCACCTCCAGCAAAATAGAATGTCAATCTGTTTTCTAACCTTCAACTTCTCCTATATAGTGGTTCCTTCTCCATTTCCTTCAAATATATCCAAGTCTCCTCCATCCTTAATGAAATTGTCATTAATTAGCCAGGCATGATGGTTCCTACTTCTGAGGAGGCTGAGACTGGTAGATTGCTAAGGAGATTTGGGCTGTAGTAGATCTAAAGTCAAGCAGATATCTGCATATCAATATGTTGAACCCTTGGAGGTGGGAAGTCAATGGGCTACCAAAGGAGAGGTGAACTGCCTCAGGTCAGAAATGAAGCTGGTCAAAGCTTCCATTCCACTTAGCAGTGACTGACATGTGTGGCCACTGAATTTCCAGGCTGGGGAAAATAGGGAGACTCAGTCTTAAATAAAAAGAAAAACAAAAACCTTCTAGACTCTACCATCTCTTCAAACTGTCCTCCTGTATATCTCCTTCCTTTCTCAGCTAAACTCCTAGAAAGATCTCTCTGTATTTGCTATCCTCACTTCCTCTCCTCTCATTCCTCCTTAACTCTTTGCAATCTAGCTTCCAACCAAGAGTGAAATGACTCTTGTCTCAGTTGACCAATGATCTCTTAATTACCAGCTCTGATCATCTTTTTCTCAGACCTAAGCCTTTTCACCCTCTCTGCTGAATTTGACATTACTCATCACCTTTTCCTCCTGGATACTCTGTCCTCTCTAAGTTTGCACTCCACTAATCTCTCCTGGGTCTCCTCTGACCTGTCTGACTCATCATCCATATCATGCTCCCTGACTCCTCAAGGCTCTGTTGTTGGTCCTCTTCTCTCTGTAGAGACTCTTGGTAACATTATCAGTTAGCATGGGTTTAGTCATCACCTTTGTGCAGATGACTCCCAGGTCTAAATATCTAGATCCTTTGAATTTCAGACCCAAGTTACCAATTACTTATTGGACATTTCCAACTGGGTGTCCCATAGAGTCTCAAATTCAGCATGTTAAAACTGAATTCATTATCTTTCACCATAAAACTACCTTTCTTCCAAACTTCTCTATCTTTGTTAAGGGCATCACCACTTTTCCAGGCTCCCAGGTTTGTAACCTTGGTATTATCCTGAAATCTTCACTCTCCCTCAGCCCACACATCCAGCCATGGGCCAAATCTCACTGTTTCCACCTCTGAGGCTCTTGAACCTCTCTTAGGAAGTACCTAAGTTCTAGGCCCTCATCACCTCTTGCTTAGATTACTGCAACAGCCTCCTTCTGGATCCCTTTGGGTTCTCTCATTACTCCAGTTCATCTTACAGAGGGCTACCAAGGTGAGTTTCCTTAAATGCAGATTTGACCATTTCACCCCTCAACTCAGTCCAATCTAGTGGCTCCGTATTTCCTATAGAGGAAAATATATAGGAAATATATAGTTCTATAACCTGTAGAAGTCCTTTGTTTATCTTTTCAAACTCTGTACTTCTTGGGCTCAAGAGATCTTCCCAGACTTGCTGGTCATTACTCTCCTCACATGCTACTATCCAGCCAAACTGCCCTTTTCTTTGTTTCTCTTGTTACCATCTCTTTGTAACAGCCATCACTTATGCCTGTCTCCTCACCTCCACCTCCTAGTGGCCCTCTTCCCCATAAAGATGCATCTTAAACAAACAACTCTAATGTATCACCTCACACTCATCATATCAGAAAAAATGACAAATGCTGGAGGGGCTGTGGGAAATGTACATTAATACATGGTGGAGCTGTGAACTGGTCCATTCATTCTAGAAAACAATTTGGAACCATGCCCATTAAATTGTGCATACTCTTTAATAGAAATACTAGACCTATTGTGTCCAAAGAGATCAAAGAAAGTGGAAAATAACCCATTTGTGCAAAAATATTTATAGTAGCTCTTTTGTGGTGGCAAAGAATTAGAAATTAAGGCAATCCCCATCCTTAGGGAATGGCTGGACAAACCAATATGAGCACATAGGATACTATTGTGCTATAAGAAATAACAAAGAGGGCATTTTTCAGATAAACCCAACCTGTTTCAGAGCGAACCAAGTAGAATCAGGAGAAAAATTATACTATTACTACAATATTGTAAAGATAAACAACTCTGAAAGACTTAAAACTGCTGCCCAACTCAACGACAGATCACAATTCCCAAGGCCACGTGAAAACACCTGCTACCCACGAACTGTCACAGAGGTGATGGGACTTAGAGTATAGATCGAGACAGATTTGTTTGGAACATGACCAAGACAGAAATTTGTTCTGCTTGACTATAATGTGTTTGTTACAAGGGCTTTCTTTTTCTTTCTTTTTCAATGGGGGTGGGGGGAGGAGGTAGAAGGAAGAGAAGGCAGATTTTGAGTAAATGAAAAAAATCAACATAAATAAAATCTTTTAAAAAGAAAATGAATTTAAAAAATATACAGTTCAAATACTACCTTCTATGTGAAGTCTTCCCTAATCTCTTAATGGTTAGTGCTCCCTGCCTAACTACCTTGTATTTAACATTCTTTACTAAATTCATTTTTTATCTGTATTAATCTCATCTTTACTGGAAGCCTCCCCCAACCCCTCTTCATTCTAATGACTTCCTTCAGTTAGTTATTTCCTATTTTTCTATATATAGCTTGCTTTTTATATTTGTTTGTATTTTGTTTTAAAACTCATTAAATTGTAAATTCCTTGGTGGGGGGGAGAGTGGGGGGCATCTTTTTTCCCCTTTTTGTATCCCTAGCTCTTAGCACTATGTGGGGCCATCTTCAGTCATCCTGATTTATATCTGGCCACTGGACCCAGACGACCCTGGAGGAGAAAGTGAAGCTGGTGATTCTGCACAGCCTCCCTCACTTAAATCCAATTCACTTGCAAGTCATGTTATCACCTTCCTGATGTCATGGTCCCCTTCCAGAATGAAGGACAAACAACAACTGTGCCTGGCATATAATAAGCACTTGATAAATATTGATTAATTGATAACGCAGTCCTATAACACCACTCTTTAATTTTGAGTGTTGTCTTGTCTCTCTGTGCTGGCTTTCTAATTGTGTTGTTACGGTGCTTGGGTGTGTTTTCTCCTGGCTTTGCTTTCTTTGCCCCACATCACTTCATATATGCCTCCCTGTCTTTCTCTCAATTCTTCATATTTTTCGTTGCTTACAGCCCAGGAATATTCCTTTACAATTTATATGCCACATACTTGTTCTGCTGTTCTCTAATCATTGGGCACAGACTTTGTTTTCAGTTTCTTGCTTTCACATATACTTCTTCTTTGAGTATTTTTGATCATGTGAGTCTTTCCCTATCAGTAGCCTCCTTGGGATGCTCCATAAGAGTAGGGATAATTTCATTCTTTGTGTTGGTACAACTGGTACCTACGTGCTAGATCCCATACATAGTAGATAAATTTTACATGCTTGTTGATTAATCAGAATATAATCCCAGTAGTGTGTTCTCTGGGACAAATGAATGGCTTTTACATTTTGAAAATATAATTCCTAATTGCTTTTGAGAACAATTAAATCAGTTCATGGTTCTATGGGCAGTTTGTCAGCCATGTCTTGTCACAGCCCCTCCAGCAAGGAGTCTCCCCATCTTTTAGCATCTTTGCTAGCTGGATGGATGAGATTGTTTTAATTTGCATCTCTCTGATTATTAGTGACTTTTTACATTTTTGATGGTGGTTTTAAATTTGTATTTCTTCTTGTGAAAGCTGCTGATGCCCTTTGACCACTGGTCACTTGACTTGTCCATTAGGGAATGGCTGGTATCATCGTATCCTGTAGATGCCTTTTGAGGAGGGACTATCTTTTGCTTTTCTTTGTGTCCACAGCACTTAGCAGAAGACCTGGTATGCAGTAGACACTTAATAAATGTTTATTAATGGACTAAGAAGATATACTCATATTCCAGGAATTAAGGAGAGAAATATCTTCTGCGGAGAGTGAAGATCGCCAGTATGTCACAGTTTCCCCAGTGGCTGGAGCCCTTCCTCTGAGGTTACTATCTATATTTTCTGGATAGCTCTTACATGGACCTATTTATTTATAGGTTGTCACCCATATGAACATGTAAGCTCCTTGAGGACAGAGATTGATTTTGTCTTTTCTTTTATCCCTAGACCTGGCACACTGTAGGTGTTTAATAAATGCTCTTTAACTTACTGATCTGGTCAGAAAGAGGAAATTGATGTTAGGGAAGCAGAAGACATGCTTGGCGTTGAGGCATAATGTGGTTTCACATTTGCTAAATTCTTTGCTAAAGCTCAATGCCCAATGCAGAACAAGTAATCACTTCTTGACTTGGCTGGAGGATAGTTTTATCCTTCAAAATATATAGAACCCGAGGAGGGAGATGCTCTTCTCGAGCTCATTCCCATGAAAAAGGAGAGACTGCGTGCTGAAGCAGTAATGATCAGGTCTGTAGGACTTAAGCTTAGAGTCAGTGAGAGTTTGACCAGTACCCTTGTCTTTTAGAGAGCAAATTTCAAAATGTTCAGTCTAAAATCTAAACAGTTTCAAGAATGAGATTGTGAAGACACGAAAGGAAACCACTGAGTGAAGCCGAAAACAAAAACTTTCTAAAGAGGTGGATGTGGCCACAACGGGAGCTCATCATCAATTAACTTGGTTTGCTAACAATTACAGACAGAAGATGGAAAGAGGTGCCCATAAGAGAAAGTGAATACAAAAGCATGACAGGATCATGCAAATATATCAGGAGTCCTAAAGCTCAAAATGCTGAGGATTCTGGTTTTTTTGTAGCTAGACTGGAGGGAAAGAGAAGTGATGGGCATGCTCTGTTCATATGCGTGGGTTGGTGAAGTTAGGGTAGAGCTGTTTGTCTCCTGTTTTTCTTATTTTTTTGTCTGTCAAAGAGGACTGGAGAGGACACAAAAATGAGTGATAATAGGGCATTGATCCCCAACATAAGTAAGGAGGTTGTAAAAGGGTACCTAGCTGACCTTGATGAGTTCTAGTCACCAGGCCCAGTTGAACCCAATTCTCCCAGTTGAACTGAGAGAACTGGGAAACATATTTGCCAAGCTGTTTTCAGTGAGCTTTAAAAGATTGTGGAGAATATGTACAAAACTATTTATAACAACTCTTTCTGTGGTGGCCAAGAACTGGGGAACGGCTGAACAAGTTGTGGTATATGAATGTAACAGAATACTATCGTGCTATAAGAAATGATGAGCAGGTAGACTTCAGAAAACCCTGAAAAGCCTTATATGAATTGATACTGAGTGAAGTGAGCAGAACCAGGAGAACATTGTATACAGCAATAGCCACAGTGTGCGATGACTGACTTTGATGTACTTAGCCCTTCTCAGCAATGCAAGGACCTAAAACAATTCCAAAGGATTCATGATGGAAAATGCCATCCATATCCAGAGAAAGAGCTATGGAGTCAGAATGCAGAGCAAAGCAGACTATTTTCTTTTTTGTTTTTGTTTTGTTTTGTTTTTCTTTCTTATGGTTCCTCTCCTTCATTCTAATCCTTCTATACAACATAACTAATGTGAAAATATGCTTTAAAAGGATGTATATGTAGCACCTATATCAGACTGCATGCAATATTGGGGAGGGAGTGGGAGAAAATTTACAGCTTATGGAAGTGAATGTTGAAAACTGTAAATAAATAAATTCACTTTAAAAAATTATCATTTCCTAAAAAAAAAAAATGGTAGAAAAGAGGAAAAGATGCCATAAGACTAGAAAAGTGCAATGTTTTCCTTATTAGGAAAAGAAAAAAGGAAGAAAATAGTAAACTGCAGGTCAGTGAGCTTAATTTTGATTCTTGGCCAAATTCTAGAATTTATCTGTGTTGCCCATGTGGCTTATGTGTGTACATATTCCTGAGTCTGTCTAGATGCAACTCACAGGGAGGCATGAGCAGATCTGTGTCTAGTCACTTCTGCCCCCCTCCCCCAAAACTGTGTCTAAGTGAGACTCTGATTCCTGCCAGCAGATTGACATCAGAAGATAGGAGAAGAAGAGGCGTATCAGGCTAGAATTCTATTTCTCTGACCCCTTAAATATTGTTAGACTGGGGAAAATTTTTCGGTTCAAACTGAGCTCCTGATTGTCATCCATTAATGGGGAAAATGTTTCCCAAGCTATATATTTAAAGCTTGACTCGTTTCCTACTAAATTCCAAAGATCACACAGAGAGAATAGTAAATGAAATCCATTTATCCAAGATGGTAGCAAACAAAAGTCAGTAAAGGTACACAGAGGAGGAAAAACCAGATGATACACAGAGTGAATGAGCTCTCGCACCGGGAGCAAGATATTTCAGCCCAGTTGAGAGAGAGACAGAAGACACAGAGAAAAACAAAGAGAGCTAGAAAAGAGAGAGACAGTCTCAGGTCTCCTTCAGGGGGAAATCCCCCAAAGTCTCTAGCATACTAAACTGGGGATAAAGACACAATCCAGGTGCTGGCTCCTCCCTGGTTGGCTTCTTTCCAGCCTTCAGGGTCCTCTCCTGGAAGAGAATCTGTAATCATAAGTCTATTCTCTCAAAACCGGGAGTAAAAAGACCAAGGATCTCTCCTCTGCCAAGGTCTCCCCAATTCCAGGCTTTACACATCCACACTTAGGTGGATCATCAGGTAATTACTTTCCACCAATGAGTAGAGTCTTATGCAAATGAGGTTTGAGCCTTGAATCATGTATCATTTAAGGGGTAGTCAGTGAATGGCTAGAGAAGCAGACATCAATCCCAGAGGCACCATGGCTTCATTAAGGACTCGTCATTCCCTTGTTTGACCGGGTTTCCAGACTGATGGATCAAGGGAATGATGTAAATATAATTTACACATAGGACAATTAGAAAATTGCACCCAGGTTCACTGTTCTCTCCCTCTTCACTGAGGGGATGTTATCACCGGATGCCCACACATAGTGCAGACTGATTTCAGTGCGGGGAGGAGCTTGGTCTCTATAATGAGAATCACTCTCTCACACTCTTTTACTCAGAGGGAGCCCTTGAGAAAACTGCTCAAGGTTGAGGTTTTGGTTCACATCTAGTATCTTTCCAACACACTCTGTCTTTTCCCAAAATGATTGTAGAAAGGTGCTCAGATATACAGTATGAATCAAGCATGGGACAGGTATTTATTTCCCACACAAACTAGAAACACAGAACACTGAAGATTCACAAAACACATTGGCAGAAAGATTTAAAATGGGATTATAACAATTTATAACTACTTTTATACTGTCTGGGAGGTTGAGACTTAAATCCTGTCAGAGCATAAGGCAGTTTCTGGGAATGATGGATACACATGATTCCATCGTACTTCAGCTCTGCTCATGGATTGACCAGTCAGAACAGGGTTTAATCTTATTTTCTCCTTGGTGGTAATTTCTGCTGCAGAAATCCACACCTCTGCAATGGCCCCCCACCCTCCCTCCCACCCCCCAGCCCTGCCACTAGCTGGTTCTGACCAACAGAACTTTGCATTTGATCAAAGTTTCTCTACCTTTTCAGAAGTGTTTCATATCTGTCCCTTTCATAGACTTTCTCTTTTAGTCAAAATGGCCCACTAAATGCTCCCCATCCAGCAAACATTCAGAACCTGACCTCCCTGACTTTGTGCTACACATTCCCTGTCTCTAAACTATACTATACTCCTTTCTCATATCTGCCACTTAGAATCTCTCGCTTTGTTCAAGGCACGACCGGGAAGGGGATGGGGAAGAACTGAAGGTAAAAGATAAGAGTGGAGTTGGTTTTGGAGGCAATTTGCCACATAAGTCAGGAGGTGATAGGATCAAGGGTGAATATGGATGTGTCTTCCTTGGCAAGGAGAAAGGCAATCTCTTCATCTGGGATTGCAGTGAAGGAGGATATAGTGGAGGAAGATGTCTAATGAGGTAAGGCGAGGAGGAAGAGAGAGGAGGAAGTTCTTGGAAGGGCCTCTGGTTTTTTTCATTGAGACATAAGGTGAGATTCATAGCTGAGAGAGCAAAGGGAGGGATGCCAGGGGAGGCTTGAGAAGAGATGCTTTGTAGTAGTCACTGTGAAAAGTGGGACAGTGAATCATTTAGGGAGAAACAGAATATTCGCTTTGCTTCCGCGAGGGTCCAGGGGAGAGCAAGTAACCTAAATTTGTGATGGGCCAGTTACCAGGATTTCCTATATGAACAGGGGCACATGGTGAGAGTAACACAGGGTTGAGGCTTGATAAGGCGTGACCTGCAACAAGACAAGGGGCAAAGGGAATTGAGGGTAGAGGAGGGTGGTGAGTGGAGTTAGTTCGGTGAGAGGCGGAGATAGAATAGAGAAGGAAGTAGAGTATAGCCAGGACAGGGGTAATGGCCTGGAAAAGAACTGAGGCATGGTGAAAGTGGGATCGCATGGAAGATGCAGCTCTGGTTATGGATTATAAAACATGGGGAGGATGAAATGATAGAAAAATTGTGATCAAACAAAGGAATTTGGAAGTTTAAAAATATAGGGGTGGGACATTCAGGTGGGATGGCAACATCAAGGGTATGACCATGATTGTGCGTACTTTAGGTGGGGAGGAAGACTAGTCTGGAGGAACCAAGAAGATGGAGGTTTTGGGAGGCTGGTATTTTTGAAGGGACATCACTATATGTGTTGAAGTTACCTAGTAGCAAGACAGGAGATAGGAGGGCAGGCGTTGACCTCACTGAAAAAGGAAGGCAAATAGGAGCCTTCAGATTGCAACTACCAGACTGAGTGACAGGCTAGGATAGGACGCACCATAAATGAGGAGAGGCTGGTTATTGAAGATGGTCAAGACAGTGTGGAAGTAGAAATGGGAAACAAAGTATCTGCTGACTTCCAACCATGAGCGGTGGGGGGCATGAGAGAAAACAGAGCCACCACTGGGAAGGATGGTGAGGGAAGTGATGTCTTTGGAAGAGAGCTGCGACTCAGTGAGGGTCAAAAGATAACAGGACTGGGAAAGGCAGAGGCCTAAAATGAAGGGAAGTTTGTTCATCAGGAGCCGGCATTCCTTAGGGCACAGTGGAAGGGGTGAGCCTATATGGAGTAAGACATCAGCAGGGTGAGCCTGTGGTAGATGGGTGTGATTGAGTAGCACAGGCTCATTGAGGATGGGGAGCAGAGCTCCCAACGAGTAGCTGGGGACCAGAATCACTAGGATAGGGGTCAGTATAAGGGGATGGAAGCCACAAGGAGATCAAGTCAAGTATGAGTGGTTTGTTGAGGAGGCATGAAATTAGACTGAAGGGTAGATGGTGATGTCTGTGAACTTTGCAAGGGCAAGCACCATTCTAGGCACTGGGAATGCCAAGAAAGGCAAAAAACCAGGCCCCTCTCTCACCTGCTCTCGAGAAGTTCATAATCTATTGGGGAAGCAACTTAACAGCCTGGATGGATCAGAGATAATCTCAGAGAAGACACAAGTATTAAGGAGGATTGGTGTTTCATGTGGAAGGTAGGATTTTTGTTGTTCATTCTTCATTTGTCTTGACTGGAGTGAACTGGATTTAGGTGACAGAGCTGCACAAAGCTGTCAGCCTCACTCTCTCCTCCAGAGTCATTGGAAGATGGCCCCAGTAAAGTGAATCTGACCAAGCTCTCCCGGCTCCATGGCGCCTGCTTCTGCCACCTTCTGAACCAGTTGTTCAGGTTGGCCCATTCTGTTAGGGGAAGCCTAACATGTGCACATGCTCGTGGCAGACACCCTTTAAATCACCAACGGGTCTGAGGCCCCTGTTACCCTGGTTTAGACTGTCTCCCACAGTTTCACCAAGGTGTGACTTGCCACAGCTTCTTGGAGCCACAGGTGAGAGGTGTGTGAAAGTGGACACCAAAGGTGGATGAGCATCCCTGAAAAGGGCTTGGCAGCCCCCACACCAGAGGTGCTGGTCCTTTCTGAACATCCGCATGCCCCAAAAGGTGAGATTTTAGCTGAGACTTGAAGGAATCCAGGAGGCAGAGCTGAGGAGGGAAAGAATTCTAGGCATGGGGGACAGCTGGTCAAAATGCCCAGAGTCAGGAAACGCAGTGTCATGTCCCAGGCCTGTCTCCCCAGATAGCTTAGTATGCTGCAGGAGTATGGTGTGAGATGACTGGAAAAGTAGGAAGAGGGCAATCCATGAAGAGCTCTGAACATCAAATGGAGGATTTTATAATTGATCCTGGAGGCAAGAGGGAGCCACAGCGGTTTACTGACTGCAGAAGGAATGGGGATTGTATGTTGGAAATAAGTTAGAAGGGATTGATGGATTGTTGTTTAGGTGCAAGATGGCCTCTCAGGGCCTTTTGGACTTGAGCCAATGCCATCTCAAAAGAGGACGAGTCAAATTTCACACTGTGCTGTTAGCAGAAAAGTTTGTCTTTGTTCTGGGGACTCAGGACCTTTTTTTTCCAGTTTTCTTTCAGAAATGGAAGGCCTGCCAAACTTGGAATGCTGTGAAGTCACATGAAGCTGAGAGGCAGGGACTCTATAGTCCTAAAAGAATGGGTCTCAGAGTTGGGGATTCCAGTTCAACCTTGGATACTTCCTGATTGTGCAACCTTTGGTAAATTACTGGCCCTCCCTGGGCCCTGGGCTGCTGGTCTGCAAGGAGGTAAAGGATTTCTCCTTCAGAGTTCCTCTCACCTGTGAAATCACTGCTGGAGAAGAAAAAAGATAAAAAAATGGTATCAAGCAAGCTGGAAACAGGAGTTATTTTATGTCAATATTGACCTTGGTAGGTATTTATATAGTGGGAAGAAGTAGAATGAGCCCCCTTTAGGCAGGATGGTTCACTTGGCAAACCTCCCCCAAAGATGTAGAAGATAGGAAAAAGCGGTGAGATAAGGCCTTGAAGAAAGGATCTGGCATGAGATAGAATCACCCGTGGAACCTGATGCAGCAGCCTCAGTCTGTGTCTTCTGATTGCTTTTCCTTTTAAAAAGACATACTTTGGTTTTATTTTTAAATTTTAATTCATGCCTTTTTGTTGGCTGAACACATTTATTTCTGAATATATCCTCTCCCTCAATCAGCCGGTCAAGTTGTCCCTCCTTGCAAAGATAAGAAAGGAAAGAAAAAAAGAAGCAATTGGGTTAAACCAACCAATGTTGAGAAAGGGAGAGCGTGCACCATTCAGCACCCTAAGTTCCCCACTTCTGCCAACAGGGCTTCAGGAAGCTTTGTAGGTTTTCTCTATTCTTTCATGAGGCCCAGTGCAGCCCTTGTGATTATGATGCTGTTCAGTTTTGGTTTTTGTTCTTACAGTGTATAGAATGCCTGGCATGGAGCCAGGAAGATCTGAGTTCAAATCCAACCTCAGACACTTCCTAGCTGTTTGCCTCAGTTTCCTCATCTATAAAATGGGCTAATAGTGACCTCTCAGGGATTGTGAGGATGAAATGAGATGAGATTTGTAAAGCACTTTGCAAATCTTCAGGCACCATGCACATGCTATTGTTGGTATGATTACTGTTATTAATCCTGCTATTGCCGCTGGAGAGGGTATATCATGCTACGCCCTGCCCTGCCTCTCTGCTCACCCGCCCAGTGACTCTTCCTGCTCTCCCCTGCCCTCGGACTGTGTCTCCTCCTGCTGAGAGGTCATCTCCCTAAGGACAGGCAGGAGCCTTGCTCTTTGAACTGGATCACTAGTGCTTGGGTTTGTTAATGTTGAAATGTTAAAAAGGCTTTTTCCTCCCTCCCTTCCTCCCTTCCTCCCTTCCTTCCTTCCTTCCTTCCTTCCTTCCTCCCTCCCTCCCTTTCTTCCTTCCTTTCTTTCCTCCTTCCCTTTTCATCATTACATATAAGTCTTCCCATGTTTCATTGATTCATCGCTTTGGGTGACCTAGTAAAATTCCATCGTGCTCACCCTTGGACAGCTATCTAGCACGGTGGATAGAGTGTCTGGCCTGGAGTCAAGAAGACTCTACCTCCTGAGTTCAAATCTGGCCCCTACTAACTGTGTGACCCTGGTCAAGTCATTTAACCTCTTTTTTGCCTCAGTTTCCCCATCTGTAAAATGAGCTGGAGAAGGAAATGGCAAATCCCTCCAGCATCTCTGCCAAGAAAACCCCAAATGGGGTCACAGAGAGTCGGACAAGACTGAAAACAGCTGAACAAACCACAAGGGCTCACTCACTCGCTTGGTCAATCATTCCCCAATCAGTGGGCACCTCCTTTGTTTCTGATTCTTTGCTGCCACAAAAAGGGCTGCTCTGAGGGTAGCCTAGCTATGAGAGCCTGGGGTCGAAGGTTATCTTTTCGAATGGGCTGTTAAAAAATCCTTCACGAGAGAATGGCACAAGAAATTATAGTATGTTATGGAGCATTGAGTCATTTTTAAAAGGAACTTGGGAAAGACCACGGAAGGAGGTAAGATCAAGTCAGTCACTCAAGGAGCATTTAGCAAACTCTTATTGAGCATCAGTGACTGTGCTAGGAGCCAGAAATACAAAGGAAGCCAAAGGGTCAAACTTCTCAAGGAGCTTGTGAGAAGGAGAGACAAACCACCAACATAGCAGGGAGGGAATCGGCATCCCCGGAAGTTTGTGTTTTGTCAATTCATTTGGTTTGATCAAAAACAAAGCCAAAAACTCAGGTTTTTATAGAGAACAAATCACTGGTTTCTTTTGAATATTAATCAGATGACTGGGTTTTGTTGGGCATTCCATCTCATACATCCGGGAAATGAAAGGGTGTGGTACAGATAGGGCAAGGCTTGGAATCAAAGATCCTGGTTCAAATCCTGGCTAGCCTATTTACTGAATATCTGATTTTGTACCAGTCACTCAACTTTTCCAGACCCCAGTTTCTTTGTCTTCAAAATAAGGGTGTTGGACTAAATGACCTGTAAGATGCTTTAAATTTTAAATCCTACAATTTCTGTGAGTTGTTTGAATTTAATCTGATAGGCAATAGGGAGCCATGGAAGGTTTGGGGGTTTTTTAGGGAGAGGATACCAGAAGCGTGAACAGTGCTCTACCACAACTATTAACAACAGGTTGCTGGCCAGATGGGGGTTTCTACTTTGCCTCTTCCCTGTTTCATTCTCTTCACCCAAATGCTTTTGGCGCAGGGTCTCTAGGAGGGAGAAGAGTGCTTTGTAAATCTGAATGGACCTGAGAAACAGGAGCTGTTGCTGTTGTGTTTGGTTTTGCTTCTTAGGTGGGAGAAAGCACTGGACTCTACTGATCTAAGGAAGTCCTGGAGAGGGAGCCTGGTCTCCCAATGCAGCCTGGCCCTTGGTTCTGGGGACTCCGAAGGTAAGTCAGTGCTCGGAGTGAGAAGCAGGGTTTGAACCCAGGGCTGCCTGAGCTTAGATACCGTGCTGTTCATCATTACTAGTACTAGGTGTGCCATAAGAAAAGAGAAACTACAAAGCTGAAGAACTTGGGGAAACCCAGGGAAGGCTTGCATACAGAGAGTGATGGGAGCCAGGAAAGAGCCTTATATGCTCAGTGGTGTCAAAAAGATCACTTAAATCAGCAGTTCTCAACCTGTGGGTTATGTTCAATTTGTAACAATGAAAATACATCCTGCATATCAGATATTTACATTACGATTCATAACAGTAGCAAAATTATGAGTAGCAACAAAAATAATGTTATGGTTGAGGGTCACCACAACATGAGGAACTGTATTAAAGGTTCGCATTAGGAAGGTTGAGAAGCACTGACTTAAATGGATTTGGCACCAAGTGGGAAGGACAAAATCAGATCCACACTTTCTTTTAGGGGGGACTACAGATGCAGAATGGTGCAGACACTGTCAGACACAGGCTTTGCAGGTTGGTTTTGCTGAATTCTTTTTTCTTTTTTATAAAATGATAAGAATTGGTCCTAGGGGACTCTCCGTGACCCCACTGGAGGTTTTCTCTGCAGAGATACTGGAGGGCTTTGCCATTTCCTTCTCCAGCTCCTTTGACAGAGGAAGAAACTGAGGCAAACGGGGTAAGTGACTTGCGCAGGGTCACCCGGCCAGGCAGTGCCCAGTGCCCGGCCACAGCTGCCGGGCTCCTTCAGGGGCAGCTGCGTCGGGGGAGGGCTGTGCTCTTGGGCCCCCTCCCCGTGACTCCGAGCCTCGGTTTCTCCATTTACAACCTGAACGCAGCTAGCACTTCCACGCTGCGATTTTTAAATTAATTAGCAATTTTATAAATTAATAAGTCGGCCAACAATGGAAGGGGGGGATAGGGAATCTGGAGTCTGGGAGCTTACTACCTAAATGACTTTGGGCCTCACTGGACCTCCCCTTGCCTCAGTTTCCTCCTTTGCTTGCAGCTCCAGTCCCAGAATAAAGCCCGGCTCCGGGGATGAGCTGCTCAATCCGGATTGGTTCCCCGGAGCATGAGTCACCCGTCTCGAGAGCGGGCACGGAATTACCAAGATGGTCGCGTCGGGGGCGGAGGCACCAGTGCGCCTGCGTCCCACCCTCCCCCGCCTCTCTTTCATCCGGGCTTGGGCGCTGAAGGAAAGCAGGGGAGAGGGGGAGGAGGTGCGTCAGCTACCGTCCCGTCGCCTCGCGCTGCGTCGCGTAGTGCCGCGTCACGTCACGTGCCGGCGCGCGGCGACGTGGCGGCCATCTTGTGTTGTCGGGGCTGAGGGCTGACTGGGACTCCGAGAGACTCTCCGTCCGGGACCGCAGGTAACCGGCGCCCGCCCTCTCCGCCGCCCGCGGCCCTGCCGGGCGCACCCCGCCGCCGCCGCCCGGAGCCCGGGGCCCAGGCCCGCGCCCGCCCCGCCACCGTCGACCCCGCCGCCGCCGGGCCCGCTCCCAGGCCGCCCCGGCAGCCCCGGGCTTGCCTCGGGCCGGCGGCCGAGGGACACGTCAGGCGCCCGGGGCTGCCCGGGCGGCCTCCGCCCGAGCGCTGCCCGCTCCCGTCCGCCCGGCCTGTCGGGGAGGGGGCGGCGCTGGGGCCCGCGGCTGGGTCGGGCCGGGCGGGAGAGCGAGCCCCGCCCGGCGCCGCGGGCCGCCCGGGGTAGGGGGTGGGCGGGGAAACTGAGGCCGGCGGGCGAGGGGCCGGCACCGGCCCAAGGTCACGCTGCCGCTGGGCGGAGGCCGCGCGAGCCGCCTTCTCCCGAGGGGGAAACTGAGGCTCGGCGTTCGCTGGCTCTGGCCCAAGGTGCCTCCCCTGGAGGCGGCCCGAGGCTGGGGGCACGGGGCTCCCGGCTGCCGCCCCGCTGCGTCGGCGCGTCCCCCGGCTGAAAACCCCCTTTTTACATATGGGGACACCGAGGCAGGCAGGAGCGTCGAGTGGCTGGCTCAGGGTCACCCGGCTCGAGAGCTTCCGAGCCGGACTTGAACTCGGGTCTGTCTCCCCGACCCTGCTCCCGGAGCGCCGGCCGCCCTAGTCCAAGGTCACCCGCAGGGAGGAGGAGCTCGGCGGGACCCCGAGTCCTGGGAGGTGGGGGTGTGGAGGACCTGCCCCAGTCCACTGAGCGGGCGACGCTCTCGAATTCGCACCCAGGGCCTCGGCCGCCGAGTTCGGGTGGGAGGCGGTGGCCTCCCCTGGTGCCGAGGGGCCGACGGGGGTCGGAGGGTAGTCAGCTTTTCCGCCGGCGGGGGCTCCCCGAGCTTGGTCCCCGCCGTGGGGTCGCCTCCGACCCCCGTCTGCCTTTTCAGAGAAATCCTCGTGTGAGGTGTGTTTGCCGACCGTGTGCGGGAGCCGGCGTCGCACTTTGTGCGGGAGAGAGCGGCCGGTCCCTGTCACTCAGTGACACTTGGATGTGTTTCTGGCAGCTCGCGGAGCGGACAAACTGGTCTCGACGCCTGGCAGTTTCATCAGGAGTTTCTCGTCAGCCCTAACCCCAGGAAAGTTTCAGAGTGGGATGTACCTGGAAAATTGACATGGTTCCACTCTCCTGTACTTCTGAGAATCGTGTTAGCAAAGGGCGCCAATTTTGCTAGAAGTAAGAGTTCCACACCATTTTGGCTCTGGATAATTTCTTTCTGAATTTTGAAATGACTGCCTATTTTTAAGAGTTGGGCTTGGGAGAGCCAATGGATGTATTTGTTCGCATATCGTATAGCACGGTAGGTGCCAAATGTGCATTGACGTGTGTTTTATGTCAGCTATCTAGGGAGAATGGGAGGGTGGAAGGACTTAAGGAGTTTGCCTAGCTCATCCCTTTCCTTTTCAGTATGAAATTAAGGCCCTCCCCATATGACTTAGATTCTTTTGTGGGAGGGGGTTGTTTTCTCTCTACTGATCCGCCCACAACGCCCCCCTTCCGCAGTGTCCTTTTATTGGGCAGTCAGATTCTAGAGATGTGGGTTTGTTTGACTATCAACATTTTTTATTGGGAAAAAGCTCAGAATGCTTATTAAATTCAGGGATTAGTAGTACATCAAGGAAGTTGGTGTGAACTGGTTTGTCCGAGTCTTTGAAGCTACCTGGTCTCCAATAAAAAGTACTTTTAACGAGACCTATGCTATACTGTTACTGGTGTTTTTCAAGAATAGCCACCTACTGAAAGAACTTTTTGAGGGGGGTGTATTGGGGAGAAGACTCATCAGTAATTCTATAGGTATCTTTTGTCTTGCAAAATTAGATACTTAATGAACATCCCCAGAAAATGTTCTGTTTGTTCTAGTTGGCTGCATTTTAGCTCCTGTAGTCTTTCTTGAGTTGGTAAAGAATTGCTCTTTACCATTTTTTATGAAGTCTCTTTTTAAAGGTTTTAGGGTCGTCTTCAGCTGATTTGGCTGCCTTTATGTTGAATGTAAGATTTCATATCAGAGGAAATTTCCTTTCTGTTTTTATTTTATTCCCAGAGTTTTGACATTTGGAGTTTTCCCTTAAATTCACAGATTATTTTTACTTTAATATAGAAATATTTTTTCTTAAAAATAACATCTTGATTTCCAACTTGCCTGCTATCTTCGTGATATTGGTTGGTGTTAAATACAGTATTCCATTCCTCATAATAAATTTAGGCTCTTTGAAGTATAAATACTTTATTTTTATTGACAGATTAGATTTCATTCATTTATTTTTTCTTATTTGTCATTTCATTTCCATTTCATGAATCAGAACAATTGACTTGCTTCAGAAGCTTGCAAAGATGGGAATATTTGAGCACCATGCAAATCGAAGAGCTCCTTGGGTGAAAGATACCAGTAAAATAGCATTAATGATTTAGAAAGATTCCTCTTTTACTTGATAAATTGAATTTTAAAATGCAAAAGTGTGACTTTGTTGTCATTGCAGTGTATACTGATTTTTTCCCCTCATTTTGCTCTTCAATAAACCATTTTTCTACATTCTTAAATAACTATTAACTGTTTTTATCCATTGTCATTGAAAGATATTTGTTGACAGTAATTTAGCTATGTAAGTTTGGCTGAAAAGATCAGTCATTTATCATTATTTGTAAATATCTGATTTGATGATTAGATACTTAATGCTTTTTTTCTGTTTTTATATGATTAATAATAGGACTGTTACTATTAGGTTGAAATACAGGAGAGAGATGATGTTGGTGTTAGTCTGAGTCTCTTGGAAATGAGTTAAGTGCCTAGTTCATTTTCCTTCAACAGTCTGGATTGGTTTTTCTCCTTCAGCAATCTGGATTGGTTTAACATTCTTGGGTGTTGGTATTCAGGCATTTCTCATGAATATTTTGGTTCTAGAGACACACAATCTGTTGTTCAGGCTTTAAATCAAAGTTGCTGATGAATAACTACTTTTATTTACAGGCAGAGCCAAATAAATAGCTTAGGGTGCTCTGTGAGTTATAGAAATGACCTCAGTAAAGTAGACATTCCTCTACAGTGTCACTCCTCATTAGAGGGAAATGTTTCTTCCTTTGTGGGTCCTAGGGATAGGGATATCCTTTAGGGCAACCTAGTGAAAATGTTTAAGACATATTTAGGCACCTGAGGTTTTCTTTAGTTGTACTCCATTAACCAGTCCTACTTTTCACCCCATCTTTTCCTCCTATTTCCCAACCAAATTCAAGAAGCATTTGTCATCTTGATTTGTTGTGTTTGACTCTTTATGATCCCATTTGGGATTTTCTTGACAAACATACTAGAGTGGTTTGCCATTTCCTTCTCTAGAACATTTTACAGGTGAGGAAGCTGAGGCAGACAGTGATTTGTCCAACATCACACAGCTAGTAGGTGTTTGAAGTTGGATTGAACTCAGGACCAGCACTATCACTGTGCCATCTAGCTGCCTCATTATCTCCAGAGAATTAAAAAAAAACTTTGTAAAAGAAGGATTTCAACTAATATTAAAGTTTACATCTTCCATTTGTTAAAAGAATTGGAGACAGTCTTTTTCAGTTGGTACCAACATCGTCCAATTTTGTTCAGCTAAGTGGCACAGTGGATAAAGTGCTAGGCCCAGAGGCAGGAACCTGAATCCATTGGCAAGTGAGTTTACGTTACTGTTCTTGGTTTTCCAGAGTAGGGATGAGAACACTTATATTGCTGATCTGAAAGGATTGTTACAAAGAAAGAATTTTGTAACTCTAAAGGCATCATATACAGGAGTTATTATTATCTGCCATCAGCTATCACAAAAGGAGGTGTTAACGTGTTGGTCTTTGACTATGTGGATGGATCCTGCCTTTGTGAGAGTTGAATTTTTTTCAGTCCTTTTTTGTGTTTCCTTCCTTAGAAAATAGAGTGTGTACAATACAGTTTGACCTTTTCTTGCTGGCTCGAGATTATTGTGATCTTTTTCAACGTGAGCAGTAATTCTTAAACTTTCTTGGTGTCAGAACCGCTTTACCACTTAAAAATTATTTGGGACCATATAGAGCCATTACTTATGTAGTAATTTCTATTGATATTTCCCATATTAGAAATTAAAATATCTCAGTATTACTGTGAAAGCAGTCAGGGACCCCTGAATCCCTGGAATTTGAGAACTGTTGTTCTACATGGTCCTGATAGTAGTAGTCACAACAGCTGGCATTTCTTCAGCATTTTAAGGTTTGCAAAAGAGATTTCCAGTATGTCATTTTATCTTCACAACAAACCTGGGGAGTAGGAGCTATTAATATTTTCCTTTGACAGGTGAACAAACTAAGACAAACAGGGTGAAGTGACTAGCCCAGGGTCACACAGCTAGTAGGTGTCTGAGGCTGGATTTGAACTCAAGTTTTCCTGACTTCAGCCCCAGAACTCTTATCTGCTGTACCACCCTCATTACCTAACCTCCGTCTGCCTCAATTTCCTTGACTGTCAAATGGAGATAATAGTAGCACCTCCCTCCCAGGGTTGTTGCCTGGATCAGATGAGAGTAATTGTGAAGTGCTTAGCATAGTGCCTGGCACATGGGAAGCCCTGTATAAGTGTTAGCTATTACAGTTATTATTATTGCCTCGGGTCACATGGCTGGTCAGTGTCTGAGGGAGAATTTGAACTCCTGTCTTACTGACTGTAGGTGCCTAGCTGCCTTCAGTGATGATTTGTAACATTTTGGTGAATCTCTGATTACAGCATATGCATGTGCTTTCTTGAATTAGTCTCTTATATTAGTTTGCTTTTTTTTTCTGCTTTTTTTCCTCATTGAAATGGAACATTATATGAGCTAGACGTTCTGAATATCTTTCTGCAGAATGATTAAGTCAGAGGTTGAAAGCAGCCTTCTAAGTTATTCTCTTGGGTCTTAGTAAAATTATCTTCACTTTGTATCCTTTGATATTTGTAGTTTTCAAAATAGTTTAGCATTCAAATATACTTCATCAATCTTTCAGGTTATTACTACTAATGAAACTGAATTGTAGTTTGGCTACTAAGGACACAACTATGACTTTCGTTTCTGGCTATTTACTTATAGATTTACAGAAGTCATGTTTTTCTATACTGGGTAATTGAGGTAAAGCCTGTATTTGTACACCAATAATAATCTTTATTTATAATAGAAGAATTATTAAATCATCAAGTTTTAAGTCATATAATAAACTAACTTCTTGAAGAATGGAGAGGCCCTGCCTCTGGTGTGCTGTCACTGTGATGTGTTGGGGACACAAAAAAGGGCCAAAACCAAAGGATTGAGAAGCCCTGCTGTCTCATGACAGTTGTGACCAGTCATTGCATCAACTTTTATTTAGTTTATTATTTACTAGCACCTTTGACTGCTCAGGATACTCTAATGAGGAAGACAACCTGCCAACGACCATGTATATACAGAGAAATTAGGGTAATCTCAGGGCAGGTTGTCATTTGTCCTTTGTTTTTCAAGAGGACCCATGACATCAAGGGTGACGTCTTGACTTGTGGTAATTGGATTTAAGTGAGGCAGAGTTGCATAAAGTTGACAGCCTCACTCTCTTCTTGAGTCATCGAAGTCTAGTGGCAAGACAGAAGTCAGGATGACTGGCCGTGGCTTGGGATACACTGGATGACCTTGATGTCTTCCATGTCTGACCAAGCTCTAAGCACTTGGCTGCTCCTTGGAACTAATTGTTCTTGTCCACCCGTTCTTCCAGGGGAAGCCTTCACATGCTTGGGGTAGACACCCCCTCTAACTCACCAGTGTTTGTGGCCTGTCAGTTACCCTCAACCTGCCTTAGCCCTGCTGAGGTGGTTTTATCTGAGGTGGGGCCAGTGCACGCACTACAGCTTTTTTTTTTTTCACCCTACAGCTTTTTGGGGCCTCAGGTGAGAGTTGCGTAAAAGATGGACACTGGAGGTGGATGAGCAGCCCAGAAAAGGGCTTGGGTGCCCTCCCATCAGAGGTGCTGGCCCACCCTGAATCTTACACACCCTCAGGGGAAAGGCACCAAGATTTAAGAGGACTGGGACAGGCTTCTTACAGAAGGTGGGACTTTTAAGTGAGACTTGAAGGAATCTGAGGACACCAAGAGACAGAGATAGGGGGAGGAAGCGAATTCCAGGTATGCTGGATAATCAGTAAAATGCCTGGATTCAGAGATGCAAAGTTTTTTGAGTGAGAAACAGCAAGGAGGCCAATGTCACTGGGTCACCCTGTATTGGAGGGGTGGGTGGACCGGGAAGGGAAGTAAGGTATGAGAAGACTTGAAAGGCAGGAAGAGTCCGAGTTCCAAGGGTCATGGAAGGCCCAACAAAGGATTTTCTATTCTGGGAGTAATAGGGAGCCACTGGGGTTTATTGAATGGGGGTGTGTGGGTGGGTAATGTGGTTGGACTTGCGTTTAGGTAGATCAGTTTGACAGCCGACTGGAGGGTGAGTTGGAGTAGGGAGAAACTTGTGGCAGGGAGACCAATCAGCAGATGTGAGGTGATGAGGGCCTGCATCAGGCTGGTGGCACGGAGGAGAGAATGACAGCACTCAACTACTGATTGAATATGACAGTGAGGAGACTAGCATGACGCCTAGTTTTGGAGCCTGGGTGACTGGGAGGATGGTGGTACCATTGACAGTAATGGGAATGTCAAGAAGAGGGGAGAGCTTAGAAGGAAAATGGATGAATTCTGTTTTGAACATGTTTAATTTAAGATGTCTATAGGATATCCAGTCCCAGGTGTATAAATGGCAGTAGGAGATGCCCGACTGGAGGTTGGGAGAACGTTGAGGTGGACAAGTAGTTCTAAAATTTGTCTGTAGAATTGATAATTAAAACCATGGGATCTGATGAGATCATGAAAAGAAATAGTCTAGAGTGAGGTGAGGGCCCAGGATAGCCTTGAGAAACCTCCTCTTTTAGTAGGTGTGTTGTGAGTACTGATCCAACCAAAGAGACCAAGGAGGATAGGGTCAATAGGCAGGAGGAGAACCAGGATGGCGCAGTTTCATGAGAACATAGAAGAAGGAGGGTGTCTGGGAGAAGAGGCTGATAGGCAGGGTCTCAGGCTGCAGAGAGGCTGTGAAGGATGAGGATTGAGAAAAGGCTCTTAGATTTGGTAAGTAAGAGATCCTTAGTCTTGGAGCGAGCAGTCTCAGTTGAATGATGTAGTTGGAAGCCAGATTGCAAAGAGTTAAGAAGAGAGTGAGAGGAAAGGAAGTGGAGACACATATGGCTTTTTCATGGAATTTAGCCACAAAAGAGAGATGTCAGATGATAGCTGGTGGAGATAGATGAGGGTATTTTGAGGATGGAGAAAACATAAGTCTATTTGTAGGCAGTGGGGAAGCAGCCAGTAGACAGGGAGTGATTGAAGATAAGTCAGAGTTGCAATGATGGTCTTGTGGGACAGTCTTTGGGACAATACAGGATGGACTGGGAAGGGTGGAGGAAGAGATGGGGGCAGAAGGCATCTGAGATGAGAAGGGGAGAAGAGAGAGCTCTTGGGGAAGGGCCTCTTTTTAAAATTTTTTTTTACCTCCCATAAAATATGAGGCAAGATTCTTAGTTAAGTGATGGAGTGTGAATGGGGCAGCTTTGGGAGGCTTGAGGAGAGATGAAAAGGTTTGGAAAAGCCACTGTGGTGAGTGAAAAAGTAACTGGATTAGGGAAGGTATGAACAGCTTGCCTTGCCACAGGGAGAACCCATTTAAGATTATATAACAGACTTATAGTGGACTCAGTTGGCAAGTAATTTGTGATTTTTTTTTTCTGGCTTCATTCAGCAGCATGTAAGTGGGATTGAAACAGTGGATAGTGAGAGTAATTCAAGCCTAGGTTATAGGATAAAGGGACACAGGACTCAAGAGGACAATGTGGAGTTGAACTGGTTCACCAAGGGGCCAAGATGAGAAGGAAGAGAGTGTAGCCAGTGCAGGGAATGAAGGAGGGACTGAGGGATTGGAGGGCATGGTGAGAATGAAGAGCAGGGTTTGCAAATTTCCTTGGCACTCTTCAGCTCATCCTCTCAGCTGAGGATCTGCCTCATCCTCTATTGAAATTGAAGTACTCCCTCTGTCCCTTCCTGTGCCCTGCCCTCCCTCCCCCCAATCTCATATTAGGTATCTTCCTCCTCCACCTCTGTCTCACCAGAAGAGCTAGCCACTCTCCTTGCCTAGGCATACTCTGCTACAGGCACCCTGATCTCCTTCCATTCCCTCTGTCAGATTTCCCTCTTTATCATCCCTACTATTGATGTAATATTCACACTCTTCCCTATCTACTGGCTGATTCTGTGTTGCTTACAAATACTCCCAAGTCTTCTTCCACCCTTAACCTTAACATAATCTGATTCCGTTTGAGTATCCTATATCTCACCTCCTCTTTATGGCTAAACTTGTGAAAGCTGACTAATTGTGTGTTCTGTTTCTCTTCTCTATTTTAAATCTTCTGTCTTCATCACAGATTTACAACAGTCTGGCTTCTGACCATATCATTCCACTGAAATTGCTGTCTCTAATGGCTCCAATGATTTCTTAGGGCCAAATCTAATGGTCATTTCTTAATTCTTGTCCTTCTTGATCCCTCCATAGTCTTTGCTATTGTTGAATATCTCCCCCCCCCCCCCCCCTTTCTCTCTCTCTCTCCTTCCCTCTCCCTCTTTCTATTGTCTATTAGTTTCCCTGTTTGGTCACTCCTTCTAACTCACCTTTGCTGGCTCTTCATGTAGGTCACACCTACTACCTGTGGGTGTACCCACTGATCTCTCCTGGGCTATTTTCTCTTCTTATTATTGTATTTGGTGATCTCATCAACTCCCATAGCTTCAATTATCTTTATGCAGAATATTCCCATTTAAAAAATACCCATCCCTTGTCTCTCTCCTGAGCTCTTGCCCTCATTATCAGCTGCTTCTTGGACATCTTCACAGGACATTTCCTCAAACTCAACAGGGATAAAACCAATCTCATTCCATTCTCACTCACCTCTCTTCTGAATTTCCCTGTTTCTCTCAAGGGCAACACTATTTGCCCAGTTACCTGGACTTGAAATCTTGATGTCATCCATTCTCATTTATTTCACCTATCCCTCTATTCTCTGACCTAATCTCAGGTTTACGTTTGCAGCATCACTTCTCTCCATTCACACAGCTGCTCCATGGGCTACTGCTATAGTTTGTTTGGCTTCTCTGCCTCAAGTGTTGCTGCCATTGACTTTCCTAAAGTGTGGATCCAACTGTCTCTTGGTTGCTCAAGAAACTTCAGTGGCTCCTTATTGTTTCTAGGATAATAAAACAAACTCTCATTTGACATTTAAAGCTCTTTCCAGTCTTGTTCGAGTTTATCTTTTTGGGAAGATGACACATTACTACACCTCATGTACTCCACTGGACTGTATCTTTCCCCCACGTAGTAAATCCAGTGATTTTCTGTTGCCTTTAGATTAGATTCACATATAAATTTGAATTCTTATGTTTTTTTTTTTAAAGCCCTTAAGAATTTTGCTTCTTCAGCCACATTGTATGTGCACGTTTCTTTTACCCTCTTCTGTGATCCAGCCAAATTAACTTTTATTGCTTTCACTCTATACCTTTTCACTGACCATCCCCCAAGCCTAGAATGTCACACGCACACACAAAACCCCAATAGAATTTCTCTCTTCCTTTAAGACCCAGCTTAAGTACCAGAGACTGCTGTAACAGCAAGCACCCTAGCATACCTAGGGCGGCTACTAGCACAGGTTCTTAGATCTGCTTTTCTAAAGGAAAGCAACTCAAAATGGGTTAACAATCTTACTTTAATCAAACATATCATTTACCTAGTTCAGGGGGA
>CM053586.1:8572772-8594365 GCA_028646515.1 Pseudochirops corinnae | reverse complement strand
CTCCAGATAATTGATATCAGTTTCAGAAAGGTTTAAGTATGTTGAGAGTGTGTGAGGAAGTATTTTTAGAAAGCAGAAAGATTTGTAACTTGATTCTAAAATTTTGAGGAAAGCAACAGGATCAGATTGATTCTTCTAAGAACTATATATATGTGTATAAGATTGGCTTTCAAAGGTTTCTCTATCATGGAAACTCAAATCTTGAGCATGTTTGGCAATAAGATCAAAAGTTTGGATTTTTTTGATGCAGTGTTGTAACTGTGAAACTTTATTGTGCAAACCCAGCCTTGCATGGCTAGGAAACGGAACCATTTCTATGCGCCCTTGGTATTAAATCATGTCTCTGTGAGCCCCTATCAGGCCTGACTGAATATCCCTTGCTTCTGAGTGAACATCTGAGCCAAGGGACCTGGAAAAGACGACATCAGATGCAGATGGCATCTCCAGCTTCTCCAAGAATCCAGGCCTGCACAGGAACTGCTATAGTCCTGGCTTATTGCTTTTTATTCTCATTGTGTTACTTTGATCCCCTTACTGTTAGAAAAGATGTTTCTGAAAAAGTCTTGTATAACAATTTCTGAAGGTTTACAAAGTTTTCAATTGAGTATTGTTAAACTGATGTAATGAGTTGTAAAGCAGAACAGTGTTTGCTGTTCCAATATGAATTTGTGGCTATTCCATGAACTAAGCAGAGGTTAACATTTGTAACTGAGCATATATGTAAAAGATTCAATTTCCGAAGTATCTCTATCTTCCAAAGTGAATATAATTAGAGGACAGACAAGCTTTGTGAAACAAGGATGTGTGTCTGCTATTCAGTTGTGAAGTTTAAGTCAGAAACCTCTTTTGTTTAAGGTCTACAGTTATGTTAGTGAAGAATATCTTATGAGGCACCTAGTCTATGTAGCAGGTAGAAATATTAAGGACAGTTAAATAGTCTGAGTAATGGATTATACTAGCCCATTCCCACTCTACTTCTGGTCATTTTCCTACTTCATTTAGGCTCTTGTCTGTTTACTTACTTTGCTAGATTTGTATCTTTTAGGCCCGGCACCTTTTGGATCTGGCGTCTGCTGAGTTCCGGACATTGGCTACAGCTCCCTGCTCCCCTGCCCCTTGACTGATGGACCCCCCCCCCCCCCACCTTCTGAGACAGGGACAGCACTACAACCTTTTTCAGAATGAAGCAGCTTGGGAAGCTGAGACCTTTGCCCCTTGTCCTCAAATGAATTTGTGTCTTATCCATTAAGGGGGAATGATAAGATCTGGGACGCTTTGTTATAACTTCAGTTTGTAAAATCTCACTTGTGTATGTGACATCAGTTTGTAATACGCCTGTGTAATAAGCTGTAAAAGTCACACTTTCCTTCAGCCATAAAGGCATTAACTTCAACTCTGCCTCTCCCCTGCCCCCAGCCTAAAGTCTTTTTCCTGAGCTACCAGCCTGCCTAGATAGCTTCCCATGAACAGATTGTCCAAGCATTTAATCAACAAATGCTTAGTTTAGAGACCCCATTGTTCTTAGCGGCCAGCTGCACTGAGGAACCTTGAAAAACACTATCAGAGAAGACTCACTCCCAAGATGGGACCTCCTAAAATCTCTAATCAGTCTAGCTTCCAGACTTAGCATCTCTTGAAACAACCAGGCCTATCCTCCCAATAAGCCATAGTTGGACCTATGTCACTCATCCTTGACCAGAAGTTACCTAGTGACATGTCAAGGCAAGAATCACACCAGTTACTCCCCTCCCCTCTGATTTTTCCCAGTGAATTATGGACAATGCGTCTGCGCAGTGAATATAGAAAGTGCCTGTCCCTTTAAGTCCCAATTCCTCCCTAACCCCTCCCAAACTCCACCCCACCCACCCACCTGGCCAGCATAAATTAACCCTTCTGACCTGGGGCTTCGGCCCTCCCCCTCACCCCCCCACCATTTTTCAGTGGTTGGACTGCCCACTTCTAGCAAGATTGTAATAAAGAGACCTTTCTATATTTTTACCCTGAGCTGTCTCTGAGTAATTGATTTAGGGACCTCTTTATCCCGCACACAAAACTATTAATTCACCTTTTACATCTTTCCTGCACAGCTCTTGTTTCTTTCCCCATTTCCCCCTACTGTTCTTATTTGTTTTTTCCCCAATCATTTTTTTGCCTTTTTTTTTTAAGCCCCTTTCTTTTAACTCTTCTAGGAATTCTTTTTGGGTTTGTGTCCAATCTGCATTTTTAAAAAAGCTTTGCTTATAGTAATTTTCAAGTTATTGTCTAAGTTTCCCTGTCACCAAAGCAGCTCTTTAGGGTCAGGTTCTTTTTTGTTTGCTCATTTTTCTAGCCTCTTTCGTGATTTTGAACTTTCTATTAGTGTTAGGATCTGCTTCCCTCTGGCTTGAGCATATGTCCTTTGATTTCCTTTTGCTGTTTTCACGGCTCAGTCTGCTGGGGCTTTCAAGTTTTCAGTGTTTACAAAGTGCTGTGATCTGGAGACTGTTCAATGCACTCTGCAAGTTCCTGACCCAGGTTTAGGCCTGTTGGATTTAGTGTGCTTGAGTTTCAGTACACTGATGATAATCTCAGACACTATTTAGCCCATTAAGAGGTTCTGCAGATCCAGAAAGACTAAAATGCTGGCTTCCCTTTGGTCTTGGATACCTATCTTTGTTATTTCACTGATGGCTTAAGTGCTGGACTAAAGGGTGGAAGTGAGTTGCCACTCTGCTCCAAAGGCTCAATCACATGTCTCTGTTTCTAGAACTTGTTCCCTGTTCACCAGTATATAGCTAAGGCCCCACTCACTTAAGATCATTCCTTTCTATCCAGGCATAATGACTCAGAACTGGGTAAAGAGCAACAGAGCTGCTAGGTGATACTTAATTCTTGCTCCCAAGATTACTCCTGAGGTCCCTAGAGGATCTCTTTCTGCCCTGGTGCTAATTCAGCCCCCTTTCCATCCCTGAATGCCAGAATGTTTCCCATCACTGCCTCTATTGCACTGCACTACTAACCACCCCTTACCCTGGGTCTACAAACTTCTCTGTCTTCCTAAGTTGTTCTATGATACAAACATGACTTACTATGACTTTGTCTTGGCTTTTCCAATCAGAATTCAGTCTAGCATATATCTAGGTTGTTTGCAGGAGGTGTGCTGGGTGAATTGGACAGTGTTTCATCTCACTCTGCCATCTTACCTCTTCCCCCCAAAATGTTTTGCTCTTCACAGAAGTGGTTGGTAGCTCATTTTTTTCACTTGTCTTTTAGATGTTTTTCCAAATTCAAGAAAGCTGTGCAACACTGTACAGGAATGCAGAATAATCTTACTAGCTGCCAGGTCCCTCTGAAGGTTTCTGATTGTTTTCTGAGGACTGATTAAGGTAAGGTGTGTTTTTGTTTTCACTAGGTTTTTGATGGTTTGTTTTGTTTTTGCAGCAATAATCTGTCCGTTCTTGACACTGGTTTTCATTTTTCACTGCCATTTTTTTTTTTTTTGGTATTTCAGTGTAACTAAACCAATTTCACTTTGGGACTGAATGATCCTCAAAATATCTGACTTATACCTAAGCAATTACTTCTAAAAACCACTCAAGTGTACTCTTTAATAGTCACAACTTCTGCACGTTCCCTTGGAATTCTTAAAAACTGAGAAATTAAAAACACAACAAAACAGGACATGGTACAAATGTAAATTCATTACTTTTCAAATAATCTATTATTCATAATGATCATTCCAAATTAGTCTGAATTATTAAAGTATGTTAGATATTATAATGCTTGTCATGTCTATTCCAATAAGTCATAAGGATCTCTCATTGTTTCATTTGTTTTTGTAGTATCTTGTTCTGTTGTTTTTTTTTTTAATTAAGAATTGTTTCCTAAATTCCCAACTATTTACAGTCAAATTGTGGGTGGCTCTAAGTGTCAGGCTAAGAATGTCACTTTTTTTTTTTAAAGACAAATAGGGAACCACTGAAGATTTTTGAGCAAGAAATTGCCTTGGTCAGATCTATGCCTTAGTAAAAAATTATTTTGGCAGTTTTGTGAAGGATTAATTAGAAAGGGGACAAGGTAGAAGCAGAAAAACAAATCTGGAACAACTGCAAATCCAGGAAATAGCTGAGCAAGGTCTGAATTAGGAGAGTGGTGAAATGTGATGAGTCTAGAACAGAATTAAAATATATTGTGGCAGCAGAAAGAACAGACTTGGTACTGAGTGGGTAGAAAGATGAGAAAAAGAATGAAGAGTGACTCCAGATTTGGGTGACTGACAGTATGGTGATTTCTCAACAAAAAAGAGAGAATGAAGGTGGCAATTTAGAGGAAAGATAATTAGCTGATTTTGGACATAATGAGTTTAAGGTGTCAGCCAAAGATGTCCAGCTGGGAGCTTATGTTGCAAGACTAGAAATCAAGAAGAGACTAGCACTGGAACAGAATTGGGAGCCACTCACAAAAGGATGGGAACTGAATTCATAGAGACAATGGGCTCCTCGTGGGAAAGAGCTTGGAGAGAAAAGAGGGACCAGAAGGACATGGGTGATATTTCAAAGGAGACTCTGAGTGGTTAAGCCAAGGAGTAGAACTGAAGGAACTAAAAAATGAAAGGTTCTGGAGAAAGCAGAGGGAATACATATAAGTAATTTTAGGAGTTTAGGAAGAGAGATACAGGGCTTTTTGAAATTACCATCTTTACATTCCAGGATTATGTTCTTTGCTTTAAGTTCAGGATAAAATCTGTCATTAATGCTGTCATACCCAGTCTTCCCTGATTCCTTCCAGTTACGTATTCTCTCCCCCTCCTCTAATTTTCTGACCTCTCACCCCCTTCACTCCCTACCCTTGTATTAGCCTGATCTGTGTGGATGGTGTATCCTGTGATAAAATATAACCTCCAGCTGGATGGAGATCATTTAACTTTCATGTTTGTCAGTCTTAGTGACAAGCAATAAAAAGAGTTCAATATGTAACAGTTGCATACGATAAATGGGAAATTTAATGAACATTCTTTAAAAGGAGAAGAAACTATACCTTTGTTGGATTTAAAGTAAGCAAAAATGACCTCACTGAAACTGAATTTGAACTTGCATTCTGAACACAAAAATATAAAAACATCATCTGTTTGTACCTCTCATTCTCTCCCATCTGCCAAACCTGCTCTTTACTCATATGACTCCAGGCAGAACGTCACAGAGTTTGAGCTAGAAGGGTCATAAACAGTCTTTTGGTTCAAGCCCTCATTTCACAATAAGGCACAGATATTGAAAATAACTGGCCTGCCACCAGGTCACAATCTCCCTTGGTGAATTCATCTTCTCCCACGTATTCAAGTATCCCATCTACTAAAACATCACCCATCTACAAAACAGTACTAGGCTCTCAGAGATTTGGATTTACTGGGAGAGAAAAGGAAGTTGTTGTTGGGTTTTTTTTGCTTTTTGGAGGGGGGGAAGGCAGGGCAGTTGGGGTTAAGTGACCTGCCCAAGGTCACACGGCTAGTAAGTGTGTCAAGGGTCTGAGGTCAAATTTGAACTCAGGTCCTTCTGACTCCAGGGACAGCGCTCTATGCACTGTGCCACCTAGCTGCCCCAAAAGGGAAATGGCCGATAAATCATAGGCCTCAGTTCACTGTGAACCCTATGTAGTCTGACAATGGATGAGATGAGTCAGTTAGGGACTAGAACATGCTAACAGAATGTGCTAACAGAAACCCAAATAAAAGCCAATCAGCAAAAACATTTAATTAGAATAGAAAAGGTAAAAAAAAGACAACAGAAATATCTTCAAAGGACTAACTCTCTTACTCCCTTAGTCTGTGGCCTCGAAGCCACATGTGGTCATCTAGGTCCTCAATTATGGCCCTGTGACCGAATCCAAACTTCACAGAACAAATCCCCTTCATAAAAGGATTTGTTCTGTCAAACTCAGCCTCAGTCAAAAGGCCTAGAAGGCCCCAGCTTTCTCACTCCTGCCCTTAGTCTTCTGCATATCCCAGGAAGGAAGCTTTCTCCCATCTTCCCCCAAATGAAGGAGTTTCCTTCAAGCAGAAGGACAAAGTTCTGGCAGACTGTCTGTCACTACTTCACTGTGCCCAAATGCATACCTCATGAGTCAGGATCTAGTAAACTAAATGTTCCCATCTGCTCTAGGCCACACCTGATGCTCCGCCCAGAGCTGTATCTCTCCCTTGCCATTAAGTGGTACCAGAGGATCCTGTCAGTTTCCACAGGTCAAAGACTTCACTTCCTCCTTGTAGCTCAGTCAACAGCCTGTTCACCTAATCCATTTAGACCAGTGGTTCTCAACCTTCCTAATGCCACAAGCCTTTAATACTTGTATGTGGGTATATCTGCATGTGGGTGGACCTGCCTAGGGATGGATAGAGGATTTAGACCCTAATGGTCCTGAGTGAGAAAAGCAAAAACTTCTCAGACTATACTCTAACACAGTGGTTCTCAACCTGTGGGTCGCGACCCCTTTGGGAGATGAATGACCTTTTCACAGGGGCTGCCTAAGACCATCGGAAAACACATATTTCCGATGGTCTTAGGAACCGAGACACTGCTTCTCTATCCATCTGCAGGTGGGTCCGCCCACATGCAGGTACGCCCACATACGAGTATTAAAGGGTCCAGGCATTAGGAAGGTTGAGAACCACTGCTCTAATATATAGTAAGGCTTTTCTTCCCCGGAAATCACATGATTTACAAGGACTCAAAACTCAGAGCAATAGGGAGTCACCCCTCTCCTCAGTGATACCTCAGCATAAGATATGCCAAATAAGCACAGAAGTACTTTCTCAAATGTACAGTGGGTGGTCTACTGTTTCCTTGTTCCTGTACTTGAGGTAGATTGCCCCTGTTTGAACTGTGCACCTAACTTCCAGCCAATGGAAGAAAAAGGTCAGGAGGGACATGGGAGAGAATTCTATGTTAGGGTTTTATAACTTCACGATTTCCTTTTATAAACTGCTTCCCGTCCCTGACCATTTGTCAGGAGGGTGGCCCTTTCTCGAGATTGTAATAAACCATTCTTTTCTGCTTCCTACCTTGAGAAACCTCTGAGTATTATTTGGGTAAGGATTTCTATTGCACACAGTTTTTGGGGTGCACACAGTCCCACGACTCTGGATCTGTTGCCAATTCTGCTACATGGCTCAGCTTCTACTTCCTTTCTCCCTCATCTTCTCATTGCAAAGACCCCCCCCTGCCCTTGGAAAGCAATGTTATATACATTCAAAAGTCTCTGTAGACCAGAAATGAGGGGCTTCATGGGAAAAGATAGTGCCAAGTTGAATGCACCTGTGTTTGCTGCAAAACACACTGGAACACACTTGGCCCTTCTTGACTCCTGTCATACCTGTCCTGGTGCATGTTCTTTCTTCAGAACAGAATCTGAGTCCCAGGGATACCAAAGAAGTGATTGTTCTCAGTAATATTCCTTTGAGAGCAAGTACTTTTCCTGGGATTCAAATTGTATGGATGAGCCAGAGAGGCAGAGAACCTACAACTCCTTCCTAAAGCCTGTGCCTTAAGGACAAACCAACAGATGCTATCGCCAAAGCACTGACTGCTCAATGGGTAATTTCAAGGTACAGAAAAGTCTCTGTTCCTGTAGATGCACTTTGCATCCCAAGAAAGACTATCTGGCCTCAGAGAACAAAGGATGCTCTAAATATGGAATCCCATTCATTAAAGCCCATCTCTTCACTGTTCAGGGTCACTTTCAACACGTGAGATCAGGTGAAAAACACTTACATTTAGTACATGTTGATTTCATCCAGTAGAATGTGAAGCCCTTGAAAGTGAAGACTATTTCTTTTGTTTGTTTTTGTATCCTCAGCTCCTAGCACACTGCTTGGCACAAAGCAAGATATTAATAAAATGCTTGGGAAATGAACCCTGGCTCACCCAACACTTGCAGCTCCTGCTCCCAACTAAAGAGTACAGCAACAGTGTATTCCTTGAGAAGAGAGGGTCGTTCCGCACGGTAAATGCATGCTAACTAAATTGTTGAAAGATAGGTCACTCACAAGGTCTTGCTTCTGCTTTAGAATTGCTTTTATTTTCCCTTTCTAGATTCCCAATGCCACCATCCTTCCAAATGCTTTCCGCATTTCCTCCGTGCCAGTTCCACAGTCCTCTTTACTCCCCATCTTAGCCACCACTGCTCAGTCTAGCTCTTCTGTTGACTGCCAAAGCACCTGCCACCCACCATGCCATCAATACTTCCAAAGCTCTTTCTTCATTATTTCCTCCCCTCTCTCGAGGTGTTCTTCCTCCTTTTCACCTGGGTTGTTTATCTCATCTAATTACTCCCCAGTTCTCTGGAATCTTCAGTCTCCAACCAAAGAGAACAACTTACCACATCCCTGAACAAAACCCTCCACTTACTCTATCTTTGGAAAGTGTAGAACCTGAACTGAGGCCCTTCCACTGTATCTATTCTATATCTATATCTACCTCTTTTTCATTTCTGTCACCGGCTACTCCAAACTTTTCCTCTCCTCAACCTCACCTGCAAGTCCATCCCACATCACCACTTAGAGCAGATGACAGACTTTCACTTTGTAAGAGTGGATAACATGCTATTTCATTTTGCTCCCACAAAAGTTATTGGGAGATAATCAATAGCTGAGAGGAAGCTCAGTCATCTTATTCTAGAATGGCCATCCAGGAGCCAGGGGGAACTAGAAAGGTGGGGGGTGACAACCAGCTCCAACCCTAGAGGTCATGCCCAAGTTACAAGTATCCTCACTACTACACCTACATAATCTGCATAAGGAAAGAATGTAGGGAAATAAAGTGAGGAATCTGAACCAACACCAATTCTAATAGGAAGGACAGAACTGTATAACTTCACTCAGGCTTCTGTATCAGTGAGTGTTCCTAGTGAACACCACTGGGGCTTTCCTCTTGAAAAGTAGAATAAACATCTGCCCACAGGGTTTCTGAGTTCTTTCGGTGAGAAGGGGTTTGCCTTGTTAAGGGGCGTATCACATGGATCTTCCTAAGGGAACCCAGGGAAGCAGTGGACATCGGCAGCTCATTCGGGCTAACTCCCTGACCCTGCCTGGGAAGTCCTGTGATCCCCACAACCAGCTTTCTCAAAACTTCACCAGGAAGTTCCAGATAATCAGAAGGGAGTTTCTCCAAGTAGCCTAATGCAAAGGCCAACATAACCTACTCTTCTTTCTTCCCCAGGCTGAGGCCTCCTTCCAGTGCTCTCCTCCCCCATGCCTGCCCCCACTCACTTTCTCAAGGAATTCCTGGCCTATGCCCTTTGGTCCCTCTCCTCTGTCTTCCATCCTCTCCCTCTCCACTGAATCTTCCCCATTACCTATAAGTATTCGAACAAGTAGAGACCTTGGTCTTTTCCGATCTGAAAAAGGCTTTGATTTTTCTAGCTCATCCACATACTATTCTACTTTTCCCTTCCTCTTTCCAGCCAGAAAGTTTTCTACGACCACTCCCTAGTTATCCACTCTTTTGAATCCCTTGCAAAGGTTCAATGGAGCCCACTTTAATGAAATTGTTGCCTGGGGACCGTCAGCAAACGCCTTCTGCCAAACCCAATAGCTTTTTATCAGTCTCCATTCTGGTCCTCTAGACTGCAAAATCAAAGTTGACAACACTCTCCTACAGGATGCTATCTAGTCGGGGTTTCTTAGCATGAGGTCTACAAATCAGGTGGTTTTTTTTTTTTAGCATTTTCATTTATAACTATTTCAACAAGTCAGTTTCCTTTAGAATACTATTCCTTTAAAATATGTATTTCACTCAATGCATTTAAAAAGAGTATTCTGAGAAGGCATCTAGAGGTTTCACTAGGCTGCCAAAGGGGTCCATGACACGAAAAATGTTTAGCATTCCTACTCCACTCCTTTGTTTTGAAATGCTCTCCTGGTGCTCTGTATCTTCCTAACTACTTCTGTCACCTCCAATAGCTCCCATCCTCTTCCCAACACACTCTTCAAGGTGTCCTCCAAAGGTCCCTCTAGCCCCCTGCCTTCTCTAGAGCCAGGGCTTCTTAAAATGTGGGTTGCAACTCTATGGGGTCGCTGAAGGAGTCGCAAGTGGAAAAAGTTTAAGAAGTCCGGCTCTCCACTCTCCTTGGACAATATGACTGATTCACTCCAAAGGCTTCAACAGGGACTTCAGCGTATTTGTTCCCAGATCCTATCTTTTGAATTTCAGGGCCACATAACATCTCAACTATAAATCACTAAACATTTATTAAGCACCTATAGTGGAGCACTGTTAAGCACTCTTCTAAGTGCTAGGGAAACAAAGAAGAGCAAAAGACAGTCCCTGCCAACAAGGAACAGAGTCTAACCTGGGAGACAATATGCAAAACTACGTACAAAAAAGATGCACACGGAATAAATTGCAAATAACTGAAAGAGGGAAGACTCTAATTAGAATTAAGAAAGAAAGGAAAAGGCTTTCTCTCGAAAGTAGGTTTTTAGCTGGTGGGATTTTGGCTGAGTCTTTAAAGAAGCTAGTGAAGTCAGGAGACAGAAGGGGAGGAAGACAGACAGAGAGGACAACCAGGGAAAATGGAGATGACACATCTTATTTGAGGAAAAGCAAAGGAGGCCAGTGTCAGCAGATCAAAGAGTACATGAGAAGAATAAGCTAGAAGCCTAGAAAAGTAGGAAAGGGTCAGGTTACAGATTTGGAACAGCAAACAGATGATTTTATATTTGATATTGGAGTTAATCGAGAGCCACTGGAGTTTGTTGAGTAAAGGGCAACATTATCAGACCTGAGTTTTAGGAAGATCATTTTGACAGCTGAGTGGGGAGAGACTTATAACTGGTATTAGTGTCATGTAAAGTTAGAAAGTGAAGAAGGTTTGGGGAGAAAAATAATGATTTGACATCCTCTGTTTTATCTAACCACTGTATCTCGTTAAACATCTAAGTTTCCCGTAAAGGGCAGTGTGGTAGAGTAGAAAGAACATCAGGTGTGAAGGCAGAAGACCCAGCTTAAAAAATCCTTGCTCTGCTACTTACCTCTTGTTTGACCTTGGGTAAGTCACTTCTCTCTGGAGCTCAGTTTTCTCAACTGTAAAAATGAGATTTGGACTACATGATCTTTAAGGTTTCAGGTCTAAAACTATGATCCTACAATGCTAAAATGTTTCTCAAACTTAATTTCCAGGCTCCACATTTTTGTCTTAGAATTTTCTCAACCTTTAAAGCATCCTGACCCACTGCAACCAAGAAGAAATCCTGATAGAGAAATCCAAGAAAAAAAACATCACAAGTCCAGGACCTTCCACAGCCCAGAGCAGCACAGGGAGACAAACAGAGGTCTGTGGACAATGGGGACAGGGTCTGGTGAATATTGTGCTGTACCCAGATCAATCCAGAACCCAGGGAGATACTGCGCAGGAGCAAGCTCCATGAGGTCCCAAACCCTTATCAAGGGACCTCATGCAGGGTGCAGAAACTGGTGCCAAATGGAAACTGTTGCCTACTCCCCAGTTCCAGGTCACAGAACCAGAGCATACTAAAGAAGGGTAGGGTCACAGACCGGTCTGTAGGCTGTGCCCAGAAAGTCAAGGAAGTTCAGAACCAACCAGCCATCAGTGAGCTTAGAAACCCAGGAGCTGAGTTGGTTCTTAATTCCAGTTTCTAACCCAGTCTATAGCCTGCAGAGGAATTAAACAAAGCAGCAATTCCAGACAAAAAAGAAGCCTGTGGTTCTGGCACTCTGAACCACCAGAATAGCTTCCCAGCTAGCTAAGAGAGGGTAAGTCCAGCAGCATCTTCCTACTGCTGCTCAGATCCCAAGCCTCAGGTAGGTAACTTGCAGAGTTCAGACCAGAGAGGCAGCAATCAGACTTCTGATAGCACTGAAAGCCTGCAGGTCCCCAGCCTGAACTGTCCCTGATATCTTGGGATAACATAGCATGCAATACTCCAAGAAACAACAAGAAGATCAGCTCAGACCTTCCTTCCAGAAATGCAAAGTCCAACCCTCACATCAAGTCAGAAGTCAGAAAGCAGGGTAGAACAAGCACACAAAAAAAGAATCCCGTCATTAAAAAGGAACACTCAAGACACAAAGCCCAGAAGAGAATGACTCCAAAATATCTATAAGCAAAGCCTAAAAATAACACAACTTGGGCACAAACTCAACTAGGATTCCTGGAAGAGATAAAGCAAGAATTTTTTTTTTTTAAAGAGTAAAAAAATGGTGTTTTTGTTGTATTTTTTTTGCTTTTTTGGAGGGGGGAAGGTAGGGCAATTGGGGTTAAGTGACTTGCCCAAGGTCACACAACCAGTTTTGTGGTAAGTGTCTGGGGCCGCATTTGAATTTGGGTCCTCCTGACTCCAGGGTCAGTGCTCTATTCACTGCACCACCTAGCTGCCCCCCAAAAATGTTTTTAATCAATGAAATTTGAGTGCTAAGAAAAAAAACTGGAAAAGAATGAAGAACTATTAAAGAACTGGAAAGAAAATTAACAGCTTGGCACAAGAAGTACAAAACCTTGCCCAAGCAACAAACTCTCTAAAAATTAAAATGGACAAAACAGAAGCCAATGACTCCATGAGACGAGAAATATTAAAAACAAAACTCTAAACACTGGAAAAAAAAAGTAAGAAAATATAAGGTATCTAGAAGTAAAAATAAATGCCCTGGAAAACAGAACAAAGTAAAAAAATTTACAAATTACTAGACTACCGGAACACATGACCAACAAAAGAGCCTCACCATCAAATTTCAAGAAATCCTAAAAAAAAATCGGACAGATCTCTTAGAAACAGAGGACGAAGGAGAAATAAAGGAAAACCCAAAATAAAAACCCCTAGGAACATCAAAGTCAAAATCCAGAGCTTCCAAACCAAAGAAAAACTACTGAAAGCAACCAAAAATAAATTCATATGGAGGAGCCACAGTCAAGATCACACATGACTTAACAACCACCACTATAAAGAACTAGAGAGCTTGGAATGAATTTGGACAGAAGGCAAAAGATGTAGGCTTATAGATAAGAAAAAGCTTACCCAGAAAAACTGAGTATAATCCTACAGAGAGAAAATAGACCTTTAATGAAAGAGGACTTCTAAGCATTCCTGATGAAAAATATCAGAGCTGTGTAATAACTTCGGAGTTCAAACATAAGAATTAAGAAAAGCAAAAAGATAAGCAGAAACAATCATGAAGGACTACGCAGGAATAAGCCGTTTGTGTAATTTAAATAGGGGAAGATGATATAATGAGTCACCTATGACTCTATCATCATCAGGTGGTCATAGAGGGAGTCTAATTAGACAAGGCCTGGGAATGTTCCATTATGTCTTGATAATATTAAGAGAAGAATAGAAAGAGGGAAAGAGGAAAACACCAAAAAGAGGAGGTGGGGAAGGCAGGTTAAATTCATTCACATGATCAGGATGCACAAGTAGGCATTTATACAAATAAGAAAGAAAGGGTGGGTGTCACCTGAACCTTATTCTCATCTAACCTGATCACAGGAGGGAAGAATATACACATATGAGCACCCACTGAGTACAGAAAGAGAGAAGGAATTGGAGGGAGGGTAGATTAAGGGAAGGATTAGTCCTAAGTAACACAAAAATATCACTACCTCTTTTTGAGGTAGTGAAGAATGGAAATCTAAAGAGATGCCCTTGGGGAACAGCTGAATAATTTATGAACTATAATTGTGATGAATAATATGATTCTGTAAAAACTGATGAAGTTAATTCATTTCAAAGAAAGGGGTTAATTTCAGAGAAAAGTGAGAAGACTTGCACGAACTGATATAATGTGAAGTCAACAGAACCAGAACAATTTATATTCACAACAAAATGGTAAAGCCAAAAAATTGACAGAATCAGGAATTCTAATCAGCATAATAACCAATTCTGATTGCAAAGGACTAATAATGAACCATGCTTCTCACACTCACTTCCTGACAGAGATAAAGAGTTCAGAATGAGATATATTTATAATTTTGGGTCATAGCCAATATGAAAAGTTGTTCTACTTGACTATTATTGCTTGGTGGGGGGAGATAAATTAAGGGAGAAGAGGAAAAAAAAACACAATTCAAATGTCCTCCCCTCCACTGAAAGGTAATCTAGTCACCCCAAGCAGAACTGATTTTTCACTTGCTTAAATTCCTATAGCATTTTGTATCACTTATGACAGTCATAATATGTAACTGACAGAGATTTCAGATAATTACCTTAAGCAACCTGAGGCCCAGATTACAAAATGCCCAAGGTCACCCAGCAAGCTGGTGGCAGAGCCTAGACCAGAACTGGATTACTTTATTCTGGTGAAAAGAACAACAAGGTACCTTCCACAAACAAAACATTGCCTTATCACATAGAAGCATATCCTGCCTGATGTTGTCCAAACCACTCTCATTTGCCAATAATGAAATTATATAACCACACTCTTTAACAATATCCTAAGCCCCATTACCATGGCCTCAGTTTTCACTGGCAGTTTTCAACAACCAAAAGCAATAGTCACACCACAAAAGAAATACGAGAACAAGAATTTAGCAAAGGTTACTGTTTTAATTCATTATAAAAATCCTTCTGAAAAGTGGTTCACCTGACCTTTAAGGCATAATTCGAACATATAAAAACAAATTGAATTTTGCCACTATTCCTGGAACTGCTTTGGTACAGAAAGAGTTAAGTCCTACTGACCCAGAGTCTCTGAGAAATTAAATTGATCCCAGTAAACTCAATTTTCTTTTGCTTCAGAGTGCTACCTTAATTCTGGTCAAATACAGAAGCACTGAAACGAGCACCATTTTGTATGATACTAACTACGGCCCTGAGCAAAAGAAAATCTACTTATTCCCTAAGTAACATACACTATATATACATAACATGTCCTGCTTAACATTTTTTAAACAATTACTTGGACAAAAGCATAGATGGTATCCAAGTTCCAAATGACACTAAGGTGGGAGAGAGATCTAATAAAATGGAAGACAAGAGTCAAAATGCAAAAAGATCCTAACAGATAACTGCAATGGGGTGTGCCAGAGCCATTCAGAGTCAAACTGAACCAGTTCTCCAAATCAGTTTTCTTATACCTCCAAAATCGGCAAATGCTACAAATCAGGGCTTGATTTCTTTTGTTGACTGTCTAGACTTAAGAAAACAATGGAGATATGTTTAAATATGCCTTTTAAATTAAATTAAAATGTTTAAAATGCATATTAAATTTTCCCCAGAAGGCCAATTGTTAAACCTTACCAGAATATCCCTGGCTCAATCCAGTAAGATAAATGAATCAATCAGTAAGCATAAGCAATCATGTGCTAGGCACAAAACTTAAGCAATTCCTACAGTCAAGTAGTTTACATTCAAAAGGAGGTATAGATATAGGCATACCTCATGATATTGCTTTTTTCACAAACTGAAGGTTTACGGCAACCTTGTATCAAGTAAGTCTATCGGCGCCATTTTTCCAATAGCATGGGCTCATATAATGTGGTCCTGTGTTACATTTTGGTAATTCTCACAATATTTTGCTTTTTCATTGTTCATGGTGATCTGTGATATTTGATGTTACTACTGTAACTGTTTTGAGGTGCCACTAACCACACCCACATAATACTATGAATTTAATCAATAAATGTGTGTGTTCTAAAGTCTCCACTGGCCAGCCATTCTGTCTTTCTCCTTCTCCTCTGGTCTCCCTATTCCCCAAGACACAACAATATTGAAATTAGGCCAATTAATGACCCTGCTACATGTGTTCAAGTGAAAGGAAAAGTTAATCAATTGGGCAAACTTTATTACTGTCTTATTTTAAGAAACTGCTACAGCCACCCCAACTTTCAAGGAACCACCACCCTGATCAGTTAGCAGCTATCAACAACAAAGGAAGACTCTTCACTAGCAAAAAGGCTCAAATGATGGTTAGCATTTTTTAACAATGTATTTTTTAATTAAGGTATGTACTTTTTTTTTTAACATAATACACTTTAAAAACTAAATAACAGAGTAGACATACTTTTATATGCACTGGGAAACAAAAAATTGGTGACTCAATTTATTACCATATTCATTTTATTGTGGTGGTCTAGAACTAAACTAGCAATATCTCTGAAGTATGCCTGTACAGAATAAATATAAAAAACGAATATATTTCAGGCACTAAAGCAACCACACAGGCAAAGCCACAGAGATAAGACATGAGAGATAAGGTATCATGTGTAATGGGCAACAAAATAAAGCCAGTTTGGCTGGACTAAAGGGTACAGAAAGGAAATAATGTAGAATAAGTATGGGAAAGTAGACTGGAAGCAGATTTAGATGCCAAGCATTTATATTAGGAGGTGATAAGAAACCACTGGAGTTTGCTAAATAGTCACATAAATGCATTTAGAATGCAACTTGGTAACTGTATAGAACATGGACTGGAGTGGGGAAAGATTTGAGGCAGGAAGACCAATTAGGAAGCTACTGATAATAACAATAATAAAATAATACAAACAAAAGGTGAGAAGGATTTGAACTAGTGTGGTGGCCATGTAAGTAGAGAAATGGTATGAATGTGAGAGATGTTATGTATGTAGAATCCATAAGACTTGTCAAGTGATGAGATATGAGTGAAGAGTGAGGAACTGAAGATAACACCAAGATTGTGAACGTAGGAGACTGGAAGGATGGTGGTAACCATGACAGAAAGTATTCTGAAGAGAGGTAGGGTTGGGGAGAAAGGTTAACTTTGAGTTCTACTTTGGATATTTGGAGTTTGAGATGCCTACTGGCCAACCAATTTAAAATGTCCAAAAGATAGTTGGCGATAGGGGGATGGCATTCAGGAGAGCTACTAGGGCTGCACACACACATATATAAAAATTTGAGTCAATTTACATAAAGTAATTGAATCCATAGATCACCAAGTGAGAAAGCATAGAGAAGATGACCCTGGGCGGAGACTTGGGGTGCAAAGACAAGATAAAATTCAACAGGAATAAATACCTAGTTTTACACGTGAATTGAAAATGAACAACAGAATTATAAGATGAGCAGGCTAAATGTTTAGACAGCAATCTCTCTGAAAAAGACGAAGGTTTTAATGTACCGCAAGTGAAGTAAGAATCAGCAGTGTGACAGGGCAGCTCCAACTGCTGCTACAATCTTGGGCTAGACAGAGAAGCACGACTTTCTGAGAGGAGTCACACTGTCGCTCTCTCTACACTGCCTTAGGTCATACCACATCAAGGGTACCATGCTGACCTTGGATAACCACACTTTAGGATGGCCTCATACATTTGGAGAGTTCAGAGTGCCACAAGCATCTCATATGAGGATCTAGCTGAATGAAACTGGGGATGTTTAGCCTGGAGAAGAGAAAAGTCAGGGCAGACCCAACAGTAGTATGCAAGTATCAAAAGGGCTATTATGTAGATGGTTTACATTTGTCGTTTGGCCCCAGAAGACAGAACCCAAAGTGAGGCAAGGAAGTTCTGAAGAAGACGCTTTAGTCTTGAAGTCAGGAAAATCTCCTAACAACTGTAAGAAATGCCCAAAAGAATGAGCTGCCTGGGAGACAGGGCACTGGCCCCCCTCCTTGTAGATCTTCAAGCAGGGGCCTAATGACCACTTGTAGGAGAGATTTCTTTTGGGTAAAGATTAGACAGCTGCTAAGATTCCTTCCAATTCTAACATTCTGTGACTCAGTAACACTCTTCAATCTACAAAACAGCTGTGTTCCTATAAAGGTAAACGTTATCAATGAAGCTTTATTTTCTACCAATCCATTCATTTTTAAAATAAGGTGACTTAGGTAAAGTCACTTGTCTAAGGTCACAGGGCTAGTTAAACATACACCTGAACCAAAGACCTCGATCTTTGGCCCCACTTAGCGCTCAGTGATCTTTCTCCTGTACTTCTGACATGCATCCATAGTAGTTTTCTTTGTGTCTAAAACTACTGTATATTATTGAGTACAAGTAATTTGCTGCATTTATTTTCATAAAATGCCTATCTTTGTATCCTTCACTGTTGAGCTTCAGCAGCAAAACACAAAGCAGAGGGAGAGTGTGCAGTGATGAGAGAAGCCCTGGCAGAGGGAGTGTATCATGCCAGCCTGCCCAGCAAGGCCTGCTGGATCACTGATCACAGAACACCCGTCCATTGGAAGAGACCTCAAGGAGAATCAATCTAGCTGAACACACACCTTTACAAGGACCTCCTTCTACAACTCCTCCAAGGGGCTGTCCTCTAGTCTCCACCAGGAAGACCTCCCCGAAGGGGAAGTTCTTCCCACCATACTTGCCTGCTTCCAAAGCTACATCCTGACAGGTGACTCTTATCCTCTATCCATTACCCCATGCTTGTCCCTTCTGTGGCCTTGTGTGAACTTAAAGAAGGGAGAGTGGAAGGAAGGACTTTACAAGTGAACCCTTTTCTGTTTAAGAAACCAAAACTGAAATGAGAAAAGGCAAATCTAGGCAACTTTCTGCCAGCCTAAGCTAAATGATGAAAGATCTGAACAATCATGAGTCTGGCCACAGGGTAAGGAGGAGTTGAAATTGTGGCCCTGTTTATTTTGATGAGGAAGAAAAAAAAGGCAACAGATACAAAAGCAGGGAGAAGAACTGAGGATAGTACTGCTTCCCAGAGGATTCACAAAGTGTCAGGGATGGGATCACCTACCATCTTCCACCAACAATCCTTGAAACTGGTAGATGCTAATCTAAGTAGATTAAGACATTTTTATTCATTCATTCATATATTTAGGTTTATTTACTTTTAGTTTACAACATTCAGTTCCACAGTCCCTTGAGTTTCAGATTTTCTCCCTCCCACCCCCACCCCCCATCATGGCGGCATGCACTCGGATTCAGGATCTACTGATATCTTCCCATTAATCATTAGTCAGCTTGTAAAGAATTGTAACTGATGGAATGATCAGTGGGAAAGAGGAAACAAAACCAAACAAGAAAAAGAACAGAGTAAGTAGTTTGTTTCAATCTGCATTCAGACTCCAAAGCTCTTTCTCTGGATGTAGAGATCTCCTTCAATCATCAATCTTTTGGAGTTGTCCTATAACCTTGTATTGCTTAGAGGAGCCCAGCCTATCCAAGTTAGTCGTCACACATACATTGTGTCTGTGATTGTGTACAAAGTTCTCCTGGTTCTGGCTCTTCTCACTCGGCATCAGTTTGTATAAGTCTCTCCAGGTTATTATGAAGTCCGTCTGCTCCTCATCTCTTATAGCACAACAGTATTCCATTACGTTCATATACCACAACTTGTTCAGCCATTCCCCAGTTGATGGGCATCCCCTTGATTTCTAATTCTTTGCCACCACAAAGAGAGCTGCTATAAATATTTTTGTACATACAGGTCCTCTTCCCACTTCTCTGATCTCTTTGGGATATAACCCTAGAAGTGGTATTTCTGGGTCAAAGGGTATGCACTTATTTATATCCCTTTGGGCATAGTTCCAGATTGTTCTCCACAATGGCTGGATCAGTTCATAGCTCCACCAACAATGCGTTAGTGTTCGAATTTTTCCACATCCTCTCCAGCATTTATCATTTTGCTGTTTTGTCATCTTAGTGAGTCTGGCCGGTGAGACATGGTACCTCATAGATGTTTTGATTTGCATTTTTCTAATCACTAGTGATTTGGAACATTTTTTCACATGCTTATCGACATCTTTAATTTCATCCTCTGAACACTGCCTGTTCATATCCTTTGACCATTTATCAACTGGGGAGTGGCTTGTATTCTTATAGATTTGACTCAATTCTTTGTATATTTTAGAAATGAGGCCTTTATCAGAGACACTGGTTGTAAAATTTCCAATTTTCCACTTCCCTTGGTAACACTGGCTTTGTTTGTACAGAAGCTTTTCAATTTAACATAATCAAAATTATCCATTTTGCATTTTGTAACGCTCTCTAACTCTTGTTTCATCATGAAGTCTTCCCCGCTCCATAGATCTGACAGCTAAACTGTCCCTTGCTCTCCCAGATTGCTTACGGTATCAACCTTTAAACCTAGATCATGCACCCATTTCGACTTTATTTTGGTGTACAGTGTTAAATACTGGTCTATGCCCAATTTCTGCCATACTATGTTCCAAGTTTTCCCAGCAGTTTTTGTCAAATAGTACATGCTTATCTCAAAAACTGGGGTCTCTAGGTTTATCAAACAGTGAATTACTATAGTCATTGGCTGCCTAGTCTTGTGTACCCAATCTATTCCATTGATCCACTGCTCTATTCCTCAGCCAGTACCAAGTAGTTTTGATGACTGCTGCTTTGTAGTACAGATTAAAATCTGGTATGGCTAGGCCACCTTCCCTAGAAGAAGACGACATTTTTAACAAATGAACTTGGTGGGGAGGAAGTACATATACTATTTTTGAGTCCTTTCTTCCCAGAGCCTCAGGTTCCTGCCATTCCAGATTTAGAACTAGAAGAGACCTCAGAAGGCACCTAAGTCAACCCCCTCATTTACAAATGAGGAAACTTGAGGTGCAGGCAAGTGGACTGCATTGTACTGAGATACTCAAGGAGTTAGTGCAGACCCAGGATCCAAAAAGCCCATCCTTCCTTGGGACTCCAGATGCCCTTTCCACTATACTATGATGCCTCTGCCTAAAGTAACAGAGTTGATCTTGATGGTCTTCTTCAAAAATAATGGCTACTATTAATGTCATAAAGGCAGACCTCTTACAAGTCCTTGGGAGCCACCAACAAATCTGAGACAAGCATCCCTGAGACAGGACAAGCAGGAACCAAGAAATTAATATCTACCCCACACAAACCATAAGTTATAATCAATCAACATTTGTTTGTGACAGACAGCATGAGAAGCATTGCAAATTAGAGCTGCCCTGACAGTCAGAAAAATCTGGCCCCAGACATACGCTGGCTGAATGACCCTGTCAAAGTCACTTTACCTCTGAGTAGCTCAATCTGTAGAGGTCAGATAAAAAAAGTGCCAGGCACTGGGCTCTACCTGCAGAAAATGAACACAAGAAAGCAAGCCAGGCCTTGCCCTCAAGTAGCTTACATCTTAGGAGGGGGCATCCTTCACTGATAAGTAATATGAGATAGGCACAAATAAGCAGGGAGACTTCAAACTAGGCCAACTGAAGGAATAGCACATGAGTTAAGCTCTGAAGGGAGCCAGGAGATCCTGGAGCAGAAGTCAAGAGGGAAATCATTTCAGGCAGAGAAGCCGTGCAAATGCATGAGGCAGGACATGGAGAACTAGTGTGCCTGGAGTCAATCAACAAGCATTTATTTAATAAGCATCTACTAGGTGCCACATAGTATACTAAGCACTTGAGATCAAAATATAATCTGCAAGGAGCTTCCATTCTAATGGGGGAGACAATAAGGAAATATTCATATACACAAAATGAAGACAATAAATACCACGTAATTAAATATAAGATAGTGGAGGGCACAAGCAGTTGAAGGGATCAAAAAAGGATTCATGCAGTTGTTATGGGAATCTAAAGATCTTCCCTGCCCCTAGGCCCTTTGCTAAAGTGGCTACGTGACTCTGAGGACCCTTGGATATTTGAAAGTATACTCTGTTCCCTAATAGGCTGAATGTGGTCACGTGGAGCCTGTGGCGCCAGGCT
>CM053586.1:8551181-8572272 GCA_028646515.1 Pseudochirops corinnae | reverse complement strand
CAAAGCAAAAGGAGTTCGCAGCCGCAGCCACTGCCTCTGCCGCCGCTTCCAGTCAGCACTGCACGGAGAGTAGCTTGGTTCCGGCGTTCTCTTGCTCCACCCCTTCCTGCTACGTCAGCAAGCTCAAGGGGCGTGGAAGATCTTCAAATCCCAGTATCGTTACAGTTTCTTAGGACATATTAATGTACCATTCCATTTACATTCTGTAATTTTTCCCAGCCTCTCACAAATCAGTGATCATTCCCTTTAGTTTCCAATTCTTTGCTACAATAGAAAGAGTTGCTATAAATATTTTTGCCTATATAGGACCTTCTATCTTTCATTTATGTCTCAGGGGTGGGGAACCTGCGACCTTGAAACCACATGTGACCCTCTAGGTCCTCAGGTGCAACCTTTTGACTGAATCCAAATTTTATGGAACAAAAATCCTTTTATTAAGGGGATTGGTTCTGGGAAGTTTGGATTCAGTCCAAGGCCCTCACTTGAGGACCTAGAAGACCACATGTGGCCTCAGGGCCGAAGGCTCGGTGCCCCTGTGACTTAATACCCTTAAGACTTAGGGTATAAGCCTAGTAGTCAGTGTTGCAGGGTCATAGAGTACACACACAGCTTCACGTCCATTTGATATCCAGAGTGGCTTCTCCAGTTCACACCTCTGCCAACAGGTCATTAGTAATAGTATCTTCCCAAATCCTCTCCAGCAACTGTAATTTTGTTTCTTATCTTTGCTAATCTGGTAAGGGTTGAATCTCAGAATTGGTTTAAATTGCATTTTTATTGTAATTACTTATGGAACATTTTTATCATAGAGCTCTTCATGATCTAAATTTCATCTTTTATGCCTTTTTATGTCCTTTGACCATTATTGTGGAATGGTTCTTGTTCTTATATACTTTTTAAAAATTCTGTATATGTCTTAGATATTAATCCTTTTTCAGAGAAACTTGCTGCAAAGTTTTGTTTTTTTTTTTTAAGTTAACTTACATTTTAGCTGTATTGTTTGTGCAGAATCAATTCAATTTCACGTAATCAGAATTGCCCATTTTATCTCTTGGTATAAATTGTTCTTAGGAACCTCCCTGCTCCTCTGACTTTTTTCATAAGACCTTTTCTGTCTGGTCATGTGTCTTTTGGCATATGATGTTGGTCTAAATGGCCTTTCTCCAGACTGCCTTACACTTTTCCCAGCAGTTTTTTGTTGGAATGGGCAAGGGAGAGATCTTGCTCCCTCAGTGTCATCTCCCTCATTAGAACATCAGTTCCCTGAGAGCAGGGACTGGCTTACTTTTCCATCCCCAGCACATAGTAAGTGCTCAGTGTATGCTTTATTTCATCTTGGCCGGTTTCCTGCCTTGGGGAAGAGGAAAATGCCAAGACCTGAGTCCTGTGAAAGGACTTTACCCTAAGGTCAGATGTCTAGGGACATTACCTGAACTCATTCCTCAGTGATCAGCAAACTCCTATACCTTTCTCATCCTTGTGATTCTGTACCCTCTGTGATGAACAGTCAGATGTTATTCTGCATCCCTTATTCCCATGTCCCTCTACCTAACACATTGTTCCCTGCCCCCCAGACCTACGTACTAAAGCTACCCACCCCTTCCAATGTGCTCCCTGCAGTGCTTGCTTCATAGGTCATGAACTAGATCTCATTTTAATTGTTTCCTTTCTCTTTTCATCTTCTGGCCCTTTCTAAGACCTGACACCCTCCTGATGATATCCTCCTGGCCATTCTTTCCAACTCTGGTTGCCCTCTTACTCCTTCCCTTCAACTCACTGCTCAGGGATAGGAAGTTGGATTCCTCCTTGTTCCCCGTTGCCACTTCCACTCTCTCAATATGCCACCATCACTCGGTAACCTCTCTTTCTCACCCACAGCTACATGAGGGACACTCCTCCTCAGTCATACATATTCTTTCTCTCTTCTCATGCTGCCCCCACTCTGTCGAAGGCCCTTTCACCTAGACTTTTGCAATGGACTGCTGGTTTTTCTTTCTGCCCTGTTCAAGTTTCTCCCCCCTTCCAAACCGTCTACCACAAGGCTATCAAAGTGATTTTCCTAAAGTGCAAGTGTGGACACATCATTCCTCTACTCAATAAATTCCGATGCTGGAGTCTTTTGACTCTAGGATTAAATATTTCATCTCAGCCCATATTTCCCAGCCAATCAAAATTCTATTATGCACTACCTGCTGACCTTCAGGAACTGCCCCTTCTTTCCCCAGTGAGTTCAGTGGTGGACTGCTGAACAGAGCTGGAGAAAATCATGAACCCAGGCTGACTGGGTCCACTACAAGTTTATGTTAATATCCCCTCAAATGGGCTCTCACTGTGGCAAGGCAACCTGTTAACACCTCCCATATCCACTCACTTTTCCACTTATCACAGTGACTTTTCCAAACCTTTTGATCCTTCCCCAAGCTTCCCATAGCTCCCCATACTCTCTTAGTTGAGAATCTTGTCTCATATTTTACTGAAAAAACCTGAAGCCCTTCCCATAGAGCTTCCTCTTCCTCATCTCATATCATTCCGATGCCTTCTGCCCCCATCTCTTCCTCCACCCTCGTCTCACATAATGAGGTGGCTTTTCTCCTGGCCACGGCCAACCCCTCCATATGCACAAGTGATCCCAGTTCATCCTGTACTGTCCTGCAGACTGTCCCCTCCACCACCTTGACTCTGCCTTGTCTTCAGTCACTCCTTATCTACTGGCTGCTTCTCCACTGCCTATAGACATTGCCTTCTGCTGCCCAAGGTGGGGAAGCAAGTAGTCACCCCTAATGTACCTAGGAAGTGCTGCATGGTGTTCATCTGGTAAGCATCTCATCAGCATGCGTACGTGCCAGGAACGTATACAAAGACAAAACCAAAACTTACCTTCCAAAGTTTATGTTATTTTAAAGGGAAATTGCATATGTACGGAGAAGTAAATAGAAAACATTTTAGTACAAGTCTAAAGTGAGAGACAGCACGAATGTGGTTTTTTTTAGCACATTATTAGCCTCCTAGTCAGGAAGACCTGAGTTTTCTTCTGTCCCTGAGAGATATTGACTACGTGACCTTGGGCAAGTCACCGAAAAAAGGAAGTGTTGCTGGAAATCCTCTAAGGCTGTATTGTTGCCTCAGAGATTTAGAGATGTTATCTAGTCTGGTCCCCTTGTTTTATAGGTGAGGAAACTGAGGCCCAGAGCAGAGAAGTGAATCACCCAAGGCTGTGCAGGCAGTGAGCTGCAGAGCCAGCTCCTCTGACTCAGAACCAAGATTATCACTGTCCCTGTCATGTGATTGGTCTACATTCATAAATTCATAAATTTATTATTAAAGGCATGTTAGAAACTAAAATTTATAGCTCTAGGGTGCCAGAAGGAGCTAGCTCGATTTACATTCCATTGGATACCAGGGAAGGTTTGTTTTGTGAAAAGTTTAAGATTGATTGAAACTTTATAACTTTTCCTTTATTTGTTATTTTTAAAAATCTCTGTTTCTGGATTTGGTAGCTACAAAAACTTAGAAAACATCAAAAGGATACTGTTCTTACTTTACAAGAGGGGGATGGTGGGAAGTGAGAGAAATGGAGAAACACTGTTTGGATTCTTGCAGATAGACTGTTGTTTGGTACAGTTTCCTATTGAAGAAATCACATATCTGTTTGAAATTGAAAAGATAAAGTCACTGGTATAGGGTGGGAAGTAGCACTAACAACTGGGGTGATCAGGATCAAGTTTCTGTAGGGTCATTGTTTTTTGATTGTGAACTTTTCTGTCAGCAAAAAGTTTTGAGCATGCACCTCTATTATTATTTTGATTTAATTAATTTCATTTAAGAAAAATCTTTTTTCTTTCCTTTCTTCGTCCCTTCTCACATTGAAAAAGAAAACAAAACAAATTCCTGGATTGGCCATGTCCAAAATATGTCTCACTCTGCACCCTGACTCCGTCACCTCACTGTCAAAATAGAATATTACATCATGAATTCTTTAGAATCATGGTTGTTCATGTCTTCATTATGTGTGTCATAAAAGTCATACAAAAATAAAAGGATGTGATAAAGATGAAATATTTGATCCTAGAGTCAGAAGACTCCAGCATTGTAATTTATTGAGCAGAGGAATGATTATGTCCACAGCTACACTTTAGGAAAATCACTTTGATAGCCTTGTGGTAGATGGTTTGGAATGGGGAGAAACTTGAACAGGGCAGAAAGATAAACCAGTGGTCCATTGCTGTAGTCTGGGTGAAAGGGCCTTCATCAGAGTGGGGGCAGCATGAGAAGAGAGAAGGAACATGTATGAGTGATCTTTTTTGGGGGTGGGGCTTTTTGGAGGGGGAAGGCAGGGCAGTTGGGGTTAAGTGACTTGCCCAAGGTCACAGGGCTAGTAAGTATGTCAAGTGTCTGAGGTTGTATTTGAACTCAGGTCCCTCTGACTCCATGACTCTATTCACTGTGCCACCTAGCCGCCCCCATATGAGTGATCTTATGAAGTAGAAATGAGACACTTGGCAAATGATTGGTCAGATGGGGTGAAATATGGTGTTGGATTTATGCACTTGGTTGATTGGAAAGGTGATGGTGGCCTTGACACTAATATCGGGAGATTTGGAAGAGAGGTAATAGAGACTTCTGAGGCAGAACACAATCTCCACCTATGTGCTCATTCTTTTTCCTCACTCTTTCCCACTCAGAACTGAAGCAACGTAACTGGTAACTTTTAGGGGGCAGAACCTGACCCTGGGGATGAGGCATCTGTCACATCCATAAGGGGAGGGAGGAAATTTAGGAGGCAGGACATGTTGAGGACACATGAGTGTCCCTCATGTAGCTGTGTGTGAGTGGGTGGTGGTTGGGCTATAACTGCCCAGTGGAGGCAGTCACAGGGAGGCAAAGGTTTTAGAACTTGCACAGGGCAAGGAGGGAGTTGGGTTGGAGGAGTGTTGGTGGATAAGGGTTGTTTTGGAGCCCAGCACCATGGCTGGTTATTGATTCATGGACCCCCTTGGGATCAGGCCACCTTTTTTACAAGCCCCACTGATCATGTCTCCCACTGGCTACTGTTGTCGCCTCTATCTCTCTGATCTTCCAGGGCCGACTCCTTGCTTGTCTGTCGTGAACTTGCTCATATCTCCTCCATACTTAAAAAAACCTCTCACTTGTTCTTGCCTTCCCCTCTAGGTAGTGTAGTAACTCATTTCTTCTACTTCTTTGCTCATGTTCATTTCTAATTTCTTTTACTAGCTTCTGGTCTCATTATTCAGTGGAAACTACTCTCTCCAAAGTTCCCATGATCCTTTTTGCAAGATCTAGGGCCTTTTCTTCCTTCCTTCCTTCCTGGGAGGAAGACAAGGCAATTGGGGTTCAGTGACTTGCCCAAGGTCACACAGCTAGTAAGTGTGCCAAGTGTCTGAGGCCGTATTTGAACTCAGGTCCTCCTGACTCCAGGGTGTCAGTGCTCTCTATTCACTGCACCACCTAGCTGCCCCGACCATTTCTTGAAAAGCTCTCATTCCTTTTGAACTTTCTTCAGCTTTTGACACTGTTGATCACTGTCTTGTGGGTGCTCTCTCCTGAGTTTTTGTGAAGCTTCTCTCTTCTCGAATCTCTTCCTCCTCCCCATTTCTTTGTCCTCTTTGTTGGGTCTGTCAGCATCTGTGGCCTAGATTGTGTTTCCAAAGCTCTTCTCTTTCTACATTTTCTTACTCGGTGACCTGAAGCAAAGACAACCTCCCCCTCCCCCCCAGCTGCTGTTCTGACCAGTTACAGTGAGTGGCATATAATAGGTATTTAATAAAATGCTTATTGATTATTGATTGATTGGACTGGGACTTAAAAGTGGGGAAAAACAGGTGGGAGAAGGAAGTAGCCCCCAAGCGATCACAGAGAACTGCCCGATTGTCATCATTATTGGTGCTTGTCAGGTGGACTTCTCTGAAATCCTCATTTTGTATTAACTTTGATCTTTGGTGTAATAGCCAATAATCTGAGTTTACAAAGTGAACTGATTTGGAAATTGCTCCTACATCAGGAATGAATCCTTTCCTGTCTGTTTAAAATAGAATGGGTCTTATTCTTTGATTACCTTGTTCAGTGCCTTCTGACTTGTTTCCGGAAGAAAATATTGGTAATTTATGGGTGTGTGGTCTGCCATCTGCCTTTTAAAAGTTTCTTCTGAGTCACAACTTTCCCCGTTTCATGTTGTCCTCCCTTAAGCTTACTTTTGCTTGGAAGTTACTGAGCGCTGAATATTTTAAAATTTAATTGATAAGGTCTTACTGAGTTTTTTGGTACTTTTTCTTTATCTTCCAATATTGTGGTACCGATGCTACCAGTATTGGCATAGAAGTTGCAGATATTTTCTTTGGAGTCTTTTTTTTTTCCCTTTTTTCTTTTTGTCAGAAACTTACCAGAAACACTGTGATATGAGATAATCAAATGTCCCATGAAATAATGTTTCCTGTTGCCTTTTTATTGTGGTAAGACCAATGCTGCCACTTCCCAGTCAGGCGAACATGAGGGTCATGCCACTGAACTACACCGTTTTGTTTTCTGTTTTGTAGGACTAAGGTCAAGTCTGATACAGTTCACGCCCTTTTCAGTAGTATGTCTCTTCCTTTTTCATTTTACAAAGATCTCACATTTTAGAATACCAAGAGCTAAGTTAGTTGTTATAGGTAATCAGAAATGTGTAAGATTCCTAATATCCTCTGTCCCCTTTCCTGACACCGTCACAGCAAAAATGGCAGGAGTTCCTCAGAGAAGACCGGGAGCCATTGTGCATTTCATATGAAATGATGTTCTTGTTTGGTACCTAGCAGATGTTTAATAGATACTTGTTGAGCTGCCTGGCTGCTGAAAAGCTGAGTGATTTGCTGAGAGCCACATAGCCAGCCTGTGGCAGAGAGGAAGGGCTTGAACCTGGGACTTCTCGGCCTTCTCTCCTACCCCTCAATGCCCTGTCATAGATCTGAGAGCTATTGCCATTGGTTTAGAGCCTGAGGAGTCCCTCTTTTAGACTACAGTTTCCTTGGTATAAAATGAAAGAATTTGACTTGGCCAGCTGTAAGAGCCCCTCATGCTCTGTGATCCATTGACATCACTGCTGTATAGCACATACTTCATGCATTAAGGAGCTATTGATGGTTTGGTCTGGGAACCTGACTGCCATTGATATTAACATTTTTATGGAGCAAACAGATTCTGAGTTCTGAACAGCAATTTAATTTTGGTATGAACTGTTAGAGGTGCTTGCCTGCTATTTTGTCATAAATGGGAATTGAAAATCTCAGTCATTGTGATAATCATTAGAGAGTGGGTGGCAGCAACCTTTGCCTGCCCTAATACAGAGACTTTCCACCTATTTTTTTTTTTTTATGGACCCTTTTGGCAGTCTGAAGCCTGTGAACTCTGTCTCAAAATAAATGCAAAAAATAAAATACATACAATTGTAAAAGAAACTAATTACATTGAAATACAGTTATTAGTATCATTCTTTTTCATGTTTGGTTTTGCTTTTTTCCCCCCAGTGATCACTCATAGGTTACAACCCTTCTGTGTAACCAAACTATTGTACAATGTGAAAGTATTTGCAGATCCTATACATGATTGCACGCCACCATGGTGGGGGGAGAAGGGAGGGGAGAAAATCTGAAACTCAAGTGATTGTGGAACTGAATCTTGTAAACTAAAAGTAAATAAACAAGTCATTCAAAGAAAAAAAGAAATATAGTTATTAAAATATTAAGCAAGATCCAAGGTTATGAACCCCTGCTCTAAGATTTCTGCCTTTATGAAAATATTAGTAGGTTTCTAGTTCTCTAATTAAAAAAAGGACTTGAGATTGGTCTCAACTCTGTGACTAACTTTATGATGGTGTTTTTTTTCCTAGATATTTCACATTAAAAAAAAAAATCTCCTATAAAAATTTTGAAAAGAATGGCAGCAGAAACTCAGACACTTAACTTTGGGCCTGAATGGTGAGTTTCTCCTTTTTTTTAAAAATTTCGTTAAACATTGAGTGATCTTGGGAAATGTAACTTCTGTCTCTCAGGAGACTATTACAACTGTTATTAATACTGTAATATTTGCATATAATATAAAGAAGTTTGTGAGCAGAACAGTGTAAGGTTCTTAGAAAAATCTGTGAAATTCAAAATATTTTTATTTGTGCATATGAATCTTAGACTTTTGACTTAGATGAAAAAATTAATATATTTTTGTAAGACCCAAGAAGATCTCATAACCAGTGTTTGATTATCTTTGCTATTGGGGAAGTATACTGGTCTAGAAGAACTCAAAAGATTAATTAATAACAAAAGATTTCTTTTTGACCATTGAGTGCATATAATTTATTTTTATAATGATTTTTATTTTCATAGATGTTATTCTCAAACTATTAAGTAGTTTGAACTTCCTAAATGGGCAAGAAGCCCAGAAAAATACTGGATTAATTTGGTTATTTTTTAAAATTACTACTAATAATCCATACTTAAATAATTTCAAATTGACTTCATAGTTGCTTATATTCAGAATAAAGACTTTATCATAGACTTTGAATTTATTGTAATATGTTGTGGTTAGTTTTTTCCTCCTGTAAATTGATCATGATCATGGTTTGAATAATAAATCTAGTGGTCATTGAATTAATCTAACCCCTTTTGTGGTGTCAGGTGCTGTGTTTTTGTTTTTTAAATATAAGCACAAGCACTTGTGTGTGGTAGGAGTTTTATATTTTTCATATTTGAGAGCCAAGTTCTATAATAGATGGAAAATTGTCCTAGGAATGAGGAAGACCTGTATTTTGTCTCTACTTTAAATCATATCAGGTAAAAAAAAAAATCATCTTTTTAGATGGTACTTTGATGGGATCAGTAGGGATACTCTTCACTTTTTCAAATCCTAATTTTTCTTTTTAATCCTTTTTTAAAGTTTTAATATTGTTTAATTTTTTAAATTGTATTAATAGTTATATTGTCAGAAGATACTTCTTAATAAATATACAACTCCCTAGTAAGTACGAAAGTCGTTACTTTATCAATTCTTTATAGAAAGGAAAGATCAAAGGACCCTTAGAGACTAAGTTTGGTCCCTTCCTTTCATGGTGAGTAAACTGACTTGATGAACTATGTCAGCAAGACTTTCAGTCTAGCGGCATAGCTTAGTGGTTGAACTGCACTATTCATATTTATTTTTCATTTGTGGTTGGTTTGACCAATTATTTTCTAATTGCTGTGAACATTTCTTAAGGTCAGGGACTATTTTTGCTTGTATTAGTATTTCCAAATATTAGTATAGAAATTCTACGGTAAATCATAAGTGGTTGATAAGTGCTTGTTGCGACTTCATGACAAACTGGCTGCTGAACACCCATATTCTACCAAAATCCTGAAGTTTGCAGTAGACTGATAATGAGCATTTAATCCAATAAGTAACTACAAGAAAGGACTTCTTATGGCCCAAAATTGCACAGGAATCCAAAGTTTACTGGCTCCTTACCGGCAAATCCACTTCTAGTGCAGGTCAACTTCTTTTGTGAGACCAGAGCTGGCCAGGGACGTGACTATGTAACCTGCAGTCATCTGTGTCCAGATGGAATAAGACTGGAGAACTATCCTTGAGGACCCCCAGGTGGGGATCTTAGAACTCTCAAGGAGTGGCAGTGAGGATGAACTCCAGCCCAGGGTTTCTGTGATGCTCAGTCCTTGTTGAACCTGAGAGATCCAGGAAAGGACAAACCTGGGGAGGTAGAGATCAGTAGCAAAACTCAAGGAACTCAGAGTGAAACTAAGGAGGGCAGCTCTCCTACCCCCTCTGTCACCCTGGGAAGGGGGTGGTGGGGGGGGGAAATAGGAAAAAAGTCCCAACATAGCTAACGGGGTAAGTCAAAGAAAACACTGTCCAGTTTCAAAAATTATTGCAATTCTAAATTTGATTTTTCACAAGGATTACATGATTACCTAGGAGAAATTAAATTAAATTAAAAATGAAATAAAAGATCTGGAGGAAAGAATTGGAAGAAGAATAGGTAGTTTAGAATAGAGAAAAAACTGATAAAACTTGCTGAAGAAATAGACATCTTGAAAATTAGAATTTGGCCAAGCTTAAATCAGGGATCCCATGAGATTGCAAGAAATATTAGAACAAAATCTGAAGATTGTAAAAGTAGAAAAAAAAGATAAGCCATCACATCAGAAGCAACTGATCGGGAAAACATGTTAGGAAGATATAATTTAATAATCATTGGACTCCCAGAAACTTATGACTTTTAAAAAATAAAAGGTCTGGTCATACTCCTCTTTTCAAGAAGTTATTAATGAACACTGACTAAATCTCTTTGAGGAAATAAAGATAGACGGAAGCTACCCATCGCCCACTGAAAGGAATCCAAATGATTAAGTCTCAGGAATATCATATCCAGAATCCAGAACTTCCACATCAAAGAAAAATACAGCAAGCATGCTGAAGAAAGCAATTTAAGTCTAGAGTACTAGAGTCAGGGTCCCCTAAGATGTGGGAGTTTAGAAACACCAGAAGATCTGGACTGCAGAATCCCAAAAGGCTTGAGAGGTGAACCACAAGGTAAGAAAAAATCAAGTTTCAGAGCTGAGCATGTATGATTCTATGGAGAATCCTAGATAGTGTGAACTGAGGGAACCAACAGAACAGTTTATATAAAGATAATATTGTAAAGAAAAAACAGCTAGACTTCAAAGCTGTTCAGAGTAGTCTTCAGCCTTGTTTTCAGAGGATCTGGGATGAGGCCTAGCACCTATCTCCTGATAGAAGGGCGAGGCTACTGTATGGATTTCTTTTGTTTGACTCTACTTGTTTTGTTACTTGGCTTTCCTCCCTTACTTTCTCTTAATCTTGAAAGGCTTAAAACAGTAGTGATGCCAAGAAAAAGTGGGACATTTAAACACTTTTAAAGATGCCCAAAAAAAGGATTCCATTCCAGGAGAAGGACAAAGGTATGTTAGTTCCTGCAAGTTGTATACAAAACATAGAGGGTTTGTGGGAACAGCCAGTTTGTAACAGAAACTTCTAGAGTGCAGGGCTGGGTCCTCTTTTATGTCTCAAGTGCCTTGCACAATTATTTGTTCTCAGTAGGTTATTATATGTTTGTTGAGATAAGTAAAATTGAATTCATGAAAGGGAGTTGTAATGTGAAGTAAGGTTGGAAAATTGGGTTTGATTGAGGGGCCTCAGATGCCACCTTGAGAAATTTATATTGACATTAGAAAGCTAAAGAAGGTTTCGGTCAATGGAGGACTGAGGTCAGATTTGTGTTTTGAGGAGAATATATCTTGGAATCTGTGTGAAGAATAAATTAGAATGGGGAGAGGTTGGCTCTGGATATCAGGAGGCTATTATAATCAAGGCAAAGAGTATATATGTCTGAAGTGGGATAGAGAGAAGGGCACTGAGGCATTGAGGTAGAATTGAAGAGGCTTTGGGAACTGATTGAATTTGGAGGAACTGAAGGAGAGAGGAATATTAAAAATCTAGGAAAATAATAATCGTAACATTTCTGTTGGCTTTAAAATTTGCAAAGCGCTTTACACAAAGACGATCATGATTCTAAGAGATAAAGTACAAAAATGAATATCAGTGGAGTGGATTTTAGCTGTTTTACTCAAAGACTCATCTTTCCTGTCATTCTCTATTGGAATCAGTCAACCTGAGGATTTCCTTAGTTCTTTTCCTGCATAAACTCTAGGGCAACACAGTCTAAGACTTTCTTGATAGATTTTTTTCTGGAAGAAGATAAATGACTTTAAACTCTTTATTTATGTTTTATAGAAAAAAAATTCTAACTGGAAAACTCAAATTTCCCCTTTTATGTTTTTGAATTTTTAAAATTTTCTTTTCCAAATGATGAAAATCTACATTCTTTCTTCCTTCCCCTCTCCCACTGAAAAAGAAAGAAATATAAATCCCTTACAACAATTATGCCTACTCATGCAAAACAAATTCTTACTTTGACCATATCAAAAACATGTATGTTTCAGTCTGCACCCTGAATCCATCACCTCTCTGTTAGGAGATGGGTAGCATGTGTCATCATGGGTCCTGTGGGAATGTGGGGTTGGTCATTTCATTGATCAGAATTCTAAAAGTCTTTCATACTTTTTTGCTTTTGCAATGTTGTTATAGTATTAATTGTCCTCCTGGTTCTGCTCATTCTCATTTTGCTCTTCTCTCTGCATCATTTCAGAGAAGTCTTCCCAGGTTTCTCTGAAACCATGCCCTTCATTCTTTCTTACATCATAATAGTATTCTATTACATTCAGGCAGCATAACTTGGTCAGCCATTCCCTAGCTCATGGGCGAGCTTCCCCTTAAGTTTCTTGTTCTTTGCTAGAATACAAAGAGCAGCCACCATGTAATTGATGTGAAAATGTCGGCTCCTTTAACGTAGCACATAGTAGGTACCAGATAAAGATCTGTTGATTAGATTGATTGATTGATTTATCAGATTTGGATTTATTTTGGATTTTGAAATTGAGATCATCAATGTAGACCCCAGGACATAAAGATGATTTTTTTTGGAGGGGGGGTGGAGATTCTTAAAGTACCTGATATCTTGGAGATTTGGGTGAGAGATTTTTGTGGGCTGGAAGAGACAGCAGTAAGTATGTCATTAATCTTGAAGCTTGTCTGTCTCAGTTCTGTTGGCATGTGAGACTGATGCTACAGGTGAATTTTATTATGAATAGTAAGTTCAGAACTGTGTTCAACACATTTTCTGTGTTGTATTAAACCCCATGCTAAGCAGTCTCTCTTTAAAACCCAAAGTAAGAATTACCAGTTACCCCATTAGGAATAGAGATTTTTAAATAAGTTTCTTTTATGTAGTCAGCTGCCTTGGTTGTTGAAAGGGAGTCACTTTCCAAGTAGTAGGTGAGCCTGGCCATGTTCTGGACGCCCAAGTGGAAGACAAGGGCAGGACTGGGTTCTGGTGATTGGTGAGATATTACGGATGACTTAGCATCATTAACAGTGGGGCAGCTTTTGTTGCATTAATAATTGGGATTTGTTATATGGAGACTTACTGGTATTAGTTTGAAATAAGTTGCTTGCTTGATGACTGGTGCAAAGATATGCTTTGTTACTCAAATTACTGCATCGGTCCTGTGCTGAGAGAAGGTAGCTGCCAACTGCTTTACATTCTAAGGTCTTTCCCACGTGACGGTTGGATAAGGAAATCAGACTCTGATTTTGTTTCTTAGAATGAGGAACAAGAGTTCATTCTGTGTATTCTTTCATATTTTGTTTATTTGCAAAGGTGAAAATGTATATTTTAATGATCAGTTTTAAGAGCTTGATTTAGCAAGTTCTTCTACCACTGCGGATGAGGCACGCTCTGTTGTCATCTACATTCATTATTGATGAGTCAGAGATGTTCCCACTGTAGTGGACCTTCCTCAATTAAAATAATTTGAATCATAGAACTTAAAGCAGCCAACAGTTTTTCTCTGCTCTCCTGCTTATGGTTTAATACCCCTATGGTTCCATTGAAATGGACAATCCTTTCAGTGGTAGGGATTTGAACTTAGCCGCACTTTCTCATTTCGTGCACTTTTGTCTCTGTCCTTACATGAATCCTGGCGGCCATCCAAATAAAGGCTGCTTTCCTCTAAATGAGTGACATGTACGTTGTTTTGATCATTTATATAACTCTTAGTTTTAAAACAGTGAGCAGGCAGCCCTTATAGTCTACTTCTTCATGAAATGTTTACATGTATGATTATACTGAGATCATGTATGTCATTTTAAAAAATACACAAAAATAAAACTTATGGTTGAGATAAAGATAAAATAAGTAGTATTATAAAGTACCTTAATTTTTATTTTATAAACAAAATATCCTCTAAAATAAATAACTTTTTAGATGAAAACAATCTAATTGAGTATGCTTCATTAAATAAAATCTTGGTTATTAGCCTTTCCATTGTAGTGATTCAAAAGTGATTCTAGGTTGAGTTTTATTTTGATGCCAAATATTTAATTGCTGTCATGGTAGAAACACACCTAATAAAGAGATACAAATCAGAATGGCAGGAAGAAAGGCATCATTGATCGCACTTACTATATTGTGTTGCTCAGTTTGCAGTCCCACCCATTCCATGGAGGTTTTTGTTGAGGTTGGCTAATCCATTTCCACCTTCCATGGTACAGATCTGTTTTTGCAACTATTGTTGTTAAGTTCAATTAAATTTGTTATTGTTAAGTTAAAGTAAGTTAAGATATTGTTAAGTTAAATTAAATTCTGATCTTAAGTTGTTAAAAAGTTATGTTTTTAACAAATGGGTTCAAAATCCATTGAAACTCTTTATTCTAGAGAATTTTAACAGGATAAAAATTTTTTTTTAAAAATTGCGGATAGGATAATTTTAAATTTGTGACAAATTCTCATAATTCCTGGAAACAAGTGTTTTATAAATCATTATTATAATGTACTTTATATGTATTTTAACTCATTTGATCCTCTCAACAACCTGGTGAATGAGTACTATTACTCCTATTTTACACACAAGGACACTGAGTCGGAGTTGAATAGACTTCCCCCAAACCACCCAACTGGTAATGTCTAAGACAAGAATGGAATTTCAATCTTCCCAACGCTTAAAAGCAATCCACTGATCCTACGTTGCTGACTATTTCATCTCTAGTATTCATAAAGAGAATGGTCATTGTTAATTAATGGCTGTGAAGTTATGTTTCCAATAATCTTCATGATTATTTGAGATTTTTGCTTGACTTTTCATCAGCTTTGACAAGATCAGCCTTGTTTTTCCATCAGAATGAGGGTGAGGCAGACTATTCATACACCCAGAGGAGATACATCAGCCCTGCCATTTTCTTCTTTGCTTTTTCTGGCATTATTAATATTAACTTCAATCTGCAATTTCTTTGCAGATAACATTTCTAGTTAGTTATTTTATGAGGGTGAATATACTTAAAATTGGACTGTGTGATCTATAAATTCACTTTCATGGATATACAACAAAATAATAGGTTGTAGTATTCTAAACGGTGACAAGGATAGGTAGTCATTCACATTTATATAGATCTTTAAGGTTCGCAGAGTGCCCCTGACATAGATATTCCATAAATTTTCTATTTTTTTTTCTTTTTTGGAGGGCAATTGGGGTTAAGTGCCTTGCCCAAAGTCGCACGGCTAGTAAGTGTGTCGGGTATCTGAGGCTGGATTTGAACTCAGGCCCTCCTGATTCCAGGGCCAGTGCTCTATTCACTGTGCCACTTAGCCATCCCAATTTTCTATTTTTTTAAATGAAAAATAAATGTAAGTTCTGATATTTTCTGTACAGTGAGCAGGGGCATTGTAGGTAGCCCACTTTGGGGACTCCTGTTCGGGTCTCAGAGAGTGACAGGGCAGAGCATATGTACCATTCACTTCGCCCAGCCCAGTTCCATTTCCAGTCACACTCTCTCTGATTAACATATTCCACCCCATTTACTCGTTTCTCATTGTCTTTTAGGTGTCCTGGGATTTTGATTTGTCAAAAACCATGGTATTCCAGCTTTATTTAAGAAACAGAATTGAATCAAACAGCATTTATCAAGTACCGCTAAGGAGTCAGTCGCTATTTCAGGTGTATAGTGAGGAGGAGAAAGACGAAGGGAAACTGTCATCCCCTTAGAGGGGTTCTTCTCTGTAATGGGAGACACATATGAAAGTACTGGGCCATGTGGACACGCTGTTGGTTAGGAGAGGGAGGAGGCAGTGTTGGAGCTTCACATGAAAGGAAGCCAGGTCTTGAGAGGAGGAGGTAAGGATGGCTGCATTACAGGCATGGGGGCAGAGGTGCAAATGGGAGATGTCGCTGGTAAGGAACAGCTAAGAAAACCGTTTTGACTGGGTCAGGTTGCAGGTGGTGGGGGTGTTATGTTAGCTGAGTCTGGAAAAGGAGGTTGGAGCCGTGTTGTGAAAGATTAAAACTCGGAAGAGGGAGTTGAGGTACGATCCTTGGGGTATCATGTGCCCTGTATGTTCCCCAGACAAATCCATTGGAATTGAGTGAGTAGATGAATGACATAGACAGACATTTTCACCTTTGGAGGAGAGCGAGATTCATAGCAAGGAATCCAATTGGGAGGCCTTAGTCTGGGTGGCAGGGGGTGGTCATGGTGGTATGAGGAGAGAGCAGGAGGATGAGCAGTCAGGGATGCTGTCCAGCTGGAAGGGGGGTGGTTCCCTTGACAGGAATGGGGAACCATTTGGAAGAGGGTGGGTCTTGGGGAAAGATAAAGAGTTTGACATACTTCTGGCATATCCAGTTATAACTGTCCAATAGGCATTTGGTGATGTTGGAGTAGTACTCAGGAGGCACTGGGGTACACATAGTTTTGAGAGTCATCTGGGATGGTGATTAAATCCATAGGAGCTGATTAAGTCACCTAAAGAAAGAAGGTAGGAAGATAGGAAAAAAAGGTATAAGATAAAGCCTTGGGTGATGCCCAATGTTAGGGCAGGCAATGTATCGTGGTGAACCAAAGGAGAGGGAGGAGCGATCACACACATTGGAGGAGCCCTGAGAGAGGGGACAGTGAATGGTGTCACCAAAACTCCAAGAGGAGAGTGCCACCCTGAGCTAAGAAGGAAGATCACTGATCACCTTTGCACCATGCGGTTGGTTATAACCTTAGTAGCAGCTGAGAAAATCTTCACAGAGCCCCTTCAGCTTATGAGCCTTCTGTTGCCTGTGTTGATTGTCTCTCTCCTTTTTTGCACCTCTGCTTTCCCTCCAGGCTTCGAGCTCTGTCCAGCGGTGGCAGTGTGACGTCCCCTCCACTTTCTCCAGCACTGCCGAAGTATAAACTAGCAGACTATCGCTATGGGCGAGAAGAAATGTTAGCACTTTTTCTAAAGGACAACAAGGTAATAATAACACAGACTAAAATAAAAGAGAGGACTGAGACTGCTGCGTGATGCTCTGTGCCTGGAGAGGGCAGCGTGTGGATGGGTGCTGGAGAACAGCTCCACGCACACTCCCCTCCCCCACAGCTTTGCAGGGCCCCATTCTTCCCTCCAGAGTCAGCCCTGACAGGGTGCTGGCAGCAGAGGCTCCCCTGTGAGAGGGAAGCTGTGCCTGAGGCTGACGGGGAGCATTTAGCCCTTAGTCGGCCTTTTTTCCAGTTGGCATTTTCCCTCCATACTCGTCAGCTCTTGACTCTTTGCTCCCCTGAGTTGGAGACCAGAAGTCCAGTCCCCTCCAGGACACCATGTGCCCTGCAGTCGTGGATATGGGTGTCATGAGCTCTGGCGTGGACCCTCACTCAAGCCTCTAACTGGTGCTTGAGGGTGGGGCTCCCAAGCTCTTTTTAAATGCAGCTGTAGCAGCAGCAAAGATAAGGTTTAAGGTTTCCTCGACCCATACATAGGTTACTTCACTGGAGCCTTATAGCAGCACATTCTCTAATTCCCATTTTTCTGATAAGTAGACTGAGGCCGAGAGAAATAGGCTACTTTCACAGGGTCACTTAGGCACCTGGATGCAATACGAGCAACTCCATTTTAAGTACTCTTATGTTTTCCATCCAGTTGGGTGGGGAATTCCAAATTCATGATGCACCTAGCTGCTAATTTCTTGTGGTTGTTGCTTTTCTGTATTAAACAACGTGACTTTCAGAGCTTAACTGAAGATTGCTGACTTTGGACAGGACGTTTTAAATTTGTGTTTCAGAATTTAACTTATTTTGCTACCTTTTGTTTTTAAGTTAGATTCATTACTGAATATAGATGGCCCTTCCTTTTCCCCTGACCAGTGAGTCTTCCCTTTTCAAAGGAAGAGAAAATAAACAGTTCTGCCAGGCACCTGTTCTGTTGACCTGCTGGGACACATGCAGTCTTCCACCCCTCAGAAGGAAAGGGTGTGATGGGCAGCTTTTCCAGCTCTCAGCTCTGGTGTTTAGAGACTTTTATTACACCTTTTTCTGCCACCTGTTTTGGAATCAAGATTCTAGGGGGACAGGGTGGGAACTTAGGCAAGTCAATGCAGGGTTTCTTCCCCCCATATAATTTACAAAAGCTGAGACAGATTCACATGTCAAGTCAAGAAAATGCTTCTTGGATGCTAGTAACATTTTTCTTGGAGAAATCTCTAGGCTTTGTAGGGACTGATTAGATGAGGAACTCTGCCTACAGTGATCGTGGTGAACCATTGGGAGGGGACGTTGGGCTGGCAGTCATTGTGCTCTTTTTGCTTCCATAGATACCTTCAGACCTTAAGGATAAGGAATTTTTGCCTATTCTTCAGGAGGAGCCCCTACCACCACTGGCACTAGTACCTTTTACAGAAGAAGAGCAGGTTGGTGTCCGTCTCTCTCTTCTGAGAATAAGAGTCCAGTTTAAAGTAGAGGATGACTATAATAAAAAAAAGAGATCCCACCTGTCCCACGCTTTTGGGGTGCTTCATGTGCTTTCTTCTTTTGATCCTCGCTCTAACTTTTGAGCTGCTAGGTGGCGCCACAGTGCATCGAGTGCGGGGCCTGGAGTTGGCATGACTCTTCAGTTCTAATCTGGCCTCAGATACTTTGACTAGCTGTGTGACCCTGGGCAGGTCACCTCTCTTTGACTCAGTTACCTCATCTGTAAAATGAACCGGTGAAGTAAATGGCAAACTTTTCCTTTCAGTATCTTTACCAAGAAAACTCCAAAAGGGGTCCTGAAGAGTCAGACATGACTGAAAAACAGCTGAACACATAACTCTTCTGTGTAGGTAGTGTAATGAATATCCTCATTTCTACAGAAGTGGAAACCGTTTCAGATGCAGTGGGAAAGATCACATGTCCAGGAGGAAAAGCATTGGCCTGAAAATCTGAGCAAGTGGCTCCCTCTTGCCCAGGGAGTCAGTCAGCATCTCTGGGCTTCTGGCCTTGCTGCTGATTTCTGGGTGGGTGGGTTAGGGTTATTTGCTTTTCTGTAGTAAACGATGATATAACTTGGAAAGAATACTTGAAGATTGCTAACCGTGGACCCAAGCATTGTTAGTGTGTGATTCAATGTATAATTGATTGCTTCCTTTTTGTTTTTAAGTTAGATGCATTTCTGAATATAGTCCTCCTTTCTCCCCCACCCACTGATCCTTGCCTGGTAAAACAGGTTTTAGAGGAGAGCAGGTCAGCCAAACACAGCCAGCATGTCAAGTGCTTGAGGCCTTGTGTAGAATGGGCAAGAAGCTTTCTTGCAGTCTTCCAGAGCCGGGCTGGATTTGAGCTCGGTCAGCTGCTCCATAATCTCAGGTCTGCTGCTTTTTCCATCAGATTCTGCAGTGGGATCGCTGGGGGCCTTCCACTTTCCGTGTCCCAGACCCTTTCCGACCTTCCGTGAGACGTCATCTATACTCAAGCCTTGGATGCTTACTGAGCACCCAGGGAGCTCTCTCCTAGTTGTTTTTACTTCTGACCTGTATGTGGCTGCTTGGAGGTATTAGAGGAATTGAATGTGCAGATAAGTGAGGGAAAGGATAGTGTTGCTCAGGTTACTGGCAGGTCGAATGTTCTTCCAGACTCAGGAGAAAATAGCCTCTTCAGCAGTGACTTGCCGTGTTTGATTATCAGCAACAATCTGGGCTTGGAGGTGGAAGGCCTGGGTTCACATCCCACCTGGCATTTCATAGATCTGTGGCCAGCGCGAGCCAGTTAGCCTCTCTAGCTCAGATTCCCTATCTGTAAAATGGGAAGACCTGTAATCTGAGGAAGAGTGCTAGATTTGGAATCAGAAGACTGCCGTCTATGTGACCTAGGGCTCATCATCTGCCCTGGCTAGGGTTTCTTTCCCTCTGAAAAGTACGTGACACCTGATGGTTTTTAAGGTACCTTTCAGCTCTAACATTGAAGATCCTGTGGTCTTGTGTACCTTTCAGGCATTTTATGGGGATTACCTGGGACAGCATTTTATAAATCTCAGCTCTTGTTATTATGCCCTGAGTTTGTAGCGCTCATAACTGCTGGATAGAAATGGGACTCCAGCCTTTGAGCTTGGTTTTCATCCATTTTCCCGGGCAGACCCTGACGAGCATGTTCTCGGATAAATAGCCATTTCATTTTATACCTAGAGTGTGCTATGGTCCTGATGAAAAAAGCAGAAGGAGAAGGACGGTTACAGGGCCTGGTCTTGAGGAGTTGACAGTTTTGTCTGGGAAACAAGGACCTTGCTGAAGGGGAATCACTTTGCCCATATCATCAAATGGTTCACTTGGAACGTTAACTGAGGAAGGACCACCCTTCTCCAGGGGCCAGCTTTATTAATCCCTCGCATGTTACCTGTTGATGCCATTATCTTCCTGATTAACACTCTTCTAGCTATACCGGTATTGAAGATAAAGAAAGTAGGATATTTGGACATGGTTTTTTTGCCTGAAACCAGAAAAGGTTTTCCCCTGAGCCTGGAGGAGGGGAAGGAGTCCCAAGCTAGGAGAGGCCTCAGTGGTACCGGCTTCCATCTACTGGTAGCTATGAGAGCTGCAAGCCTGGTGGGGGTGGGGGTGGGGGCAGGGGCACTGCCCTCTCTGCCTTCTAGTTTTAAATGCTGCAGTTAGAGAATCACAAATACCTTTTTGGTATCCAGTGGTTTACCTACAGTAATTTCTAGGGATTTTATGTCTAGAATAGCAGTACTTAGCAGATTTCATTTAATTTTTTACATATGAACTTGTTTGTCTCACAGGAGGATTGGGGACCTTTTTTTGTTAACTATAATGAGTGGACTAACATTCCTAAAGTTGCTAGCCTGTGTGGAAAAGGTAAGCAGCCGAGCCACAGTGGGGGATATTGGGCCTGGCTCCATGTCCCTCCCTGGCAGCAGGCTTGCAGTTCTCACAGCTTCCACCAGATGGAGCATGGTACCGGCGAGGGCTCTCCTGGGCCTGCGGCTATCTCCCTCCTCCTGCCTCAGTGGGGGACTCTTACAGGCCTGTGCCATAGGGATTGCAACAGTGGAGGCTTTTCTTCACTTTGCTGCCTGAGGAGAGGGTAGGGGAAGTAGATAGAGGCCAACCTTCTCAGAAGCTGGCTCTCTGCTTCTTTAACTCTGCTTCATCTCCTGGACTCAAAGTCACCTTGAAAAAATAGCCAG
>CM053586.1:8507811-8550681 GCA_028646515.1 Pseudochirops corinnae | reverse complement strand
ATCCTCTTTATAAAAGGATTTCTTCGGTAAAACTTGGACTCGGTCGAAAACCTGCGCCCAAGGACCTAGAGGGCCACATGTTCCCCACCCCTGATCTAGTGTGCTTGTGATTTTGTAGGTGTGGGCACCCTGTTGACATGAGTTTTTGTGACTGGCCTTTTGAGGATGATACAGAACTTGGCCCATTTGGTCCTTGGGCAGTATACACAGAGTCTGGTACTAGGCCAGTATGGGGAGCCCTTCCACGTTTCCTGAGAGAGACCTCATGCCCTGCCAAGGTCCATTCGAGCAGCTCAAGTGCAAGTTGATCCTGGTTAGAACATCATCTCTTGTTTTTCTCATACTTGTAAAGGTTTCTGAGACTTGATCATTGCAGCAGTCTAAGGAAATAGTTCAGGGTATCAGTCCCATTTTACGGATGGGGAAGCTGACACCCAGAGAGCTCAAGTGGCTCACACTCTGCGTGGGAGTATGTATGTGTACGGGCACACATACACAGCCAGGTTCTTGATAGGCCTTTTCTCTCTTCCCTTTCCAAATTTCAACACTGAACAAATGGTTTATACCCAGGGGTTTTCTCACATAAGATACTCTTTTCTATTGGTTTGGGATTAAAAAAATAAAATCAGAACTTCAGAATATTCTCTACCCATTAACTTAGTCAGGGCCAGTCAAAATATGAGCAGAGTAGTCAGGTCATTTGGGCAGTACCATGACACTGAGTGCCACAGGTTATCCAGAAGCAGTGGTTCATCTCTTTCAGGGTTTTTCTGTTGCCATTTTAAAGTTATTTAGGCTGTAGTTGAGTTTATGAAAAGAGAGATGGGGAATATGAGGCATATCAGTTCAGGTGAAGTGGAGTGGATAGTTTTGAAAAAGAGATAGTATCAGCTCTGTTGGGAAGCTTAGAAAGGGCCAGTTCTTGAGTTAGAAATATATATTTGAAAGTGATTACTGTTTTCCTGTGTTTTTATCAAATCAGGAATGCCATGGTTGACTGGGCTGTTTGTTTCCTTGAGCTAAGGTTCATGAATTGGTGTTTAACTCCTTTATGTTCCTACTTTTATGTGATTTAAAAAAAAATTAAATTGGTAACCATCAAATTCTTATCTAACCTGTTGCTTTTTATACCTATCCTATCTGTGTTTATGTAATTTTGCCATCTCAGAACAGATAATACTACTTTATGGATATGTCATATTTTCTACACATCTATGATGTGTTAGGCCATAAAATTACACTTTTTAAAAAAAAGATATGGGGAAAGTGGGACTTAGAGAAGGTCGCCCCTCTTTGCTAGTTTGTAGCAAGTCCAAGATGAAAGCCAAGGCTTGAGATGTCTGATTTAGCTTTTTATCTAGTCATTAAATATCAGTGATCTTAATCTGAGGCTCTAGTTTGTGGTTAGGATTGTCATTTCGAAAACCAGAATATTCAGACAGAGTTAAAATTACCCTGGGGTGGCATAGGCCAACCATTTGCTCCACTGTGTCAATATTGTTTCTGATTTTTGTTTTTTTTGGCTATTTTTTAAGAAGAGAAACACTTTTCCCTTTGTTCCCTGTATTCCAGTGGTGTTTTAGTTTGGTTAAATATTTTTCACTTATTTTTAAAAATAAAAATATACTTGAACCTATACAGTGATATGAGTATGCATATATTTTAAACCAGCCTTACTTATATTCCCTTTATATGTTGTCTTTTACATATTTTAAAGATATCTTAGCCATGCTTCTCCAAATATTTATAAGATACTAAGTGTACAGAATGCATCTGTGTAAAGAAATAGGACACTTCTAAGTACTTTGTTCAAAGACCTTGTAAATCAAATGCTAGAGATGCTTACATCTTTTCAGTGGCTGAACAGTTTTTTAATTAGGCTGCATTGTGGAGTGTGCGTCCAGCTTTTTGCCTTTAATTCTGTGTCCTGTGTTTGTGTTCTCCTCCTCCTTGGTCTCTTCTTTGGGAAGAAAGCCACTTAAGCGTGATTTTGACCTTATGTCTCCCTTGCATCCCTACCCCTCCACTGTGGTTTCTGGATATTGCCACTGTCCTGGGCCAGATTCTGCCATCCCTCGACTGGGGGGACCTTGAGTTTCAGTTTATTTACTTTCTGGAAGAAGTTTTAAAATGTCACATTCTTGCTTTACTTTTTTGCTTGTTGGTACTATTTCAGAGGATTGGAATAGATAATTCTGTTGCTTGTTAAGGGGAAGAGGATGATTGTGGAATGTGGCTTTCTGAAGCTTTCTCTGCACCCACCTCTTCCATCCCCCTTCCCCCTCAGGCCCATCTTGGGACCATTTCACTAGTCCTCAGAGCAGGATCGGGGAAAGTCAGGTTCTAGTTCTGTATTTATAGTCACACTTTATTTCTGCCATCGTGTGAGAGCAGGGCAGAGTCGCCTGAGCGACCAAGACCTTCTTCCCCATCTCTCTGTTTTCTTGCCTTGAGGGTTTCCATATTGTCTTTTCTACCCTCGCTTTCTTACCTTGAATCAATTGTGATCCTGGCTCACCATGAGTTAGCATAGCCCTGGCAGGGAAAAGACACGGCACTGGACTTCCATGCACCTCAGTTTCCTCATCTGTAACATGCTGATAACATAACCATTGTACTCCCTCCCTCATGAGGTTCTTGTAGGAGGAGGCCTCCAGCCTTGGACTGTGAGGAGGTGGTGCAGGTGGTTAATCTAACCCCTCACCGTGTGCTACCTCTAGTGAGCGCCATTGGAGACATACTGCCTGAGGATAGAGATGTGGTTTTAGGCTTTCAGAGGCCTGTGGGCCCTAGCGCCAAACCGGACACCACACCACACCTCCAGCTCCCCACCCCCACCCCCACCCCCATACTACATGCAAATGATTGTTGATATGGTGACTCTTGGCCAGAATTATTGATGGTATCCTCTATGCTCTTCTATTATTAGGTAGTTCGTGTGAGTGAGAGAGAGAGAGAGAGAGAGAGAGAGAGAGAGAGAGAGAGAGAGAGAGAGAGTGTGTGTGTGTGTGTTTGCATGTGTCGAGGGAGGGGGAAATTTCATGTAATTTTTGTTTTTACCCAAATTACACTTTCTTTCCTTGGCAGAGAAACTTTTCCATGTCTGTAAATAGTGCTGCTGTCTTGCGATTGACAGGACGAGGAGGAGGAACAGCGGTAGGGGCTCCTCGAGGTCGAAGTTCCTCTAGAGGTCGAGGTGAGCCTTTATATTAACAAAATAATGGTGTACAAGAAAGAGGGTGCTAGAGGAAAGTCACAGTAAAAATAAAAGGATGTGGAGATTTTTATTGCCTGCATGAACAGGACACAAAGATTTTGCTCAAGTACCCTAATTTATGTTTCTGATCAGAACCCATTTTTCTGGAGCCCAGGCTCCCTAAAGCCCAATTTGAGGAATTGAACTACATTCCAGCTCTAGAATTAGAGGCATGAGCAGGTTCTGACACCTATTTCTACATCTTTAAACTCCTTTTGGAACCCTTGACTACTCTTCCATGCATGCTGCCCCCCACAAGGATCCTGGCAAGAGTTTTGCATCCTGGGATTTTGTATTCTCTGAACTGACTTAGCTTCCTGACCAGCCTCAGGCTCCTAGAACACTTCTAGGAAGGAGGGCTTCTTTTGTATGGCGGGGGAGGTGCCTCTTACTCCCCAGCCAAACAGAGGGGATGGACTGTGATCTCCCATGGGGACACCTTGAAAGTGATAGAGGAAATGATTGTACAGAAAGCAGGTAGTTTAATTTGCAGTCTGACAAATTTGTAATGTTTATTCTTTTGCTTTTTTTCCTGTTTGATGCTCTGAGTGATTCTCTGTCTTGTATTTGTTACCATTTTGGTATATGAAGGTATCTTGAGTATCTGTACAATGATCATACGTATATTTACTTAGTAGCAAGCAAATCTGACCCATCTTATAATTTCTTTTAAAATGATTTTTTGGAGAAAAGTTTAGCTGTCTGAAGTGCTTAGTGCCTGGCACTAAGCATCCCACTTAATTTTTTTATGTTATTAGTGTCTGTTGCTTCCTCATGCCTTCCTTTACTTTGGGATGACAGAGGTACAGGAAGGGTTTTCTGTAGCATAGTGTCAGTAGTGAGAGACTTTCTTTCTGATTTGTTGTTTTTCTTAGTTCACTCAGGGGTTTAGTCAGATCAATATACATTCATTAAATTTCTTATAAATGTCATGAATGAGAGGATATGAAAAAAGTATTAATACACTTATTAACTGGTTGTACCTGTTTCTTCCTTCTCAGTGGTCAGTTTGTCATTAGAAACTGCTTCCTCAGGGTATTCTCAGATCTCTTTGCCTTGATGGTGGCAGAAGGTCAAGATAGAGACAGGATAGATAAGAATTTCTCCCTTCCTCCATTCCATAGGAGCTTAGCAGCTAAGGGAGGGCAGGGCTAAGTAAATATAGAAGCAGCATTTTGCAGGAGCAGCATTGCCCCAGGAGCATCATAAATAAACTCACGCATTGCCTGTTTCCACATTGTTTGATGGTGAGTTCCCATAGGGAAGAAACCACCAAAGACTGTAGCTCATCTAGGGAAACAGAAATTCTGGACACTGAGGCATCAGTGACGGTGGTGTGCAGGGTATGTCTCTCTCTCTCTCTCTGAACTGATCACCAGGTGTGTGTATTACAAGGTTCCTCAACAGGATGGAAGTAATAGAAGATTATAGCCAGGAGCAAAATAGTCTGAGGGGGCAGATGCGGAATCAAAGCCAGGTTAAAAGTTGGTAGATGGAAGAATGTAACTCAGGAAGAAGAAAAGAAGAAACTCTGGACCATTTAAACTGCAGCAGACATGAGACTTTGTCCATGGGCTATAAAGCTGAATCTGAGGAGGGAGCAGCAAGATTTGTTCGCTGAAGACAGGAAAGACAGGCATCAGCAAATGGGAGGATGACTTTTTGGTCTCAGGAGTGAGATGTCATAGTGATTGGTGAGCATACGGAGCCCTGTGGTGCTGGGTTTCTGTAGCCCTCTTCTGGTTAATGAGGGACTGTGCTGCCTTTCTGGTACCCACATCTAAGACATGGTGGTGAGCTTGTCAGCGATCATCTAACCTGATGTTCTCTCCTTATTTGCTGTGCTTGGTCTCATGTAGTCAGAAGAAAGTGTCTCTAAAGGACTTTGTCATCCTGGGAAGGAAACTGAAGGAGAGGGATGCTCATGGCAGTGTTTCTTCTTTCATTGAAAAGTTGTGACGGAGGAAGAGAGAGTAGGGAGGTACAGAGCCAGATAAATGGTTATCATTGAAGAAGACAAGCTGGCTTTCTTTTCTTTCTCTTTTCTTTGTTACATTTAAACATTTTTTTTAATTTGTATTTTTTAACATTCATTTAAAAATGTTAAGTTTCAGATTCTTTTCTTCCTTCTAACCTCTTCTCCACCTGTTAAGAAGGCAAGCAGTATGATGCCTGTTATACATAGGAAGTCATGCAAAACATTTCCATTTAGCCATGTTGGGGAAATAAACATCAAACCAGGAAAAGTAAAGAACATGGGCAGGAACATGCTTCAGCATGCACTTAGAGTGCAGATGTGCAGACAGACAGCATTTTCCCTCATGAGTCCTTTCCAGATTGGCTCATTGTGTTGATCAGCGTTGGCTAAGTTTTTCACAGTTGATTATTATTGCAGTGTTGCTGTTACTGCTTACAGTGTTCTCCTGGTTCTGTTCTCCTCACCTTGCATTAGTTCATTGTAAGTCTTCCAGGTTTTTCTGAAACCAGCCCCCTTATCATTTCTTATAGCATAATTGGATTCCATCCCAGTCGTAAACCACATCTTGTTTGGCCATTCCCCAATGGCTGAGCATCCCCTCAGTTTCCAATTCTTTGCCACCACAAAAAGAGCTGCTATAATAAATATTTTGGTACATCTGGATCCTTTTCCTCTTTTCTTTGATCTCTTTGGAACACAGACCTAGTATTGGTATTACCGGGCCAAAGGCTGTGTATAGGCTTACAGCCCTTTGGGCATAGTTCCAGCTTGTTCTCTGGAATGGTTGGATCAATTCACAACTCCACCAACTTTAGTGTACCTTTTTCTCCACATCCCCTCCAGCATTTATCATTTTCCATTTCTGTTACCTTAGCCAGTCTCATAGATGTGGGGTGGTACCTCAGAGTTGATTTAATTTGCATTTCTCTAATTATTAGTGAGTGTGGCTAGGTGGCACAGTTGGCAGGGCACTGGCCTACAGTCAAGAAGACCTGAGTTCAAATCCAGCCTCAGACATTTCCTAGCTGTGTGACCCTGAGTAAGTCACTTAACCCTGTTTGCCTCAGTTTCCTCATCTGTAAAATGAGCTGGAGGAGGAATCGGCAAACCATTTTAGAATCTTTGTCAAGAAAACCCCAAATGGCGTCACAAAGAGTTAGACACAACTCATTTCACTGAGAAACAACAACAGTTGTTAGTGACTTAGAGCATTTTTAAATATGACTATTGATGGCTTTGATTTCTTTTTCTGAAAACTGCCTGTTCATAGGATTTGCTTTCTTTGACTCTGACTTCTTACTAGAACTGCAGGCTTCTGGAAAGGTTAATGCTTCTGAAGATTTGGAAGATGTATATAGGAGGGGAGTCAAAGGCCTAATTAAGAGATTTTTTTTTTTGGAAGGCAATTAGGGTTACGTGACTTGCCCAAAGTCACAAGGCTAGTAAGTGTGTCAAGTGTCTCAGGCTGGATTTGAAGTCAGGTCCTCCTGACTCCAGGGCCAGTGCTCTATTCACTGTGCCATCTAGCCGCTCCAAGAGAATCTTTTAACAGAAATTTGAGGGGAAGAGAGCAAAGTGCCCAGCAATAGAACTGTGTGCCTATGTGTATTTAATGCTGAAGGTACATTTATATAAAATGGAATGACTAAATTATGATGGAATATTATTGTTCTTTAAGAAATAATAAAGAGGATAGTTTTAGAGAAACTTGGGAAAACTTAAAAGAACTGATATAAAGTGAGCAGAACCAGGAGAACTCTGTGTGTGTGGGTATGGGGATTATACACATGTCACTGTGCAGCTGAATTTGAACAGATGGAGGGCAGTATAATTTCATATATATTGCTGAGGTTTGGTGGAATGGGAATCATAATTTAAATATGACAAGGGCATAAGTCAATGTTTGGTTTAAAAAAAATCAGCTGGAGAAGAGTAATAAGAATGGGAGTGTAAGGCTATTTTTCAAAGGTGCTTTATAGACTACCACTGTTTTGGTCATAATAGTCATGTGAAGTAAAGAGAACAAAGGTTATAATCCACTTAAAATGATGAGAAAACTAGACCCTAAGTAACTTTCTCAAAATAATGCAAATAATGAGTGGTACATTCCAGGCCTCAAACCCAGGTCTTCTGAATCTGCATTCGGTGCTTTTTGCGTTTAACTGCACTACCTTTCTTTTATGTTAAGGCATATACTACATATTAAAGTGTATATCTGTGTAGAAATCTCTAAACCGTAGTATGTAATAAGCACAAAAGAAAACATTTGAGTGTGAACAAAGGAAGAAAGAAATAGTGATATAATTGCAAATATATGCATATACTACATATTAAAGTGTATATCTGTGTAGAAATCTCTAAACCGTAGTATGTAATAAGCACAAAAGAAAACATTTGAGTGTGAACAAAGGAAGAAAGAAATAGTGATATAATTGCAAATATATAGTGGACATCTGGGTGACTCACTGGATAGAGTGCTAGGCCTGGAGTCAGCAAGACTCATCTTGTCCAGTTCAAATCTGGTCTCAGATACTGACTAGCTGAGTGTCCCTGGACAAGTCACCTAACCTTGTTTCCCTCAGTTTCCTCATCTGTAAAATTAGCTGTAGAAGGAAGTGGCAAATTACTCCAGTATCTTTGCCAAGAAAATCCCAAATGACGTCATGAAGAGTTGGACATGACTGAACAAAACTGTGAAGTGCTCAGAAGAAGAATGTGATAAGAGCTGTCAGTGTAGGGTATAAAACTGGAAGAGAGGCAAGGATTCATAATGGTTTATCAGCAGTTTCATATATCCAAATCTGAGAGATTTTTGACTTATTGACAATTTACTTTCTTAGAAGTCAGACGAAGCAAATCCAGAAATGATTGTCCGCTGAACTTTGTTCAGAAAGGGAAAATTGATTGGGGAATTGGAATTCAGAAGAACCTTAGGAGAAATTGAGTAATTATAGTTGAAGAAGAGGACACTAGATGCACTTCAGCACTTTCCCCAGATTTTAGGAAAACATTTTTCAAAACTTCAGAAGTTAGAATTAGTTGCTCTTGATAGAGATTCCAAAAGAGAAGGTTTCTTTGAAAAAGAACTAGATGACTCTCAGAAATCAAATTCTGCCCTAAAAGACCGTGAAAATACTTGATGAGGAAGAAAATATCTGTATGTGGGAGGTGACAGGGGAATGATACTTGGAAAACCCAAGTGCCCGAACAAGTTCACGGGAGGCTAGAATGGAATCAGACACATGGCAGAATTGGGGGAGATGGGACCTGGAGTCCTTGAGAATGGTATCAGCCTAGAATTAGCTAATACTTCTGAGAGTTTGAATCATCATGAAAATAAAGAAGAGATGAGTCCGTTGCTTGTGGGAAAATGGTCTGATGTTTCTATACATCAGAAACAGAAATTATTTAACACTTACAGTGCCTCATTTTTTTTTTTAAATCAAGGATCATCAAACTTGAATGAAGGCAAACATTTCCTTTTCTCCAAGTAGGTGAGCAGATAGTAAGGGAGCATCTGTTCACTTAGATGTCTTCGCACCATTTGTAATCCTTGAGTAGTAATGGAAAATAAAAAAGGTACCAGTTGAGCCCTGTGAGAGATGGAGATCATCTTGACATCTGTCCTCATGAAAATTGTAGAAGGGATTGTACGACAGATAATCTCTGATCCTTAAGCACAGACCTTAGGAGATAAAGTGGGAGTCCGGCGTTCAGTCATGCCGAACCCAGCACAGGAATGCCATGGATACAGTTGGATTTTTGAAATGATGAACTGTCTTATGTGCTATCCTTGTAGATAATATGGAGAAGTAAAATTGGGATCATAGTATAGTTGGGTTCGTTCATAGTTATTTGAACAGTCATGCTTCAAAAAAAACCTTAATAGATCATTGTCCTTCCAGAGTGCCTCAAGTGGCACAGTAACCCTCTCTCCTCATCCTTGTTGATCTGTCGAGCATTTTTATCAGTGGCTTGGATGAAGTTGTCACCTTCTTTGCCTGTCATGCTTACTGATGACAGCAAATCTGGCAATTATAGTTCATTTATGAGATAAGAGAACTAGGGTTCAGATAGTCTCTGTAGTCTGGAGCACTGGACCAAATTCCTGGGAAGAAAGTAAACCTGGTACTTGGTTTCTATGTGCATGTATGGAATGGGAAGCTATTTTTTTTACCTCTAAATCACAGAATTAAGTCTTGAAAATTTCTCTTGATACTCAAGCTCAGTGGGCATTGATAGTGACAGAACTGCATTAACAGTGATGATGGTTTGTCTGTGCTAATATGCCAACATCCAGCACAAGTGAAGTAACTATCACTTCTGATGATCTTGCATTATTGTCTTCAGTTCTGAGTGCCCCATTTATGAGAGATTTTGACAAATCATGCTGTATGCAAAGACAGGCCACAAGAATAGGTTGGTGAGAGTTCTGGAAACCATGTGGCACCTGTTGTAAGAACATCCAACCCTTAGCCTAGAGAACACTTGGGATGAGTCGTAGGGATATTATATCTGTATTTAAATGTTCTGAGGGCTAGCACATGGAGCAGGAAGTGATAGTATGTTCTTATACATGCCAGTGTAGACCCAGTGCTGAAGATAACGGCAATAAATATGTTTCAGAACTTAATTATTTTGAATAGATAGGATGTTTTAACCTGAAGAAAACAACTATCATGAATAGGAAAAATAAAAACAACTCAAACCACATGATTACATTGTTACCCAAAAAAAGCCATTTGCAAAAACAGTCATCATTTATGTTTCCTTTAGTCTGAGGTATCGATGGGCATCTTTAATGTGAAAATTATATCCCTAAAATAAAAGCTGGCATTCTTTGCAGTGGAGAAGCACTAGAAGTTTTCCTATTAAATATAAGATTAAAACTGGTATTTCACCCTTTCCCACTATCATTTGATATTTTTAGCTATGTAGGTGATATTGGTAAGACGAGAAAGAAAAGAAAGCCATAAACATTTCCAGATAGATGGAATTCTTTCCACGCAGGTGATGCTAGAGTTTACTTGGCTAATCTCAGAGAGTCAGAAAAGAAACTGACAATACTTTCAGTAAAGTTGCAGAAAATATACATGTAAATTATCTGCATCTCTATAAAGTAATAACAAAACTGAAGAGAAAATGGTAGGGAAATTCTACTCAAAGTAAATCTACTTTTTTGGGAGCCCATCTTCTAAAACATGGTCAGGACAGAAAAATACAATTGCAAAATGTTTTTTAAAGAAAGAGCTATTTGGAGAGAGATTTCTTGCTTATGGTTGGGTGATACCAATATAAAATTAATCTACATATTCAGAGGTATGGCAGTCCAGTTAGTTGGGGATTGGTTACTGTCTAGTGTTAAACAGAAGAATGCTGATTCATTTTTAGGAACAAAAGATCTAAATGCACTGGCTAAATATAAGGAAGGTACATGCTTTCATTGAAACATCAAAGTAGAAAGAAGCTTAATAACCATGTGGGGATGGGGTGTTGAGAATGAATTCCTGCATTGTGTAGAGGCTGCATCTCTTTCCACTTTCAAATTTTTGTGATTTGTGGCTCTTTGTCACTTATATTACCTTTTTGAGCTGCAAAGTACATTTTACTTTACAATAACTTCGATAAATCAAAATTTATGTTAGTATTTATGAACAGCATCCTTAAAGGTATTCCTGACAGTTCTTTTAAATAGTGAATTTCTTTGTTGTGTTCACAGTTGTTTTCTTTTTAGTAAATTGATCTAAATATTTGGTGTGATTCAGCAGAGCTTGGAATGTTTCAGAGTTGTTTATACCCCAAGGTGGGTCAGTATATTTTCTAACCATGTACATTCAGTGATCATCTGTTCTCAGAGTAGCCATGGGAGAACATATTCTAGGCCCCTGGGATCAAATTCAAATGGAAAGGAGGGAGGAAATTACTAAACCTTCATAAAGCAGGATCTCTGCAGGTGTATATCAACTTTAAAAAATTGCATATAAATCATGTATGTTCTATTGTATTTTTTAAAGCAGTATTTCCCAGTTACATTTTAATCTGGCTCTGCTGCCCTAGAGTGCAGCACATTTGACACCTCTGCTCTAGAGTCATTGTGTCTGAGACGGACTGCATGCTTTCTGTTTTTCATATAACTGAAGATAGCTGAAGGTTTACAACTCGCTAGAAATCTATGGCGAATGACATTTACGTTATCTGTCAATAAAACTCTTGATTCTACCCTATAAGTCATAATCATTACCCTTTGTAAAGAATTTCTTTTGTCTTGAAATACCTTGTAAAGTACTTCATTTCTTACTTTTTTTTTTTTTTTTTGGCTTTTTGGAGGGGCAGTTGGGTTTAAGTGACTTTCCCAAGGTCACACGACTAGTAAGTGTTACATGTCTGAGTGCAGATTTGAACTCAGGTCCTCCTGACTGCAGAGCTGGTGCTCTATTCACTGTGCCACCTAGCTGTCCCTAAAGTACTTCATTTCAATTAAAAAAGTTGCTTTCTTATTGACTCTTACTTTATTTACCCTCTGCCCTTTAGAAGGAAAAAGGCCTCTCCTTTCCAAATGGCAAATTTCCCCCCATTGTAGAGCATCACCCCAGTAGAGAAAAAGCTTTTATTACATTAGGTCTTTAATAACAGGTTATCATGTGAGTTCTGCTTCTTCTGTGAGCCTTCTAGAATGGAATTCCAGAGGATTGTCCCTTTCATTTCTTTGTACCGCCATTTTATTGAAATAGACACAAGTGCCCGATCTCTGGAAGTCCTTTTGGTTCTGTGGATTTTTTAAAGTGGTAGCAACATTCATTGTCAAGTTGGACACACGCCCTCTTGTACCTTTGTTTCTGCTGCCTCAAGATGCTCCTGTGCACTTTGTAGTCAATCTTTGATTATTTCCTCCAGAGGAGGGGGAAGATGCATAGATAAATACTGGAAGCTTTGGAAATCTGTCATTTTGTATTTAACTTAGAGAAGCATCCATAAGCTGTTTTGGGACACATGCTCTTTCCCACCTGTCATCAGAAGAGATTTTTTTTTTTCTTTTGCTGAGGATCTTGGGTTAAGCTGTCTCTGAGGGTTCTGTCATATTCTGGATTCTTTGATCCTAAGTGTGTTACCACCTGTGCTTTAGGCTGGGACAACAGTGGGGTCTGTTAAAGGAGAGAAGGTGTTGGGTTGTTGTAGCAAATCTGTTAAGGAGACAATTCATTCAGAATATTTTTCAGTCTGCTGTATCATGGATAAGTAACCTATTTTAAATACCTCAATAGTTCTTCTGTTCAGTTTTCCTTTCAGAAACATTCCATATCAGAGTCAGTATCTTTAGCTTTTGTTTGTATGTGCGGAGTCCAGTTGAAGACTCAGTTTGCAATGATGTTGTATGAATATAAAATGGTTTTGTAGAACATAATTTTAGTATCTCTACATGTTTTGGTAAGCAGCTCATTAACAAAAACAAAAAAAAAATAATATATTTCAGAGAAATCTTTATAGAATGTAAAAAGACCTAATTGCTATTGACAGTGAATAGAAACTCCTCCTTTTTGATGGCTATGATGGTTATCTTATGGCCAATTATTTCTGCCTTTGTCTTTGCAGGTCGTGGCAGAGGTGAAGGTAGTTTTTACCAAAGAAGTTTTGACGAAATCGAGGGTGGATTCGGGCGAGGGGGCGGCGGCCGTGAAATGCACCGATCACAGAGCTGGGAAGAAAGGTAATCCTGCCCTGGTGGCCTGTGCGGCGCCAGATGGGGGCCCTGGGAGCGCTGCCCTTCCCTCCTTCTTCTGGGGTGAGGTCACCTGTCCACAAGGCTAACCGATTGGCTAGTCTGATTAGCATTGTGGGTGGAAAACCTGCTGAGGTTACGAGAGGAGATAAAATAAGCCCAGTGGGAGAAGACTCCTGTGCATTTAACAGATATATTCCCAGCAAGACTGCAGATCAGTGTGGGTGCTCCTTTGAGCTGTAAAGATTACAACCAGTCTAAGCATTCCTATCCGTGCCACTGTTGTTGGTGTCCTTATGTAAGTCCTCCACAGGGCGTTCTGACCGTGGGTTCAGGGCTTTGCTCATTTTTTTGGTATTGTGTGGATGCCAGTGGAGCATGTGGGCTGCTCATTGGTTGTCCCTTATTCTTGCTCTATGACTGGCAGAAATCCTTTTCTTGCTACGTACATAGCCTTTAAAAATGTTTTGGTGATACTCTTGTCTTTCTAGAAATGTCAGTTCCCAGTGATTCTCTCCTTTTCCTCTCCCTCAACCTTTCTTTTTAAAAACTAAAACAAAACAGATGAGAGCATATTTAAGAAAAACACATCAGCACGTTGGCCTCCTCTGAAGATGTCTGTATTGTCCACTTCCCATCTGCCCAGAGGCTAGAGGCATTCTTCACCGTCAGTCCTCTGAAGCAATGCTTGTTCACTCCATTCGAGTTTTGATGTCTTTCAGTGTTGTTTTCCTTTGTATTATTGTAGTCATTGTATAAATTATTTTCCTGATTCTATTTACTTCACTCTGTGACAGTTTATATCAGTCTTAGCAAATTTCTCTGAATTCTTTAATTCAGAGACTTTTTTATGACATAATAATATTCCATTTAATTCAGATGTCATAAGTTGTGCTTATATCCTTCATGCAGTTCTCTATATTATGTCCTGCTTGGGCACACTGTATGCTTCTCCAGATTCAGAGTAATTAAGAAAGGTATGACCCTCCCTGTCCACATGAGATGGACCAAGTGAATGAAGAAAATCTGTTGTCCAGACTGTCATATGCACTTGGATGGACAGTATGTAGTAGAACTGGTCCCTCAGTCTCCATGTCTTAGACTGTGAAGAGACAATGAATGGGGTCCATCATTCACTAGAAGGAGGGAAGCATACTATGTTGCCTTTGAGGAGTTACCTAGTGTTTTTCATGACCCCATGTTTCTCTCTGAAACAAAGGCCCATAGTTGGCTGAGACTAAAAGGATATCACAGTCTCTGGAGAATTTCAGTTTTCAGTCATCTCATGTCTTTTCAGGATAGATAAGCTAATCTCTAGTAAAACATTTACTTGGATTTAAGGTGAACTTGAGCAGCTAAAGGCTTGTCTTTGTGATTGTTTAATGGAACTTACTGGCCTTTCTAGTGAGTCTTACCCCGCTTTATCATTGTTAGTTCTAAGCTAAGAAGAACGTCTATACCAGAACTGGAGTTGAAATTATGATATGGCTTCCTAGTCCTTGTTCAAAAGTTTATTTCTGTTTTTCTAGGGGAGACAGACGGTTTGAAAAACCAGGGCGAAAAGATTCAGGTAAGGTGTTTGGAAGTTCGAATTACGACTTTCATTCTCTAATTGCTTGTTTTCAGTTTTGAGTTATTATAGGACTTTGTAGGGAAAGACAAACTAGAGTGGCCTTATGTTCCATATGTGTTCTTTGTGGTAGAGGTTCCTAATTAGAGGCATGGCAATGATGTTTTCATAATGGATATTTGACGAATCTCATGGTGGTTTGTAAAACTATGAGTTTGCATCAGTTCTTTGGGGTAAGGGTGGTTGGGGCAGGAGGCAGATTGTATGTAGTATTGGTGGAAATTTTGGTGGTTTAATTTTTTTTCCCATTTGGAAAGCCTTCTTTAAGATAACTTGAAAAATGGGCAGTACATTTCCAATTTCATATCAGAAAAGTATAGTATAGAAGAGGCTTGCACGACCCACGTCATGCCAAAGGATTTCCTCTACATACAAAGGATATTTTCCTTTACATTTTTGGTGGGCCGTGCGAAATCTTTTGGCGGGCCACATGTTGTGCAGGCCTGGTTTAGAAACAGGATGGCAGTTACAGATTCTGGACCAAAGGACTGGATTATGTCTAGAGTCCAGGTCAGGTAGCTTGGTGAGAGCTTTTTGGCAAAATAGGAGCCTTTAGGAATTATGAGAAATACTGCTGTGATAGGAAAGGCTTCATGAAACAGTGTATAGGCTTTAGAGTCAGGATGGACCTGAATTCAAATCTTACCCCTCACTCTTACTGTGTAACTTTGGGGAAGCCAGAGGGTAGAACACAGGAATCTGTGCTTCGCTGATGGGCTTGGTTGTCATCACTCCGTTTGTGCCCATTGCCAGGGAGACCAGGAGTGAACATTCTACAGTAAGTGTGGAAACTAAAGAAAATCTCCTGGGCATATACCTTCTGGGTGGAGTGGAAGCTTAAGTTGCCTTCCACAGAAATCATATTAAGAGCCAGTGGTCCGATCACTAGGATATATTCTGTACGAAGTTTCCTTGTTGATACTAAGTAATACAGATGTCAAGGACTCAGATGGCGCTAATGAGCTCAGTGGATTCTGCAGCGTGAGTATGTAATTCTAATTAGCCCCTTTTGGATGTAAAGTATGGAGAAACTGAAAATATTCTAGTTGCCACAGGGCTATGACTCGTTCAGCAGAATATCAGCATCTTGACCTTCAGCCATATCTTTAATGCTTCACTGCACTGCCCCAGGAATCTGTAAGAATATTTCACAGAATCAGAAGGTGCCTGAGAGAGAGGCCATGTGGAGTCCAAGTTCTTCTTAAACCCGGCTCCCCTGTCCACTGTGTCTTGCACCATGACTGATCTCTGGCTTTTACGGAGCCCCTGACTCCCCCTCACGCAGCATGCTTTAAGGTATAATAAAGGAGTAAACCGCAAATACAGGCAAGTCAGCAGCGTGTTGTCCAGGGAAGGTCACGTGTGAATCTGTTAGCCTCGCTCCCTGCTCCCCCTCCCGCTTTGCCTCCCTGCCTGGTGTGTATTCTTCTAGGGTGTTGCAGATTTTACATTGGAAAAGTAAAAGATTGAGTGTAAAGGAAATAACATCAAAGAAAGCCTTTCAGTCTCTTAGGGGGAAAGCTTTCAGTATAAGTCTCAAGATAGTTACATTTTTCGGCTGACTTTCTGCATTACTTCTTCTCCAGCTCATTTTACAGATGAGGAAGCTGAGGCAAGCAGGATTAAGTATCTTGCCCAGGATCACACAGCTCATAAGTTTCTGCAACCAGATTTGAATTGAGGAAGATGAGTCTTTCTGACTCTAGGCCAGGCCTTCAAAACCTTGTGGGCCACTTGTGGCCCTCCAAAGGATTTCAGGCAGCCTGCGAAAAATGTAGAGGCTGTACAACAGGCCTGCGGGCCACTTTGGTGGACCACATGTTGTACAGGCCTACTCCAGGCCCAGCATTCTGTCCCCTAGGCCCCTTGCTGCTCGGTGTACCAGATACTACTTTCTAATTAGGAATCCCTATTAGTCAGTAGTTGCAGTAATCTTGTGTTGGAGGAGAAGCCTCTTGGTGCTTTATCTTTAAAACAAAACAAGCCACTTTTCATGTGACAAATAGCTGTTAGCATGGTTTTTAAGTGAGGCCTTTTCTCTATGTCATTTTTATTCTGCCTCCATTAAAAAAGAAATCCAGCAAGCATTAAATTTCCAGCTCCTTGTTTTAACTTGACATATACTATTCTAAACATGTATTCTGTCCTTGCTTGGTCATCACTAATACAGCATTCAGTTTTCTCCAGTTTCTTTTTCCATGTAAACCTAACACTGGGGCTTCCAAAGGGGGTGGAGAGTGAGAGTTGTGAAAGTCTGGAAAGATAGAATTTGTGCATTCTAATTTTATAAGTGGGGGTGTAGTTTTGTGCTGAAAAGAAATTTTAGAGTGTATACCAAGAAAAGTCTAAAAGGTTTTGGTTATTAGGGTGATTGAAGAATGCTTGGGGAGAGTCAAACTTGAGACATTCAGTAGAGAAGGAAGTAATAATCCAAGACAGCGTGACTTTATTAGGAAGAAGGCGTGTCACACGAATGTCTCTTTTTTTTTTTTTGACAGGGTTACTAAGTCAGTAGATCAGGGGTATACTATAGATAAAGTTTACCTGGATTTTAGCACAGTATTTGATCAAGTTTCTTATGCTTACCGAAAAAATGAAGAGATGTGGTAGGTGATAATAGAGTTAGTTTCTGAATTGGTTCTGTGGCTTGACCCAAAGAGTACTTAACATTTAGATAAAAACATGGGAGGGGGACTTCAGTGAGATGCTGCAGGGAACTGGACGTGTCTCTTTTAGCATGGGTAAAGGGAGAGGCGTTTTCTTTGTCATTAGTAAGTGGTCGGTATGCTGGTGTGAGGAGGTGACAGACAAAATAATTAGAATCCAGAAAGGTCTTGACAGGTTAGGACCAATTTGACCAAATTAACCTACAATGAAATGTAGTAGTGATAAAGGCAGCCTTACACTTGGCTTCAAAAAATCTTCCCAAGTACAAGATGGAGAAGACAGGATTAGACAGTCAGCAAGACAGGATGGAGTGGGAGTCAGTGGACTGGTGGGTGGCTACAGCTCAAGCAAGGACACTGCTGCTTGGCTGCACTGAGTATTGCATCTTCTACGAACGTGGAGATAACACTCCCGTTACACTTTATTTTGGTCAGACCATGTGTAGAATATTGTGTACCATATTCTAGCAGACATTGATAGGTTGGTGAGGGTCCTGAGGTATTTTGCCATAGGAGGTTAGGTTCAAAGGATGGTTTCCACTGGAGACCAGAAGCCTCGGGTTGAGGGACAGGGGAGTGTGGGCGGTGGCATTTTGGTGTGTGGAACGACTTTATTTAAGCATTTGAAAGATTATCAGCTAGAAAGAGATTGTTTCCTTTGCCAGGCCAGAATCAGAAATTAGCCTTGGTTATAAGGAGAACTTTCTTAACAGTCGGCATTGTCCAACAATATGGTGGACACAGGACTTGATGAGCTCCTTCTCCTAGGATGTCTTCAGGCAAAGTCTTGGATGACTGCTTGTCATTCAGATTTTAGAGACAATTCTTTTTCAGATATAGTTTAGACTGGATGTGGCTAGTTTTGTGTTATCCGACCCTTCCCTGGGTCTGTCTGCATTGTACCTGTAATTGGTTTATTCTCTCCTACATTAATTTAGTTTGTAAATGCTTGTCTAATGACCTAGTTAATACATCACTGCAAAGAACTGATGCAGATCCACTTAAGCATAAGGAAGCCATCCACAAGAATGATTGAAATGTAGTTATCATGGAATCACAGAATTGGAAGGAACTGTAAGTGTCATCTAGTCCAGTGTCCCACTGATCTTTTGTGTTTTCAGAAGAATCTATGTGCTTCATATTTAGAAAAGGAAATTTGGTTCTTAATCCTGTGATATGTAAATATTCAGACTGGATAATTTCGTTTCTTTGCCAGTCTCCATAGTAGTATTTTGTTTGTATGTTTGAATCCTTAAAGTCTTAAAGAGACTTCATGATTAGAATGTATCCTATTAAGTTACAATATGGAATCATTTGTATGTTTTCCTTAAAATGAAAACCATGATGGTGTAATTTTCAGTTTGATGGTTTGATTCCAACTTTTACAATAGATAGTATTTGCTTCTAAGGTCTTCCAAGGAGTGCAGTTTTGAAACCAGAGCACCTATGCTTGAATCTCTACTAATGGTTACCTGTATGGCTTGGACCAAATTGCTTAACTTTTTTTCTGTGTGTCTTTGTTCATCTGCCAAATGGAGCCATAGTCTCTACAATTCTTTCCAGCTTTAAGTCAGTGAAACCATAATCCTAATAAAAATCTGCGTTAGTTGTATGTTTTGTTTTTTCAGAGTTTCTTGGGTTATATTGAATTAACTTGCCTTCCATCTTTTATAATCTCAGTAGGAAAAATATAAATGTTAAATAGTAAACCCTGTCTTCTGGAAAAAGGTATCATACATTGTTAAAATATGGACCGTTGTTAGGGGTTTTAAATAATGTACGTACATGTAATGAATATTATTCTGTTTTTAGTAAATCGAAAGTGTTACCCAGTTCACTTTCTTTTTTGTGGCCCCAGTACTGGTTCCCTTTTCCATTTCGTGGTCTGAGGAATAAGATTCTGAGAAAAGATATAAAGCACATGTATCATTATTTCTTACATCCAAAATAGTTTGCTATTTATTAACTTAAAAAACAGTCCCTATATGGTCATTTTTTTTCTTTTCTCTTTTACTAGAGCTTTTTGAATTAGGTCTAATTTGCTTCATAAGACTTCTCTAAACACTTAAAAGTCTCAAGTCCTTATGAATTTCATTATTAGTTCTTAAAAATTAAGGCCAATACTAAGTGATCTTCTGGGCTTTCTGAACAGTGTGATAATTTGTATAAGATAATCATTGTATACAAGGAGAAGTTACATCATAGAGAGGTACTGCAAATTGGGATTATATGTATGTATTACATTAATTCATAGATTTAAATGAGATTTCTATGGGTAGGGTTTTTTGGGTTTATTTTAAGGTCACTTTCTTGAATTCATTGCCTTTTACAAAAAATAACAACTCATTTAAATGTCATCAGAAATGATGCCTTTATAGTTTTCTTTGTCACTGTAGCTCTGATCAGTTTTAGTAAAATCAGCTGGTAGAATTTTTACTTTCCGAGATTCTGTGTTACCAGAGTGCCTGCAGTTAATTCATCCACTAGTCTCAGTTTATGTGGTCATATATCATGCTTTGCATGCCATGCTGTGATTGAAGAAAAAGATAACAGGATAGCAATGATGAGGGGAAAGCAGCTGCACATCCAGTTAAGTAGTTTAATATATATTTTTTAAATGTAGCCATGTTCTGAATCTATTCTGCTAGCCCAGTCTCAGAGATCTGAAAGTTATCAATGTGTTGTCCATTAATATTGATCCCCATGTCAGTCCTGTTTGGGCTCTTAGGGACTATAGCAGTTTGAAGTTCAGGAACAGTTTTGTCAAAATTCTCCATTTTGACAGCATATTCATCTTTGGAATCTTTACTCATTAGAGGTGCAAAACAGTGATGCATCATGATCTCTGATGGTAAGTAGGATGTCCTCTTGTGGCACACTTGTCCTGTGCTCTCGTCAACAGCTGAGAGGAAGACAACTAATTCACAGTGTCCAGGATCTTCAGCCTGGAGAAGAACAGCTAAAGGGCTCGAGGGTGTAATGGAGTGGTGGTAGGTGAGTGGAAAGATGAAGAATGGGCACTCCTCAGAGCTGATACTGTCAGTGTGGAAGTCCACACTGCTCTGGTAGAGCTGGTTGTTTTCTTGTTCCTGGTAGAGGACAGCAGAGACCCGGATGCTGGTGAGTGGCTTATTTTGAATGTTGGCTACTTTGAAGATCAGATTTGGTTTGCCATCTATGTGGGTTATTACTGCCAAGTTAGTAAAGCGGATCCAGAAAATTCTGTTCTTTGGACAGGCAATCTTTGCCACAAAGGCACCTAGATTAGAAACAGTTGATTTTGTTACAAACTTACAACTAATACTAAGTTTTACGAAATAGTGTACCAAGTGTTGTATTTTTGCTATTATTTCTTACATTAGGTTAGATGGTAAATTCTTTATATTTTAAGGTATCATTATTTTGAATAGATTGGGAACTAGATACTAAGTGTCCTATAATGCCTCTTGGAATTAGTTTTGCTCAACTTTTTTGGGAATGTAACCTTTTTATGTAGGGCCTGGAAACAATTTGTGTATTAGTAAGTGAATGTTATGTCAGAACTTTTCAAAGAAAGAAAATGTATTTTTGGCATATATGTTCTTATAATAGATCCAAATCAGTCCCGCACAACATATAATCCCATGGGCCACTTGCATCCCACCAAAGGAGTTTGGATGGCCTGCGAAAAAATGTAGAATATGTAAAAGAAAGTAAAGATTAACACGTGCTTCGTTTGTGCCCTGCTTAATCTGCCTTCCACTAATCACTAGTGAGCCCATCATGTAACCTGGCAGGTGGTTCATACTACTGTGCATGCTTTCCTGTTTGTCACGTGACCCATGGCAGCCAACCATCATTCTACCTTTACTTGAAAAGTGAGCCTCTTAAAACCAACTGCGGCCCAAAGAAGTTTAGTCTGTTTTAATTTTGGCCACCACCCACTGCCAAGTTGTGCAAGTCTGATCTAATTGGAGATCTTTTTAATAGGAATAAAATTGCTTTTGTTTTAGTGGGAATGGGAAAATTCCCCTTTTCTTCTTTGGTTAGATTTGGGGGTGGGGGTGGTGACCTCTGATTTCATCAGCATGGTGACCTTCCAGGTCCAGTGAGCTATGGTTTGTAATTGTAGGGAATTGCTGAGGGCTTGAGAAGTTAAATGACTTGACCAAGGTCACACCGCTAGACGTGTTTGACAAGTCTACTACGCTGTTATTCTCCAAACTTTTTTGATTGCAGATCCATATCGGTAAAAGATTTTTTTTTTTTTTAGAGTGTGCCCCATTTGGTAAAAACTATTTTTGAGCAAACATCTCCCCCCCCACCCCCATGTATATACTTATTTACTTATACCTTATACATGTACTACTCCATCAGCAATTGTATAGGTTATAAAACCTTCCCCCAAGTAGATGTTTTAAAATATGATGTCATATTTTAACTTAGAATCAATAGAGAGCCTCTGGAGGTTTGAGGAGGGTAGTGAGATGGTTGTCCGATCTGTGCTTTAGGAAAATCATTTTGTCAGTTACAGGAAGATGAATTAGAAAGAAAAAAGACTTGCATCAGCTAGATCAACGAGGAGGCTACTGTACTAGCCTGGGCAAGATGTGATGAGGTCCTGAACCAGAGTAATCCTTCTTCAGTAGAAAAGGGAGCCAGATGTTAGTAGTGAAGAGACAGAGCTGAAAAGATTTGGCATCTGATTGGATGGGGGAGGGGCCAAAGTGAGGAGTCCAGAAGACATGGAGCTTGGGAGCACCTGTGTGATTGAGAATATGGTCATGCCCCTGATAGTAGCTGGCCAGTTTGAAAGAGAGGAGGGATTAACTCTGACTCACTCCAAATGGAAAGTGATGGGGCTCTTAACTTGCCATAGTCCAGAGGTAATCTTGGGCGGGGGGACGCAGGGAAGAGTGACTTGGGGATAGAGACAAGGATGGAATTTTCTTTACACTTGAAGGGTCACCACCCTACTTCCAATGGGACATTGGGACGTACCTTAGGGAGATACCTTGTATAGCAGAGGAATTGTCGGAGATACGGAGAAACATGGTTGTGTGAGAGCTATTTTTCTAATTAGCACATAGCTCTTGGGGACCCCAGTTTGAAGAACATTGCATTTTACTATCTGTTATTAGGAAACTTTTGGTTTGTTGCTCCTTCTGTGTGTTGGGCTGGTAGTAGGGGCAAGATGAGGGGGGCACCTGGTAAAGGGAATGCCCTTTGGGAATTGCCAGGCACTTCAGCTAACGCAGAAGCTTTGTTCTAAGTAAAATGGTCTTCTTGATATGGTGTATTGGAAATTGTGCTGAATTGGGAGGTCAGGGGCCTGGTTTCAGGTTCTGCTCTGCCACCATGAAGGGTGACGAGCCACCATCACATCTCACTGGTCAGTGACAGGCCTGGACTGGGTTCTGTTTGGGGCATGTATTGATTGCTGTGAATGAACTCAGGCAGCGTCATTACATCTGAGAGATAAGGTTTTTTACCTTGTGAAAACATGGGTTTTTAGAGCTGACATTAATTTAAAGACTTTTACAGTCCTTGCAACAAGACTGTTTCAGTAGGTGCATTTATTGCCTCCCAGGGGCCAAACTCAGGCATGGGCTGGTCATGTGATTCACCAAAGATTGCAGCGGGACTAGGACCTGAATCCATTTCCCCCGACTCTTCACCTAGTATTTCTTTGAGGGATTGAGAAAGGCATTTAGAAGAAATGGCTTATGTTTGTTGAAAAGCAGGTTTTTAAAAAAAAGTGTGTTAGTCCTATTTAGGGTTTCCACCTTACCTGAGTGACTTCCCCAAGGCCTTTTTTTTTTTTTTTTTTTTACTAGGTCTGGGACACTGTTTTGCCACTTAGTTTCTAGTGGATTTTTGTCTAGGGTGGGTGTTGGATTTAGTCTGGTTTGTGTAATGTGGTACTATGTCCTCATTGGAGGGTCAGTAAGCATCACTTGAAGTCATGAAATCAGAGGGAAATTTTGACTTAATTGGATAAAAAAGAAAAATGAATTTTTTGCTTGCATTAAGATACAGAAACCATATTTTGCAATTTGGAACTTAAGTCTTCCCAACTAGAAATGCATCTCAGTATGGGATCCTAGGTTTGTGTGACTTAAATGCAAATCTTCATCCTTAGCTGCTGTCTGGATTGCTTTTGCTCTCTTTTAGACCCTTCACTCTTTCAAGCCAGAGAAAATGTTGGAAATAACACAAAGTATCTTTTCCTGTATGTATGAAGACAAAATGTATTTGGCTTTCTTCAAAAGATTGTGGAATCTCTGAAGCTTGATAAGTGTTAGGATTTACTAGCAAGGCTGCTTCTTTAGGATGAGAATTTCTGATGAGGCTATTTTTTTAGCATAGAATTATTATTATTTCTCTCACCGTGGGGTAGGGAGGGAAACCTTTTTTACCTCCCTATCCCCTGGAAACTCCCATCCTAATGAGAATACATCTCAGAGGCAAATCCTTCTCTGTGTTACATGAATTTCCTGTCCTTTCAAAATACCTGATCACTTTTTTGAGAGAACAAAGAAAATTACCTGTGATAAAGGTCTCCATCATGATTCCCAGTAGCATCTGGGTGGTTAGTAAGAAAACTGCTCTTGGACAATCGCCATTGGGGTACATGGTACCGTAGCCAATTGTGAGCTGTGTCTCCACTGAGAAGCAAAATGCAGCTGTGAAACTGGTGAGATATTTTACACAGATAGTATGGTTTTCAGGTGGTATGTCATGGTTGATCTCAAGATCTCCATTCACTTCAGCTAGAACATACCAGAAGATTGCAAAGAAGAGCCAGTGAAACAGAAAGGACATAGAAAAGATCAACAACATCCATCGCCATTGCATGTCTATTAGGAATCCCCACAAGTCGTATAGCTGGGCGAAGCAGACTCCTGCGGCTTTTATGTGCAGCGTGCTGTGGCCGTCTTTGGTCACGAGCCTCTTGCGAGTCTGAGTCAGGAGTGGAGCCTTGTACTTACTGCCATCCATCCTTGGCTGTTATGCTCTGAAACCAGAAGGATCTATTGGTAGCTAATGGTTAGTCAGCATGAAAAGATCAGTCCTACATAAACACACCAGCCGCAAGTGATTAGTCCCTGTCTAAACTCTTACAGTATTTGTCAGAACCATTCAGTTAGCTTGTTAAGCATTTCCCATAATATCTTTTGCCTAACAGGTGTTCACTGAATACTTGTGGCTTTGCTTACTTTTTCTGTAGTTGGCAGAAGATGGCTGGAATAAGGGTAAAAAGAAATAACTGTAAGGAATTATGACTGTTGTTACTTTATAATATTGAGATTAGAAAGCTGGAATTACTGGGATACCTTCAGAATCCCTTTAAGTAGCCTTACTGTACAATGGACTTAGGAAACAGAATTCTGCTAAGTTTTTGGTCCCATTCTAGAGGTGGATAGTTGTTACATAACAGCGTATGTAACAATGAAGCATGACAATGCTTCACCTGTCTGTTCATTGTGTAGTGGGGAGAACACTGAACAGGTGCCTTGGATATTTGAAAAAACCAACACATTTCAAAAGTGGAGCAGAATGAATCATTCTGAAAGCGTCAAATCATTGAAATGGGCATTATACAAAGATGACGTGACACCATGTGACACAGTGAGAGTTTAAGCATTGGGATTGCCAGGTTCTCCCTGGGGATCTGCTCTTCCTCTGTTAAGTGTCACTGGGTGGATTTCAACTGGTGTGCTAAGAAGGGGCCTCTACAAACAGGAAATGAGACGATGGGTTTTTCCCATTGAGTGCTCCTTTTAGAAAGAATACATCCTCACAGCAGGGGGCTGTTAGTTATGATTCCCATAAGGAACCTTGTCATTGTCTATATCCTTCACCTGGTATAAGGATACTTAAGGCTCCTAGCAGAAGCATTCAGCATGGACACTCTGCTTCTGTGGCTCCTGCAGGTGCTCTCAGTAGCTTATTGGCCTGAATTGGAGAATTGAGAAATGTTTTTTGGGCAGGTCACAGCTGGTTATTAGATGATTAGTTATTTCATTCTCCTTTTTGCCAGAAAGATTCATTGTATGTTTTTTTTTTTTGTAGTTTTCTTTCTGAATTTTAGTCCCTGTTTGAAACCTTTTTTCCTCCTATTGGGAGATTGGATTTGAACCCTCAATTTAAAATGGTTCAGAAACATTTAAGAGGAGCATCCTTATTTTCCAATTTTCAACATGAGGTTTTTTAGGGTTAAATGATTCCTCAAACTTAATATTTATACATTTTAAATGCTAGATTGTCCATTAACAATTAAAAGAATTGCTGTTATCCTCAAAGCATACTGAAGATTAGAAATCTAATAACATGTTTAGTGGGTAATCAGACCCTTAAAATAAAAATGATTGTAAAACATATCATCTAGTGGTTCTGTTCCCGGGGCATAATTATTTCATGACTTATTTTGCTAGGCACTATGCACAGTGTTTTATGCACAGACTATATACACAGGCACATAGTCACTGTTTTTATGGAAGTTCAGGACTTTTCCAGAGGTGGTTGATGTTGCTACAAATGTCGTCTATGTCAGCATATGGTCTTACTAACCGTACTTTTATTAGATTTGGGCCCTGGCCCTCTACTTAGCTTTTACTTTCGTTTTCTCTGCTATTTCTTTTTAGAAGGATAAAATATGAAATAGCTCATTATCTTCAATTATTCCTTTAGATTTACATCTGATTTTCAGTGCAGAGACTGCTGATTTGCATATTATTTTTTAGTCTGTACACTCTGTTCCTTTCTCTCTTACTTACATCAGAATTTTTCCCTACAAAGACCACGGTTAACTCTTTAGTCAGTTTATTTTCACACTTAGATCTCCTTGGTTCAGAAATGTGTAGCATAAGTCAGTTATATACTTCATATGTGCAAAGAGCATTAGGGGAGATCCAGAGTTTAGTTAATAAAGACCCAGGCACTGACCTTCTGGAACTCAACTGTCTAGGCTCATGTGCCCCATACACATAGGAGAGATGTGATTCGAGAAACAGTGTCATCTGTGAACTAAGGTAATGTGGAGGGTAAGGGCCCTGCTCACCTGGTGCACATGCTCCCTCTTTAGGACCTGGAAGCCCTGCAGTGTCCGAGAGCCCAGGGCCCAGCATTACCTACTGCAGCCCTGGCCTTTTGATCAATGAAAGCTCAAAAGTTTCATCCTGCTCAGTGTTACTTGTCAGTTTTTTACGTTTTTCTAATAAACATCTCCTAATCACTCAATTCATTTCCTTAAAAAATAAGTGTTTCTGCCATTTGAATTTTGTCTTTTTCTCCACACACACCCCCACCCCCATCCCCGGTTCCTGAATCATTTTCTTCTTGCTAGTTTTGTGGCCCCTACCTCTTGACCTCTACTGTTTGGCTCCCTGCTCCACTCTCTCTTTTGCTCCTGACAGTTTAAGTATTTCATTTTTCTTACTCAAGAGTTTGTCTGATGTCATGCTCTAGGGTGACTTTCATTTTTGAAAACTCTGGGGCCTTTGCTGTCCGATGACTCAGACACACCAAGCCATGTTCTACATTGGTGACAACACTGGGCTCTGACCTCAGTTGTTGCCGTCTGTGTGACCCTGCATAGGTCACTTCATCTTCTGAGGCTTCAGTTTGGGGTGAATTGGGCAGGACTTGGACCAGATAATAACAGTAGTAAGGATAATGAGCACGTAGAGGACAGTTTAAGGTCAGTAAAGCAATTCATCCTCATAATAGCTCTGGGGAATTAGTGTGATAATTATGCCCTTTATACATTTAAGGAAATGGAGGCAGACTTGCCTATGGTCTCAAAGTTAGAATGTGTCTGAGGCAGGATTCATACTCAGGTCTTCTGGCTCAGAGTTGAGCACTCTCTACTCTCCCAGGATCTCTATGTTTTTTTTCTGTTTCTAAATCATATGATATGTTCCACTTCCCCATAAATTCATAGGCTGCTTTTTCTATATTTTGCATAATTCATTCGCTATTTTGTAATTTATCTTTAGCTGTTGGTAATATATATATATAGGTTTTAATCGCCAACCAGTAAGTTTCTCAGGAAAAAGAATTGTCCCTCACTTTTTCTATTATTATTTCCTTTGTACTGTCTGCAAAGAACTTCGTCCTTTAGGGGATCCTGTCATTCACTAAGTTATATTTGGATTGAATAAAGAAGGATGAAATGAAAATCTTGTAAGTAGATGTTATTACTGACTTCTGCTTAGATGGTTTCCATTGACTAAAATGCTTGTCATGAAATAAGTGGTGGACAGGAAAGTTTGAGAGTGTTTTATCTGAGTGAGTGAGCGAGCAAGATTTCACACGTATGTGTGTGTATGTATGCATATATCTCTACATATACACATGTATGTACATACACATACATCTCTGTGTGTTTGTTTTACTGCTTTGGTGAATCAAAATAAAGGACTGTTAGACACTTCAGTCTAAAGTTCGGAAATTCTGTCTTCTAAAGCTCTGCCATGACTTAAAATAATGTCATTCACACTGCGTAGTAAAGACAAGCCATAACTGTGATTGTCATCTTAGTTGATCAATTTTATTCACATTTGTTATAAACTGGCTCAGTACAATTAGGACTTTATTGAGAATTACATACTAGTCTCCTGTATACATAATTAATAAAAAGGATAAAATAATAGCCCATTTAGACCAATTAATAAGCTTCATGTTCTTTTCACTTTTTATCTTTTTTAATAGGAATAACTGTTTTTTTCCCCCAATCTTAACCATCAACTTAAATAGTAATTTAGGATTTGGGGGGGAGAGTGTATGTATCCATTATTGAAAATAACAACTATGACAACATTTAAATACTTTGTCATTAGATTCTCAAGTGTCTATTTTAGGAGTTTTACTCATATAAATTACCCCTACTGGAGTAAAAAGCAAAGCATAATCTTTTTAAAAAATCTTTTGAATTCCTTCCAGTGACTCATTCTGTTCTCCAAGGGAAGTTTCTGAATCATAATCAGATACAGGCTTGTATTCAGTGAGGTGATGAGGAATTCCAGGAATAGTTTCAGCTGGGCTGTCCCATTTCTGATATTTCAAAAGAAATAATAGCCTTGCTTCCATCCTTCTATTTAGTTACGTTTTCATAAAATTACCCATATTGGATATGACTGATTATGGCTCTAGCCTTTCTACCTACCACCACCCCCTAAATCAGAATAGTTTTTAATAGATAAATACTTACCAACCGTTTTGAAGCTTTGGCTAATGTGCAAAAAGGTAGGTCGCTAGGGAATCTTGGAGGGCTGTGTCTCTTTAGGCAGACAACCCTATCTATAAGTCTAGTTTGTAGGACTCTCTTGTTGAACTGGGTTTACAGTTCACATTCCTCTGTTTATAATGCAGTGGGGGCTGGTTTCTTCTGAAGCTGATGTGATTGGTCACTTAGTCTGCAGGGGGGCCAATTAGCTCTGATCATGTGGAAAAGAATGCTGGTTTGTTAGGAGGTCTTTCTTTACCCAACACAAACCTTAGCAGCCCTAGAGAAATCCTCCAAAACTGACTTGGAGAAGGGTGCCTTTTTTTTTCCTCTAATCAGAATCCGACTTTAGTGAGTTTTGCATAATCTTACTTAAGGTTTTATTTGGAAGTCCAAAGGGATAAAATTCTTTCCAACTTTCCGTTTGGTCTTCTCTTTTATTGTAGGTTAAAGTAGAAGATAATTCTACTAACAAAACGTCCTTTCCTTCCATCTCTTTAGATAAGGTTTATTTTGGAGAAGAATGTTACAATCAGAGATCTGAAAGAGACTTTTGAGTCTAGCTCCCATATTTTACAAATGAAGAAATAAAGACCTAGAATCACACAGTCATGGTGATAAAGCCAGAGCTAGAATTTAGGGTTAGAAATAGACCAAGATGTTTCTCTATCTCTTTTTCAAATGCCATTCCTGTTTTGGATGGCTATTACGGGTTCCACTGTTGTCCTGCTTGATCATTGGGGAAAACCTCTCAACATATTTATAGTTCAGTATAGTAATGTCTAAGGTGTAACCTTTCTGATGACTTCTTTGTAGAAGAACTGAAGAATTCAAATATAAATCTAGCTTTAGGGGCATTTAAAGAATTTTTGCTTTGATAGCAAATATATATCATGCCTAAGTAACACGAGGTATATACAGAGTACAGACAGTTCAGCTCAATACCATAGTAGTGTTTAGCTGGAAATTCTCTGTGTTCCGGCTTGTGTCAACACTGAAATGAGCTGGGGATAGCTTTGTCATGCCCTGCAGTGCAGTGCCTTTTTTTCCTTCCCATTAGCTGCTGAAGTGAGAACTTTGATCCAGCATCCTATATAAGAGGATCTGAGTAACAAAGACTTTCGTTGTGTCTCGAAGGTTGAGCTATTGGAGACCTGCTGAGAAAATTATTAATGTGGACCCATGTAATGCTCCTTAGGGAGTGAAATCGGCCCTTGGGGACTTTGGCTCTTTTTGTAAAACAAACAAAAAAATTAATTCTTTCTTTGTTTAATTAATACCAAACATTTCAATACAAGTCCAGGCATAGCATCTAAAAATCTGATAGCTATGATGTGACCTTGTGAATTGTAGAAGGTAAAACCCTAGGAGAAGGACCTGTAGGGTGTTATTCACCCATTCCTCTTTCCTTGACTAGATAGTAGAAATGATGTTTAGCTATTGGCAGGCTGTTTTTAAAAATAAGTTCTGAGCAGTTTTATAGCTTCTGTGCCATAAGCAGATGATGTGTTGGGCAGAGTCTTGTGATTCTAACTGCCAAGTGGCTTCCAAGTAAGTGTCTTCTAGTAGTAGGTGAGATTGGGAATCATTTTTAGTAAAATGAACTCTGAGAATCATCATACCCCAGTAGATTTTTATTATTGATATTTATACTGTATTTTAATAGGGATGGTCACAGCCTCAAGAAATATTAGGGTTTTAGATTGCAGACTTTGAGATCTTGAAGCACAAAGAAAAATATTAAATGAAACTGGTGCTCATTTTGCAGAATTTTGAACTCTTCAAATAATGTTTTTTTGAGTCTTGTCAATTCTAGATTGGGAACTGGATTTCTTGGAAGAAGGCAGTTGGGAGATGACAAAATTATTTTCCTTCCTTATGACAGTTTCCCCCTTTGTAAGTCTGAGTAGAAATCCAAAAAAGTCACAGAATTTCCAGAAATGGCCTTAACTAGAAAACAAGGTAACTGGAGGTAAGCGCTGGTTGGCTGTTTATTTATTTAATTTTGGTGTGTGGAAAGCACTAATGAGAGCCCCAGAGCAACGGCGATCTCAGGCGGCGTGATGAGGGAGGCCTCAGCAACATTCAGAGTGATGCCCACACGCTCAGCTGGCGGGGAAATCCCCATCAGTCTTAACACAGCTAAGGCAAGGGGAGGCCATGATGTAGAAGCATGGAAATGGTGTAAAGAAAGTTCAGATATCAGTGGAAGTGGTTAAGAGCACAGTTACTACAGAAGAGGATACTGTAGTAGATAGAGCTCAAGGTGGAAAAACCACCTCAGAAGAATAATGTGATTGGAAAAAATGCAGGTAAAAATGACAAGATTTGGATGACAAATTCAGGAGACAAAACATAGTGGGGAGGTGTCCAACATGCACAGGATTACCATATTATTTCAGGAAACTATAAGGAAACTTCCCAGGCTTATCAAAGCTAAATGCTTTACTACAAAGAGAAAGTCTTCATAGAATCTCAACAAGGAGTTAATGGCAGTCTGGACCAGAGGTCACACAGGCCCCAAGATGGCCAGATCTATTGTATATGTCAGTTTTCTGAGAGAGAGGGAAACATGGCCATGTTACTGACAAGGGAGACCCGTTAATGGCATTCAAAAGACTCCCCTCTACCACAGACTGACATTTAAATTGTTAGTGAAGACCCAGGATGACTCTTTTAAGTCTGTACTCCATGACTGACCTGTTTCAGGAGTTCTGAAGCCTTTCATTTGTCATGTGTCAGTGTGACCCCCTGGTTATTTTGGGTTGATTTTTGTTTCAGGATGATATAGAGTAGCCTTGTCCCAAGGCACCCAGTTCAGCTGCGTTTATACAGTGAAGCCCAAGGGCTTTGTGCCCTAGCTTCTTCTGTGTTTCCTTTCTGGCTAGAATCTCTCCCCAAATATAGTCTTTAAACATGTGCATTCATACTGTTCTCCATGTGGCCTTGCCTCTTGCCCTGCTAGTGTACAGGGATTCAGAGGATCACTGAGATTCCACTCTGGGCCCCAGAGCTGTTCCCACCCTGCTTTACTTTCTCAAGAGCCAATCTCTTTACACCAAAATATCCAAGTCCAAAACAGCCCCAACCATAGCTTTTTACCTTTTGCCACACTGCTAATTCCTAGCCCATCCAAGTCTGTCTGTTAAATGTCATTGTTGGGTTTGCATTGCAGTGGATGTAGAAAGAGGGAGAGCTGACTTGGGACTTAGGACGGGTTCAGGTCTTGTCTCTGATGTATCCTGAGTGTATGACTCTGCACATCCTGTCACCTCAGTCCTCTCTGCAGCTCTCTTAAGCTGACTAAGGAGCAGCCAATTGGCTGGTTTTATTTTGATCAAGTAGTTCCCTATATTCATGAAATCACAGGGTTCTTCCCCTCCCCACCCCTACCCCTTAAAAAAGAAACATGGAAGCGTGTGAGGCTTTGAAAAGACAGTGCTCTATGGGATGATGTCTGATAATCCTTACCCCTTGTTTCTCTGTGACATTAAGGCTTGTTATTGAATGTAAAAGGAAGACACACACATTATAAAAACATAAATACATAAATATGCATGCGCACACACACACACACACACACACGCACACACACAAAACCAGTGATAGCTGAGATTATTTGGCATCTGTGGTAGAAACCTTGTATACAAACAGGTTGCTATATCTCTGTCCCATAATTCCCCTTCTGCTTTTTGAAAGTGGGCTTTCGTAGGCTCCAAGCTTCCCAGCTGTAGATTGTGTTGGCTGAGGGCCTCTTTTGCTCTGTCTGAAGTTTTCCATAAACACCACTGTTGGCTGTGAGTCAAACATGCACACAGGTGCCCTTTCACTGCTCTTTCTCCTTAGGAAGTCCACTCAATTAGACCAGGCCAAAGCCAACACTACATTTTATTTTATTTTATTTTTTTTATGGTAGAAAAACCCTGCCCAGTGTTAACTACAGTGTGTAAGGCAGAAGTACCTCTGAAACACCCAAGTTCTAGGGAAGTTGTATGACTGATTGACTCCAGTCTCAGAGGACTCAATTCCAGGTGACCCCAAAGTCAATGGAAAGAGAAGCTACCCAGTGGGTGCAAGCAGCACGCACTGCTTTCCCAGTGATCCCTTCTTTGTTTATGAGAAATGGGCTCCAGGACACATTGAACTCCATGAGGGCTGGCTAGTTGGTCATAATGCTGAGCTAGCATCCTCCAGAGAGTATCACATCAAAGCCAGAGGGGGCCCTCTGGCGCCCTGGGCAGCTAGCTTATCTGAGGAGGACTTATGGCAAGACAGGAACCGTTACTGTACAAATGTGACAGCTTGGAGAAATTGTGATCTGTCCTGTCCCAGAGGTGGGGATTGTGGGCTAGGGCTCAGACTGTTGTGCCAGTCACATTGTGAGATGGGAAAAGCAGCGAAGACACAGTTCAGTGAGTGTACATGAAGGAATTGAAGAAAAATATTTGTGAGTAGGGCAGTGTGGAAATAAATGCAGAGCCTTAATTTGGTATTGTTCTTTGGAGAGATGAAGTCACTTAGTTCTGGAAGAGAATGTGTCCAGTGAGATTTTTGGTAGTCCATCATGTTTGTTGTCATGGTTTTTAAAATTTTCACATAGAATACTGTGTCGTATATTTGTGGTTATCTTTTTGCCACACTTATCTGTAGGCTTACTTAGTGCTAGAATATAGCCTTATACTTATTGTGCTTAATAAATGTTTATTATATTGCTTTATTATGGAGCCCAAGGCCACGATGATAAAAGAAGACTCTAAGGGGATTAAAGTCAGTATACTTAGGGAAGTGGATGAGAGTTTAGACACAATTTGGTTGTTCCTCAAGGGAAGTAGAGGGAAGAGCCTGCTGCGATCGTGAGTGGGGGAGGCAGGAGATTGGGGTCTGTTTGATTCCTTCACCTCTGCCTTTGGGAAATTCTAAGGCTTCGTCCGTTTGTTGGGAGGCAAGTGTTTCCTAACTTGAATGCAGTGTAAATGTTACTTCTTATCAGAGCCCAAGCTGGTCAGCAGAAATCCTCAAGAAAAGAAGGGATTGACTCCCTCTGGTTTGGGCCCTGTTAGGATGGGTCTGCCTCCAGCATCCACTGGAGTGTCAGGTCTTTGAGCCCTAAACATAAAGACAGAGTGGTTAGTAAGAGCTAGGCCACAGTTGAAGAAAGCAGTAATTCCTTCTTTCTTTGCTGAAAATAGTAACATCCCTATGCTTATAAGCAGAAATCTGACTTGTTTGCTTTCACATGTGAAAGCTTTGCTTATCCTTTCTTTGTAGGGTATGTAATGATAATGTAGATGACATGATATTATACAGAGTCTCCAAAGTCTTAGTGCAGTTGTAAGTTTGTAAAGCATTTGAAACCCCCATATACCACAGTCAGAACTGTAATTCTCACTGTACCCATAGAAATTAGTTAGCTGATTCTTAGATTAATTTTATATTGTTTAAAGTATGGTCTGACAGCACAGGTTTTGTTTTTATAGAATATAGTTGGAATTTTTAACTTCTAGTTGAGGTTTCCAAATTGGACTGTTTTAATATTGCTTCTCTAGAATCATTAATCTCTAGGTAAAAGTTTTAAGTATTTGCTGAAAAAGCCATAGAATCTTGGTGAAGATTCTTCTTACTCTGTTGACATATCACATTATCTTCTGCCAACTGGTTGCTTGACCTTGCTCAAATCTTTTTTTAGTCTAATTCCTCAAAGGCTTCTGGTGTCCCTATCTCTAATTTTTTTTGATGGTCTGGACTTGGGAGTTGACTGATGCGGGGATCACACATCTGCCAGGGGCGAGGAGAGGTTAAGTGTGTTTCACCTCAAGGCAGGATCTGAGTCCAGATTTTCCCAACTCTGCACTGTACATTTTTGCCTTTGCTTTAGAAGTAAAGACACATTATTAAAATAATAACTCTGGAGAGGAGGTGGGCTTCACATGTAAACCTGTGCTGTTTGGCTTTGGTTTTGTTTAAACTTATTTTTTAGTTTAGTCAGAATGATTCAACTGTACTAACACTGACCATTCTTGACCAGATAGAGACATGTCTTCTTTTAATTCTCTTTTTCTAAATGATAGAGAATGGTTGACTGTAAGAATGTCAGAAAGAGGTAGGGTGGTCCATGATGCATGTTGCTTTTTCTCAGGATTTATAAGGGAGTTAAGTATATTACTACAATTTTTTTAATGGTGAACATCATTTTTCTTAGATAATTAGATGGTGATGAGATAACTAGTGTGTGTTAAGGTAAGGCCATAATTTTTATTATTTTGCTACTCATTTATAATTATTTTAAATTGAATTTTCACTTCATGGTACCATTGTGAAAAAATGCACTTGAAAAGGTTTACTTTCGAAATCTTAAGGTTTTTTTTTCCCTAGGTAATTGAAAACAAGATTGATCCTTATCCCGTCCAAGTAGAGTTATTGGAACTGAGTCAGATAGTATTTGTTAAGCACTTCATGTAAGGAATTAAAAAGTAATAAGATAAGGAATGCCATATGCTTGTGTGGCACTTCATAGTTTTCTCAATACTTTCCTAGGCATTTTCCTTCCAAGCACTTGCAGACTAGTTGGGGAGAAAACATTAAAGGATTCCTATGTTGTTCAGTTGTCTGACTCTCCACAGTCCCATTTGGGGTTTTCTTGGCAGAGATACTGAAGGGATTGGCCATTTCCTTCTCCAGCTGAGGAAACTGAGGCAAACATGGCCGAGGGTCACCCAGCTAGTGAGTGTGTGAGTTCAGATTTGAACTCAGGCAGATGAATCTTTCTGACTCCAGAATCCTAAAAGATTCTGCCTTCTTGCAAAAGCGAATGTTAGACAGTCTCTTTGTGCCTAGTTTCCCTTTGGGGCCAACGAATAGCCATTGTGGGATGGGGCCGGGACCAGGAAGGGAGGGATGCCTCAAGTAGTTGGGATGCCAGAATGATTGATGATTTTTTTTTCCTTTTCTGGCAGTCATTTCAGTGAACTCCTTCTTTGTATTTCTCCTTCTGGTATTTTCATAGAAATTAGAATGAGATGTTATATCATGACGGGCTCTACCCCATAAATTTGAAACTGCTACATTATTTATAAAATCCCAGGGCTTGAGAGTTGGACGTCAGTGGCCATCTAGTCCAACCCCTACACAAAAGGAATCCCCACTATGATATACTGACAGGTTGTCATCTACCTCTGCTGGAGACCCTCCAAGGATAGAGAACCCACCACCTCTCTGGGTGGCTCCCCTCTGGACATCCTTCACCTTGGTAATATATCCTTCTTCAACAGTGGTGTCCAAAATTGAACACAGGACCAGGGCAGAAGACAGTGGGACTGTCACCTCCCTCTTCCTGGAAGCTGTGCTGCTCTTGTTGCACCTTGAGATCCCATTGGCTTTTTTGACTGCCGCATGACGCTGTTGACTCCTTTTGAATTTGGGTCCACTCAGACCTCTAGGTTTTTTCCAAAACAACTGCTCTCTAGCTGTGGCCTCCTGCATCTTGTATTTGTGAAATTGTTTTCTTATATCCAAGAGTAAACCTTTATGGTTATCTATATTGAATTTCATCTTAATAGATTCAGCCCTGTGGTCTATTCCTTCAAGATCTTTTTTGATCTTGACATGGTCATCCTCTGCATTAGTCATCCCTTCCAGCTTTTCATCATCAGAATTGAGGAGCATACCATCTGTGCCCTTATCCTAGTCATTAATGATAGACAACCTGGGACTGAGCACAGGTCTCTAAAGGAAAATATGCCAGTCTGGAGTGAACTGCCATAGGATGGTGGAGGGAAGAAATGCTCATGCGATAGAGAGGATTCTTGCAGGCTTCTAAGAGCCCTTTTCAAACCATCCGATTGTGTGATTTTGCAGTTTCAGAGGATGGTGTGCAGTGTCCATGCTTGGGTATGTGCACGCCCCCTGGCTCTCAGCAAAGAGGTGGCAGGCTAAATGAGGCATACACTTTCAGCCAAGAGCCAATGTGTTGGTTTGTTTTGCGTGACCATACCCTCTTGATACGAGGTAGGGCTTTATCTGGGGTGAGAGAGTGACTGGGAAGTAACTGATTCTATTTAAAAAGAGGCTCAATAAAACATTTTTAAAAGGATGATTGCCTAATTCTGTTTGTCTAGGAGCAGTGTTCACAAAGCAAGGCTATACCTCAGTTTACTACTCCATATATGTGGGACAAAATAGGCAGAAGCAATAGGACCTTGTTAGAAAGATTTCTTGTTGATTTTGTAAGGATTTTATTGTCCTTTGATAACTTTTCATTGTTTGTTTAAGAAAGTTTTATTTCAAGAAAACTGATCTACCAACATCTGATCTACTTGATTGTTCTTGACTGGATTTGCTACTTACTGCTTAAGAATGGAAATGGAGAGGTGTTAGCCGAGGGCTTTAGCCGTCACATCCATTTTGCAAGGGTCGCATTGGAAGAGGTCCATGCTTGACTACTTTGTTTACTTTTCAGTGAGACCAAACTTTGAGGAAGGTGGGACAACAGTAGCCGGGAGAAAGCATGAATTTATCCGTTCTGAGAGTGAAAACTGGCGCATCTTTAGAGAGGAACAAAATGGAGAAGATGAAGATGGAGGCTGGCGGCTGGCAGGATCGCGAAGGGATGGAGAGAGATGGCGTCCTCACAGCCCAGGTGAGAAGTCCATAATCACTGAAATAACTGAGGGCTGGACATTGTCTGGAGAGAGACGAAAAGGAAGAGGGGTTGGTTTGTGCTTGGCTTTTGTCACTGTAAAATATTGTCCAAGGAGAAGTGAGCTGTTGCTTGTTGCCTTCTGGGCCTTAGAAGATGAAAGGATCTGATGGAATCATCACCAGAGTTTCCTTCCTGCCCCACATTTCTGTGCTTCTGCTCCTCTGTCCGTGCACTTTTCATCATATATTTGCTGATGTAGTAAAGGAAACAAGATGTGTCTTTTCTGCCCACTATGGGTCTCAAGAAAGGGTACATTCTTTTACTGCTTTTTCCCTGAAAAAGTGGTGCTTTATTTTGCAGCTGACCTTCAAGCCCAGGTCAAATGTGTGATCACATGTTCTTTTTTCTGTATCTTCCCGTTGGAAGCAGGGAGAGAGAAGAAGGCGGTCTTTCTGATTCTTTGTCTCCTCTTTTTACTCTGAGAATGCTTCAGTCTGTTCTTTTTTCCTGACATTAGATATGCTGGTAATTGAAGACAGTGGTGCTTGTGTTAAAGTTCAGTCCCTACCAAACTGCTGATTCAACACCGCATGATAATCAGATGTGAATGTAGCTTATGTAGGTCGTGAGGGCAGTGAGGGCTCAAGCTTATGAAGGAGATACATACAAGTAGCTCAGAAATTGCATGTGTCTTGCTTGATTTTTTTCTTTCAGCATTGTGTCTTGGAATGGGCAATGAGTCTTAGAAAAGGCTAATAGCCACCCCTGCCACTGCTAATTTTATTATGTTTGTTTCTTCAGAATTTAATTTTGTTGATATTCTTTATTTTTATATTACTTGAATTTCTCAATTTATTCTTTCTCCTTGAGAGCCATCCCTTATAACAAAGAATCTTAAAAAATAGAGGTGGAAGAATAGCAGAGCAAAATGAACATATTGAAAAAGTCAGTAAACCATTATTAATTACATGGCTCCTGTGTGCCAGGCACTGTACTTGGCTCTGGCAATACTAGTACGAAAAATGAAATAATCCTCCCTCACAAGGAGCTCACGTTCTTATGGGAGAGGGCCCTGGCAGCTGATGGCATTAGGAAGCCTTCATGCTGAGGATGGTATCTGAGCTGTGGCTTAAAGGAACAGAAGGGCTCTGTGAGGAAGAAGATTCCAGGTGTGTAGGCAGAGAGATGGAGGTAAAGATGGGGTGCTGTGAGTGAGGGTGAGAGAGGGCTGGGTGGATCAGATTATTAGAGAGCGTGCATCACCTTCCTCATGCCATGGCCTTCTTTGAGAATAAAGGTCAAACCAGTAGGGTAGGGAGGAAAGTCCATTGAGGCTGTAAAGATAGGCTGGAGCTTCAGAGCTCAGCAAAGGGCCAATAGGAAGCCCCTGGAGTTGATTGAATAGCAGTGTCACTTGGTCAGAGCTGCATTTAAGGAAGATGTCTTTGGTGGCCGTGTGTGGGGAGAGATTGGAGGCAGGGTGACCGGTTAGGAGAGAGGTGATGAGGGCCTGAGCTCGGGTGGGGCCTTAGTGAGTGGCTAGGAAGGGTCGGGGTGGGGAGAGCTGGTCCCTGACTGGGTGCAGGGAGAGGAGGGGGCCCGAGGATGTTGTCGAGCTTAAAAAGCTGGGTCACTGCAGGGACTGGTGTGGCTGGGGAGGCGCCTCTGACAAATGAGGCCCCTTGGGGGAAAGAACGCTCCTCCTCCACGTCCTCCTCTGCCAAGTTTGAGGGTTGCGCTCTCACAGGGTCCACTCTCCCCATTCACATCATTGTAGTCGCTGTGTCTGCCTTTATTCTTGTTCTTCTTCCTTTACTGTGCATAATCCCTTTTGACTTACCTCAGTCTCTGTAGACGTCCCATTCGTTGTTTCTTACAGCACAGTCATACTCCATTATGATAATGAACTGGTGTTTATGTGACTATTGACCAGGGGTACCCGCATTACTTCTACCTCTTTCCTACTACAGAAGGTGCTTCTATATTTTGGTATATTTTGTGTATGGGGCCATTTTTTAATCAGTGACCTCCTTGGTACATAGAACTAGCATTGGAATCTCTCCATCAAAGACCGTGGTATTTGAATTTTTTTCTTTTCTTTTTTCTCTCTTTTTTTTGGAGGGGGGAGGTGAGGCAGTCAGGGTTAAGTGACTTGTCCAAGGTCACACAGCTAGTAAGTGTCAAGTGTCTGAGGTTGGATTTGAACTTGGGGCCTCGTGACTTGAGGGCTGGTCCTCTATTCACCAGCCAACTGCCCCAATTTGAATTATTTCCTTGCATAATTTCCAGTCATTTCCCAGAATGGTTGCACCAATTCACCTCCTCCACCACTTCTTACTCTATAGTTCAATAATGTGCCCATATTCTTACAACTCCTCCAACCTGGACTCTTCACCTTAAATCATCTGTCAGTTTTCTACTTGTGAGTTGAAACCTCAGAGTTGTTTTGATTTGCATTTTTCTGACTATTAATGATGTTAAGAGTTTATAGCTCTTCTTTTGGAATTTGTGTGTTCATAACCTTGGCCCACTTCTTCATCGGCGAGTGGTTTTTGTACTTAGATATTTGTTAATTTCCTTGACATTTTGCATATCAGACTCTTATAGAGAGTTTTGATCAGCCATCAGCCGCTTAATTTCCTTGTCCCACTTGGATAAATTTTGTTCATGCAGAATTTTTTCCGTTTCTTCTACTTAAAATCATCTGTTTTGTCTTTGTAGTGATATCGCTCCTTGGTTTGGTTAATAATTCGCTCCCTAGTCATGTCTATGAAAGGCGTTATGTTCTGGTACTCTTTTAATTTTTTTTAATGGCATGACCTTTCTTCATGGAGTATCTTGGAGGATATTTACCTTAAGGATTTTTAACTTGCCGTTTGAACTTTATCTTAGTATATGAAACCACTAGCCGAATTGTGTGAAACCTGTCTAGCTCTTGGGACCTTAAGCAGTTTGGCTGGCGTTTTAACTGTTTTGTTGGCATTGTTAGAAGCATTAACAAACAGTAAGAAATTTTTGACCATTTTATAAACTCTTTTTGACGCCGTCACTGAAGCTCTCTTAGATCCCTGGGCACCAGCGATCTTTGATTCTCTTCTCTTCTGTCCATATTTTCACCAGTATTGGTCTGCCCTGGCCACCCAAACAGGATTGTTCTAGTTTGAGGTATCACGGCATTGGTGCCACATTTGCGAGCTCCGCGGAGGAGGAAGGCTTGTAGAATGTGTTCCCGGTGAGTGAGTATTCCATGAACGAATGGACAAGATTGAGCTGAGAGAGAAGATAGATTCCAGCTGGTCAAAAACAAACAAGGTGGATGTTTTGGAAGAGGCGCGGCCTTCCTCAGCCTGTGTAGTGTTGATTCTGTTGTAGGGAATTCAAGTAAAACTTTAAACTCTTCAGCTGTCCCTCAGATCCATTTGGATTCTTTTTTCTCTTATTCATCTTATAAGCCTTAGTTTAAGTGTAATTTGTCAATATATTCGACACTAATATGGGGATCTCTCTGCTCTCCTGGTTTGGTGGGCCGAGTTTACTTTTGTTTGTCCATGTCAGTTTCATGCAGTAAGAATTTGAGAAAGAGGGAAGCCCTGGGTTAGGAAAACGAATGGAAATGGATTTCTTTCAAAGAAAGTAATTTTTTTCTCCTTCCACTATCTAGAAACTTTCTGAGTAATATTCATTGTAAATTGTCTCTTTACACGTATTAGAATATAATTTTAAATGAATGTTTGAAAGAAGTTTTTGTTGTGGTTGTCTACATTACAAAATATAGAGACATTTCAGTTTGGCCCTGGTAGGGCTTGTAGACACTGTGTCACTAATTTAGACTCAAGCTTTGGACCAGGAGTTTGCCAACCAAAAACATGGCCGTCCCTGGAACCAGACATAAAGATTATCATCGTTACTGGGGAACTATTTCTAATCTGAAATGCCAACATGACAGCAGGGTGCTCTAGAACCTTGTAGCCGATTTTCTATCAAAACAATATTTATTACAGCATAGTTCCACTGAGGTATACATGGGTAGAGAGGAGATAATAGGACATCTTAGCACCCAGTGTGTATGATACCATAGCTAACCACACCTGTATCCAAAAAGGATGGAGGCCACATGCAGAAACACGCCTCTAAGTGATGTTGTTGATCCTATATACGGACACCTGTTAATTGTTTGTATAGCTTGGATACCAAGCCCTTATCAGAAATTTGCTAGAAAAATTTTTTTCCCCCATTTCACAGCTTCCCTTCTTTTCCTAGGCACATTCTTTTTTTTTTTTTTCTGTGCAAAAGTTTTTCTGTTTCATGTAATCAAAATTATCTAATTTAATTTTTGAAATTGCCTCTCTTCCTCATTTAGTTAGGAATATATCCTCCTCATAGCTGTAAAAGATAGGATCTGCTTGTCTTCTCAGTTTTTCCTATATCCATTTTAAACGTATTGTGGAATATGAGTGAATACATAAAGTGAAGCACGTAACATGCTCAGCTCTTTACTAAGTGCTGGGGATACATATGGAAAAGTCAGATGATCCCTGCCTTTAAGGACCTCAAGTTCTAATGGGGGAAGAACACATAGGAACAGCTGTAAATGTAGTTCCCATAAGAAAGTCTTCTAGGCCTTGGGATGTGGTGGGAAAGCACATATTAGTGCTGCTTCTAGAAGGTCTTTTCCACTGATAAAATCCTATAAGTTCCTGATGTTGAGCAGCTTGACAGGACCAAGGACTTTGTTAGCAAGAACTTTCCATCCTGGGTCTTTAGCCCCTGCCAAAGCCATCCTCAAGCTGCATCTCCTCAGGGCCTGCTTCTCAGGTGGATGGCTGAGGGTACTGGGCTGGCAGCATCAGGAGCAGGGACCTGGGCTTTCTCTGCCCGGGGAGATGGAGATGGTGATGGTCTGACCTGTCTGGAATACACTGTCTCCTCTCTCTTTCACAGAGTTCCCTACTGCTTCATCTAGGTTGACCCACCTTGCCTGTGTGTGGCATTTGTCATTTGGTGTGAGGGTAGCTATGACTGTAATTAGTCTGGAAGCAGTGGCCTGCCTCTCCTAGGGCTCCTGTGCCCATTTACCTGTTGTTGGTAGTTGCCAGCAAGCTGCTGCTATTGGTGATGAGGAAAGTAGTGTCCTTTCCTCTGTGATTTCTCCCCTCAGTAACGACTGGCTGGGAAGCGGGTCGGGGCACTGCCTTTCCTAAGGCATTAGGGTCTGAGGGGACATGGTGGTCAAGGCAATAGGGATGGTTTGACTTGCCTAGTACCCGAGGTGTCTATGTAAGCCTGATTGGTGGCAGACTGCTTAAAAAGCAGTTTTACATTGTCTTTCATTTCAGAAGTGAGTATTGCGTGTGGGCCTGGGGCACCCCCACTTCAGGGCCAGTCAGCTAGTAAAAGAGGCTTTCACCCCACCTAGGGCGGGGGAAAGGCAGCAACAAGCCTTCATTTTCTCTTTTGAGAGCTTTTACTCAGTGCTCAGTGCACCACGGACTTATACTTCATGTTGCGCACTGTAGAGGTGACTGCCATGCTCATTCATTTGTGTACTGAATTGTCGCTTAAGATAACAGAGGCTAGCGCATATCACTTGTTGTAGAAATTATTTGGAGCATTTTAATTTTTTCTGTTTGTATCAGCAATGCAGTATTCACAATGCCTACAGTAACTATAAATGTGCTGATATAGTTATTAATCACAAAATGGAACAGGCTCTCTACATAAGAAATATAGATAGTGCATTCATTTAAATACCAGAAGACTGAGTCCCAAAACCAGA
>CM053586.1:8478481-8507311 GCA_028646515.1 Pseudochirops corinnae | reverse complement strand
TTTTTTTATTCTTTAAAGTAAGAATTTTTGAAAACTGTGCTTATTTCAGGTTTTTCAGAAGTGTGTTAATTCTAGCGTGAGAAAATGTTCATATTTATCTGATCCTTTAAATTTGGCCTTAATGGATTCCTCAGGTGAGGTAGAATAGTTGCTAGAATATTTATACTGAATAAATAACCTGATAATAAACATTAGATCAGAGTATATTCTTAACTTATTGACTTCAAGATACTCTGATTTTAATTTATTTTTATTAGATATTTTAGAACCTACATCTTGACTAAATAATTAATAATGGTCATATGATTCTTAGCATGCCATTGAGTCACTTGATAACAGCACATTTTCTCCTGGTGTTTGTTGTAATTCACTTAACTTTAAAATAAGAAGTCACAGATAGGCTACCCGTACTGTTCATATCCTACCCAATGCTTTCTTTCCTTCCCTCTGAATTTTCTTATGAACTCGCTATCCCATTCTCCACAGTGGTTCTTCCAAACCTTTTCAGACCTCCTGTTGCTTCCCCTTTCCTCCCTGTCTCAGCTGAGGACCATTCACTGTGAGTTCCCTCTTTTCCTAAGAGTCAAATGCCTTCTGCTGCCGTCTACTCCTTTAGCCTTGTCTCTCACGGAGGTGGCCCCATTCCTTCCTGACAGATTGCCCCTGCTCTCCTCCCCACTATTTTACACATCTTCAGTCTTTCCCTAACTACTGGTGCCTTCCTTATTACCTATTATAAGCATGCCCACGTGTCCCCCATCCTCAAAAACCCTCCAGCTTGATTCTTCCATCCTTATTAGTTGTCGTCCTATATTCTTCTGCTCTTTTTGGCCTCAGTCCTTGAAAAGACTTTCTGCAGTTGGCGCCTTTTCTTCCTTCCCTCTCGTTTGCCTCTTAATCCCCTTTAGCCTGGTTTCTGCCTCCATCATTCCACCCAAACTATTCTCTTCAGAGTTACCAGTGATTTCCTTGCTAGATTTTTCTCAGTCCTCATTGTTCTTCACCTCTCTGTTCATCCCCTTCTTCTCTTTGATCTGCTCTTCTCTCGGAGGCTTCAGCATACCACTTTCTTCTGGTTCTCCTTCCACTGCTCTGACTGCTTTGGCCTGGGCCCCGCCTTCTCCCTTTTCCCTCTGCGCCACTTCACTTGGTGACCTCATCAGCTCCCGTCCATCCAATGAAATGTCATCTCTGCTGACGCTTACGGTGACCTACGTGCAGTTAACATCTTAAACTCTCTGTGCTGAAAGTCCAATTCATCGTCTCGTTCCCTTTCCCCTTCCAAACTGACCTGCTACTATAGAGGGCACTGCCAGCTTCCTGACTCACAGCCTTGGTGTCCTTTCAGCCCCTCACTGTGTCTTAGAACCCCACTCACCATCCATTCTGTTGTTGAGGCCATGCCCTTCTCTTCTCTGATGCTGCCAACCACCCTGGTGCAAGCTCTCTTCGCTTCACCCCTGGATTAGTGCAGTAGCCTGCTGCTGAGTCTTCCTGCCTCTAGTTTCTTTCTACTCCAGTTCATCCTCTATTGACTCCCTCTTATCTCCAGGAACAGGCACAAAACCCTCTGTTTGGTGTTCAGAGCCCTTCGTAACTTCTCTTTCCTTGCTGCCCCTTGTCTCTTTTCCAGTCACACACCTTATTCCCTACTACGTCCTTTTTGGTCTAGCGGCTTTGCCTCTTGACTTTCTTCAGCTTGTCTCTCTGGCTGTCCTCCATGCCTGGAAGGCTCTCCCTCCTCATCTCTGCCTCCTCACTTTCTTTAAGTCCCACCTGATAGAGGAAACCTTTCCCAAGTCTTCTCCATTTATCAGAGGGAAGCCGTTTGTTATTATTCCCCATTTACCCTCTGTGGGGCTTGTTGTACACAGCTGTTTGCTCATTGTCTCTCTCACGAAACAGCTCCTGGATGGCAGGGACTGCCTTTTGCATTTCTTTGTATCCCCAGCACTTTCATAGCCCAGTGCCTTGGCACGTAGGTGCCTGCTAAATGCTTATTGACTGACCGAACTGTTCCTTTTTTTCCTTCCCTGTCTTAGATGGTCCTCGATCTGCAGGGTGGCGAGAGCACATGGAACGGCGACGAAGATTTGAATTTGACTTTCGAGAACGGGACGATGAGCGAGGTTACCGAAGAGTGAGGTCTGGCAGTGGTAGCATAGATGATGACAGGGACAGCCTACCTGAATGGTGCCTGGAGGATGCCGAAGAGGAAATGGGAACTTTCGATTCCTCTGGAGCCTTCCTCTCCCTAAAGGTGAATGCTTGTTTCTTTTTTAGTGGCAGAGAAGAATAGTCAGGAAATGGGTTATTGATGGGGGCGTGTTTCCTTGTTATAGAAAGTCCAGAAAGAGCCCATTCCTGAAGAACAGGAGATGGACTTTCGACCTGTAGAGGAGGGGGAGGAGCGTTCAGATTCGGAGGGGAGTCACAATGAAGAAGCCAAAGAACCCGATAAGGTGGCCGGCAGAGATGGGGACCGACTAGAACGAGGGGCTGCAGGTAAGGAAGACTCCTTGAAACTTTTGCCAGACTTTAATGATTAATTTATTATTAATTCAAGATCTTTCCCTGTCACAGAAACTTCAGAAGAAGCAGTCGGGTCGTCGTCCCCATGTGCGCAGCCATCTAGTCCCTCAGAGCGGCAGCCTCAAGACCCCGTGCAGCCAAGTCCATTGGACAGGAAAGAGGAGGGCCAGATGGAGCAGGCCGAAGAGGAGAGCCGGGCCGAGAGCTCCCTCCCCGTCCCCAGCCAGGGGCCCGTCAGGGGGGAAGGTACTGCACCTTGCAAAAGTCAGCAGACCGAAGGAGACCCAGGGGTTTCCCTCGTGTTGTCCATTCTTTATAGGGAAGCAAAAACTTGGGGGGAAAATCTAACCCTACTTCCTGGTCTTGTTTGAATCAATTCCTCTGCTTAATCCCCACAATATTGATTTTTTTCTAGTATTTTGTAGTTTGCATCTGTTCTCTTATTTGATCAGTACACAAGCTGCGTGAAGTAGTTGTTGTTCTTCTCATTTTATACATCAAGAGACTGAGAGAGAATAGGTGATTGCTCAGCTGGGGACCAGTTGGAACTTAGTAAGCCGTAGATCCATTCTTGCCCTCCCCATTTTGGAATACCCTTTGAAGGAGAATGAAAGCCCAGGGGACAGTGTGAGGGCCCCTCTGCCCCCAGGCTCTTCTCTCTCTTCAGCCTCTGGGAATCTGTTTCAGACAAAAACTTAGATGAGTTTAGTCATCATTGCCCCAGAGCCCCAGTTAGGAGAATTCCTAACACTTAAGCAGAGGTTGCCTAGCTTAACATTTATATTTGTTTCTGGTTATGCCAGGCATTTTTGAGGTAAAAATTCAGGTTACTGAAAATGTTTGGGTCATGAAGCAGCTGATTATGGTATCCTGTCTATGTATAGAGAGGCAGGACAAAGGGATGCTAGGGAGAGAATTGACCTTTTGGGGGGACTTGTTCTGTCCCAGTATGCTTATAATGCCATTGATCCTCCAGGATATCTCCCTTCCGTGCCACAGGACTATGATACTTACTCTGAGACCAGTAGCTTCAAATCTCCATGCCTTTTTTCTTCCTTAAGTGCCTGTAACCTAAAAGATTTGTAATAGTAACTTTCTTTTGTGATTTGTAAAGTTCTCTAGCATGCCTGTGTTCATTCTGTATGTACCTGTCGCCTCTTACTCAAAGATGGTGCAAATACTCCTCTAATCAGAATTTTATTGTATTGAATTATTGACTCTTGCTTGAAATTTGATGTTTAATAATGATGGAGTATGGTCAGATTCTGTTCTAGCTGTAGTATTTGCCCTGTGCCCCGTAGTGTTTTGTGAGGAGATCTGACTTCACTGAATATGCCCCCCAAAATGGAGAGCCAGGGGGGAAAATCTGGCTTCAGATGTGATCTGTGACCGGTTTCTGACCTTGGAATCTCTGAGCCAGTCACTTAACCCTTAGGGCTGCAAGGTGTCCAGTACGTGTTAACCTGCATTGTTACTTTTCCTCCCTTAAGACTTTTCACTGCTAATGAAATCGCAGCTTCAGTCCCATTTCCATTCCCCTCCCCCTCAAAAAAAAATCCTGAAATAATTTGGACATTTCCTCTGGCTTAGATATCCTTTCTTTAAATTGTAATTTTTGGTAACTGATCGATACAGGCACTGTTTTCCCCATTTAAGTTGTTGACTTTTATTAATTTGCCCGGACTTACTGCAAAGCTTCTAGTTAGTCTTCCTGTCAGGCAGCCCGAATGAAGTTGTATGTTCTCCCCAGGCCGCTCTCTGTTTGCCAGAGGCTTTTAATGTCTTCCGTCTCTTTCTCTAGAATTGGTCCCTGCTGTCCAGTCTTTGTCACAGAATGCTTCCGACCCATCCTCTTCTGGTCTTCTTGTCCCCCCTCCTGTTGCCAGTCCAGGCCCTGCCCTCCGGTCCCCTCAGACACCAACGCTGGCTGCCCCTGGCATGAGTAGTGTCTCTGCAGATCCGGATGACGAAGACGGCCTCAAACACCTTCAGCAGGTGAGTGGTAGGCCTCCTTGGCACCAGGAACGTCACGGAAGCCAAAGCAGCCAGAATAGAACCTTCTTCTATATTTTAATTCCCAAAGGGGCGGGCACAGTTTGTCTTCACTTGGCCACGAGCACCATTCCCTTTTCACTCCTGTCGTGCTGGTAAATGTCTGCTGGGCAGCGGTCATCGTGGTGGGTTATTTTTTGCTCTTTAAGTTTGCCCTTGGCTGTTTTGTCTTTTGGTACATGAAGAATGCAAAAAAAATGCTCCCGTTCAGCAAGCTAATGGGTACCATTGTCTTGATTTTTAGTTTAGCTGGGTGTTAAATCAAATAATTAACCATTAAAAGGTCAGAATAAGAACATTCTGGTCTGTCATTATCTTTGATTTCCATGTAATTTTGTATGCAGTGTTGTTGTTCAGTCCTTGGAGATTTTCTTGGCAAAGATATGAAGTGGTTTGACCATTTCTTTCTCCAGCTCATTTTACAAATGAGGAACCTGAGACAAATAGGGCTAAGTGACTTGTCCAGGGTCACACAGCTAGTAAGTGTCTGAGGCTAGATTTGAACTCAAGTCTTCCAGACTCCAGGCCTGGTGTTCTGTCCATTTGCACCACCAGCTGCCTAGTTGTGGTTGTACTTCAGTCATATTCAAAATAGACAGTTCACCTTTTTAGAAAACAGTTCCTCTAAGAGTTATCTCTATGCAGAATGACTTATTTTTCCCTCCAGGGTTTTATAACATGCTGTAGCGCCAATGCAATATTTACAGCGCCCACAATCACGATAAAGACCATGACTATAAGTATCACATGACATTCGATCGCCAAATATGCCAAACTTCAGATAGAGGATAGAACTGAAGGATTTATTTAGACACCAGAAAACTGAATCCCAAAACCAGTAAGCCGATTCCATCATAGTACCAAAGACGTTCAGAAGCCATAATAACACTGAGAGCCACAGCATCCTTCAGCCTTCCCACAAACGATTACAAGATGAATATTTACTCACAAACCTCTCTTATCTCCTTAATGAGCATCCTTTCTCTCCCCCAGCATCTGGCTAGCTCTGAACAGCTTCCTGTGGTCTCTGACCACATTCACCCTATCAGGGGACACAGTATACTTTTACAGCAGGGGAGGTCTTCAGACTCTACCCTAGGTCTATGAAGGGGCAGGGAAGGTCTTCAGACTCCCATTCCCATTACAGGTGCTTGTATTTTTGTTAGTTGAGCACTGGACCCTAATTCTGTTGCTGATCCCCTTTTTAGAGTTATACTTTTATATTGGTCTTTCGTTTGAAGGCATTGTTCCTGTTTCTGTATGGAGACAGCTTCTGTCCTCATTCTTTATCTCTGCCACCTCTGTAAGTGCCTCCACTCTGCTTTTCCTTGGATGGACTTCTCCTAGCTCTCTGATCACTCTTTTTTTAACTTTTTGCTTTGTATGTATGTTTTTGCGTGTGTATGTGTGCACGTGTGCACGCACCTGTGTGGGTCTGTGGTCTCCTCCAAAAGAATGTCAGCTCTTTCACAGCAGGAACTCTTCTGTTTTTGTCTTAGTATTCCCACTGCCTGGCACACCTGCTTAATTAATACATGTTGATTACTTAATTGCTTGGTCTTACGACCTCTTTTTTTCTCATGTTGCCTTTACCCTTCTATTACAGCAAGCAGAAAAGATGGTGGCATACCTACAGGACAGTGCTCTGGATGACGAAAGACTGACTGCAAAGCTCCAGGAGCACCGAGCCAAAGGAGTCTCCATTCCATTGTTGCATGAGGCCATGCAGAAATGGTATTACAAAGATCCACAAGGAGAAATTCAGGGTATGCCTGTGTCTTTTTGCTCCCTCCTAGAGACATGTCACCTCCCACACAAATCCTGGGAGGAAGGTGGTCTGTGCTCCAGAGTTGTAAATGGCCGGACTCACTTTATTGATACCGTAGAGGGCTGTGCTCTGCCAGAACCCTGCAGTCCGATTAGGAGATGTCCAGCGGGATCCCTAGTTGTGCTCTGTCAAGGCCTTTGATCTCCAGATGTTTCCTTTGAGTGGACCCTTATTCCTTCTCTGAAGTCCGAAGACCATTGTCCTAAATGGGACCTTTAGTTTTGCCTCAGCAGCTGGTCTTGGTGGCAGAGCCAGAGCAGGATGCTCATCCTTTCAGCACACATTTGCTCACCAAAGTACATTAGTCCTTTGGATGTTTTATATCTCCCCTGAAGTGTTTTCCTGTTCCAGTTGTATCACTGAATGCATATCCAGCTGTAGTTTATTTATTAGTTAGCTTCTAGTTCTGCTGGTTGTATTGAAAAATCGTTAAATTATTGAAGTCCATCTCTTCTCAGGTTGCTTACTTTATTTTTCTAAGTTTCTTTGCTTCTGGGAAAGAAAATAAACAATGTTGAAGAGACTTAGAATATTCTTCCAGTGGTGCCTAGAAGTACTGATTATGTGAAAGCACATTAGTGACCTGATTGCATTTTACTATGTGTGGCCTTGGACAGTTCACTTTACCACTGTGCCCTTTTAGTTTTCTCATCTCTAAAATGAGGGCCCAGAACCAGATGCTCTTGAAGACCCCTAAATCTCATAACCAGCTGCCAGTTAGACAGCTGGCCAAGGAGTTGACAGACAGCCTAGGGCTGAGCCCAGGTCCCTGGGGCACCACACCGCTCTTTCATGGTTAGATCTAGGAGAGTCTGCCACCAGGGAGAAGTGTTTGTTCTGGAATGGGAGCAGACTCTGTGTGGCTGATCCTGAAATCTCTGACATCTTCTTGTTTTGCTGGGTTATGCTGTAGGTCCATTCAATAACCAAGAAATGGCAGAGTGGTTTCAGGCAGGATATTTCACTATGTCCTTGTTGGTGAAGAGAGCGTGTGATGAAAGTTTCCAGCCTCTTGGCGACATCATGAAAATGTGGGGAAGGGTTCCCTTTTCCCCCGGCCCGGCACCCCCTCCGCATTTGGTAAGTGACTTAAATTTCTGACAAAACAAATTGTTTCATACAAGTATTATGTAGTATTATTGTGCCATAAGAAATAGCAGATAGAAGGGATTTGGGGAAACATGCAAAGACGTATAGGCGCTGATCCAGATCAGGGTAAAACCGGAAGAACAAATAGACAGTGATCTCAGTCCTGTAAGTGGAAATAGCCATAATCCTCTGATAACACAAGAGCTTTGTGTCAGCATAACCCAGGTTTCAAATGGAACCCTGTGGTGTTAGTTTCCTGAAAGAAAGTTCAGAATTTGTCAGATAGAGATTTCACTTTTTAAAATGAGGCATTTGGATCAGAATGACTTTCCCTTCTTTCCCATTTTCACACAGATCTATGTTAAGATCCTATGACATAATTTTCTTTTGTAGTACTGACAGCAGATTTTATGAAGAAAAAACCTGGGAGCATCACTGCTTTGTACTTAAAAGCATTTCTGTACAAATTAAACTGTGTGCAATCATTTTTATTCCAAATACCATACTCTTTCATGACTTTGTGTTGTCATGTCCAGGCCTCTTTGAGAGACTAGCATTCTGCTGTTATGTAGAGAGGCGTTTTGACTGTTTAATGCTGGAGGAATATTCCATTTTCTGGAATTATTTTTATGAACAGAGAACCAAGTTGCTTTCTACCCTGGTTTGAAAGAACTTGTTTTAAGTAACTGTCATGTGACTGGCCTGTTCATAAGCAACATCTGATGCTTTAGTGATCTGACTGGTGCACAATAGCTTTGAAACTGGTTTTTCTTGAGTGTCGTTTAGCTCAGCCCTTGGAATGTAGAGTAGATCAAATGAGCAGAGAAGCTGGAAGACCCACTGAATTTTTACAAGATAATTATTCAGCTGTTGTCATCGTTACTTTGTAGCTTTCAGAGGCAAGGTTAATTGACTGGAGTGCTTGGACGTTTCAGATTTCACTCCTCACTCCTTTAGCCTTCTGTTGAGGTTATTGGATGGCCTTTTTCAGCTCTCATCCGTCCTTATAAAGCCACTGAAGTACCCTGACACACAGGTCTCGGCACGTGAACCTCCCTCCAGCAGTGCACTTCGGTGCATTTCCACCTGTCTGAATCCCTCTTTTCCTTCAAGGCTTCCAAGAAGCCTTATTGAAAGTGATCTCTTCCTGCCTTAACATCTCCTTCACTCTTATCACCTGTGTCCTAGCGGCGCTTGAGCCCTTGTGGAAGTTGGGAGGCTCTCCAGCCCCCGGCCCCCATTGCCAGTGCTAGCCATGGCCACGGCTGATGTTTATTTAGTTGAGTTTGGATGGATTGCTGCCCTCTGGTGGACCAACTCAAATTTAAAGGAAACTTCTGATTAAGTCTTTTTTTTTTTTGTCATGAATATCTTGAGTATTTTTAGCAGATCTCTTTTTTTAACCCCGTAGTTTACTGTCATTAACTATTTCAGTTTCCATAATTTTAGTTGTTTTAGGGATCTCTATGGCCATCCTAATGTGTAGGATTTTTTTTTAACCTCTTTGTGTTTTAATTTCTGTATTAAAAGTATGCATCTGTGTGTGTGTCTGTATATGTATGTATATTTATATATAGCTTATCAAACACATTCAAACCAATTCTCCTCAGGTTATCATCCTTAATCCTCCTCCCTTTTACTGTTAATTTCCTTAAAAAAAAAAAAAAAAAAAAAAAGCAAAAGGAACCTTCGCTTTCCGCTTCCACTTTCTCACAGCCGTTTGCCCCATTTCTTCCCATCCCATTCTTCCTCCCTCCTTCTTCTTTGCAGACTGGCTTTTACCACCGTCTCTTGTTATCATCTCTGAGTTACCAGTGATCTCTTAATTTCTCAGTCGGTCTTCTTGGTCCTCATCTTCCTTTAACTTTTGGCAGCATTTCATGTTGGTCACTCACTCTTCCTTGGCACTCTTTCTGAATGTTGGCTTTCATGACACTGCTTTGCCCATCTCCTTCTATTTTTTCTGACTTTTTTTTTTTAGTCCACCTTGTAGGTTCATTATCTGTATGTACTTTAAGCCTGCATGGTCTCCGGTTTCTAGGCTTCCTTTTGTTCTCTCTATGCTTTTATTCCTTGCTAATCCCACTGCAGATGATTCCAAAATTAATCTGAACCGGTTTCTTGGCAACAGTCTTGTGCTCTCAGACTTCAAAGTGTACATGTCCCACATTGAATGTATCTCCATTCCCACCTCCCAGCCCCTTAAAACTGTTTTTCTTCCAGCTTTCCCAGTCCTCTTGATGCTCCCTCCCACCGTCCTCATGGTCACCTGGACTTGAATTTTCAGTCATCTTGGTGGTTCCTTTGCTGTTACCCCTCATATCCAGGCAGTTGACAGATCTTGTCAAATCTATTTTTATAACATCATCATTCAGTGATAGACCACATTGGTTCAGGTCCTCATCCTCTTTGCCTGGATTGTGATCTCCTTCACAGGTTTCCTACCCTCAATCTCTCTTCCCTGTCTAATCCATTCTTTAAGAAAAAATGCATCATCTTAACTCCTGGTGCTTCTTCCATCTCATTCAGTCCCACTTGTGGTAAAGAAAAATAAGCAGGAAAAAAAATCTGAGAGTTTTCGGGATCTTCATTATTGCTTCCACTTCTTGTGTAGGGATCTTCACATTTTCATGGCATATGGTCATTATGTATTTTCTTTTGGTTCTGCTTAGTTTGCTCTGCCTATAGTCTTACAGATCTTCCTGCATTTCTCTGAATTCTTTGTCTTTTCTTATATGTATATATGTTTCTTTTATATTTATGTACGCGTGTGTGTGTATATATATATAGTACAATAATATTCTATTCAATTAGGCTGTATTATTTTTGGTTGGTATCTGATTTGTTTCCAGTTCTTTGCTACCGCAAAAAGTGTTTGTAGGAATGTTTTGCCACATGTTGATCTTGTAGTTCTGTCTTTAATTTTCTTGGGGTACGTACGCAGTAATGAGATTGCAGTGTCAAAGGGTGTGGACAGTTCAGTCAGATTGTAATCCGGAATTGTTGGGTGGCTTCTCAGCTTCACCGGCATTGCCCCGTGTACCCATTTTCAACAGTCCTTCCTTCCTTGGCTGGCCCCTTCTTTGGTAATTTTCATGGTATGAACTGAAGCCTCAGAGTTATTTTACTCTGTGTGTGTATAATGATTATTAATATTGATTTTCTGGTTTTTTTGTGCTTTATCGAAGGCAGTTGGGGTTAAGTGACTGGCCCAAGGTCACATGGCTAGTAAATGTGTCAAGTGTCTGAGGCTGGATTTGAACTCAGGTCCTCCTGACTCCAGGGCTGGGGCTCTATTCACTGTACCACCCAGCCGCCCCAATATTGATTGTATTGTTTTCTGTCTTTTAGAGTTTATAATTATTTTGAAATTGTTATACTCTTTGACCTCATCTATTGGTTAAATAGTTAATTGTGTATATTTTTGGCAATTGAATAAGACTTGTTAATGATATTTAGTGCAAATATTTTTCCCATTCTGTTAAACTCATATCTAGCTTAGAAATAAATTCACGTAGCACTCTGGAATATAAATGCATTTTGAGGAAGCACTAATAGAAATGCATTGTAGAAGGCTCTGTCTTAACTTGCTGGATAAAAGGTCGGAGTCTTTTTTTATTGATATTATTCATGCAAACATTTTTTGATTTTTTTGTAATAAAAAATAGTGTAGTTTGTCTTTTATGGCCTTATCTTCCCCTTGGGTTAAACCATGGTTGTGAAAAGTGCCTGGTCTTACCCTTTAAACATTTTCCTATTGTGACCTTTTATATTCAGCTTGTTATTCTGTTTTGTGGTTGTTGTGCTATTTATTATTGCATCCTTTCTTCCCAAAGCTGCTGAAATTATCTTCTTGTCCATAACCCTTCCCCAAGCAAAAATACTTTCGTTTCATGAAATATTTCCCAATTACATGGAAACAGATTTTTTATCATCCATTTTTTAAGGTACTGAGTTTTAGATTCTTCCCTCCCTCTGCCCTCCCCCCTCCTTGAGAAGCAAGCAATTTGCTGATAAAAACTCTCCAGTAATTCCTTATTGATACTGGATGAAGTAGACCTTCTGGTTCTGGTTTCCTGAAATCCAAGGCCCTCCCCAGTCTGGTCGAAGGACTTCTTTGAAGGATTATTTCAGTTCATGTCACTGTTCCTGCCAGTCTGGTTCTCTGTTCCCTGAACTAACCATGGCATCTTCTGCTTCTGTCCTCCCCATCTCTTTGTATCCAGATCCTACAGGCTTTGCTTAAGGTACATCTCACTGGAAGTTTCACTTAAATAGTTTTTGTCCCAAATAGTTTTCTCATCAATACACTATAGGCTCTTTCAGAGTAAGGACTGTTCTCTTATTAAATTTTCCTAGTTGATATCACTCTTATGATGCCATATTGTGTTATGTGTTTCCTAGTCACCTTAAAATCTGCCACCCAATTACTTACTTTCCTCTTATGAGCAGTGAATATAGTATAACCGCCAATTTTGCCTCTACCTGGACAGAAATAGGTGGTCATAGGATACTTTCATACTTTGATAGAGCTGGTAACTTATTAATATAGGCTGACCTGCTGGGAATTACCTTGCAAGGGAGAAAGATGGCATGTATGCATGGGTACCTTTGCTCTCCTATTCTGCATCTATTTCCAAATAGTTTACATTTTATTTATTTCTTATTACTTATTTAAATAAGTATATTTTTATATCTATTATTCTTTATGCTTATTTCTTTATCCTTTATATGTAATCTTTTGCATTTGGCACTTCATTTCAGAAATTCTCAGGTCCCACAGATTCTTAAAACTAACTGAAATCACAGAGGACTTCTCTGACATACATTAAGTACACAGTAGAACTTAAAACTGTGGTTGGCATGGTTTGGTTTGGGTTTTTTTCATGAGAAGACTTCATTAACTTCTGCTGTTTTATGCCATTGCTGGTAAGGTTTTAAGTTGACCCAAGATTTTGCCTTCTCTTTAAGATAATACAGTATGTTTAAGAAAGAAGAAGAAGGCTCTATCAGACATTTAATAGCCGTTTTTCTACTACAGGGCGAATTGGACCAGGAACGACTGACCAGGCAACAGGAGCTCAATGCCTTATACCAGATGCAGCATCTCCAGTACCAGCAGTTCCTCATCCAGTAAGCTGTCACTTAAGGAGCTTCTCTCCATGCCCCTGCCACAGTGAGATCTGTGTTTAGGCTTGAATCTTGACCGAAAAAGAGGCCACATTACCTTTCCTCTCTGTCACTGATGCTTAGAGAAGATGGCAAAGGGCTTTTAGCTCCATTCAGGGGCTTCCTGTCTCTTCAGCTTTGAGCACAGATAAGTTTTTGTGCATCATGCAAAGGGAAAAGGCAAGAGGGGCAGGGATAAAAGGATCAGAAGTGTAGAAGCAGAAGAAAACTGGAGGAGAAAGAAAAGGGGGGGGTATATCTAAAATAGGAAATGGTCTTAATTTGTATTAATTCAGTTTTAATATTCAGAAGGCAGTAGATACTATTTTCTACTGTAGATAACCTTGGTCAGTTCCCATTGTATTCTTTTGTCTGATTCTGGTTGCTGCATTTTGAGGAAGAAATTCAGAAGTTGTCTTGTGTCTAGGAAATAGTAACCAGAATGGTGAAAAGAGTTGAATCTGTACCAGATCATCAAGTCAGCAAATGTGTGAAGTACCTACGCTCTGCCAGGTGCTGTCCCACATACTAGGGCCACAGTGAAAGGCCAAAGGTAGTACCTTCCCTCAGGGAGCTCACAGTCTAATGGAGACAAGTGTGTACAGAAAAGCCATATCCAGGATGGATTGGAGATCCTCTCCGAAGGGTTCAGGATAGCCGGGAAAGGCTTTTTTACAGGGTGGGCCTTTGGCTAAGATTCGAAGGCAGCCAGAAGGCCATGAGCACAGAGAGGAAACAACTTCTTGCTGTTACAGAAGTAGTAATGAAAGTAGCTTTCCTGTTTAAATGTATTCTAGTGATAGTTCAGTCTCACAAAACTTGGTTGTGAAAATAGGGAACACCTAGAATCCCTTCATAGCAGGGCAGGCCCTTTTAACAAAGGCCCTCGTGTGACACCTCTTACTTTGAGTTTCCTTTTAATGTTTGTGATTCCAAGTGCATTTTCAGTGGTTTTCCCTTATAGGGAGGGAGCTGTTTGTGTCTTTGTTATGAACCAGTTCAGGTTTTTTACAACTTGAATTGGCAATCTGTGACTCCCTCTGTTTTGGTTTTATTTGTCACCAGTGAAGAAGCGGTTAAATACGATTATTTGATGTACAGCTTATAGCGACAAGGTGGTTAGCTCATCTCTTTGTAAAACCAATCAGGCAACATTGTTGGACCCCAGAAGGGGCTGGACCAAGGGCTGCATGTCCCATGTTGGGCTCTCAGGGTGGCTTCACACTGCCTCTGATGTTCCTTTCTCCTTCATCTGTCTTAACATACGTTTCTCTTTCTTTTTGAAGACAACAGTATGCACAGGTATTGGCGCAACAGCAGAAAGCAGCGCTTTCATCCCAGCAGCAGCAGCAGCTGGCGCTGCTCCTGCAGCAGTTCCAAGCTCTGAAGATGAGGTAGGTGCTTGGGATTTCAGCCAAAAGGTTCTGATTTTTTTTTTGACAAAGGGAGTTAAATGGGCAAGAACAGTGACTTATTTCCATAAAAAATGAATCTGAATCTGCCTTAAGAATATTCCAAGTGTTTTGGGGGTAGGATGGCCAGTGGCTGGATGGCTTAGAACAGGATGACAAATCTGTCTCCACTGGTTACTGACCAGAGGGGCATTTGTTCTTAGTTTTGAGTTTCCCCTAGAAAAAGCAAAAGCCCTGTTCTGAAACAAAGATGCAGCTTTGCAGGTGTTGCCAGCCATTAGTCTGGTGCTAAACTGAGCTCAGCCAAAACCTGTAATTGAATGAATTTAGTTTCTCCTGGTATGCACACTCTTGTCATTTAATTCCCATTGTTTTCCACCTAAGCTTGTGGTAAGGGAATGTTTTACATAGTGACATCTCTTCCTCATTTATCTTCTAGAATTGGGCAGCTGCTAAGACTGTATCAAGGGATTCCAAGATAAGCTTTCCTCTTCTCCTAGGGGCCTGCTCTAGAGCAGACTTTGTGGACACGCACAACAAAGTCAGAGCAGCCTGTACAGAGCATGGAAAAGCTGGAAATCCAACTTGGCTCGCTCTTTGGTGATGGTCTGTTGTATTTTGTGTCTTTTTTTTGCAGAATATCGGAACAGAATCTGATTCCATCTGTCACTAGGTCTGTTTCCGTTCCTGATACCGGCTCTATTTGGGAGCTTCAATCAACAACTTCACAGCCTACAGGTAAGACCTTAGTGTTTGTCACTACCACCGTGATGCCTGGGTTGTGAGGGGGCAGGCAGTTTTTTAAAATTACCAAAAGGGGTTTAAATCGTGTCTTTTTTAACAATTCTAAATCAACTTTTGCTAGTTTGATGTAGTTCAACAGATGTTAAAGAAAGTATGAGCCTGTTTCTGTGAGAAAGTGCAGTTTTGTGACATTGCTGCTCTTGGATGTCTGCTTCGTTGGCACGTGCTTAGCACTTCTGGAAAGAAAGCTTACATCTAGTGTGGATGGAAGGGGTCTTGGATCAGCCTTCATTTCTTTAGAGAGAATGGAGTGTTCAGGTTGTGATCTGCCCTTGTGGCATTTTATAATTTAAGGCAGCTCTTTATGCTTGTGATTACTTTATTGCCAACAGATACACACAGTGCTGAGTATACACTTAACTGGGCCTCATTGGAAAAAGGCAGAGCGATTTCAAATACTTTCAGTTTTTACCTAAAGAAACATCTGTCTTGTTAGCATCATGATTCTTCCAGTGATGCTGTCTGGTTGTGATTCTTAGAATGGTAGTCATAGTCCCTTTAGCCTTGAAGTCATGGGTTTCCAAAGGGCAGTGGTGGCCACGACAGGTTGTACCATCTTCCAGTAAAGATGGGCACAGAAAGGACCTAACAGTCATCCTCACACATAGCTAGATGAGAATGCCCTGCTTCATAGAGAGTGGAACAGTTTTGATGAGTACAAGGGGCTGTGCCCCACTGGTAGCCCCACTGTGTTAAGACATCTAACGGAAGACCTCTTGCCTTGTGAGGCTTAATAAAGGACTGGAAGCAGTCTCATTTAGCACATATCTGTGCCACTTGAAGGGATACCACAGATTCCTTGATGCAGTTGTGAGGCAGTGAGAAATACAGAGTGATGGAAAGCCTAGGGAAAAATGGGAGAGCCATGCTTGTTGGTTCCCTCAAAGATTCCTACCCAGTTTTTTCTGAGGCACTTCAGAGTGACCCAGTCCCCATTTTTCAGAATCCGTGTGGGTTTTGAGCTTTTCTTTTCTCAGACTCAAACCAGGGGCTTTCTAGAATATTTTGAGCGTGACAACATTGGTAGGGATGAGGCAACAGGTTTCATTTCCCCCAAAATACAGACCAGATCTGTGTGATGAATGAGCCTCTTAGGTTTCCTCTGGGCTTTTATTCACTTGGTGATAAATGTGTATTGTAATCACTGTCATTTTTTCTACATTTCACAGTCTGGGAAGGTAGTAGTGTTTGGGATCTTCCTCTTGACACTGCGGCTCAGGGACCAGCTCTTGAACAACTTCAACAGCTTGAGAAGGCTAAAGCTGCCAAGGTCAGAGACTCATTCTTCTGTAGACGGCTCATTACTTCCACCACATGCTTCCTCTGCTTCATTCAGTGCACATATCTGATTCTCTTCTTCCCTCTCACTCCCCCCAGAAACTAGCCAACCAAACAAACAGTTAGTCAAACAAAAACCCACCTCTCACCTGCTGACCAAGGCTGAAACATTTCCACCCAACAGAGAAAGACCCCTGGTAGAACTAGAGTAAAGATGATCAGTTTTTGATGAGGCCTCAGTTGAAACTTGGGGTCTCTCACTTTGCAAATATAAGTAAATTGTTTGTGCCAGGAAAAAAAACGTTGTCATAAGCATTAGTGCTACCAAAGATTTACTTTTACTCTAGAGTACAATAAGCCTCTATTTTTAATAGTTTTGTACATACCTTTAATCCTAAAAATAATGTAAAGATTATGAGGTTTTTAACTCAGTAATAGGATTCTGGCATGCTCAAAAGATCGGGATTTTTAGGTTTGACATTATGGTAGTAATTTGCCAAAAACTGGATATCCCAGTATAAATCAGAAACTTTTCTGGTTTCCATTTCTCTGTTAACTCCACTGTCCTTGTCAGGGCTCATAGCTTAGTTTGACTCATCCTCAGAGATCTCAAATTGGGATCATTGTCTAGCTCCTTACAGAATCCCCTAGACTGAGCCCGGCCCGGCCCAGAACCTCCTCCATGTGTGCCCGACAAGCAGTGGTCCCCCATCCTCGGCTGGAATGGCTCTAGGCCTCCGGGGATAACCACATTCATTCCACTCTTAGATTGCTGTCATTGTGGGCAAGTTTACTCTTGTTAGGCATCCAGAGATGAGTTAGAAACTGGTCGTTGAGCACGTTGCTATTGAAGTTGTAAGATCAGACGTGTCAGGGAGGCGTCTTTGTTGTCCTCTCTGACCTGGCGTTTTTTGGTGGCATTTAGAAAAGTACCACGTAGAAGCTGTTTTGTCTCTAGATTGCAATGGAAATGATTATTTCTGTATTGGTCAGTGGATGAAGGAATTATGGGGAGGTAAAAATGGGAAGGAAAGACTAACTGATGATTGTAGAAAAGCTTCAGGCTATTTTCACTTTTATTTATGGTTCCCAAAGGAGATAATAAGAATTCTTACTGAAGGTATCTAGTGGACGCACGACAGAACCTGTGCATTCGTGTCTCTGTTCTTAACAGTCTCTTCATGTGATTTGTGTTCAGCTAGAGCAAGAGCGGAGAGAGGTGGAGATGAGGGCCAAGCGAGAAGAGGAAGAGAGGAAGAGGCAAGAGGAGCTCCGGAGACAGCAGGAGGAAATCCTTAGGAGGCAGCAGGAGGAGGAGAGGAAGAGGCGGGAAGAGGAGGAGCTGGCCCGCAGGAAGCAGGTGAGGAGCTAGCACACCGCTGTCTGAAGACTTGTGGGGCCCTCTGAGCTTCCCATAAATTGCTGCATGTGTTTATTTCCCTTGCACCTGAAAAACGGAGACTTACCAAATGAATCTGAGGAGAAAGAGATAGGTTTCCATTTTATTTGTAGAAACAGAGCTTTTTTTAAGCCAAATTTTAGAGTAGAAAGGTTTATTCTGAATCATCTAAGCAGGTACATGAACATAAGAATGTTGGGGTAGCTTTGTGTACTTTCTCAAAAATGAGGATTTGGGGCAGAAAAGTTATTTGAATCGGCTCGGGCTGTCGGCTGATCTCGATCAGTTCAGTGCTGGGAACAGAGCTGGTGGTGAGTGTTTATTGGCTGACTTGTTATTCAGTTGTCTTTTTCTCAGTACAGATGAGAGGAATAAATGGAATGATGACCAGAAAGAATGCAGTTTATGAAGCCAAAAGGGCAGAATTAAGTGGACAACTGGCCACTACTTTTACAACTAAGGGAGCATCTATTACAGTGGTTCTCAACCTTCCTAATGCCGCAGCCCTTTAATACTCGTATGTGGGCGTATCTGCATGTGGGTGGACCCGCCTGGAGATGGATAGAGGAGCCGTGTCTCGGTTCCTAAGGCCATTGGAAATATATGTGTTTTCTGATGTCTTAGGCGACCTCGTTCAACCCCCAAAGGGGTCACGACCCACAAGTTGGGAACTGCTGGATTCTACTAGAAGCTCACTAGCCATTTAAATTGAGAATTTCTTTTCTTTCTTTTTTTTTTCCCCCTTTTTTGGAGGGCATTTGGGGTTAAGCGACTTGGCCAAGGTCACACGGCTAGTACGTGGTAAGTGTCAGAGGTCAAATTTGAACTCAGGTCCTCCTGATTTCAGGGCCAGTGCTCTATTCACTGTACCACCTAGCCACCCCAAAGTGAGAATTTCTAGACTAAATATACCATGTAGATAAGCTTGTATCTTTTGTATTTGTACATCTCTTTGAAACTAATTTTTGCTTTGTCTTGGGTGGAAATTTGTTTTTCTATTGAAGTTTTTAAGAAATAGACATACAAAAACATCTTATATAACTAATTTTTACTGTTTGGTTTAGTTTTGTTTGAAAAAAGAGTAGCTGGTAATACTGCATTAGGATTGCTCAGAGAGCTTTCTAAATGTTATCTCATTTGTTATATTAGAAATCTATGTTAAATTTTCTTTAATTCAGAAGAAGAAATAAATACAAGAGAATAAATATTTCTGACATCTGCCATTCAGTAAATATTTACCAAATTTTTGTGTGCAGAGGACTTTGCTGAGTGCTGAGAATGTGACAAAATCTGGATAAGAGATGGTCCCTTCCTTCATGAACTCATAGGCAGGAGGAGAATACACAGATCTGGATAAGTGTCCCTCTTGCATGTGATGACATAGTCAGTGCAGTAGAACAAGGTCCTGTGGAGTCCAAGAAAGCTTCCTGGAGGAGGTGGCATTAAGCCAAGGGATGCATGGGTTTGGAGCAGGTGAAGAATGGTCAGAGGAGGACATTCCAGTCAGAATGAGTGAAGCCAAGAAGCTGGTAGAACATGGCTCCTTTTAGGAGGGGCAGAGGTCATTTAGTTGGCTTGTTTGTAGAGTGCAGATTGGGGCGCCCTGTCGAGATTGTGGCCGGCTGGGTGAATAAATGGGGAAAGCAGTGGAGCACTAAGCATCATCAGGAGGACATCCAGCTGTGTTTTACCTGTCACTGCTTTCTGTCCTAAAGTAAAGTGATTCTGTTTCACAAATTCAGCTACTGATTTTGTGCTGCTGGTAGGATCATGGCATTGGATGGACTTTTAAAGCAGTAGATAGCCATCACTCTGCCTGCCTCGTGTCACCCATCTTCTCCCAAACTTCACCAACAGTTGCCGGGCAGCTACGTTTGTGACCATAGGTGACTGTTAGAAAGTTCTTCTTTATCTGCGTCCGGTTCGATTTGGGTTTTCTTGAGCCACACGGAATAACTCACCTTTTACATGTGAACACTTGAGATGTTGGGAAGCAGCCAGGCCTCACTATCCCCTGTCCTGAACTCTTCCTCACTTAACATGATTTCTATTGCTTTCACCATCCTGGTCACTGTCCTCTAAACATATGGTCCCCAGAAGGGACATCCTCCATCTGTGTTTCAGAGTATCGCATGGTCTTTTCCTGCCTCCCTTTTCTGGAGCCTATGAAAGGCATTATCTTTTTGGCATCTACTCCAGACTGTTGACCCATGTTGAGCTTGCTGTCCATGAAACCCCCAGGCCGTCCTTTCTACTTCATACTCTGCTGCTTCTTCAAGGCTGTTCCATCGTGGTCCAGCACACATAGGACTTCCCCCTTTTCTGCCACTCTTTATTCCGATCTTTGGAACATGGTCACTTGTAACACTATCTCACGTTCTTTATGATGTGATCTGTGGCTTTTTTCCAGTCACAGAGTAAGCAGTACAGGGATTTGTCTTGTTTTATCTCTTGCTTTCAGCACCTAGCATGTGTTCTGCATATATTAAGAGTTCAGTAAATAGCTGCTAAATGTTCTTTGTCATCTTCCCCCTTCTTCCTACAGCTCCATTTTTACATTTATTCACTACTCCCATCTGAATGTCTTTCTCAGAGCCTTCTCCAAATCAAGTTCTTTTCAGTTAGATACCTAGATGTGTATCTCATCACCAGAATTCTTGCCTGGCTGTCTCACAGAGACTAATCATTCGACCCCATTTAATGTACCAGGAACTTTGCTGAGTGGAGAGAGAGACAGAGAGAGAAAGAGAGAAGTTCTCTGAGATGGGGCTTAGAAGGAAATGTATTCTGGGTATAGGTGGGTGAGGAGGGGAGGGGGAAACAGGCAGTGCAGAGGCCCTGAGTTGGGAGATGAAGTGTTATGTATGAGAAGCACGCATAAGCCCAGTTTGGGTTGGACAGTAGAGTGCGCAGCATATGATTGTGCTGGAGACAGAGGCTGGGTCCGGGTTCTCAGGGGCTTTAAAACCCAAACAGAAATTTACATATGACCCTAGAAACCACTGTAGAGGAGTATTAGGAGGGAGGTGAAATGGGTCAGACTTGCTCTTAAGGAAAGTGACTGACTGCTATGGACCTATGGACAAAAAGGAGAGCAGTTAGAGGGCCATGGCCACAATCCAGACAGAGTGGTCAGAACCTGAACTCAGGTGGTAGCTGTGTGAATAGGGAGGAGGGCCAGGGTGTGGTTGATATAGAAACTGAAGGGTTTGACAACCTATGAGAGCAGATTAGAAACAGAGGATAATCCCCAGGTTATAGACCCAGGAGAGCAGAAGGATGGGGGCGTCTTGGATAGAAAGAGGCATGTTTGGTAGAGGAGAATATCTAGGGTGAAAGACTTCTACTTTGCACGTGCTGAGTGTGAGCTGTTTTTGGACTATGCTTGTTGAAATGTCCGGTGGGCAATTGATGATGTGGATCTGGGGCACAGGAGAGAGACTCCGGCTGGATCCAGTCAGTGGTATAGAGGTCTCTGATGAGGTCATTGCAAGAGAAGGGCTGAGGCAGAGCTTTGAAGAATGCCTAGAGTTAGGGGCTGAGATATAGATGATAAACCAACAGTCAGCTGTGTAGGAGCACTTGGAAGAAGAGAATTGAAGGAGAACATTGTCACTGAACCCAGAGAGGAGAGAGCATCTCGGGGTACAGAGAGGCTGCTTAGTAGCATCACATACATGAAAGTTGAGGCATGAGAAAGATCCCCCCTGATTTGTCGAGTAAAAGACTGGTGGTACCTGTGGGCTGAGCACTTTCAGTTGTGTGAAGAGATCAGAAGCCACATTGCAGTGAGTTGATGCTGAGCTTGATGTGGTGCCCTGAATGAGTGGCAGGGAGGAGATTGACATTCTCAGTTCCTGCATCACTTTGGGAGATTTACATGGCAACTTTGTACAAATACTCTGGGCTAATCTATGCATATATAAAATGGTGGCTTAAAAATACACATAGAAATACTGGTTGCCATGGGCTTAAAGGGGCAGATCGAGGCTTATCCAGTTTCTACCTGGGTGATTTTTATGGTCCTTCTTCAGTAACACTCTGTGTTTATTTCTTGTGGGGAGAATTCTCCAGTGAGACTTAATATTCATGAAAGGAGTTTATAGATTTCTTGAGCATATTCTTATAATGCCGACACAAATCCTCCTTCACTTTGGACTTTTCATTGACAAATCATAGACTTCCCTGGAACATCCTTTTGTCTTTCAGGAAGAAGCTCTCAGACGCCAGAGGGAACAAGAAATGGCCCTAAGACGCCAGCGAGAGGAAGAGGAGCGCCAGCAGCAAGAGGAAGCACTTAGAAGACTGGAGGAAAGAAGGAGAGAAGAGGAAGAGAGGCGGCAGCGGGAAGAGTTGTTACGGAAGCAGGTGTGTTTGTGGATCTCACCTCATTCCTTCGGGGGTTCACGGGACAGATCGGCATTCAGAGGAGGTTTCCATAGAATGGAGTCAGTCCAGGAAACTGAACTAGTGTTAGGATTTATTAGGTTGCAGAGTGAGAGCTGGAAGGACCCCCGTTTTACAGTTGAGGAAACTGAGGCCCAACAAGGGGAAGCTATTTGTCCAAGATCACGCAGGTGAGTAGCAGGGCTAGCATTTGAACCGAGATCTGCTGATGACATACTCAGAGCTTCTGGTCTTGCCCCATGCTCAGCCCAGAGCTTGGCGCAGTTGTTATTCAGCTGTGTCTGACTCTTTTTGACCCTGGATGGAATTTTTTTTGGCCAAGATTCTGGAGTGCTTTGCCATTTCCTTCTGCAGTGGATTAAGGCAAACAGTTGAAGTGACTTGCCCCAGGGTCCCACAGCTAGGAAGTGTCTGAGGCTGAATTTGAACTCCTGACTCCAGGCCCAGTACTCTGTCCACCGAGCCACCGAGCTGTCTCTGTGCTTGGCTCATAGTAGACACTTAACAGTTATTGACCAACTGATCGCATGTCGACCAGCAGAATGCACCCCACAGTTGTACCTCCTCTGTTATTTCTTCAGTGTTATTTTCTAGGATTTATTGTGATAGGAAATTTTCAGTGTTAATTACTTCTTAAGATGATTTATTTTTAATTTATGGAATAAAATAAGCATTTCCATTGCATAGTATAATAAAAATAAGATGACCACGTGTAAAACTGCAAATGTCTTATGTACAACTTGCTATTCCTTTTAAATATATAATGGTGTTACCATGTATGTTTTTTCCCTGCCCTTAACTTCACCCTAGAGATGGCCACCATTAGACATATGTGTATGTATGTAATTATATAAAATCCTTCTGTGCATTCTTCTACTTAGCAGTTCTTTCTCTGCATGCAGAGAGCATCTTCATGTGTTATTTCGTGCAAGTCTTTCCATGTTTTTCTAAGATCAGAGAGCTCATTCCCCCATGGAATACACAGTAGTATTCCATCACGGTCATATACCACAACTTGTTCAACCATTCCCCAGTGCATAGGCATCTCCACAATGTCTAGTTCTTTACCACTTTGAAGAGAGCTGCTAAAATACTTTATAACAGAGATTCTTTTTCTTTTTCCGTACTCAATTTTGGAAACAGACCTAGGAGTGGCATTCCTGGGACAAACAGGATAGGCAGTTTAGTAATTCTTTGGGCATGATTTCAGATTGTTCTCCAGAATGGTTGGATCAGTTCACAGTTCCACCAACACTGAATGTGTCCCAGTTTTTCCACATCCCCCCTACATTTGTCTCTTTCCTCTTCAGTCATTTTAGTCAGTGTTAAACGATATCTCGGGGTTGTTTTAAGTTGCATTTCTCTAATCAGTAATGATTTAGACCACTTTTTAATGTGACTATAAATGATTTTGCTTTCTTCATTGGAAAACTGCCTGTCCCTATCCTTTAACTTTCAATTGGAGAATGACTCATATTCTCATAGGCTTGATAGAGTTCTTTATCTATTTTAGATATGAGACACTGATCTGATAAACTGTCTATAAAACTCTGCTCCCCACTCCCCAGCCCTTGTTTGCCGCTTTCCTTCGGATCTTGGCTGAGTTTATTTCGTTTATACAGAAACTTATAAAAAATGTAATGTCATCACAGTTACCCATCTTACCCCTCACTCTGCTCTCTGTCCCTTGTTTGTTCCTGTCCACAAGTCTGATAAGTAATACGCTTCATGCTCTTCCAACTTCCTTGTAGCCTCTCTCTTTATATCTAGATCATGTATCCCTTAGATGTTGGTCTAGGGCCAGTCTCTACCATTTCCTTTACATTTTTTTCATTAATTCCTTTGATATTCTTGACTTTTTGTTCTTTCAGATGAATTTTATTACTTTCTCCAATTAAGTAAAATAATTTTCTGGTAATTTAATTGGCATGGCATTGAATATATAAATTAGTGTCAGTAAAATTGACTTTGAAAATCATAAAATCATGTCTTTAGTGCAACAGCAGCCTTTGTGTAGGTGCTGATAAATTTGAATTGTAAGCCATTGTATGCTTTCAGCTTTGCAGTGGGAGGCTACAGTCTAGTCCTTCCACCGACTGACCTGATTGTCTCACGTTGTTTGAATTACTTAAATTATTTGGAAAGCATGTTGCTTGGAGTTGCATGGCTTTTAAAAACCCCTCAGGTATGAAGTCATCTTTCTGTAAGCCTGTTTTCAGATGTATGGATTGCATAGTATGAAGAGAGAATGGAAGAGAAAATAAGTTGCTGACTTATCAAGTGAAAGACAAACCGATGCCATAATGGAACAGTCTTTGGAAATAGAATTTCTTTCAGGAGCAAATGCCTTCCAGCTTGAGCCTCTTATATGCCTAAATTAAGCTTATTTTGAATGACCCTGGAACACTTAATAGTAGCTGGGAGTTAAGTTTGAGATGAACATGTGACTCTTAAAAGCCACCCAGATTTTTTCAGTGCTCTCACACCTTTCTCTTTCTTTATGGGAAGGAAGAGGAGGCTGCCAAATGGGCCAGGGAAGAAGAGGAAGCTCAGCGTCGGCTTGAGGAGAACCGATTGCGGCTGGAAGAGGAGGCATCCAGGCTACGGCACGAAGAGGAGGAGCGGAAGCGCAAGGAGTTGGAGCTCCAGCGGCAGAAGGAGCTGATGAGGCAGAGGCAGCAGCAGCAGGAAGCCCTGCGGCGCCTGCAGCAGCAGCAGCAGCAGCAGCAGCTCGCCCAGATGAAGGTGAGGAGATGGGGTCAAGGCTGTGTTTTTGCCATTAAAGAACTTCCCATTTAGGGGAGTAGATAGGAGGAAGGACTTGCTTACAAAGGAATACAACAGAGGAGCAATGCTGGGTCCTTGGAGCTGCGAGGGAGGGCATAGGAGGGCACTCTCAGTAGGGAAGTAGTCTGAGTTGCGAAGATTTTAGGGAACTGTGCGTAGAGTAAATAGGTTGGAGGGAGCTTTCTTTTAAGAGAGTAGTGGCAGAATTACAGAAGTAGATAAGGGCCAAATCATGCGCCAAATAAGGAACGTGCAATATTGTTCTGTTGACATTAGGAGCCCATTGAAGACTTTGGAGTAGGGTCATGAGATGTGCAAAGGACTTTTTAGCTTAATGCCCGTGACGGTTTGGAAGAAGGTAAGATGTGCCAGGGAGAACAGTTAGAATTCCACTAAGCTTATGTCGGTGACCTGATGAGGGAGTGTCGCACTGAGAATGAGAAGGAAAGGATCACAGAGGAGACAGTTCAGTCGAGTGTGTAGGGTTGAAAGAAGAGGTCAAGGACGAAAGACTTGCTCCACCCTGGGTTGGCAAGGAGAACCATTGTTTTAGAGTGGGTGTCTGTCGAGATTGATTCATCTCTAGAGAGGAGGGAATTGAAATGATTGAAGATGAGTTCCCCAGGGGGAGGAGGGAGAACTGGGGCCCCTTTGGAGGAAAAGTCGCTTTCTTCTAAAGAGGCCAAAGTATCTTTAAAAAAAAATTTTTTTTTATCCATTATAATGTGGTATGTGTCATTTTATATACAGGAAAAAGGAAGAGGAGAGGAACAAATTGTATGATGTGAGAAGTCAGTAGAGGAGTATGAAGGAGAAAATTTGAAGGCTCTGAACAAAGGGACGTGTTTAGAAAAGAACATGAGGCTGGTTGTCCATTTAGAGACTTGACTGGAGATGTTCAACATTAGAAAAGTGGAAGAGAATGAGGACAGGTTTGCCGGGAGGCCCTGGAGTTGACTCCCACAGGCCTCTTTACTGATGAGGAAAAGTTCCTTGTACGTGTTCTTGTGGCGGAGGAGATTCTGAAAGTGGAGTGGAGTTTGGCTTTGTTGGCGATGGCCAGACTTAGGCATTTTTCCCTTCTGTACCCCTCCCCATACAGTGCGTCTTTTGAGTAGAAATGGAGCAAAAGTGCACAATTGACTGGCCCATGTTAGTAACATCATGATCTAGTAGGAAAAGTTCTTTCCTGGAAATACACAGGCCCCAGATCCTGACTTCCCAGCTGTGTAACCATAGGAAAGTCACTTAACTGATTTGACCTTCCATTTTCTCACCTCTGAAATGGGCATAACAATACTTTAGCTGCTAAATTAAGTTATCTTGGAACTCTTGTGAATATAGAAAGGCACCATTTCAGTGTATCTTGCTGTCACTACTATTGTGTGAGCCTCAGTTTCCTTATCTATAAATGTGCTCACAGCTGCCTTACAGGGCGTTAAGTCTCCTTATTGACATTAAATTCTACATGTTTGTCGTCTTACTACTTTTTTACTCTTTGAAAACTTAGCCAGCATTGACTTCTCAGTAGAGTATGTTTTGTTCTTGTCAGGGAAAGACAGAAGATTCAAAGTAAATAGCTAGAAGATTGTTGAGGGTAGTAATAAATCAAGGAATCAATGTTCACATGGATATGTGTGTCATTTTAATATAGAAGTAGTGGGTGAAAGGTACAAGCAGAAGGAACCATTGAAATCAGTTTGCAACTGTCAGTACACAGTTCATCGCTTCTTATTCAAAATTTCAACTTCATTTAAAAATCTAGCATAATCAGTCAGTAAGTCTGCTGCTGTGCCAGAGTCTGGGGTACCAAGCCGAAGGTCCCTTATTTCCTACCCTCAAGGAGCTTCCATCCTCTGGGGTCCTTTTATTGTCAGGACTGATGGAGAGAAGCCTTCCCCAAGACCTCTTGGCAGCCTCAGCTGCCTGTGCAGCCCATTCATGCTTTTACATCGGTTGGAAATGCTTGACACGTACATTTGTGATGCACCAGTGAGTGCCTCAGTCTGCCATCAGATAGTCTGCTTTGGGCAGCTGGTGTAGTGATGAAGATGAGACAGCAGAGTTCCATTATCCCTTTCCTTCCATCTTTTCCATCGAGTAAAATCATCTTCAATTAAATGGATAGAATAAAAAGCTTGGAAGGACTTGGAACCCCCCCAAGATAGGTGAGGGAGGAGAGCCACAATCAGACAGAAACCATCTAGAGGCCTTAACCAAATGATTTCAGGTTTGTGCATGTACAGAAAGATGAGCTTGACATAGGGGCTTTGCGCGTTGGATGATTTATGAAAATATTAGAAGAGGCAGGACCGTGCAGATCCCTCAGACATTGTCCAGGAAGAAATCGGGCCACTAAGCTTTTTTTTTTTTTTTTTTGGTCAGTAGAGTTTACATCTGGCAGATCATGGAAATACTATGAACAGTAGATAAATGCCTTTTTGGACACGATCAGAAAGTAGGGGCTGGATGGTCGTGTAGCTGCTTAGATGTAGAGGAGAAGCAGGCAGCTCAGACTCCCAGAATCTGGAGGCCGGGCTCTGAGCTGAGCTCCTCAGTTCATGCATCTGTAAATTTCCGAGGAATTAGATGATTGCGAAGGGCCCTTCCATTTATAATACTCTCTGACCCTGGCGGCCTTCCGTTGGGGCTCTTTATTTAGCTCTGTGCTCTGTCTTTTTAAGCCTTTTTTAGTGATCCAGATAGAGGTGTACTGCATGTAGAAGCTGGAGATGGCACAAAGCCAGGATAGAAATAATGTGGAGTAATATCAAGAACCAAAAGACCAGACAAACCATGATTTGTTAGTGATAAGAGCAAAGTCCTGCGCTTAAGTATGAAGTGTTAACTCCTGTCACTCCAGGACAGAGGAGACTTGACTCAATGGAATTTCTGGCATTTCATGTCCAAAAAGGCTGGTGAGCTCTGATTGTACATTGAACCCGAGTTGAAAAATGGTGACCAAAAAAAACCTTCATTTTGATATTTAATAAAAAGTGAGATGTCCAGACAAAGGCAGACATCAGGCCTATGGTGTTCTGTGCGTCTGGAGGATTATGGGCTGTGGTTCATAGGATGGCAGCCGTGATGGCAACTAGAAATGAGGTGAAGAAGACTTTTAGGAGCTGGTGACCTGCAGTGTGTGATAAGGTCGTGTTCAAAGAGTTGGAGCTGCCCTGGCAATGAGGCTTTAGAGGACAGGATCAGGGATAGGGAAGAGAAGTTCAGTTACACTGAAATCTTTACTAAGAATAAGAAAAATTCTGATAATTAGAATGCCTCAAAAACTTAAGCAGATTTCTTTGTGAAATAGTGAGCGCTTCATCACTTTGGGGTGGAAGGAAGGCCGAGGGGATCACTTGTCAGAGTGACTTAGCAGAGATTCTGTCATGACGTGAGAGGTTGCATGGCCAGTTCTAATGCTCTTTGGCAATAAGCTTGTATTGATGTCTTATTAGCTTGTCTTATATGCTCTCATTTTATTTTTGTTCAGCTTCCATCTTCTTCCACATGGGGCCAACAGTCTAATTCTGGGGCCTGTCAGTCCCAGACAACACTATCGTTAGCAGAAATCCAAAAGCTAGAAGAAGAAAGAGAGAGGCAGGTTCGAGAAGAGGTAAGTCCTCCAAATAGAACATTTTTCTTGGTCAGCCAGGTGCCGTGCCATCTGCTGGCAGAGCTCTGAAGAGTAGGGTCATCAAAGCTATCCCAGCACAAAATCTGGAGGGCTCAATGTGTTAATAACTTCAAAACGTTTCTTTGATTGGTTATAGGTTAGTGTCATTTAGATTTACAATACATACTTCCAGCTGTGAGGTGGCGTGCACATAGGCTCCCAGGCTATTTTATGCACTATTGATGTATAATCCAGGTACCCAGGGGCTCTACTAGGCTGGCTGTGTTCCTCAGGTTCCCCAAGTGTATTTGGAGTTTGGCTGTTTGGACCTTGAGAGACATTGCCCTAAAACAAAACAAAAAAAGCCTGTGTGCAGGGAGGAGAAAGTTTTTTGCTTTAAGAACTTTGTTTTTTTACATTTTGAATTTGCATTTTTTCTTTTTTTATTATTATTATT
>CM053586.1:8440482-8477981 GCA_028646515.1 Pseudochirops corinnae | reverse complement strand
CCTCTCATTCCCCTTCCCCCTACTCTTCTATGTGGCAAGATGCCCAGTTTAGAGTTTATGTCATTCCTTCCCCAATCCAAATTCCATGAGAGTAAGGTTGACTCTTTCCCTTTTGCCTTCCTGTTCTCCCCTTCTATTGTAACAATTATCTCTTGCCTCTTCCATGAGATGTTCAACCCCCTTCTGACTCTCCCTGTCTCCTCTCAATCTAATCCTCTCTCATCTCAGAATTTTACCATTTAGAATATTATCCCTTCCTATTCAATTGATCTTATGCCCTCTATGGATTCATTTATACATATACTCAAATATGTGCTTGTTTGCATATGTAAACCCTCTTATAAACCCTGGAGGCCTTTTGGCCGGACCGCTTTTCTCCCCCGATTTGGCAAGTCCCACTGACCTAGTTCTGAATGCTGCTCACAGCTGCTGCTAATCCGAGGGTCCTCCTGTCCAGCCGCTGATATGGTTCCTCGTAGCTGAGCTGACTTTAGTGGAAAGTATACTTGTGTGTGTTTTGGAGTTCTAGGATTAGTTTAGAGTCATATTTTATGGGTATTTTGGGGTGGCTATGTGAGAGCTGCAATATGTTGCTGCTCCTACGCCGCCATCTTGGCTCTGCCCCGTTTTTAGTTATTTCTTATTTTCTTTGTTGAATTCTTTACTTCTTTTTGTCTCATTCTCTTTTTCAGGGAATTCAGTTGTTGGGTAAGATTTACCACCATCTCTTCCAAGCTATTGGTTCTCCATGTCATTCTTTCCTTCGTGGCTGTTGTTTTCTTTAACATTATACTCTGCATTTCTTGTTTCATTTCTTCCAGGTGCTCTTGTAGTCCTTGTGGACAGGATCTTCTTTTCTGTGAACATCTCTTTGGACTTGGGGAGTTAGTCTTTTCTTCTGAGTTTACCTCTTGGACTTCTCTCAGTCCAAGGTATTTCTTCATTGTATTGGGCATTGTCTTATGTTACTCCTGTCTCCACTCTCAGTTTCTGAATTGGGATTTTGTGTTTGGGTCAAGCTCTGTTCCTTTCTCCTCTCTTGGGTGATGAGCTCAGGCCCTGTTTGGACCTCTATGCAGAGCTCAAGATTAAGCTCCACCTAATGTGGGTGCTCCTGGATTATGGCTGAGTTTCCTAGGGAATCAACTTAGAATTTGACTGTAGTGCCTTCTTTGTGTCCTCACAAAATTCTGAACCTAAAATTGACTTTGTGCCTTTTGTTGTCTTTGACAGAGCCCAGTAAAATGTTATTGATTGTGCTCTTGGGCCTCTTGCAAGACCCCAGGTGCTGCCTGGCCTGTTCTCCAGCTATGGCTCAGGCAAGGGTCCAGCAGTCAGTGGTCTGGCTTTATCTCCTCTTGTGCTTCAGGTCAAGCTACTTGGCTCTTGGTTGGGAATGAGCTACCTGGTTGAGAGGGTAGATTTTAGGCCAGTGCTTTTCTTTGCACTAGTCTGGCCTTGTTTCATTAGAAACTTTGAGGAAGGCCCTGTCCTGAGCAGTGGTCTGTCTCTTCTTTGGTTGCTAGTACTTTTCTGGCCCTCAGTCCTGCTGTGGGACTTAGCTACTTGAGCTCATTGCTGTTCTTCTACCTTAACTTATTTTGATCTTTCAGGGGATTTGGGCAGTCTTTCTGTTTAACTCCAGACTGGATAGGGGCCTTGATAGCCTGTTGGGTTTTGGTTTTCTTCATTATCCTTTTTGAGACATTAGAGCTTTATTGGGGTGTTTTGGAGATCTAGGATGCTTAGGGAGAAGTAAACTGACCTAGATTGGAAACAGAGTAGATCAGAGCTTCTGTGCTTTATGGATCGTTAGTGGGGTCAGTCCTGGGAGTGGCTGCTGCCTTTTCAACCTGGGTAAGATGGGGAAGCCCAAGATATAAGGAGGGGTCACGCCAAACTGACCTGTATCCATTTTTGACAAGGTTACTAACTTGGGACATCAGTGCTTCAGATAGATTTAACTAGATTTTCACAAAGTTTAACACCCCTGTGGCCCAGGTCCTCATCCCTTCACACCTGGCCTCTTATCATAGCCTGCTGCTTAATGCTCTTCACTCCATTCTCTTTCTTCTCTGTAGTCTATTCACCCTTACCACTCAGCCATCAGCTGATCTTTTGCAAATTTAGGCCTGACCATGTCAATCCTGGCACACCCCCCATTCAGTAAATTCCAGGGGCTCCCTATCACCTCCAGGATCAAATAAAATCCTCTTTTTAACTTTCAAAACCTTGCCTAACTTGGCCTCTTCCTACTTTTCCAGCCTTCTTACACCTTATTCCCTTTTGTGTACTCTACCACCCAGTAATGCTGGAGTCCTTGCTGCTTCATCTCCCACCTCCATCTCCCACATTTGGAACAGTCTGCTTCCTCTTGACCTCCTGGCACCCTTCAAGTTTAAGCTAAAATCCCTCTTCTACAAAAAAACATTTCCTAGCACCTTCTGAGATTACTTCCCAGTTTATTCTGTCTGTATCTGATTTCTACCTGGTTGTTTACATGGTGTCTCCCCTGTCTCCCCGAGAGTAGAGATTGTTTGTGTTTTGCCTTTCTTTGCATCTCCACCCTCCACGCTAATTGAGTGGTTAGACTCAGAGTAATCATTCCGTGGTGAAGGTAGAGGGTGGAATATAGGCAACGCATTCATGCGTGTGACGATGGATATCTTAAGCCATCATTCAGCTATTTCCTTTGAACAATTTGTTCCTCTGAGATATTTCCCTTTGTCTCAGAGGTCTATCTGTGCCTAAGCGTGTTAATCATTGGCTCTTCAAGTGTGCACAGTCCATTGAATTCACCTGATTCACAGGCCCACTGATCTTTGGTCAGTGCCCGCCCTACCACAGCCCCTCCAACAATTTTGTTTTCCATTTTTTCAGCTTTGCCAATCTGATGGGATGAGGTGGAAGCTCAGATTTTTTTAAAAAATTGACATTTTTAGTGATTGGAGGATTCTGGTTATTGGTGTGGTTATCATTTGCATAAGATGAGGTCAGTAAAGATGGAAGTTGTACACTCGGACTCACAGAGTAAGCCTCCCATGGGGTGAAGGGGGCATGGTCACAGAGCAGTTTGGGGAAGCTTAGCAGGTGCTAGACTTCAGGCTCAGAAGGACTGCCAGGAAGTATAGCACAGCTTTCAGGAGCGGGAAGGGGGTGATTCTTCCTCTGTCATCTACCCCAGTCACTCCACCGCTGAAGTGTTACTCAGTGCTGGTGCCATACTTGAAGCAGGGCTTTGATAAGCTAGAGAATGTCCCAGAGCCAGCCCCCAGAATTGGGAAGGGCTTTGACTCAGTGTTACATTGGCATCAGCTGAACCAGGATTATTTAGCCTGTAAAAGAGAAGACTTTGGGGGGGTCATGGTAGCTACTTGGAAGTATTTGAAAACTATCATGTGGAGGAGGGATTAATCTTGCTTTGCCTGACCCAGAGGGGCCAACTGGGGTCCATGAGCAGATGCTGCAAAGAGGCAAGTTGAAATTTGATGCCCATGTCTTGTTCCTACCAACAAGAGTTGTCCCACAATGGGATGGGCTGCCATTCAAGCTGAGGGTACATGGCCACTTGTTGAGAACCTTGTAATGGAAATTTTTGTGTGGCTTGGATGAGAAGTCTCCAGTTCTGTGATTCTGGGTTAGAACAAATTAAGTTTTGATGGTCACGTAAGTAATAGTACAGTGTAAGCTGTCAATTTTCAAAAATTTGACACTATAATGGATAAAGTGTCAGAAACATGCCCCATTTGGAGTTCAAGTTCCCTCTTCAGGGAGATTTTGTCTTTCCAGTTTTTCCTTGACAGCTTCTGAAATTGCTTTCTCATATCTGCCTGGAATGCAGTCAATGCCCTGTGAAACCCAAGCAGCATGGCATTGCCTTTGTTATCCTGGAAGAGCGGTGCTTCCTGCCCTTCCTACCTTAAAATTTCCCAGCTTTTAACATTTGTAACAAATGTGCATAAATTGTGACAAAAGTGAAAGGTGTTTAAAAATGTAGTTGCTGAAGTTGTGACTTCAGCCCTTCAGTGAGCACTGTAAGCAAATAAGCTTAAATGTCCATATTAGGCCCAACTTCCTCTTTGATCCCTTCTGTCCAGAGAATGTTATTTTTCCTAGTAAATAAAGTGAGGTTTCCATTTTATGGCCTATAGAAGAGTGACCCAGGTAAAGATTTGTGCCTTTGAAGGGAGGGGACTTGGTAACAATCTCTCAGAAATCAGATTCCCAGAGGAATCTTGTTTCTGTTTGTAACAGCAAAGACGACAGCAGCGGGAATTGATGAAAGCCCTCCAGCAGCAGCAGCAGCAACAGCAGCAGCAGAAACTGTCTGGTTGGGGCAACATCAGCAAACCAGCAGGTACTGCTAAGTCCCTGTTAGAAATCCAGCAGGAGGAGGCCCGGCAGATGCAGAAGCAGCAGCAGCAGCAGCACCAGCAGCCCAACAGGGTTCGAAATCCCCCGGTGAGCCCTCTTTCCTCAGCACTCCCCCCACCAAAGACCATTTCGTTTTCTTTCCATTTTATCTGCCTTCTGGTCCTCTCTCTCCTCTTGTCATATTGCCAAACACAGTGTATCTGTTGAAGTTTTTACTAGTATATATATATTGTGTGTGTGTGTTTGTCTGTGTGTGTGTGTGTGTGTGTGTGTGTGTGTGTTTGTTTCTGTGTTTCTGTGTATATCCATATAGATCTATAGATACATGCCTTCCTTTCTGTCTGTCTGTCTGCCTATCTCCATCCATTCTGTTTCACCTTTGAAAGTAACAAGTTCCCTAAATGTCATGAGATATTTCTGTTCAGGATGAACAAATTTGTGCTCACTTTTGCCCACGTAATAATGCCCACAGTCATATCACCTTTGTTCTTGTTCCTCCCTAGCACTCTAACCTGCACACCAGCATCGGGAATTCTGTCTGGGGCTCTCTAAACACTAGCCCCCCCAGCCAGTGGGCATCAGACCTCGTCAGCAGTATCTGGAGCAACGCTGACACCAAAAACTCCAACATGGGATTCTGGGATGATGCTGTGAAAGAAATGGGGCCGAGAAATTCCAGTAAGAACAAAAGCAGCACCAGCCTCAGGTAGGTTGCGGCCCGGAGGCCAGTCTGCGTCCTTCCTGTGGCCTTGTCCTCATTGGGATGCTTGCTCTGCAACACTTGTGTCCAAGGGTGGGCTCTTAATGGTCCCAACCATGAAATCTTAGTTTTTAATGGCACATTAGTTTGTCTTGCTGTTGGTTAGACAGTTCTTCAGTGTGTCTTATCAGAGTGTCACCTCCCTCTCCATTTTCCAACTGAATTAGAAATCCACGATCACCGTGAGACTCATCAGGGTGGGATTTTGAACATCGTTTGAAGAATAAAATCATAAGCTTCCTGGCTTATTCTGGCCCTTAAACAGTTATACTAGAGATTGTTGTTATCCCTGCAAATAGAAGCATTTCAGAATTTTTAAGTGGTGTGGCTAAAAACATTGCCATCCTTTGTTCCTCCTATAACTCAGCTGATTTTGGCCCAGAAGGGGTCCTTGAGGCGCCGCCCAGTGTAAAATAACAGCCCAGGCTTCTCCAGTGGGCATCCACTACCCTTGATTCCTCTTAGTATGAAGTTGGTCATTGTGGTTCAGTCATTCAGTCATAACCAATCCTGTGTGATTTTGTGGACTTGGCAACGAGGTTTTCTTGGCAAAGATACTGGAATGGCTTGCTGTTTTCTTCTCCAGTATGTCCCCATTTTACAGATGTGAAATGGAGTTAAAATAGGGCTTAAGTGACTTGCCCGGGGTCACACAACCAGTACATGTCTGAGGCTAGATTTTAATTCAGATCTTCCTAACTCCAGACACACTGCTCTGTCCACTTCACCACCCATCTGCAGGCCCTTTATTGGAGTCTGTTGAAGTTTTTACTAGTATATATATTGTGTGTGTGTGTGTGTTTGTTTCTGTGTTTCTACGTATATCCATATAGATCTATAGATACATGCCTTCCTTTCTGTCTGCCTGTCTCCATCCATTCTGTTTCACCTTTGACAGTAACAAGTTCCCTAAATGTCATGGGATATTTCTGTTCAGGATGAACAAGTTTGTGCTCACTTTTGCCCTCACTGTTCTCTGTAATAGCTTATCCTTGGTGTCATGCTCCTTTTTCCCTTTTCTTTCCTTAACAGATCTGTGGATTTTACAGCCTCTCTCCAACTTGGATGTGGATTAAGTGAATATATTTGCCAGTATTATTCACTTGTCTTGTATCAGTTAAAATAGTGTCTGGGTGAAGGATTGATTTGAATCTTGTTGTATTTAGAAGTCTTTCTCCTTGAGAAATCTGAATCTGCTCACTAGATCTTGGTGGGACAGGACTGCTGTTTGTGAGGAGGAGCTTCTCTGGATAGCCAGCCAGCTTTCATTATCCTCACTTTGTGGGGGGCCTAGGAGTGTCTCTTTCTGGGGATGTAACATCAAATTTCTCTTTGCTTTGCTCTAGTAAGTCCTTAGGTGTTTCTAGCAGGCAGAATAAGAAGGTAGAGGAAGAAGAGAAACTTCTAAAGCTCTTCCAGGGAGTTAATAAGGCCCAGGACGGATTCACCCAGTGGTGTGAGCAGATGCTTCACGCGCTCAACACGGCCAACAACTTAGACGGTAAGGTGGGAAGGAGGCATTGGGAACGAAGGAGGGAGGGGAGGGGTGTTGTGCTGGGGACTGGGATACCCTAGGCAGGCAAGGGATTCCTCCTTTGGAAAATGAAGCAGAGAGAACAGAGTCATTGCTCTGTAGTCTAAGCATTAGCAACAAAGATGCTAGGAAGTCCGTGGCCAGCCCTGCAGCTCAGCATAATCGACTCTGACCAGCGCTGATCCAGCTTTTCCCCAAATGACAAAGGATGTGGGTTTTGTCATAGGATAAAACTAGGATTTCTGTAATTTGCTGATTCACATACTTTTAAACATTTCAGTAATGACCCAGAGCTTTTTTTTTTCTTACCAGTTCATCTTTGCATCCATTCCCCCTCCTGCACACAGTCCCTTGTCTCATTATCAGTCATTTTTCCTCTTTGTGTTGCAGTTCCTACATTTGTTTCTTTCCTGAAGGAAGTGGAATCTCCTTATGAGGTACACGATTACATCAGGGCCTACTTAGGAGACACGTCCGAGGCCAAGGAGTTTGCCAAGCAGTTTCTTGAGCGCCGTGCCAAACAGAAAGTGAACCAGCAGCGGCAACAGCAGCAGCCGGTACAGGTCCCGTTACTCACTGGGGATGGCTGTTTTGTGCTGAGGGCACATGTTCTTTAGTTGTGTGTTGATTCTTTGTCTGAGTGGTCTGTTAGGGATGGAAAGGGAAAGGGAAAGGGAAGGCATTTTAGCCAGGGGAGATAGTATGGATGAAGGCTTTGAAGAGGGGATCGTAGGCAGTGCTCACGGGGCTGAGAATGGTCCTTTGAGTTGGAGCGTAAAGGACTTGGAGGGAGTCAGATTATCTGAACTAAGGATGGCCAGGCAGGCTGGCGCCAGCAGCTTGAGGACCAGCCAGAAGGCTCTGAACTGTGATCTGTAGAGAATCTTACTACTTCAGGCCATGCAGGTTCATGCCTCTGCGTCATCCTTGACCTTTCACTCCCCTCCATCCATCCTTTGAGTCCCCATAGTCAGTTGACAGGTCTTCTGGACTCTCCCTCTCCATCATCTCTCCGACAACCTTAGCATTACTTAGAGCTTCCATCGCCCCTTGCCCAGACCAAGAGACAAGCTTCTGCATTTTTCTCTGCTGCCAGAGTTTCTCCTCTGATCCCATTACCCACATAGCTGTCAAATGAAGATTCCTTCAGTGGCCTCTACTGTAAATTGAGGGCGATGTTTGAAGTCTTCTCCAGTCTGGTTCCCCCCGGCCTTCCCAGAAGGCCTTTCCTGATCCCAGTGCCCATCCCTTTGCCTTCATTGGGAGCATTGTCTCCCTCTTGAAATGACTCGTTCTTTTACTTTTCCATGTCTATAACTGTGTCATAGGGAGCAGGAATCTGCTTTGGGATTGTTGAATGGAGGTAATAGGCAGCCCTTTGACTTTTCCACAGAGGAGTAACGTGACCAGGTCTCTGTTAGAAAGGGGGTGGGGGGGGGGGGGTTACTGAAGGTACTGTGCCCTCTCCAAAGGAGGGAGAGCTTGAGGATGGAATCCTCCAAGGTGAGAGACAGTGATGTCCATGGGTGGGCAGGGGCAGCTCAGGCTCTTGTTGGTCTTTGGGGGAAAATCATCTGATCATCTCTCTTTTTCACCCATGTGTTAATATTCTTGCCAGCTTGGCAGAGGATATATTGAATGCTTGCTTTGCAGGGCAGCTTGGTGGCCTAGTGGATCAAGAACCAGGGGTTCAGATCCTGCCTCAGACAGTAACTGGGTCACTTCCCAGGGTCACATGCAGTGTTTGTAAAGTACTCAGTCCAGTGCCTTGTAAATACAGAAGTGCTAGCTTTACATCAGCTATCACTGCTGTTATCAAAGTAAGAATTATTATTATTCATCCCTGAATTGCATCTCATGGGATATGCAGAGGAGCACAGAGACATGGTTTCCGTCTTCTAGAAGCACAGTCTAGTTGGGGAGAGAAGACATTAGCTCAAAGTTAAACAAGAACAAGATTTAGAGGGACAGGAAGCTGAGCTTTGCCAGGGGCCTACGGCCAGTGCAGGAGGTACTTCTGTGGGCATGTCTGCCACTGAAATCGCCCCGAGTGGGCAGGTCATCGGGGGCTGTGTGCTTCTCCCTGCCCCAAATCACTGCCCTTTCCACTAAGGCTGATTGCAGTTCTGGGTGACCCAGCACTCAGCTGAGCCCACCCTGTGGAGCATGGGCTCATGCCAAGCTGTGACCCTCGGCACATGTTCTCCTTTTGTAGGACTCCGTGTGGGCTGTGAACCACAGCACGCTTCACTCGGTGTTTCAGACCAACCAGAGCAACAACCAGCAAACGAACTTTGAAGCTGTGCAGAGTGGCAAGAAGAAGAAGAAGCAGAAGATGGTCCGAGCGGACCCCAGTTTATTAGGTGAGTGTTTTGCTAGAGATAGACCAGAGATCAGAGAAGGGGGCCCTATTTTTCAAGAAGAGGCCCAGTTAATATTTACTACGTACAATAACCAGCTTGGCATTCTTTACAGACCATGGCTCTTGGGAATACAGAAACATAAATGCATATCTTTGTAGACTGCTTTACATTTTCGGAGTGAATGTCACGTTCGTCCTGTCCCACCCACTCACACTCTCCACCTCCCACTGCCCCACACATCTGGTTGGCTCCTTGAGGCTAGCTGTAGTGGTACCCTGGGAATACTGGAATAATTCTAAAGCATAGAACTAGGTGGAGAATTCTGTCCAGACATGTGTATTGATTGACCTTGCCAACTGAAACTTTGATGCATACTTTGTATTTTGAAAGTCCATGCCTTGAGGTGGGGTTAGCGGAAGGCATGGTTTGGTTGCTGTCCTTTGTCCTTGAAGGGGACCAGAATGACATTGCTGTGTCAGGTCAGCGTAAAATGTGTCCACTTGTGGCTTTCAGACACTGAGCGCAGAAGGCTCTGCGCGGGTTGGGCACCAATAATTCATAGAGACATTGGGGATGGAGAAGGCTCTAAATTTGCACGTCTCCCGATTCTTTTGAGCTGCTGCAATTCTTCTTTGCTTATAGAGCACAGTGCCCTCTTTGATGCCAACATGTCACACTGGGCAGTTATGTGCCAGTGCCTCCCATGTCTCACAGGGATCAGAGGAGAGGAGGGGAAATATGAGAAGGATGTTGCCAAGAAGATTCATTGTGTCAGTGAAAAGAAAGCTTTTAAATTTGTTACTTTTCTTGCAGGGTATACCATAGTGCACATAGCGCTGGGCCTGGGGTCCAGAAGACTCGTCTCCCTGAGTTCAAATCTGGCCTCAGACATTTACTAGCTGTGTGACTCTGGGCAAGTCACTTTACCCTGGTTGCCTCAGTTTCTTCATCTGTAAAATGAACTGGAGAAGGAAATGACAAACCCCTCCAGTGTCTCTGCCAAGAAAACTCCAGATGCGGTCACGCAGAGTCAGACATGACTGAAAAATAAAGCAGCAGCTTTTCTTTTAAGCCGGTTTGCTTATTCTTATAAGTTAGTAATTTCTGGCTGACCTCAGAATCAGGAACACCTCAGTTCCAGCCCTGCTTCTGCTCCAGACCAGCTGTGTGCCTGAGGCCTATCCTTTCGCCTCTTCCTCAGCCATCACAGCTGCATGTGGGCATTGGCAGAGCTGCTTAGCTGACGGCTCTTTCTGGCTCCCTGGCTCCTCATGTCAGCTTCACCTCTGAGGCCAGGAGGCCGCCCGACCTATATTTCCTTTTCTTCCATTTATCTTCCATTTATCATTGAGACACACATGTGGAGCTTTTTAAAAAATAATTTACCTCCTTGACTGACTTCTGTGATGGGTAACCAGAAAAATGAATAGATTGTAAGATGGAAAATCTTTGCTCTAAGGACGTGGCCCCCTCTGCAGTGACTTAGTTTCTGAAAAGCACTGGCTGAGTGGACTGTGAATTTTTTTAAAAATAAAAGTCATCACCAGGGGGAGCCCTTGCAGTTTTAGAGATGAAAACTTGATCTCATTCCCAGTGTAGTTCATTTTCCCAGTTTCTACAAATTCTCTTATCATATGTGTGCTCTTAGTCCGCATGTTTGCTTTTATACAGACAATGTGCCTAATGAGTGTGTGTGTGTGTGTGTGTGTGTGTGTGTGTGTGTGTGTGTGTGTGTGCTTATACTATAATGGAGGAAAGCCCAGCACCTGGTTTAAATCTTGGTTCTTTCCCATTGGGGACAAGTTTACTATCTATAAAATCAGATTGGTTGTTGCGGCTTTAAAATCCATTTTCCTTATGATGTGTATCTGTTGTGTTTGTCATTCAAAAGAAGGGTGATTTCTTTGGGGTAGATATTGCTACCAACTATTCCCCTTGTTTCTTCTCCAACCTGCTTTAAAAAAGTTTTGTGAGTCACAGAGACGAGGGAAAAAAGTGCCGTGGCGCTGTCTTTTGATGATGAACCCCTGGGAACACAAGTGACAAGGCCATGTCACTGCCACAGCATGATGTCACCCTGAGTCACCTCCATGCAGGGAGCTGAGTAAGAGGCAACAGGATTGGCCTCAGGCACACAGTTGGTCTGGGGCAGAAGCGGGGGTGGAACTGAGGTGTTCCTGACTCTGAGGTCAGCTAGCAATTCTAGTAGATTTTTATTCCCAGTTTTGAACTGAGCCATGACATCATTGGTGGAAGTTCTCTCTCCAGTGGTACAGAGTGTAGCCCTGTCCTACCTTCTTGCCTTGGGAAACTAACTCTTCCATGGGTTTAACCCAGGGTGCTGGAGGTCTAGGCTTCCCAGCTGCCATCTCTCCTCCTCACATGTGACTGGTGCCACTTTGTTTCACCTCATACATTTCTTGGTTCATAACATAAGAAACGATCCATTCTGGATATAACTTGTATATATGTGTGATGTCATGTAATATATGATTTTCTAAAATTACAGTTTAGTTATGTATGTAGTTTGAACATGCTTTAAATGGTACAGAATTTTATGAGGCATAAACGTGTTCAAAATGTGTTCCTGTCCTCTTAGACTGCAGCATTTCTTAAGCTGTGGTTCACAGCCCACAGCTTAAGAAGCATAAGAGGTCACAGGTAGAAGTTTAAGAGACCCTGTATAGACTATAGATGAAAGTATGTGTATATATATCTACCTTGCCAGGAGGAAGTAAGAAGATTTCATTTTTCTTGGTCTGTTTAGTCTTTGGGTCCTGCTTCTTATCAGCCAGCTACACTGTGATTTAAGGGGGAACCTACTCCGCACTGTAACCTCTTAGTCATCTCGTTGAAAAAGAAAAGGTCTGTGCTGTCAGAGGCCACTGAATCTGCTTACTCACAAAATGGAGAATTTGGAGTCCCAGAGAATGTACCCACCCTGTGTAATAGAGACTCATGCCACAATTTCTATGAAGGAGCAGATATGTTTTCTTTTAAAACCATTACACTTTTAATTGAGTGAACATATTTGAACTGTTTGTGTAAGCCACATTTAGGTTTGGAGGTCTGTGCTGATTGTGCACATTTATTTGAAGATATGAATGGTAACTTCAGACATGAGCTAAGAAGAAACTGAACTGTTCTGTGCAGGTTAGCAGCCTTCAGAGCTTGCCAGGATCTTAGAAATCACCAAGCCTCACCCTTATCTTGGTAGGGGAGGACATTGATCCCCCAGACTAGTTGCCAAAGGTCACAGGCGGTTGGTGTGTAACACCACCCGGCCCCTAAGCCTAGTCCCTGGACTCTTTTGACTCCGGATCTTGTACCTCTCCTTCTGGAGCCGGTTGCCTTGACTTGGCATCTTCTTTAGATGCCATTGAACTTCCTTAAAAAAAACCCCTCAATGCTGTTCCTGAGACTGAGCCTTGCTTATTATAGTGAGGGCTGAAGAGAGAAGTGGCCGCTGGGATATATCTAGTAAATGCCTTCTGGCTGTTTGTATGTTATGGGACAGAAAAGATGGTGGGGTGTTGGTTTAGATGATTCTCCAGAGACCTTGCTCAGAGTCGTCTCTTTAGCTCACAGACAGTGAGGAATCGGCTGAGGCTTCTAAGCCCATTGGTGGAGAATTCGGAGATGGGGCCAGGAGCATCGCTCAGTTCTTTCTGCTGGTTTCCAGGGTTACTCCTCTATGTTCCCTTACTTTTAAAGAAATGAGTAGTGCAGAAATGGGAGTAGGATTAGAGGGAGTAGCCCTAGCACCATAGACACAATCCCTTAAAAGGAAGTGGCTGAAAACAACTTCCTCTTCCTACCCCATTGTCCTGGGGAGTTGTGAAGAGCCTCTCACGGGCTGCCTTAGCACAGTAGATAGCACATGATAGGCTTTTCATCAGTGTTTCCTGACAGACTGATATTAGCTGGCCCCTCTGCCTTCCTGTAGCAGTTCTCCTAGGGGTCATGAATACCTGTTTCTTTTCTTCTAAGAGATGGCCCTTACCCATTTTACACAAACACATACAGATCCATTCAGGGCAGCCCCTTTATCTTTCCTTAAGTCAGACTTGTATGATATAAAGTGGAAAGATTTATTTGGTTTTAGTTCAGTCATTGATCACTGATTGTTTCTTCCTGCAGGTTTTTCAGTAAATGCATCATCAGAACGACTTAATATGGGAGAAATAGAGACTTTGGATGACTACTGAGCTTCTGCACACCATCTGGCCATTTCCCGTGTCTGTTAACCATGGATTCTCCACCTTTGGACATCACACTTTACCATTTACTCTTTATCACCTTACAACCATCACAGAACCTGTCATCTCAGGCTTTATCTTCTAGCCCTTTCTGTCCAGGACTCTGAGCAGTACTTGTTGGCAACCTCTCGGACAATAGACGAGTGGACTGAACTCTTGTCTATTGGGTGGGTGGTAGTTGGGATTCTTCCGCAACAAGGATAACTGTAGACAGCAGGTATTCACTGGGCTGTGATTCCATCTGCTGTTTCCCGGAAAGCCCATTGGGATCTGCCAACAGCAGCTTCCTTTCCCCCTCTTTTCTTCCCCCCATCCCCCCCTTTTTTTTTGGCTGGGGCAAGGGGGGAATCTAACTTGTGCAATCATGGAGAGAGTTTATGGTTAACAGATGTCAGTCAATAACGACACACCCCATGGATTGTGACTTCCGTGTTTCTTCAGGGCAGAGCCAGATGGTGCCCTCCCGATCCAGGAGTGGCATCAGTAAAGCTTAACTTTTGGATAACATCAGCAAGGGCTTGGATGGGGGGTTAGCTTGGATTGGTTTGAAGTCACACACCCCCTGGCCTGCCTTTTCTGAGATTCTTTTGGAGGGAAAGTTCAAATCTTTCTTCATTAGGCAGTGACATCAAAGCACGCCGAATTCTCCCTATGGCACACTCCTTCCTTCTTGGACAAAGGAACCTATGATCTGGGAGAGGGACTTTTTTCCTTAATTTTTCTTTTCTTATTAAAAACTGATTTTTCCCATAAATATTTTTACTTCAGAGGAATAGGACCAGTTTGTTTTGGGCCCTTCTGCTGAGATTTTGTCTCGTTTAAGAGGCAACTAGGATCTTTACCATATGTATGTATTTGTCTAATTTCATTTTGGGTGGGGATGAACCTTGGCTCCTGAATACACAAGCCCGGAACTGTAGCTGCTTATTCATGACAGTGTGTGCATCTGTCTGCTTGCAATCCTGCCCTGGAAAGGGTATGTTAAAGATTCCGGACTGGCCTTTTGTCCTACCTTGACCACCTGCTGTACTTCTGTTCCTGGAGACCACTGAGGGGCGGGAAGATGGGGAGGTGGGGGCAGAAGGAAAGCCTGGCTGGTTGGGGCTCCCATATGGTCCTTCACTTCCGACCCAGATGTGATCGGCTTCCCTTGGTAAAGGAACCCTTGGACTCACTTTGCTTCCACCAAGAGTTCAGCGAGCCCTCTCCCCCCAGAACAAACCCCACCCCCTGAAATTGCCCATTGCACTTAGTTTCTGACCTCTCCTTTCTCCTTCCACATTTCGGGAACGGTCGGAGTGTGCCTGTGGGAGAAAGTGCCGCAGCTGCTGGGGTGGCTCTGTGGGAAGACGGCACCTTCTCCTCTCCTCTCCTCTCCTCTCCTCTCTTCTCTTCTCCCTGCCATCATTGCCTGAAGAAGAGGCTGGAGCTGCTCTGAGAGCAGTTTAGCTTTGAATGATTTTATTTGGTTTATTTTATTTTTATTCTTTGAGAACACCACCCCTCTTGTCCCTGCCCCCATGAACATGTACAGTTAATTCTACAGAGACTGCTGCAAACGTGTATATAGTTTTTGGATCCAGTGGCATGGGGAGACAGGGCACCTTCCACAGTTGGGCTCCTGCTCCCCTTTGCTTTGTAAATTCATAAAGGGGGAAAGAGGGATAGTTAAAATGTTTACAAAACTTTAAGCTCCCTCGGAACTTTTGCCAGTGTGGAGGAAAAAAAGAGAAATAAATAAAAACAGTTGTATTGTATCTAAGAGGGCATTTTGTGCTTGCTTTTGTTGAGGCCGACTTTTTGCAATCACTTCCAAGAGTAAAGTCCATCCAAAAGGCCCTTTCTCCTCTCAACTTCATGGAGAAGTCACAAACAGTACTCGGCACCCGGAGACAGCCGCTACTTGCTACCTTCCTGGGGAATGTTGGTGGCTTTTCTGTTTGCAGATTGAGAGCTCGAAATAAGCACCGGTAAGTTAGATTGGAAATGTTTGACCAAACACCTTCACTCCTGTGAGTGTGCCCCTACCTCTAGCCTCTCCTCATCTGAGACAGCCTGAAACTTGACTCCCCATCTCCCCTTTGTGTAACAGATGAAAAATTAGAGAGCAAAGGCGGTTCTTCAGTAATGAGTCACTCAGCTCATCAGACACCTTGTTTCCACTCTTGAAAACAAGCGAACTCCCTTGTACCTGAACAGCCTTCTAGCAGACGTTGAAGAAAGACCACTCTGACCTTGGACTCTTCGGCCTCTTCAGCCTCTCATCTGCTCATGTCTGTCTTGCTGTTTTGTCTGGAACAGCCCACCTCCCTCCAGCTTCCAGCTTATGTAATCATGCACTCCTGGGGGACACTCACTTTGCGAGCTCAAACGTACTCTTCATTTCCATTTTATACTCTGTCGTCTTCCTTGCTGTTTGTCCCAGGGTGTTTTTATGGAAAAACTTCCCGTGCAACGCTCAGAAATCTAAGATCTGGGCTAAAAGGGACCTCAGGGGACCATTGAGTCCAGCCCTTTGCAGAAGAAGAAACAGGATCAGAGAGGTCCCGTGACTGACTCAGTGTCACATTAGGGACTAAAACAGGAGGCCCGGGATTTAAACCTGGGTCTTCGGACTCCAAGCCCAGCTCTCTGCTTACTATACACCATGCTGCCTCTGCCAGGTAAACAGAAGACGATCAGAAAATGGGTGGGAATGAGTTCGCTCTGCTCACAGTTCAATCAAGGAACGTCATTCACTGTAAGCTAAATGAGTTTTCTACTTCAGTACAGTTAGGGGTGTTTCAGGGTTGTTTTTACAATTTGTTTTCATTTCAAGGAAATCATTGTTAATTTATGCATCAAGTTTGACCTACCTTGCAATGTATTCTAACCTGGTGAGAAATGGACATATTTATTTTTGTACAAAGCGCCTCTCTGCTGTTGAGTTAATAAAAGTACAAAACCCACTGTGTGCAGACTCTGTGGTGAGCCCAGCTCGGCCGCCTCGAGCCTCAGTGTGTTTCTGGAGATGTGCTCCCCCAGGAGGGGTATGGGTGGGCTTACTCGTCCAGGCACAGTGAGCAGTGATGCAAAGGCGAGCTTTCTTTGGGGATGGGGGTGGGTGGGAAGGAAGCAGTTTTCACATATCTTAGGAATGGGCTCGAGGTCATTTCCTAAGTTTGGGATCTCAACTTGATTATCTCCTGTGGGAGCAGTGGAGGCCCATGGGCTTCTCAAGGCTTGAACAGAGTCACTGTGTGCTACAGATGCCATTGGTGGAAATCACAGTGCTGACCAGAGGGTAGTGGGACAGCCCCAGCCCACTGACAAAAGCAGCTAGTCCTTGGCCGGCTCTCCCCACTGACAGCCGAAGACCACAGAAGTAATCCTTCCCCTCTGGATGCGCCAAAGGGTAAGAGCACCTCAACTGAATCATAACCCTGTCCTGCCACTTGAAAACTTCTGAGCTAGAAAAAGGAGTGCCTTTCTGGGGATGACATAGTAGGTACTTTAAGCCAGGATTATGTTCTTACCTGTACGGGATTGGCCCAGGCTGCTGAGCCGTGGCACCAGGCTGATATGCCCACTGTCTTTAGTAGTCGTGGTGCTGCTGGCCCGCTATCAAGGAATGCCTTCTGTTTTCCAATGGCAGTGATGGGTTCGTACTATCTCGGTGGTGTGATAGAGTACTGGACCCGGAATCAGGAGACCCAAGTTCAGATCTAATCTCAAACTTCTTGGCTGTGTGATTTTGGGCGTCGTTTACCCTTGTCCTCGGTTTCCTCTGAGGTGGAAATTCCTTCCTCTGAGGTGGGAAGGCTGTTGTAAAGATCAGGTGACATAATATTATGTAAAGTGCTTAGCGCAGTGCCTAGTGTACAGTAGACATGGCATAGATGCTTATCCCCTCCCTCTCCCTCTCTCCACCCCTGTAGTCCTTGTTTTCAGGGTCACCGTCCCGGTTTATAGCAGTAGTCAAAGCAGTGCAAGATCCAAGGCACTCATCATTCTGCTTCTGTTCGCCAGGCTGCCCGGGGAACCGGGTTTGGAGAAAACTTAGAAAAATAATCCCTGTTAGCAGGGATTTGTTGAGGGAATTTTTTCTGACATTAAGATAAGACTGATTGAATTGAATGGAAGCCCTAGGTCTGTTAAACTGTGACTTGGTTCAGTTTAACTCAGCAAGTGCCCATTGGACAGTAAGTCTTGCAAGTGCTGGGGCAACAATACGGACCTGATTTTACTGGGGTGGGGAAAGGCCCTTCCTGCAGTGCAGGTAGCGCTTTCTGTGTGACTTATACATGGTCACGTAAGCAGGAGGTGTCTGGTGCGACTCAACCCCAAGTCTTCCTGACTCAAGGGCCATGTCTCTAATACATGAGTAAATTAATGCTATCTATGGGATGTTGAGGAGAGTAGCAGCCCTTGGATTAGACAGGGGAATACGTGGAAGGGAATAAAAGAAAACTTCAATCATTTACCCAGAGGAGATTGATATTAGAGCTCAGAGGAGATGATGTGTGTTCATCGTGGATGTAATTCTTTAGAAATGCCAACAGTTGTCACCAGGAGAGGGATGCTGGAAGGTGATCCAGTGTTGGATCCAGCTGTGAGAGACAGTTGTTCTCCAGCAGAGTTCCTAAATTGTGGAATTAGTGACTTCCTAAGTGGTGCAGAATTGTGGGCTTTCTTTGTGGAGGTGGAGGATCTGTTTCTGTTTTTCATCAATGAGGCAGTAAGGATTTCCAGCTCGCTCCTCACTCCCCCATCCAAGAACCTTCTGCCTATGGTTTGGCTTGTGAAGTCTGACCTGTTTTTGTGGGCAGTGGGGGATAGAGAAGTCATCCTCTTAAGAAATATGAAGGCTTTATCTGGAACTATGTAAGAAAAAAAGGGAGGCCAGGGTAGCCTCCCCTCTAGACTGGTCAGCATCAGCAGGAAACAGCCGGGCTGAGGAAGGGTGTCAGAGGCAAACTCTGCCTGATGAGTCTGAAAGATGCTCTACACGTCAGGTGGGGCGGGAGTGTTCTCCCCAGAATATAACTGCTTTGGATCTCCAGGCAGCTCTGCTCTCCTGCTCCGGATGCTCCTGCCTTCCTGCATGCAGGTTCCTCCCCCTCCAGAGGCGGCAGCCGGGAGAGCCTGGCAAGTCTGATGACGTTGGCCTGAGTGCCCAGAGGCAGCAGCCCTTTGGAAGGGTTGCAGCAAGGCTGTGCCCTTGGCATGGGTTTCTTTTCCATCACCCACAGCTTGGGCAGCTATTTTGGTGTAAGAATGTCAGAGGGTATCAACGCGGCAGCGTAGAGTCAGATCTGGGTTAGACTACACCTGTGTGACCATGGTCAAGTCTTCCCTTTTCTCGGCCTCCATCTGTTAAAGGAGGGAGTTGGGACAAATGAGCTCTGAGGCCCCTTCCAGCTTAACATTTAGGACCAATGAGTGGTAATGCCAGAAGAAATAAATGCTTGTTGGAGGGACAAAAGGCATCTGAGAGACTGGCCCAAATTCCTCTTTTTTCTGCAGAAGGAAACAGGTTGAGGTTAAGTCATGCTAAGGTCACACAGCCATGAATCGCCAGAGCTAGAATTTTTAGCCTAGGTCACTGGTCCAGTGCCTGGTCCTCTGCACCTCACTGCCTCCTGGGGCAACTTCTGTGACATGACCACAGAGATGGGGAGAGTCAAAGGTTCCCCTTTGACAGTATTAGCAAAGGCCCTACCCAGAGGCAGAGGGATAGATGTGGTAAATCCTCCCTCCCCCAGGCCTTCCCTCTAGCAGCCTGATGACTTTGTGAGAGTTTTTCATCAAAATAACTAAACTGGCATGAAGCTCAGGGTCAGGGGGGAGGGGGAGAGAGAGAGAGAGAGAGTGTAAGAGGGTTTTTTTTTTCCTCCCTCCCCCCCATTTACTATCCCAAGGGTGGAGCTGCTCCCTGGCTTCAAGAAAGCTGGTTTTTTTGGTAAGTCAGTCAGTGAGCTGGTCTGTTCAGTGCTCTGTGTGTGTTTGTATGTGCGCGTGCGCATGTGTGTTCTCCGAGGAGGGGATGTGTGAGCCAATTGGACAGGGTTGGCATTGAAGCAGGCTCTTGGAGCTTCCTGACACTTTCTTCCCCTGCCCTGACGTCTAAGCCAGAGCCGTCTCCTGCAGAAGAGGAGGATGGCTCGTCCCAGGATCGCCTGCCTGCTCCTCTTCATGCTGTCAGGAGCCTTCGTCCCTGCTGTTCTTGCAGGTAAGAATGAACTTGTATTTCCAACTTTTTACCATCCTCCAAGAGACAGCTCATCTTCCAGGAGCCATTTTTCTCATGGCTCTAAAATTGAAGACTGATGTCTCCTGTGTTGAAGGTGGATTCAAAAGGCAGGGGCTCGAATGTCTGTTGGAAATTTCACAGTGATATTAGGAAGTATAGCAATGGACCAGAAAGTCTCAGGTGAGGGCGGCTCTGGGAAAAGTTGAGCCACAACTTTTGGGGGAGCTGAAGGCGGCCCCTAATGTGTTGGTTGACTGTTCCATCTTTACCAAGTCCCTGGGAATCTGGTCAGTTAGTGGCATTGCCATCACCACAAAGATGGGCTACGTAAAGCGCTTTACACATGTTAAAAGTGCTCTGTAAACGCTAGCTGCTTTTATTAATCATTTCAGGGAAGGAAGAACAGCTGTAGAGAGGTGAATGGCCCATGTGTGACTCTGGGAGATCTGGCCTTGTTCTGCTGCTTCCAGCCTGGTGGAAGGGGGGGAGGATCTGCCAGAAGGAGCATTGCTACCATGGGAGGAGGTGATGAGCCTACAGACTCCTGGTTCTGATCTCGGGCGCCTCACTGAAACGCTCAGGCAATAAGAGCATGGCTACAACTTTCCAGGCAGGAACAGATCACAGATCTGCTGAAGGAAAGCCACGCTCATCCTGAGATTTCTGTGAATGCCAAGTATGGGGTCTGACCTTGTGTCCCAAGACCATTAATTAGGTGGTAAGAAAATGCGCTCTTAATGTTTAGAGGTGTCTACTAGCCTTTGGAAAGACCTGAGGAGAGCAGAAGTATTATTTAAAGCAGCAGTTCTCAACCTGTGGGTTCCATTCAGTTTGTAACAGTGAAAATACATCCTGTGTATCATATATTTACATTACAATTCATAACTAGCAAAATTACAGTTATGAAGTAGCAATGAAAATAACTTTATGGTTGGGGGTCACCACAACATGAGGAACTGTATTAAAGGGTCACAGCATTAGGAAGGCTAAGAACCACTGGTTTAAAGACAATGATTCCCACTAGTGAGCTCCACATGCATTGGAGCACTTCTGTCTGAGTTATATCACACACACACACACACACACACACTCTCTCTCTCACTCATTCACTCACTCTCACACACACATATACATACATACATACATACATACATACATACATACATACATACATACATATCCACATCCCAGCTGATGGACAGACCCAGGAAAGACAGTTAGTTTGCCCAGGCTCACCTGGACTTTGAGATCCCAAGGCCCTGAGGGACCAGAGCCAGAGTGCACTCCTGCTTCCTCTGATACAGCTTTGAATATCTCCCAGTTACTCAGTGCCCAGCTGTGTTCAGGGACCAGCCATCATTTTCTTTAGTCAGGGTCAGGACCAAAGTGGGGACAAGGGCACCACCAGCCAGGCCCTTTGTGCCTGGAAACGTCTGTTGCTGAGGACATTGGTGCCCATGGGTCACCGTAATCAAACCACTTTCCTCAGCCTGCTTCCTCACCTGTAATATGGGGACGATACAACTTAGAGCATCCTCTTCCCCGAGTTTTTGTGAGGCTCAAATGAGAGAACTTCTCTAAAGCACCTCTGCTCCTCTTAAGTTTCATTGGAATCTTTTGTTTTCATGTCACATTTTGCGATGTCCCACCTCTCTCCCCCCACCAGAGAGCAAGCTCTTAGAATCTAGAATGAAGTTAGAGAGTGTACTCAGCGCCCTGGGTCCACATCCCCCGTCTGCAGGGGAGCTGGGCCGGGCCTTGCCAGTGTCAGTTAGGTGAGCATCCTCTGCCGCAGGAGAGACATGTCAGTGCTATCTGTATCTCAGCAGTTTTTTGGTCTTTCTGGGCCCGTAGTTTCATTGGCTTCAGGAATTTCTGGTAGAAAAACTCTTACTACAGATCGTCAGTGCTTATTGTTAATGACAACAGCTCTCATTTGTAAAGCACTGAGGCTTGCCAAGGGCTTTTCCATAACTTGTCTCCTTCAGTCCAGACAATACCCCTGGAAGGCTGGTTGCTATTAACACTCACCTCTCCCATTTTGCAGATCAGAGCACAGAGGCTGAGGCACTCAAAGCTAGGGAAGGGTCTAGGTAGGATTTGAACCCAGATCTTCCCAACTTCCTAACTCCAAGTCAGTCGTAAACGGCCAGTCTTTCTGATTTGGATCTGAAGGGGCTGGCCCTTCGTGTGATTTCATTAGTGCACAAGCCTTCCGGGTGAGGAAAACTCCCTGGGTCTGTGCAAGTTGGCACTTTCTGTACCACTTAGAGCCGTTCAGCAGGTGTCAGAGGGGAGCTTGACCTTCAGGTCTTCCTGCCTCCCAGACCAACCCTGGCCTGTGTGAGGTCACCCTCTCACCCCTCACTTGCCTCCCCTACATAAATAGCATTTGTTTATTAATTAATGTAGGCAAAGGTGGCTGTGCTTGTATTCCTAGGGATTTCTTCCTTTTTGTGATGCCCTCTTGGTCTCTTTGGTTACGGTAAATGCTCTGGGTTAGACCGACATGTGGCAGATGGCGGCCAGGGTTGAGGGCATCGCTCAGTGGAATTCCCACAAAGAAAAGTGTCCAATCCTCCAGGCTTAAATCCCTGAGGAGCTGCCCTCAGCATCCCAAGTGATTGAGGGAGCCCCAGGCACATGTGGCCAGAGGAGGGCTTAGAGGGCCCGCAGGGGAGGCCGCCTTCCCAGGCAGGTTTAGGCAGCAGAGCATTCAGGTGTTCCTTCTCCACATCCCCTTCTCCCCTTGCCCCTGCACCCTTAGGCTTCTCCTCCTTCTAGGTACAGCCCAGACTCTGACTGTCCCTGGTCCATTCTGGCTGGGACCTCTAAACGAAGTCAACCAGCCAGGCCCCAGCCTGTGTCGTGGGGCCGAGTGCTGTGAAGTTTGTGGCTCTGTCTTGGTGCATGTGCGAGGTTCTGGGCACAGCCAAATGAAGGAATTGTGCTTAAGAGTCCATTGGGCACCGGGGCTTGGTGATAACTGGAGAAGCCGGGCTGATGCTCCAGAGTCCCTCGGGACTGCATGTCCTAGGAAGAAGATTGAGAAAGCTCGGGTCTCCCTTTCTCCCTGTGTGGCTGGGGGCCCACAGGTCCCGGGCCAGCCAAGGCTGATGCTGAAGCTCTCACTTCTGCTGCTGCTGCCCGTTTTTGGGGCTTTCGTCCCGGACCCTTTCAATGGACAGAGAGCTGGATTGGGATCAGAAAGTGTGGATGCTCAGATGTGGTGGGGCAGGCCACTTTGCTGTTGGGGTCTCATTTTCTTCTGCAGAGTGAGGGGGCTGGCCTAGCCCTGGGGTTCATGTTTTCTTTTTATAATCGAATGGTTCTTTTACTATGTGGTTTCCTTTCCAATGTTGCGCATTTTACTTTACGCCTTTAATGACATTCTTCAGTGGCTTAGGAATGATTGATTAAGCTCCTGCTAGGAGAGCTCGGCCCTGGGGGCTCAAAGAGTTCAGAAGGACCTTGCCCCCAACATGCTCTCAGTCTAGTAGAGGAGACCCAGGTGGGTGCAGGGCCACCACGGGCACTCTCCTTCCTGAGTTGGAGGTGGGTGAGGAGAGAGCTCAGGGCAGGTGAGGACAAGGGCCGTGGTGCCCTGGGCCCTTGGCTGCAGCAGGATCTGGGCTTCACTGGCCAAAGGAGACTTTGTGCCTTTCCTCACACTGATCCAAGCCGGCCAGAGCAAGTGGGGAACTGGTGGTGTTCCTATGGCTGTGAGGGGGGCACATGCATGCACACCCAGCCCGTTTACTTTCAGTAAACAAGTTTGTTTAACATTGGGCCTGACCATGGTGCTCCCTGCCCCTTCACACTTGGGCCTCACAGAGTGTCCTTTGTGCCGGCCATGAAGGGAGCTTTCATCCCTGCCCTGGCTGCTCGCCCACCTGGGGCCAGACGGCCTGCTCCTTGCCTCCTGGCTTCCCTTGGCCCCTGCTCCCCAGAAATAACAGGAGCACGAGGGAGGAGGAGTCGGGGCTATGGGAGGAAGGAAGCCAACCCACGCCCATTTTAGGGAATGACCTTGGGTGGTCCTTCTGAGCAGCCAGCTCCCGTAACCCACAGCTGAACAACAGCTCAGACTGGGGGCCATCCAGCCACTGCTGGAAGAGCCCAGGACTTCTCAGGCAACCCAGCCCCCCTCTAGGACAGGACACCTAAATCTGCCCATTGGCAATCAGAACACAGCTGACCTCTCTCCCCCAGAGGCTCTTTATGCTTGAAGGCAGCCCTCCTGTCCTCCCCTACCCTCCACCCACTCAGAAAATCTTCTTTGGTTTTGGGGGGGGGTGGGAAGGTAAGGCAATTGGGGTTAAGTGACTTGCCTAAGGTCACACAGTTAGTAAGTGTGCCAGATGTTTAAGGCTGGATTTGATCTCAGATCCTCCTGACTCCAGGGCCAGTACTCTATTCACTTCACCACCTAGCCTCCCTGAAAGTGTTCTTGCAAGATGTGCCATTTCTTCAACTGATCCTCCTAAAGCTGACTTCAAAGGGAGCCTCCAATAGATCCTTCTCTGTGGCTAAAATGCCACTCCCAGAACCTAACCCAGTGCTGTGGATGGGGAGTGTAGACTGAGAGGACAGGAACAACTGGGACTCGGGTCAAGTTTGTGGTCCACTCAGATCCCCAGATCTTTTTTCAGAGGAACGAGCCCTGCCTCCCCATCTTGTCCTTATGTGGTAGTAGGGAATAAAGATTTACATTATCTCTATGAGATAAAATAAACCTCTATGAGGGCATTTTCCCAGTATCCTCCAGGACAGCATTCAGCTATCTGGGTGTTTGGTTTGCTTCGTGGTCCCCAGATGTAGCAGGAAGAAGGAATGGGGCAGGACGCAGATGGAATGGAATAATTAGTCTCTGATTAATTAATTGTCCGTGGATTATACTCTGTGGTTGATTGGGAGCAAGGTCTGAATCCTGAGCCGACTTCCCTCTTTCTTCTATCAGTCAGTTGATGCACAGGGAACACAAGTTAACTTTATGTAATGTCCTAAAAATGGAATCAGATGTAAAATATCGGTCTGAAAGGTCATGAAAAACGCTGCCTGGAGGCCGTGCCCTGACTGCAGAGTCACACCCTCGAGGCCATGCCCCATGTCCGGTGCATTCACCCCGTGGACAGCCAGCCCTGCACAAACCTGGAGACAGCTGGTGTCTCTCTCTTCCTCACTCCTTTGCTGTCCTGCTTTCCCTCCCTCTGGACAGCCTCCAGCTTGTCACTGTCATCTTCCCAACAGATCTGTGTCTGGCCAGAGATCCCAAAGGCCATGAGCCAAGCTGGAAAGAGGGGTCCTGAGCCAGAGACCTTTCCTGCCTGCTGCGCACAGTTGTAACGGGCTCTGGCCTCTCCCTGCAGCTGCAGGCACTGGGGCTGAACCTCTGGGCCTTAGTCCTCCTTTTGAGGCCATACAGAGAAGCTTCTGAAGCTTTCCCTATCCACCCCCGAGGGCTTCTTAGGTGCCCAGGAGAGGGGCCCAGCCACAGGAAGTGGGTGGCCTCCACTCAGCGCCCTGGAGCAGGGCTCAGGCATCATTTCAGCCCATTGGGAAGACAGGAGCAGGGGAGGCCAGCAAGTCCCTTGGGCATGGTGGCCATCCATGCAAGGTCCCTCCCAGCTCTAACGCTCTGAGTCTGGCAAAGTGGTGCTGGGAGGAGGCAGGCAGGGAGATGGGAAGAGCTGCAGCTCTGGAGTTGGAAAGGCCTGGGTTCTGATGCCCCCTCTGTGTGATCCTGGGCAAATCCCTTCATTTGGCTGGCCCATAGGGTGAAGGAGTTGGTCTGGATGGCCCCAGAGGTCCCCTCCTGCCCTCCATATAAGACACAGGGCTGGCCTTCGAGCAGCTGACAGTCTGGCTAGAGATGGGCTAAGGCACCTGGAGCAGCTCGAGGACAGGCACATCTTCCCACCTCCCTGTCTAACACTGGTTCCTACCTCACTGTTCCTGCCAGCCCCAGAACCTGAGACCCTCATTCACGAGAGGAGGAACCTGAGGCAGGGGGCTGAAGGCCTCGCCTAGAGCAAGAGAGGAATGATGGTCTTTGTGGGTCCTGGTCTGGCCAGAGCAAAGGGAGTGGGAGAGGCAGGGGTGGGTCATTAGTGTGGTACAGAGATTATAGGAAGGGAGAAATGCTGAGGATTCAAATCCAGCCTCTGCCACTTAACCATGGTGTGGCTTTGGGCAGGTCACTTGGCCTCTGGGACCTGCGTTTCCTCAGCTGTAACTCCCTTCCAACTCTGAGTCTAAGAGCTGGGGCTCAGCTGACTCTTATGTGAAATGGGAGCATTGAGCTTGACCTCTCTGGTCCCTTTGTCTGGACATGGGGTGTGGCGGCGTACCCCAGAACACTGAGCTGTGTGCCCGGGCCTCACCTGGCCGTCAACTCCAGCTTACTTCAGTGAAGCCATCACCAAGCGAGGACCCCAGAAGGGTTTTCACAGGTTTCGAGTCCTGGGATGTCCCCGCTCGCACAGCCATGATCGACCAGCCCCAGAGAAGCAAACCTCCCTGACCCTCTGCTGCGTGTCCAGAGCCTCTGTCCTCCCACATCCCCCACTGGCCTCTGGAAGGAGTCTGGGTGTGTGTGGGGCAGGGCTGGCCACAACCATGTCCTCAGACTGGCCAGCCTCCTGCTCCTTGTGGTGCCGAGGGGAGGTGAAGACCAGCAGCCTGGTGGGTTGGCCTGGCCCTCGCTGGGACAGAGATGAGGGAGCAGTGAATCTGTCCTTCTGTCTTGAGCCCCTGAATGAAGCCCGAGGATGGGGCTGTTTATTTTCAGGGCCTGGAGGTCTATTCTGGCCCAGCATTCTTATGGAGGACACTTGGGCCTTGTCTCCTAAGAGGAGCAAAAAAGCCTTTTCTCCACAAGATAAAATTAAGCTGTTGGCTGCTGCCTGGAGCCCATCTCCAAAGACCAGCTTGTCTAGGAGGTGAGGTGAGACGAGTGCCAGTGTCCACCCCGTTCCCCAAGGTGGGTTTGGCCTGAGCTCCGTGGACCAGAGTGGCGGCCCTCGCCGCTGCCCGCCAGTGTGCACACAAGGGCAGTCACACCTTCCCACAGGGCAGGCCTGAATCAACAAATCCTCATTTTCTCCTCCAACCTTATTTCAGTCCAGAGGGTTTTTTCCTCTCTTAGTTTTTATGATAGTTCCTTTGTTGGACCCTTGCATCTCTATGAGCTTTGAATCAAGGCTCATGGCCACCTGGAGAAGATGGTCCACTTCCTCCTGATGACCTGGGGTGGGGCGCCTCCCCAACTCACCCCCGCCACCCCCAGATTTGAAATGTCGGTGACACATGGGGGCTCCACGGGTCACATCAATGATCCGTGATCGTTACATTTTGGAGATCAGCTGAACGAGAGCGACGGGGGAGGCTGTCCAGGGCCCTGGACATAGCGCTAAAATCAATCCAACGTTTCTTTTTAAAAGATTTTATAGATTATAGATATCTTCTGTTTTGGCCTGAGCCCAGTGCCCCTCTTCCTGCTACCTCCCAAAGGGCCATCCCTTATAACAAAGGGGAAAAAAAGAAGAGAAAAAAATGCATTAAGCCTATTAATTAAAAAAAAATAACCTGATATAACCTGCGATGCTCCACTTCTTTAGGACCAGCCTTGTTCTTTTTTGGGGGGGTGGGCAGGGCAGTTGGAGTTCAGTGACTTGCCCAAGGTCACACAGCTAGTAAGTGTGTCAGGTGTCTGAGGCTGGATTTGAACTCAGGTCCCCCTCACTGCACCACCTAGCAGCCCCAAACTTGTTCTTTATAATTTCAATATTTCCATCTTCTCAGTCGAGCACATATTGAGGGCCTCTGGTATACCGGCCACTGTGCCGGTTCTGGGGAGGTGGTGTCAAAGGTGTAGAGAAAAGCCTCAGACCTTACTGAGACCAAACCCCCAAAACTCATCAGAGGAAGGACACTGACAGCAACTGACCCGCATTTCTAGTCGGCTGTAAGTAATTCTGACCCGAGGCTAAGGACCGATGTAAAGGCTCTTGTGGAGTCAAAGAAGGTTTAAGTACCAGGGAGGGAGGCCCCAGAAAGGCTGCGTGTTGAAGGTGGTGCCTGAGCCCCACACCCCAAAGGAGGAGGAGGCTGAGGACCAGAGGGGGTGCGGGGTAGGCCTGTGTCGACCAACGCACAAGTGTAGAGTCCATCCAGTCGAACCATTTGTTTTCCCAATGAGAGGTTGAGTGATGCTGGCCATTGCACATAGTGAATGACTGGCAGGATTCGCCCCCAGGTTCTCCGAACCCATTTCTGAAAGGAAGGCAGTGAAGGCTGATATGAAGAGCCTTTTCCTAACCTCCTGGCAGTGCCAGAGTGGAGCAGCCTGCTGCTGGGGCAGAGCTGCCCCTCCGGAGGCCTGCGTGCAAAGGCTGGATGGCCTTTGGTGTCGTTATGCTGACCTGGGTTGTGCTGGGGGTGGCCCCTTTACCTCTGAGAGTCTGGGGCCCGACCAAGCCCCCTAAGTTTACGAAGAAGGAAACTGCCCCATTGTGGTTTTAATTGAAGATAAGATGCTGTGGGCTGATCCTTGTCTCTCCCTGCACCCTTTCCTCTAGGCCCAAGCCCCCCTGCAGGCCCTGGCACATCACCCACCCAAGTGCTCGCCCAGTACTCACTGGGCATGCTGCCCAGGCTTGGCTTCTCACTGCCCAGGAGGGGGGTTTGGGGTGGGGGCGGCAGGGGCAGTGCAGTCACTCCATCCATCCCTCCCGCTTAACTCCAGCCCTGACTCCCTGCTCCCAGGTACCACAGATAAGTCCCTTCCCTCTGTTCTTGCCTTCTCCTTCAGGAGTCCCTTCCTGAGCTCAGCCTCACCTCCCTCCACCTCCCAGCTGCCATAGCCTCCCCTGGAGATGCCTTCCCTCCAACCCTTGTCCATCTTGTACATGCATGGCTGTTTGTGGGCTGTAAGCCCTTGAGGGCAGACCTTTGTGCCTCTGAGCTTGTGGCGCTAGGGCAGACCTGATAGATGCCCGCTACTGGAAATACCCTGAGCCCATTGCGAGGAAGGCCCGTGCGGGAGCCTGAGCCAGGGGCTGGGAGCGTGTACTGGCCCCAGGCCCTCCCCAGATCTGGAGTCCTCCCAGAGCAGTGTGCGCTGGGGCCAAGCCAGGCCCCTGTCCCCGGGTGGCCCCTCCAGGCCAGGTGGTTGTGGGAGGGGGTAAATATTGGTCCAGGGTGGGGACAGCTGGAAAGGTGATGGTGCTCCTTGTTTGTGTTTGGGCCTGTACTTAGCCTCTTTGCGGCTCCGGGCTCCAGGACAGCCAGGTCCCGGTCACTGCCGGCCTCCCCCTCAGACCGTGACTCCCCATTGAGGATGCCCTGCTGGGTGGACTGAGATCAGAGAGGGCAAATATGACCAGCAGCAAAAAGGAGAAACTGAGGCTCAGAAAAGAAGCGGCTGGTGCACTCACAATGCAATATACTTGAGGCCCAGGACCTGGGTTCTAATTCTGCCTTTGTGGCCTGGGGCAGCTCACTTCTCTCCAGCCTTAGTCTTTCATCTGTAAGGGGGGGGGGCCTAAAAGAGGGCCCCTCCCCGCTTAGTCTGCGATCCCTGAGAAGCTTGGGGCACTCAGTTTACCCATCTGTGATCACCCATTATATCCCCATCCCAGAGAGTGGGCAGAGGCTAACTCCGTTTCCAATTCTTTGAGCAAGATTGTCACCATGGGACAGCCCTCACTGTTAGCCTGGGGCAGATGACTCAGGACGGTCAGCACGACCCTTCTCCCTCAACATTTCTACCCTTCCCACAGAGGAATCACAGAGTCGGGGGGGGGGGGGAGGGGCACCTCGAAGTTTGTCTGGTTTTGAACCCTGGCTCTTGGAGCAGGCAGGACTCTGAATGTCCAAGCCCATGTCTCCCCAGACCCACCCGGCAGCCAGATGCTTGGGGCCCGGGGTCTTTGGCCTTGAACATACAAGGATTTTCCATCCTTGAGTGACATTCTCAGTGGTTTCAGTAGGGACTTGTGGAATGTCTCCCGTTTTCGCTGGGGCCTCTGACTTGTCCCAGTCACACAACAGAAGCATTGATAGACCCCGACAGGCGGCTCCTCCCTGGGCAAACACCCCAACCGGCCAGGTTCCGAGCAGGGCCCTGGGAAGAGCCTGATACCTGGGAGAGGCTTTTGATCTTATGATCAGCTGCAAGCTGGAAGGAACCTCAGAGGCCTCCAGTCCAGTGGCCTGCGTGTCTCTGCTGTCGAACAGAGAGCCTTTCTCTGTCTCCCTCCTCCCTGGCTCCTGCCTGGCCCCCATTGAGGCTCAGCCCAGACACCGCCTCCCCCCAGAAGCCTTTCTTCAGCCCCTCCCTGCCCATTATCAGTGCCTGGCTCTTTAAGAGATGGTCACCGACCGGCTGACCAGCCACAGGCCAGTGTTGTGAGATCAGAGAGTACATGGCAGGGAGTAAGGTATCAGACGAGAATAAAGGTTTAGAAGTGTTTTTGTGCCTATAAAAAAGAGATGTCAGTTGACTGGCCGCAGTAGGATGTAGGACCCCCTCCTGGAGGGCAGGGCTCCTCTCCCTTCTGTCTGCATTACTTGCATCCAGGACAGGGGCTGGCACAGAGCAGGGTGGCTGAGGGAATAATAGGTAATGGTTGCATTATTCAGATAATTAATAGCTTAGCTACTGCCCCAACTTTGAAAGCTCTGGACCAAGACCCTGCCGGGTAGTTCTGGAAATGGTTGAATGGCTGAACTCAGAGATTAGTCACTAATAAATGTTGATGTGAGTGGGGAAGGAAGTCTGTAGTAGAGGGTCCCAGGGAATGTGTCCTTGACCCTGTGCTGCTTTTATCAATTACTTAAATAAAGGGATAATGGGGGCAGCCCTGGAAAGAAATGTATTGTGTTGGAAGACAGACAGCCCATCATTCTGGCCTGCCAGGATCTTTCTGGGGCCCAGTAAGATGACATTTAATTGGGACAAATGTAACATCTCATACTTGGGATCCAAAAAATCAACTTCCCAGATATAGGATGGAAGAAACTTTGAAAAAGATCCAGGGATTTTGAAGACACATTATGCTCAAAAGGAGGGCAGTTAGGTAGGCGCCGTAGTGCACAGAGTGCTAGGCTTGGAATCAAGAAGACCTGAGTTCAAATTTAAACTCAGATACTTAACTAGCTGTGTGACCCTGGGCAAGTCATTTAACCCTGTTTGCCTCAGTTTGCTCATCTGTAAAATGAGCCAGAGAAGGAAATGGCAAACCTCTCCAGTATCTCTGCCAAGAAAACCTCAAATGGGATCACGGAGAGTTGGTCATGACTGAAAATCCACCGAACAACGGCATGTCCATTAGGAATGGGCAGCATGACAAGAGTCATCAAAGAAGCTGAGATCTTGTGTCATGGACTCTGGGCAGCAGCCTGGCGAGTCCCGGGATCTCCTTCGGATCATAATTTTCAAAGAATAAACTAAAAAAGTAGAGAGGAAATAAATTCTGTTGAAATAAAAATATGATTTTTTTTCCATGCAAAGTCACAAACCCCTTGAAATCCGTCTCAGGATCCTTTGGGTCTGTGAGCCCTAGTCTGAAGGACAGAGGCCAGGCTGGAAATCCCAGGTCACTCCTGAGAGTCATGTGGAATGAAATAAGGGTCGTTAGCCAGGAAAGAGAAGGCTTGAGGGCACAGGGGACCAGTCTGCCCTGGTTTGAAGGGCGACTGAGTGGAAAAGGGGTTTGCTTTGCTTGGTTTGGCCTCAGAGAAGGAACCAGGGGCCGCCGGGGAGTGGCAGAGGTGGATTTGGACTGGACGTAATGAAAGGCTTCCCCACAAGCAGAGGTTCAAAAGCAGATGAGGCTGCTGGGGACATCTCCAGGTAAAGGCAGGATGGACGCTCCCCAAGAACATCACAGGGATACAGACTCGGAGCTTGAAGAGGCCTTGGGGGCCCAATACCCTCATTTACAGATGAGGAAACTGAGGCTGATGTTGTAGAGAGAATTCCTGTTCAGGCTGAGGTTTAGCCAGGTGGCCACCAAGGGCCCATGTTCTGAGATGAGGTTCTATGCATCTGTGACTAGAGAGTGACCCAGGCCACTCTTTCATAATCCATGAAAACAGCCACCCACAAGGAGCAGTCCTGCTCAGAAGCCAGATGAGAGCCTTTGCTTCTGGGTATATGCAGAGCCTCTGGAGGGATGGGATGGCTATTGCCCTGGGACGGGTGGGTTTGATGGTACAGGAGCCCTTGAAAGGTGGGTGCCATGTCACAAGGATCCCCATAGCACCGAACAGTGCTGGGCACCACGGGGATGCTGTCCTGTGCAAGCTTTCTGATAGTCAAACCTTCCAAGTTTCCTCAAGAGACCCCTTGGGTTGGGGGGTGGAGAGAAGAGAGATCCTCGTGTCTTAGGTGTTGGATTTTTTAAAAATGGTGTCATTTCTGCCTGAGAGGAGGGAAATGTACAATTCAGAGTCAGTCTGAGAGACCAGTGTTCCCAGGTTACTGTTATGATAAAAAGGAACACTGATTATTTTTAAAAGTTAGTTATGAGGGATATTTTACGTTTTCTCCCCTCTCCCTCCCTTTCCACCGCCCAGAGAGCCGTCCCACCTAAAACATCGCAGGCTCAGAAAGCTTGGCAGCCACCTTAGGAGAGGGAGGAAAGGAGGGAGGACTCAAGCTAGGTATGGTGACAGTGCAGACTGGGCCCCTCCAGCAGGGAGTGTGGAGTGTGGGCGAGCCTCCGGCCTCTGGGAGATTCCTTTATAGGACAAGTCCATTCTTCGTGGGGGATGCTCTCCTCCGAGAGAGAGAGAGAGAGAGAGAGAGAGAGAGAGAGAGAGAGAGAGAGAGAGAGAGAGAGGGCTGAGGCTGATGCTGGCTGTCCAGCTGCTGAGGGCCAGACACTCCAGAGGGGAGAAGCCAGAATGATTGAAAGCTGCAGCACCTGCCCTGGGCTGCTGGGCTGCTCCCACCCCGAGGCACTTTACATCTGAGTCACTCACTTAAGCACCTACTGCGTGCACCCTTGTGTACCAGGCACTCTCCTACAGAATCTTAAACTCTCGCCTCCAGGGTCAAATAGAAAACCCTCAGTTTGGCTTTGAACGCCCTTCACCTCCTGCCCTTCCAGGCTTTGCACGTTTTATTGCCCCCAAACACAACGTTCCAGTTACTCTGGGTGCTCTCTGCTGCCTCCCGCATCCTTTACACCAGTCATGCCCCCCAGCCTTGTTTCCTCCAAAGCCTCATCTGTCTGGTGCCTGGCACGGTGGGTGCTTAATAAATGCTCATTGGCTTGACTTGTACCTGTAGTGGGGGGATTTGTCGTCTGTGGGTTTTTGAAGGATAATGTCTATAATTCTGGCCACCTTTTGGGGTCTAAGGATTCAGTAGGTGGCAAATTCTTAGTAACCTTTGGTGACAGATTGCACAGATTCTATCTTTGCCAAACCTGCCTCGACTGGCCATCCTGGCCTTTCTGGCGGCTCCTCCAGCAGCTCACCGGCCACGGGCCGATGGTGCTGGTCTGTGCCTGACCTTAGGAACGTCTGGTTCCTGCGCTGTCTCCTGTCATCTCCCGCTCTTTTTGTTTTCCAGCAGAGTACCCCCAAGGCCCTGTTCCTACGTTGTGGAATGACCCAGGGGAGCTGCCGTCGGGAGTGGGCCCCTTCGAAAGTACCACCCATACCCATGCCTCGGAGGCCACAGACCTCCCACTCTACACCCCAGAGTATGAACCAGAGGACACCACCCATCTGCACCGGCTGGATGATGGCACTGGTATGGGAGACTTGGTTCTTCCAGGGGCCCTTGGATGGGTGCAGGAGCTAGGAGGGGCTTATCTCTCCCCACAATAATCAGCACCTCTTTCCTACCCCCACCGTGCACCTTAAGCAGTGCCTGCCTGGCTGGAGGGAAAGAAATGTCTGTGGGAAGAGGTTTGAGGCTGTCTCCAGAGGGCTCCTCAGGATCCCTTCTCCTCACTAGACCCCCCTTTTAGAACTGGAGGAGACTTTAGGTCACACAGGCAGCAAGCTGCAGAGCCAAGGTTTGACTCCAGAGGTCATTTAATCTAATCTACATATAAGGAAACTGAGGTGGGGCCCAAATGAGAAAGTCATTTGCCCAAGGTCACACAGGAGGACAGATTTAAACCGACTTCCTTTGACTTCAGATCCAGACTTTGCTAGTGTAACCGGCTGCTTCCTCCTTCATTTAATAAACATTGATTAGGTGGCACCCAGAGCACAGAGCTGGGCACTTAGGGAGAAGAGACGCAGTCATCAGAAGATACGCTGCTGTCTTGTCCAGCAGCAGGGTACGGGGAAAGCCCTTAGCTCTTGAGTCAGAGGATCTGGGCTTAAATTCCACCGCTGATGCTTAGCCTGTGGGACCTTAGGCAAGTCACTTCTCTGGGTCTGAGTTTCCACATCTGTAAAATTTGCCAGTTGGATTAGATAACCCCTGAGGCCTCTTCTAGCTCTGCCTTTCCAATCCTGTGCTTCTGTCAACCACATGGGTCTGTCTGTCTCGGCAGTGGGAGATGGCCGGTGGTAGTTGCTTGGTCAAAGTGACATGGACTTTTTAGTCTAGTGTCTTAGAAGGATACACACCAAGGAAGACAGCATCCAGTGTAGACTTGTGTACATGAAAAGCTGTCTATAAATGATTGCTGAATGAAGGAAATAATGATAGAAACACCAAGCATTCGTTTTATGCCTTAATCGGTATTTTCCCCATTCATTTTGCTCTGAGTGACCCCTTGGTGAAGATGCTATGGATGATAATCCTGATTTGGGAAGCGTGGGCATGGATGACCTCTGAGGTCCCACGTAGCTCAGGAGTTCTGTGGTGCTGGCACCCTCCAAACAGACCTTTGGGTCACGGAGGTGCCAAGGCATGGGTTCTCTGCCTCTCACATCTCCCTCTGCCTTCCCTAGGGTCCTTGGGCCCCGGAGCCATTGCTGCCATCGTGATCGCCGCCCTGCTGGGCACCTCCGTGGTCCTGGCATTGATCATCATCACGCTGAGAAAATTCTCCACTTCCTGAATGAAATAAAAAGGGTCTTGTTTTTCCTACCATCTGGCTTTGGCTAAGCTCACTTGGCACGACCCCATCTTCTGTGCACAGCAGTCTCCACGACACCCTGTCTTCCTCTGCTGCCCCTTGTAACCTGAAACGGGCAAAGACCCAAATGCCCTTTACCAAGATTCTTAGTTGCTCTCTGCTGGCCCTGGTGCTTCTGTCTCAGTAGTCACAGGGTGAGAGGCTGGTCCCATGGAGCAGCCGGGGGTCCTCAAGGTTGCCTTGGGTAAAGGGTGAGAGCTCAGAACAGTCAATCTTTTGGTGGTCGGGTTCTGTTTCTTATGCTCGGTTCATCTTGTCTTTGGACTAGAATAAGAGTTCTTAACCTGGAGAGTTCAGGGGAGTCCACGAACTTGGATGGGGGGCAGGAAGAAATACATCATTCACCACTCTCTAACAGAAATTTAGCATTTCCTTCAATTATCTAAAAACCTTATTCTGAAAAGGGGTTCATGGACTTCACTAGATTGATTGCCCAAAGGGTCCTGGATGCAAGAAAAGTTGAGTAGCCCTGGGCTAGAAGGGAGGATTTCAGTTAGGGGGCAGAAGCCTTGAATTAACTCTTTCCAGATGTCCAAAAGGCCGCTTGTTCTGCCCCAACCCATCCTGATTCATTCAGCTGAGAAGATGCAACCTCAGGTTCCTCCCCCACCCCGAAAAGCCCCGTTAAAAGGGGAACAGACAGGTGAGGTGGAGCATGTGCCAGTTCTCAATAAACCTGTTCCTGCCTCCCATTATCCCCGAACTGTGTGCTCATTGATGTGGGCTCGCACATCGCTGTTGGACTGGCCTATCCAAAAGAAAGTCCTACGAGATTGGAATCTGGGACGAGGACAGAGGGGAACCTGCTGTTTAAGAGCTCTGGTGTGAACCAGGGGTGAGGAACCTGCGCCTAGAGGCCACATGGGGCTGATGTAAGAGGGCTGCACATGAGGACCTTGAGGGCCCAGGTTCCCCATCCCTGGTCTAAACTGAGGGTTAGTATTTCACTCTCTGGTGCCCCAGACTCCCTTGGTGTCACTGGACCCTCTTCTCAGTTCAGTGGAATGGCAAAGGACACCAGTCTTTGGAAAGACAGTTATGACAGCATTTTAAAATGTTCCATGCCAAGAGCCCCTGGTCATCCTCCATTCCAAGTCCTTCAGGCAGAGCTACAGCTCATAACCTTGGCTGCTAGGGCAGGTTTCTAGACTAGACCCACGTCCAAATTGAATCCGAGAGCTTTTTCTTTTAACTTACTGTTCCCAATTTTTGCCAACTAGGTTCCAAGCTCAGTGGTTCCCGCATTCCTTCAGCAGCTTAAGTCTCTCTGTGCCCTCTAAATTTTAACACCTGTGGGTGAAGCCCTGCTTACTGCATTCTAGTTACCTGTCTACCTTCAGCCAGATCCCTTTCCCAAACAATTCTAATTTGGCTTGCTGGGAGGAAAAAAAAAAAACCCTGTCCCAAAGTGGAATGGGCTGCCTTGGAGAAGGAGGGTGCCCTTTCCATGGGGATCTTCAAGCCAAGAGTGGGGAATGATCTGCTGAGGGCTCTTCTGTAGCCCTTGTGGGTCCCTACCAGCTCTGAGAGTCCAAGATTCTGGGAGGTGCCGACCATGAAAAACAATGTCAGAGCTTCTTCATGTCCCCTTGTTCGCTTTGGAAAAGAAGCCTCAGTGCCCCAAGGCAACATCTGGTTCCCTGACTCCGCTCCTGCCACATCCCTCTGTCCCTCACTAGGAAGAAGGCAATCGGGTCGCCCCAGCCTCTGGCTGAGCCCAAATCCCATTCCCTCCTCCACATTCGTCTCAGGCTCTGCAGTTGCTCATCCTTGTTCCAGGGCTATGTTTGAAAATGCTGACCCTGAATTTGTAGGAGGCACAGATGTGTGGGTGACTCGCCTACCACACCTCGGAGCCAGAGGTGGTGACACCCAAAAGGGAGCTTTGCAAAGCTTGGTTTTCTTGATGTTTCCCCGGGGACCCCGCTTTTTTAAAAGACCTGGAAGCACTTCAGTGGCCATTTGGCCCAACCCCTCCATTTTACAGATGTGGAAACTGAGGCCCCAGGAGAGGAAGTCCCTTGCCCACAATCACACAGGTAGTTACTGCACAGCCAGGATAGACTCCAAAACCAAGGCTCTTTCTGCTGTGTCTTAGACCCTTCCCTGAAGTTTCATATCAAAGGCACAGCTCCAGTGAGCAGTGATGAGAAGTTAGAATCTGGACCAGACTTTCCCTTCTCCCTCACCCCAGCTACTAAGTCCCCACCTCCACCCCCTGGGAGCTCTGGTCTCGTGTAGTGGTCCCCATCCCCTGTGGCATAGCTGGGGGGATCAAGGCTTTCCAGGTTAGACGGCTGGGTTTTCACAGGGACCTCTAAAGAGGCCAAAGCCTTGACTATCCACAGGAATGACTATTTACTAGATCTATTTACTACAGGAGCCACAGAGATTTGTAGCTGGGGATGCCATTTCACCAGACTGTAAGACAGGCCACAGGTGAAAATCCTTACACAAAGGAATCAACGCCTAAGTTAGGAAGAAAGGGGAAATCGGTGAAACCTAAAACTTCCATTTCATTGGCAAACTATCACCCTCCATGGCTGAAAAATTGGGGGGGAAAGTGTGTTCATTGAGAATGAGGAACACCCACTGCCCCACAGACCCGCCCCCCCCCAAGTATGTGGAGACCTGGCCTTTGGGTGTTCACCTGGGAACCTTCTCCTTTCAATGCAGAAGCATTGACCCAGAGGAGGCTGGTCCTGGCTGGCGCAACAAAGAGGGTGAATGTCGAGGGCCCGAGAGATTCTGAGGCCATCAGATGCCCCTTTGTCTTGAGTCCTACACAGATTGGCGAAACCTCCCCAGGCTCCCTTTGACTGAAGTGCACAGTTGTAGGGGATGAGTGAAAACTTCTCCAT
>CM053586.1:8429549-8439982 GCA_028646515.1 Pseudochirops corinnae | reverse complement strand
TTTGTAACTTGCCTCTTCTCCACGATGAGTCATGGGGAAGACCGCCCTCTTCTCCCGGGGAAGAGAATAAAGTCCTGTTCTTATCCTAAGAGATCTCTGTGTTTATTTCTTTTCACTAAATTAAGGATGAAGGATATTTTTCATCCCAAACACAGTCCTCCACAACTCGGCTCTGGACCCGCCTTTCCCACCTGGTTTCACTTGCTGTTCCCACCCGCAATATCCCAGTTCAAAGAGACCAGGAACTGTTCCCCAAGTTTGCTGAGCCCCTCCCTCCCCTTTAACAAGACTCAGCCTTCTTTAATACCCCAGGTGAAAGCCTCCTACTCTTCCTAAAGCCTCCCTAAGGCGTTCTGTCTCCTTCCCACCTGAATCCAAGTTCAGCCGGACTGGCACCTCCCCCCCCCCCCCATGGAAACTTCTTGGGGACTGGGGCCGATTCCCATTTATCTTTGCATCCCTCACCGAGCACCTAGGGCAGGTAGTAGGACTTTAATAAATAAATGTCTTTTGAATTGTTGATCTAATTGAATTAACAAACGGGGATGGGACTTTATAAAACCAGTGTTAAAACAGCAGCAAAAACACCTGTACCCCCCTTTTCTCCACAGAGTCGGTTCTCCAAGGTTACTTTCCCATTTTTTCATACCCTGAAGAGCCCCTGGTAGGAATGGCACATGACAGTGTTCTAGGAGGCAAGGTGTCTTCCTGACTCTTGGTTCTATCTCTCCCAGCCCCTTTTCCTACAACAGGTGCTCACCCCCCCACCCCAGCTGTGGGACCCTGGTTCTCTGGCTCTTCCTCCAGCACGCTTTATGGACCTCCTTGAAAATTGCTTTTAAGTCAAAAACAAAAAAATAACGATCCCCCTCCCCCAAGTATAACAATATTGTCACAAACATCATTTTGCTTATGGTAAGGAGTCTTTACTTGGCCAGGCATTCAGGGCCAGCCCTCCACAATCTAGCCCCAGGCAGTCTTCCCAGCCTTATTTCCCTGGCTCTAACCAAGCCTGGATGAAGGCAGGGATTCCGCTTGTCACCACTGGAGAGGACAGAGAGCCAGAGTCCCTAACTCGGCAGAAGACAATGGGGACGAGGCGCGAGGAGACGGGTATCTCAGAAACTCTAATAGCTAAACACTGTGCCAAGACTTTGGGACATCTGCATGTATGTATGGGGACATATGTGTGTGTGCACTGGGGACACGTGTGTGTATGTATTGGGAGCACATGTATGTGTGCATTTGGGTCTTTATGTATGTGTTGGGGACATGGATGTGTATTTGGGACATATATTGAAGGCATGTGTGTGTATGTATTGGGGACACATGGATGTATTGAGGACACATGTATGTGTGGGGACATATGTCTACATACGTATGTGTAACTTGAGGAGCTCCATAATTGTTACCTATTGTTACTACTACTATTGTTGACTGAATTGAGATCCAAAAAGACTAACGGGCTGGAATGAGGGGCTGAATAGAATAAGATAACATTTGATGTGCATGAACACAAATTTCTACCTTTGAATTTTAAAAAATGCCTGAGATGGGGCTAGAGAAAAGTTCGTCTGACAAAGATCTGAGGGGGTTAGTGGACCGCAAGCTCCATATGCATCCAGAAGGTGCCAATGGAGTGCATTAGAATGTAAGCCCCTGGTGGGCAGGGATTGGTTTTGGTTCTTGTCTTCTTTGTCTTTAGTGCTTAGCAAGAAGCAATCAGAAAATGCTTAATAAAGGCTTATTCCTTGGTGGAATTGTGAGATCTTAGAGGCTATGTTAGCATCCAGAATGTAGGAAGTGAGGGTCCCACTGCTAATTAGATATTATCACTATGATTAATCAGGACACAAGAATCCTGCGTAGTAGGAAGGACAAGAACATGCCCAGAGGAACATCTGGAAGAAAGGAGACATGCCATGTAAGAACTCATGGAGGGAACTGGGAGCATTTGGCTTAGAGATGAAAGATGTGGGGCAGGGGAGGGAAGGACAGAGCACCGGGTGCTCCTGGCCGGCGATGGTGCACCCCCATCCCCCCGGGCATCTTCCAGTAGAGGCCAGATGACCGCTCTGGAGGGTGCAGCAAACAGTCTTGTTTGGGTCTGGGTGGGACCAGAAGGTGCCTGAAGACCCTTCCGGATGCACGGACAGTAAGATTCATTATTCCCTTTACAACGCCCTTCTCCCTTGGCATCTGTCCTTACGATGTTCCCTTGGTTGGAAATCCAGTCCCCACCCCACCTGCAGGCTTCACCTGACTGCCGTGCTCTCATGAAACCTTCCTGATCCCCCATTATTCCAGATACTTCAGGCTGCCCAGTCACCCCTATCAGCCCACAGAAGGGACTGACCCAAGGACCCTAACTCCCCATCCCAAATTTGCCAACTTCACAGGAATTTCACCATGTGTAATGTATTTTATGAAACAAAAAAGGTATTTAAAATATACATGGGTGGCAAGGAGAGGCAGGAACCAACAGACATGCTGGTGGACCCCGTTTGTCCCAGCATCTGCCCAAAAGGCTCTGTATTCTAAACCCTAAGCCATAGCTTTCTCCCCTCGGAAGATGGCTCAGAGGAGCGACAGGTGGACATGCAGCCCAAGCCAGGGCTGTCCCCTCCCCGGGAAGGTCAGAACATGCGTGGGCAGTCATGCGATCCTGCGTCACATCCACAGTTCCTTACACATGTGATCCCCACGTCTGAGAAGGCTGAGCCTGAGGTCTCAGAGACCGGTCCTTTGCACTGGGGAGAGGGGAGGTGCCCGTCTCCTCCAGTTTGGTGGTGGCATCGCGAGGCATGTCCAAGCTGTTGGCTTTGGTAGCAGAAGGAAGCATGTGGCTTCATCACCAACCCATCCTCTTAGGGGGTTCCATAAGCCACAAAACCCTGAGAGAGGAGCTGGCTCAGACCCTCCTCCTTGGGCACTTCACCCAAAGGCCTGATTTGGGCCTGGGGAAACCTGCATCCAACTCTTCTCCCTGGTGATGCCTGCAGTCTGGGGGGCCTGGGCTTGGTGACGTTTCTGCATTTCCACAAGTAACAGAAAGGGAGCAGGTGGAGCCCCCTCTGTAGAAGGGGCAGTGGCATGCTGGGGAGGGGCCTGGAAGGAACGTCCTACTGCACAAATGTGACCCAGGGACGGGGCCCTGGTGCTGCCCAAATTTCTACCCCAAGGCGAATACTAGAGCACTTGGGCCTGTTCCTGGGGCATCCTTGTGTGTGTGAGGGGTTATCAATGGTTTCCAGTTTCTTTTAAAGGTACCACATCCCACGAGGCCACGCTTTTTCTTGATTATACTTATTCTGGTTCTTGAACTCAGCAACTGGTCGATACCATCCTTGGTGGCTGAAGGCTGGCTGCCTCTCCGTAGTCCTTGGGAGGTGGTATGGGTGGGTAAGGGAGAATGCTCGGGGTGTCTGGGTCCCCTCATGCCCATGCAGTGAAAAGTTTCTCACACTTATTAAAGGATGGGGGGCGGGCAGGGAGAAAGGCAGTAATGCAGTGTGGTGGAAAGTCCACCTGGCTTGCTGTTTGTAAATCATGAGCTGAAAAGAAGGGAATTTCTCTGCTTTCCGCTACCCCATTGCATCTGCTGCTGGAAGGACCAGGAATGGCTATCAGTGGGAAGGGGAAGGGTGGAGTAGGGGGGACTTCTGTACACAGTAAATACAGCAGCATCCCTTTGGTTGGGGTGGACACAGTCCACACGTAGAAAGATTGGAGCCCGCTCTGCCACCCCGCCCAGCCCTTCTACTCTCTCTGTCTCAGACCTTAGACTCTGCCATCTCTCCCTCATCCTCCAGGCATCCCAGGTCCTGCTCACTGTCCTGATGTGCCTAGGCTTGGGGGTCGGGGCTCATGGGCAGTCATTGCCGATTGCGGCTGCCCAACTTCCTCCGGTCTTTGTTTTGGCTGCGTTGGGTATCATCCATCTTGTGGACCCGGAAACACTCCTTGAGATTCTGGGATCGGATTTTGGGGTTCATGATCTCCTCCACCATGGAGCTTGGGAACCAGCCTCTTTCTTGGTCATGAAGGCGCTCCCCAAAAATCCAGCCTGTGGGGTTGGGAGGAAGACAGCAAGGGGAAAGGGAAAAAAAGCGATGAGTTTTAAATGAAAACCTAGGGAATTCGGAACAAAAGAAAGCCAGATAGGGTATTTTGTAGGCCAGCTATGGGGAGAAGTGGGATGAGAATTAGCTTTGGAACGAACAGCCAGGTTTGTGTCTAGGCCCTGCTGGTTGGCTGTGAAACCCAGTTTCCTCATTTAAAGTGTGGACAACACTTCCAGCCTGGGCAGTGAATGCCCCAGGAGTTGGTGTGTTGTAAGCAAAAGGAGCCCTGGCCTCAGAGGACCTGGTTCAAATCCAACCTCTCACACTTGCTACATGTGTGACCTCAGCCAAGTTACTTCGTTTTGGGCCTCAGTTTCTTCATCTGTGAAATGAGGGTGTCTGAGCTAGCTCCCTGCCAGCCTGGGCACCCAGCCCAAATTTCCTCATTTATAAAATTAGGATCCAGTGAGCTCCGGGGCCCCACGGTAGAAATTCTTAATTACCTTAACCGACAACGAAACATAAAGGCAAAAAGGCTAAGGGACAAAGGCAGAACAAGGAGTAAAACAGGGAAATCAAGTCCTGCAGGTCTGATACTGGGCAGCTGGGACAATGGGGTGGAAGCATTTCAGTAGCAACGGTCTGATGCTATTGTAGGAAATGGCCAGCAGAGGGTACTGGCGACCAAGAAATACAGCCACGGGGCGGGCTTGAGTTACACAGCAGAGGCCAGGAGACGGGTTAGCTTGGCGACCTGTGAGCACAGGGAGCTCACTGCCTAGCCACCTGGGGATGGCTCTTTCATGTCATCCCCAGGTTGGAATGGATGTTGTCTGTCCCATACCTGACCCCAAATCCCCTCTCTGATGTCCCTGCTGAGGGGTCATCCGGGCTTCAACAGAAGACGTCTGGGAGAGGGTGACCACTACCTCCTGAGAATATCAGACCTGGAAAGGAACCATCCAGCCCCTGACATTTTACAGATGAGGAAACTGAGGCTCAGAGAGGAAAGTGACTTGGCTAAGGTCACAAAGCGCTTCATGGTTCTCTTGGCTTAAAACAAAATCTCCCCCAAACTCACCCCATGTTCGTGCCAAGGCAGGAAAATGGGAGGAAGGGAAGATGAGGAACAGGAAAGAGGAAGGAAGGATAGAACTAAGTGGTCTTAGCTGTTAAAAATGTGCGAGTGGTTTAATTCAGCAAACATTTATTCAAAGACTCGTAGACCTGGAGCTGGAGGGGACTCAAGGCATCCAGTCTAACCACCCGTTTTACAGATGAGAAAACAGAGTCTCAGAGAGGTCACTGGACCACAGACCTGGGGCTGGAGATGGCTGGAGGCATCCAGCTTGACCCTTATTTTTTAGGAGGGGGACGTGTTTTGCTCAGGGACACATGAATGGTGCAGGGCACAGTGGGAAGGCAGGGAAGAAATGTTACTGATGCTGGTGTTAGTGACAAAACCAAGGCATTGCCTTAGGAAAGGCCTGGAGGCTGTGATCTCAGTCTGGTCAGTGTGTGATGAGTCAGGGGCTGCCCTGAGAGAGGCAGGGTAGTGACCTCCTCCTCCCCCCACACTCTGCCCCATCAGGCCACACCCTGAGCAGGATGCAGTTCTGGGGCCGCATTTTAGAGGCTGCTTTGAGCTCCAGGCCAGTTCACAGCTGTGACACATCCGGAGTCACATAGAGCCCATATATTGCCTTGGGGGAGGAGCTTGCTTAGGGGAGGCTTGCTTACAGGAGGCTTTCACACCTTTTGGTACTGAGTCACCTGGGTTGTAATGCCTTCTGGCCCTGAGCCTTTTAGTTGAAAACTGTATCTACTGGGAGGGAGGAATTTTACTTTGGGGCTCACTCACCGGAAGAATGTTTCTTGGTGATTTGGCCAGACCAGACTCTGGGTAGCCATTGTTAAAGGAGTCCCCAGCTTTGAGAACCCACATGTTGGTGCTCCCTGGTCTGGTGACTGGTATCTGTTACTCTGTTCAGACAGCTGGAGCCCCGTCCATTGGATTCTTTCTCGGATACTACTTCTTTCTACTTATCTGTGTGTATTGTTTAATTAAGGTAAGATTGTTGACCCCTTGGAAGCTGCCTTTCCTTTAGAAAAGCAGACCAAAGGCCTTCTGTGTGCTGGCGTCACTGGTCTTACACCTCCTTAGCAGCTGCAAGTAGCATTAAAGCTACACCTGGGTTTGAATCCTGCTTCTGACACACCCTGGCTCTTTGAGCCTGGGAAGGGCATAGAACCCTTCAGTGGCCCAGGCAGCTCTCTGAGAGCAGGGGCCAATCTGTATTGATGGAGGGAATTCCCATACTCGGGGTTCCCTACACCAACAAAAGCAAGGGCCCAGATCTCAATTCAAACAAAAATCACCTTCCCAGGAAGGTGAAGGTGAAGCAGACGCAGTGAGTGGTAAGCGGCCTCTCTTTATGCTGAGGCCAAGATCTGAGCCATCTAATGACCACAAGGCTGGCAAATTAGGAGACCCGGCTCTGTGTTTGAGACATGGGAGGCAGAGAGGCAGAATTGCTGAGTGGAAAGAACATAGGCCTTAGAGGTGGAAAGATCTGGGTTCAAATTCTCCCTCACACATCACTAGTGTGACCCCAGGGCAAGCCCCCTGTGACCTGTCTATGTAAAACAGGGATCACCAACCTCCCAGAGCCCGTGTGTGGCTCAGACGAGAGAATGGCTGCGAAGAGCAGAAGCTGGAGAAACATCAGGATCGTTATTTTAGGAGCTGGCCACCCCCCGGCCTCAGTTTCCTGCTCTGTCAATCAGGAGAGGAGTGGTCACCTGAGTCACTGAGGTAACAGCCAGGAGAATACTGTCAGAGGGTTAGGGAATGGGTGGTATAGACATGTGGTGTGGGTGGTATAGACATGTGGTGTGGGTGGTATAGACACGTGGTGTGGGTGGTATAGACATCTGATAGTCAGTGTAGACAGGCCTGGGGGCAAGTCCCCATGCCAGCACAGTACTCACCATCTTCTGTCTTTTCGAGGATGTTCAGAATGTCAGCCAGCTCCAGGGACAGCTCGTCCGGCTGCTGAGCGACATAGGGATGGACACACTGCACCTGGGGACAGTCTGTCGGGGGAAGGACAGAGGCTTTTATCCAGAACGTTCTAGACTCTCTGGAGCCCCAGACTGCAGTGGGTCTTCTGAGCCCAGGGCAGAGGCGGCTGTGGGGGAAGGGCAGCCCCATAAAATGTCAAGTTACGAGTAGAAGCGGAAAACTCCAATTGCGGGCAAAGGTCCCGAGGCTGCTGGCCTTGGCAAAGCCGAGCCAGGAGCTTTCTTCCTGGGTATCTTGGGCTCCCTGGAGGGAGGCCGTCTGAAGGTTCCCTCCCCTCCCCCCCCAAGGCCGCGGTCAGGGCATTCCAACGCAGGAGCCTTGTGATCTAACCAGGAGGCCCCACGGCCCAGGGGAAGCCCTGGCTCCAAACGCTGTCTCTGTTACCGCCTCTGTGGCCCTGGGCTTCAGTTTCCTCATCTGTGAAATGAGCTTACTTCATGGCCTCTGAGACCTTCTGATTTTAAAGCTGGGTTCCTATATGTTCCTACACCTTTCATGAGCTTCGTGAAGGGCCTTCGACCCCAGAGCAGATGAGCCAGGTGGGAGACGGGCTCTGGAGCCTGCCCGACCCTGGCTAGAGCAGCTCCAGCTGGCCCCGCCGCAGCCCTTTGCCACTGAGTTTCCCTTAAGACTTCCAGGTATCCGACATTTCTTACTTAGTCCTTCTGTCATTCGAGCATCCGTGAAAACTTTCTAGGTCGAGGCCTCATAAAGGATGTGAGACATTTTATGGTTGTCAGACCAGTGACTTCATTCAAACAGTGCAGGCACCTTCTGGTGAAGACACTTCCTCTATGTCCATTATCTAGATGGACCCCTGCTCTGATACTTCTGGCCTGAGGGAGCAGCCCAGAGCACTGAGGGCAAGGCATCTGCTCAGAGTCTAGTGGGAAGACTCGAACTCGGGTCTCCTGCCCCTAAGGCCAGCTCTGCTTCCTGACTAAGCTTTCAGTCTGATACAAGACCAAGGGGCTGGACAGTCCAGTCCTATAAAGAAGCTTCAGGAACCCTTTATCCCCTAAATATTGCCTGAATCTCACAGAAGAGAGAGTACTTGGAAGAGGGCCTGGCTCTAAGCTGGGGACGCTGAACCCGCATCCATGGAGTTTTGGCTTTTGGTATCTGACAAATGAATATAATATATACAAATATAACTGGTTTCCTTTGTAATCCTGTGTATTTCGATTTATGCACTTTAGCATGTGAGTCAGGGAAGAGTTCTGTGGCCTCGACCAGGCTGCCCAAGGGGTTCATGTCACACAAACAGGTGGCCCCTGATCTGAGTAAACCACCCCCCCTTCCCTGGAGAAGCAGGGGACTATGGGTGTGGAAAGCTGCGTACATTGTTAGACATCATCACTTCATGGCAATACAAGGGAAGACGCTTGGTAGGAAGAGGGTGTGGGCTGTCGATGTCTGTGATGTAAAAATAAGAGGCATCAGTGTGACTTACATAAAGGCCTCCCTCTATACAGCCCAAACCAAGTGCTTCGGTGTGACTTGGGCACCCTCAGGGCCTATAACCCTCCATGGACACTCAGTCCCGGCATGGCGCCCTAAGCCAGGCTCTCCCTTGAGAGGACATGGGAGGAGCTGGAGCAGAGGCATCTGGGAGTGCTCACCCAGCAGTCTTGATGTGAAGGAAACAAACTTCGTTCTCCGGTTTGGGGCCAGGGAGGTCATCCAGCGTTTCATCTCGCTTCTGTGAGGGCAGAGAGACACAGCACGGCCAGCGTGTTTACACTGGCTGCTCCAGCTCTGGGGAAATGGGTGGGGGGGGGGGGGACAGGGTGACAGGGACAGACTGGATCATGGCCCCCCGGCCTGCCCGCACAGCCACTCCCAGGGCCAAGCCTGGCTCATCTTGTCCCCTGGGGGCTGGTGAGCTGTCTACGCCTCGCCCTGCGGCAGGGCCTCCTTCCCACCCCAGCTGTAATGGGTGCTCAAATAACTGGAGATGCTCATGGGAGCCCCCCACGATGCTCACTCCAGTGCCTGCCCACGGCAATCCGTCAGCCTCAGAACCTGGGAGAAGCTGCGGCTGATGGCCTGGCCCAGGAAATGGCCCCGGAACAGTGGGGAGAGAGGAGGCTCTGACTTCAAGCTCAGCTTCTGCCACTAATGTCTTTACATTCCTATGAGCCTTCTCTGTAAAGTGAGAGACTTGGACTAGCTGGCCTCTGAGGTCCCTTCAGTTCACACATTCCATGATCTGCAGCCTAGGAACCCTCTAGCTTTGTTGTCTCTGTTCTAGGTGCTCCCCAGCTTGTACATTCTGTGTTCTAGGTTCCTCCCAGCTTGGATAGTCTGTAGTCTGCCTTTTAAGGCTAGAACTTCCTCTGTTCTAAGGCCCCTTCTCGTTCTGATGTTCCCTGTTTTAACATTCCTCCAAACTTGGTCATTCTGTCTTCTCAGCCGCTCCCCCATGCTCTTCTTTGAGGTTGCTGCTGGTGCTCATGACTCACACTCATCACATCTGAGGGAAGGTGGGATTGGAGGGAGGGGGTAAAAAAACAGGCCTGGGCTTCCCAACATGGTCGTGTGTGTCCTGGCAGCTGGGCTAGTATTTTCCAGCTGTCTTTCCTGCTGTCAAAGACAAAGAGAACCAGGCATCCAGCTTTACCAAAATGACCAACTCTTCAGGATGGCAAAGCCTTGGTGGCCAGAGTTGAGCCTAGCCTAGTGCCTCCTTGCCCCTGTAGGCACCTCTAGCTGCAGGTGATGGGGACAGCTGGGGAGCGGACAGGAGAGAGGAGAGCTGGAAGGCACCTTTGAGGTGTCTAGCCCAACACAACTACTTCACAAAAGGGGAAACTGAGGCCCATTTTAGCCTGAAATGACCCAGTGGGAAACGGCAAAGCTGGGATTTGAACCCAAATATGAGGCTCTTTCCACCACACTGAGAGGAAAGGCCAGTGAACCAGGAGGGCTCTCACCTAGGTTTAATTCAGTTCAATGAGCATTTATTAAGCACCTACTATTTGCCAGACACTATTCTAGGCACTGGGGATAATAGAACGATAATAACTAGCCTTCATCCAGAATTTTTAAGGTTTACAAAGCACTTTACCTAGACCTCATCTGATCTCAACCCATGGGAAGTAGGAGCCATTATTACCCCATTTTACAAATGAGGAAACTGAGGCTCAGTGACTTAGGTCACTAAGTGAAAAGAGGTTAAGTGACTTGTCCCCTGTCACACGAGCTAGTTAGTTCAACTGACTAGCTTCAAATCCTGCCCTAGGATTTGAATTCAGATCTTCCTAAATCCAGACCCGGCTTTC
>CM053586.1:8412521-8429449 GCA_028646515.1 Pseudochirops corinnae | reverse complement strand
GGGGGAGAAGCAAATGGGACAGTTTGGCTGGAATGTAAAATGTGTGAGGGAAGTTTAACAGGAAATTGGTTCCGAAGAATCCACATGCTAGGTTGAATAACCTCCAGGGAGAGTTGGAATCAGGGTAGAAAGACACCAGACGGGCACCCTTATCCCCTTACCATTCCATAATTATCTAACTACTTTTTCAACCTTGAGCACAACCTTCCACCTGCTCTGCTGGTCTTAAGGGGCCAGGGAGAATGGGAAAAGAGGAGGGTGCAGCCTAAGGGAGAGGAGGGCAGAAGCATTTCCCAAACAGGGCAAATTCCCACTTCCTGGGGCCATTTTCTGGGTCTTCGTGGGGCCTGTCTGGTGGACGACACCTGTGATGGGAAAGATGTCCAGGCACACAGGGAACGGTGAGCCTAAGGGCAGGCCAACAGGACTTAGTACTCACTGGGATGAGGCCTTCAGCATGTACGTGGCTTCCCGGTCATCGGCATTCTCAAGCAGCCTCAGGATGAAGACGTTGGCCAAAGTCTGCCCTTGGTCCTCCAGCTCCTCCACCCGAAGGAGGCCCCGGGGAGCTGAGTCAAACACCTGGTATTTGTCCCTGAGGATGAGGGGTCAGAGCAATTATTCACTGGGGCCATGCCTTTGCATAAGCTGGGTCCCTCGCCTAGCATGCCCTTCCTCCTCACCTCTGCCTCTTGGAACTCGAGGCTTCTTTCAGGACTCAGCCCAAGTGCGGCCTTTTCTCAGCTGCCCGCTGGGCCCTCCCTCCCTCCCTAACCACCTGCATTCTCTGGTATGTACATTCATATGCATGTCTCCTCCATGGGAACTCAAGCTCCTTGAGGGCAGGGCTCATTTCCCATTTGCTTTTCTATCCCCAGTGCCTGGCACAGAGAAGCTTGAGCTTAATAAGGGCTTAACGACTGACTGACTGAGCATTCATCAGCCTCCCCCGACACAGCGCAGCGGAGCCTGGAATACAGCTCGGCTATCTGACAGTCTGACAGCTTTGCCCGGCAGTCCTGCCTTCCCTCGTCCCACGCTGGTGGTGTCCTGTCACTCACTCCTTTGCTCAAAACCTTCCCTCCGGGTTGTTCGTCCTTCCAAAGCATTTGCACGAACAAAATCACTGCAGCCCAAATGAAAAGAGAAGCAGTGAATTGGGGTTGGGGGAGAGGAGGGGAAGCAAGGAGTTCTAAGGGGCCCAGTGACATCAGGGGGTGACATCTTGTCTGGAGCATGAAATAGATTTAAAAGAAGCAGAGTTGTCAGCCTCTCTCTCTCCTCCAGAGTCAGAGGAGTTCATTGGCAGGACAAAAGTCAGGATGATTAGTCATGGCCTGGGATACCATGACCAAGCTCTAAGCGCTCCACAGCACCTGCTTCATGGTTGTTGGATCAAACTGTTCTCATTCACCCATTCCACAAGGGAAGTCTTCACATGCTTGGAGTAGACACTCTCCTGCCTCACAGAACATATGCCACTGCTCCCATGAAGGCTCTCTTGGCTACTCTCACTTGGAAATGATCCTCTTGGGCCTTACACACTATATCTTGTAAAAAGCTTTTAACTTTAAATCTTTCAGAATTTTTTTATATCCCCTACATTTATTTCCCGGTGCTCTGGCTCCTCCACACAACTGCCAGACTGGCATCCTTGGCATCCATGGTCGTCTGTCACCTCCAGGGTCAAATACCAGCTCTTCATTCTGGCATTGAGCGTCCTTCAGGACCTGGCTCCAGCCCACCTCTCTGGCCCTTCAACACATTCCTCTCCTTCCATACTGGCCCTCCTGCTCTTTCTCCTGCTTCACAATCCATCTCCCATCTCTGTGCCCTTCTGCATGGAGTTCATGCCTTCCTCAGCTCAAGCTTTACACTCTGTGTGAAGCCTTTCTTGATGCCCCTAGCTGAGAGTGCCTCCGCCCATTCCCTCATATTATAAATTTGATTTGTGTGTGTGTGTCAATCAAGAAAAATTATTAAGCACCTACTCTGTGCCAGGCACTGGGCATATATGTAATATTAATTTTGATACTTATTAAATAATATTATACTATAGATAATATTATATATTAACAATGATATTAATAGAATATTAAATAAAATTATATAAGCTAGTAAAGTTAATTAAATAATGGAATAGTTATGTATAATATATGTTACATACCTATATAAGCATGTAGTATTGCCCCAATAGAAGGTAAGCTCCTTAAGGACAGGGACATTTTTTTCTTTGTATCTCTAGCACTGAGCACAATGTAACTTAGTAGCTGGTTAACAAATACTTACTGAATGACTGTCAAAAAAGAAATGCAATTTAGTCTGATACAATTTCTTCTCTGTGAACCCCAAGTGGCTCCAAATGGTCACTCATTCCCCTTTCTAAGTGCTCATAAGCATTGGTTTAACCATCCGTTGCATGGTTTTCTTGGGGATGGATGCTGAACTCACTGGTCTAAGGTTTTCAAGCTCTATCTTCTTCCTCTTCTCATATTTTAGACTCACCCGGGAATTTGCCTGCAGATCACAAGCAGATCATTGAAAAGGAAAAGATAGATTTCTCTGAAGAGTTTTTTGGTCCGAAGGGTTCGGGAAGTCTTGGGGCCAGACATCTGCTGCAGTTCTCCTTGCTTCAGCAGCCAGCGGGAGTGAGAGATAATGGGCACAGACTGGGAGAAAGAGACAAAGGACAAGGTTAGAACATGTCACTGGGTCAATGCCACAAGCCCCTTATGTCATAGTATGATGACATCGCTCTGGAAAGGTCAGCCCAGGTTGGTTCACAAAAAGTGACCCCACCTGTAGGGATCATGGACTTAGGACTGGGGCCATTTTACAGGTGAAGAAACTGAGCCCTAGAAAGATGAAGTGAATTGATCCAGGTCACAAGGTAGTAAATGTTAGAACCAAGATTCGAACTCAGGTCCCATGACTGCTTTCAAATGTCAAGGAAAGAACACTAGCCTTGAAATTCCACCTCAGATACCTACTAGTTTTGTGAACATGGACAAATCACTGAACATCTTTGGAGTTCAGTTTCTTCATCCGTACAATCGGTACAATGCTATCTATATAGTGCCTGCTGTGAAATGAAATGAACAGGTTTCACAAAATTAAAACGCACTTGCACAAACGAAATCACTGCAGCACAAATGAAAAGAAAAGCAGTGAATTGGGGGTGAGGGAGTAGAGGGGAAGCAAGGGGTTCTTTAAGGTGTCACACCAAAGTTAGCATTCTGACTATTCCTTCAGCTTAGTCTGATACAGCATGAGATGGTGAATGGAATTCACTTAGGATAGACTCAACAGTCAGGGCACAAGGCTGGCCAAATTGGGAAGAATTATTAATCAACCAATAAACATTGACTCAATATCTGCTCTGGGCCAGGCACTGTGCTAAAGGCTGAGGAGACAAAAAGGAATGACAGACAATCCCTGCCCTCAAGGGGCTTACAATCTAACAGGGGAGACAATATGCAGACAAATATGCAAAACAAATTATATTGTTTATGCAGGTTTGGGAGAGGAATATTGGAAGCGACTGTACCTTGATCTTAAATTCCATTTTCTTCTGAATACTAATCATCTGTTCTGTCCGACTCATCTTTCTGACACCTTCATTGCATGCTTTTACCACCTGGAAAAAAGAAACACCCATAGGGGTCATGAGTCACAGCAACCTTCAGCCAGCTGGGTTTCAAGGTCTTAATCCATTAATTTCATGATAGTGGAGACCACGTGACAGCTGCACGACCAACCAGACGGAGCCTCTGGCTCCCATATTGAATCGGAAGTCAATTCCATGACAGCTGTAGCACATAGATTGAAAAACCTATGAATTAAGCAGCAATTTTTTCACTACCTTTTAAAACTTAGTAGACATTTAAAAAAACAGAAACAATTTGTATGTAACAGAAGTCCATGTATTCATAAGCAATCCTCTTTTTGTCCTTCTTATATTAAGATGTTTGTGTTCATTGATAATAGTTAAGTTCATGATAAAACAGAAAATTAAACAAAATCCTATGAGTTACTGCCAAGAATGTCAATATTTGTTCTTCTTGGGAGAAAAATATATTTTGATGAGATGTTTCGCTGGAAGGACAAGCAAGGATGATGAAAACAAAGTGGGAATGTTGGACGCCATGCCTCAGATCCAGTGAGAGAGCCAAGTTAATTCCATGTCATTTCTGGAACACCCCTCAGCCCCTTCCCTGGTAGCCGGGGCTCTCACCATCCCCCATCTTGTTTCATTCCTGTTTACATGTGGGTGGTGTTTCCCCTCCCTGTCTCCCCAGTAGAATGTAAGCTTTTGGGGGGAAGAAAATGTATTGTTTTCATCTTTGTATCCTTGGTGCCTGGCATGCAGTTTTGTTAAACAGCAGGTGCTTAAGAGATGTTTGGTGAGTTAGAAATGTGCTCTAGCCCCACTGAAGGCAACAAGAGCCTTGAAAAACTATGGCCTGAGTCCTAGAACTAGAAAATGTTGGGGCTGTGACATTGATTACCTTAGAGGTCAGGGCCCTTGATTCACAAATGGGGTGAGGCCCAGAGATGTGAAATGACTATCCCTTTGAGGGATAACTCCCTTTCTGGTTCTTGTCCCACCTCTCTGACAGTGCCTTCACTGGATCTTCTTCCAGATCATACCCTCTAACCGCAGATATCCCACAGAGGTTTGTCTCCGGCCCTCTTCTCTTCTTCCATACTCTCACTAGTGATCTCACTAGCCCCCATGGATTTAATTACCATCTCTACGCTGATGATTCTCAAATCTACCTGTCCCATCCTGATCTCTCTGCTGACCTTCAGTCCCTCAGTTCCAATTGCCTTCTAGCTATCTCCAACTGGATATGATGCAGACATCTCACACTCAGTATATCCAGAACAGAATCCATTATCCTTCCCCCAACCCCTCCTCCTACCTTCCCTATTACTGTAGAGGGCACCACCCTCCTCCTAGTCCCTCAGGCTCAAACCTAGGAGACATCCTGGACTCTTCATCTCTCACCACACCCTCTTCCCCCACATGGAAGCTGGCACTAAGGCCTGTCAATTTCACCTCTGTAATACCTCTTGTAGATTTCACCTCTGTACCACCTTTAGTGGATTTAACCTCTGCCACATTTCTTGTAGATTTCATCTCTGCTACCTCTTTAGTCAATTTTACCCCTGCAACACCTCTTGTAAATTTCACCTCTCCACCACCTCTTGTAGATTTCACCTCTCCACCATCTCTTGTAGATTTCACCTCTGCACCATCTCTTGTCAATTTCACTTTTACAAATCTCTCCTTGATTTCACCTCTGCAACATCCCTGGAATACTCTTTCCTCTGACACTGCCCCCACCCTGGTGCAGACCCTTATCACCTCACCCTTGGATTATTGCAACAGCTGCTGGAGAGGAGGAGGGAGTGTTCTGCTCCACTCAGGTCTCTCTATCTTATATCTTATGATTTCAACCAGATGATCAAGTCCCTGGTGGATGGGGGTGAGGAGATGTTTGCATCTACTCTAGCACCTGGTACAATGCTATTCCTATTGCTTCTTCTTCAGAACTGATTGCATCAGTTGGGGTACTCCTGGAGTAGAAATCCTCTCCACTAATACAGTTAGCACCTCCCCTGTAATTTAGTCTTTAGAGAGCTGCTGGGGGGGATAATAGCTGGCATTTCTATGGTACTTTAAAATCTACAAAGTGCTTTACATATGTTATATGCTTTAGTCCTCACTGTGAGTTAGGTGTTATTATCTTTACTTTGTGCTTTACATATGTTATATGCTTTAGTCCTCACTGTGAGTTAGGTGTTATTATCTTTACTTTGCAGATGAGTAAACTGGAACTGAGAGAGGGTTAGTGAAATGCCCAGTCACATAGGCAGGATTTGAACTCAGGTCTTCCTGACTCTAGGCATAGCACTTTTACAACTAAAAGACATCAGGATTTTGAGCTAGTAAGGTCATTAAAATCATTCCCTGAGAGGTTGAGGGATTTCTCCAGGATCACCTAGGCACTATGTGTCAGACTTGATGCTTGGGAGTTTGGGAGAGGAATATTGGAAGCGACCGTACCTTGATCTTAAATTCCATTTTCTTCTGAATACTAATCATCTGTTCTGTCCGACTCATCTTTCTGACACATGACCCCAAGGTCAGTTTTCTATCCAATATACTATGTGGCCTCCTACCATGCACATACAGTAGGCACTGTGCTGTGTTTGTTGGGCGAATGGGCCAGTGAGTAGGTGAATAGGTAAACAGATGGATGTTTGCAGACACACAGGGATATATACACACACCCACAGATGTATTCAAAGACCTCACACCTGATATTCTTTGCACAGCCTCCCTGGATATACACACTTATACATAACCCACACACATACATACAGTCTACATGAACACATATATACACACAAAACACACATATATACCATTCACACACACACACACACACACACACACACTCTCTCTCTCTCCTTGTCTTCCCTCCCTACCACTTCCCCTGTCCCTGTCTTCAAGTCATCCCAGGTTGGCAAGAAGTAGGGAGACACTGGCTGGGGGATACCCAAATTCCTTGTCTTCTGGCTATTTGACGGCTCGCTCTTGGATGAGAGGGAAATCAACAACTCTGTTCCTTCGGGTGAGATGGTGGCCATGAAGCCTTGACAGCTGCTTCACCTCCACATCCTATGGTCTCCTGGACCTGACCTCTGTTACCTTACTAGCAGCCCTGCTGCTGCACCCTCATGGACTCTGCTTTTCTCTGTGGTCTCTGCCAATTAGAGTGTGAGCAATTTGTACACACATGATGCGATGTATAAGTCAGAAAAAAATGTTTCAAGATCTAAGCTGCACAGCAGCGGTTCTTAGCCTGTGGCTTATGTTCACTTTGTAACAATGTATCCTACAGATCAGATATTTACATTACGATTCATAACAGTAGCAAAATTATAGTTATGAAGTAGCAACGAAAATAATTTTATGGTTGGGGGTCACCACAACGTGAGGAACTGTGTTAAAGGGTCGCGGCATTAGGAAGGTTGAGAACCACTGCTGTCAGGAACCAATCTATGCACACACATATGTACATACCCACACTCACCATACACACATGTATATACACATTATATATACATGATACACACCGTGAACACTCATATCTGACACACAGGGCTACATTCAGGAATTTTATAGCTAGCTGCCAGAAGAAAACTGGGGGAGGGGCAGCACTAAGTGGAACTCATGGTATAGAGGCCACGCCCTCTCTCTTCCCACCAATATTACTGGTTGCCTAAGTTGTCGATCAGTGGAGGCCAGCACAGGATGGTTTTCGCCCGTTTCTCCTTCCCTAGATGGCTCAATGCTGAGGTGTGTCTGTGGTCAGGGATACTGAGTGATAACACTCCTCTTTGGCTTAGGGAATAGCAGGGGATGGGCCAACCCTCAGACTGCTGCTCCCTTGATTTTCTGAGGCTGGACAAAGGGTGAGGGTGCTGAGGGCGCCCATGTGGGGCTGTTATCCTAGGAAAGGTAGACAACCTCAGTGGCCCACCAGCCAACAGTCTCCTGGGCAAGGGCCCCCTCACTTCCTGCGGCTTCAAGGAGGGGATTTGGAGTGCGTCTTGGACAGAACTGAGATTATCCACAGCTCCTGGAGGGCTCCTGGGAGCACATCCCAGAAGGAGCTTGATAAGAAAATGATTCTGGGGGAAGAAAAGCCCAAGCCACCCAAGCCGTTTTGGATAAGATGAAGCTGCCTGACTCACAGCTTCTCAGCTGCAGCTAAAACAAAGATTTCCCCAGAAGAGAAATCTCCAAACTCAGGAATTTTAATCTGACCAGCCTCAGGAATCCTTAAAGGCTAAGAGTAGGTTCTTTACTGTAGCCATGAGAACTGTCCATCTTCACAAGTGGAGAGGCTGCCTGGCGGCCAGCACAGAACCCTGCACTGGGGTGTCCCCCCCAAAAGATAGAGGCCTCCGGACAATGGCCAGGGCCCGGCAGGAACAGCTCGGAGATCCCTGTGCTGTCTGTAGAGCTGTCACTGTAAGGATTCTCTCTCGGGATCCAGAGCACTTCCTCAGGACAGGGACCTGGGGTTAGCGTTGCCCACAGCTGAGGGGCAAGAGGACAGGTGCTGTAGGAGGGGTTTGGCTTGGAAGCCAGGTGTTCTGCAGAGAATGGAGAAGGGATCTCAGGGAGCCTCAGGGCAGCTGATGAGCAGATTTACCATTTCTAGCTCCTTGTGGGCGTCCAGGGCTGTGCATTCCCGTTCAGAGCTCTCTTCCACCCTCTTCAGAATATTCTGAACAGGAGAAAAGATGAAAGTGGAGTTAGGATGAGTGGAACATTAGGGAGCATCCCCTACCCACCTCCCCCAGCAGCTACTACCCTGTAAGGCCTCTCAAGGGCCCCTTTTCATCTTATTCTGAGGCAAGGGCTCTGACCTCTAACAGAGTCAGCACATGGCCTCAGAGGGCCGAGATAATGATCATGCCAAGACAAGATCAGTGGAGCCAGTGTCTATCCAGGAGAGAGGGGGAAGGGAGGGGAACAAGACATCTAGAATAATTGGGGTGCAAAAACATTTAAAAAGCAAAATCCAGGAGAAGAGGCGTGTGTAAGGGAAAGGGTGTAAGATAGATGATAGATAGATGATAGATAAATAGATAGATAGATAGATAGATAGATAGATAGATGACAGATAGATGGATGGATGGATAGATAGATAGATGAGATAGACAGAGATGATAGATGGATAGATAGATGATAGATGGGTAGATAGATAGATAATAGATGGATAGATAGATGAGATAGATAGATAGATGAGATAGACAGATAGATAAATGATAGATGGATAGATAAATGGATAGATAGATGGATGATCATGATTATTGATTGATATATAGAGTGAAGAGGGGAGGGGGACAGAAGAGTAGGAGAAAGGGAGAGGGAAGAGACAGAGGAGTAGAAGGGGAGAGGGAGGGGAGAGAAGAGAGGAAGAAGAAGGGGTGGGGAAGAAGGAGAAAAGGAGAAAGGAGGGAAGGAAAGAGAAGAGAGAAAGGGAAGGAGACAAGAGAGGAAGAAAGGAGAGGGAGATGGGAGATGAGAGAGGGAGATATGGGGAAAGGGAGAAGGGAGAGAAGGAGGGGAGCGGATGAGGGAGGAAGAGAAGAGAAGAGAAGGTTCTGTCAGGGAATTTTCAGTTCTAAGCTGTTCTCTTGAGAAGCTAATTGTTTAATTTGGGTGCAGAGAGCGGGAGTACTTTCTACTGTGGAATTGTCTCATTTGCTGCACACTTTTCTAAGCAAAGGAGGCAAACATGTTAATCACAGTTTTGCTGATGGATGCATTCCATTTCCTGAGGCCCCCTCCCCCACCCCATCCTTGGCCAGCGCGGCTCATCCCAATCCGCTCCTTCATCTTTGACTCCCAGTTCTCCCCCTCAGCCTGAGCCCGTTAATTATCTCCTCCTATGGGCCCAGCTCACCAGGACCACCTGCTGGATTCCTAAACATGGTCTTGTTCATTCACAGTAACATTGAGAGGTGTGGGCCTGGAAGGGACCGCTGAGGACATTTGGTCCAGTTCCCCCATTTTACAAATGAGGAAACTGAATTCCAGAAAGGGGAAGTGACTTTTCCAAGGTCACAAAAGTTGTAAATAGCAGTTCTGGGATTCAAACCCAGATCCTGAGACTTCAAAAGAATTAGGAGAGCTAGCTGAGATCAGGGAGTGTCTTACTTTTCTATTTGAGTTTCCTGTGCTTAGCACATAAGTGTTTAATAAATGCTTCATTCATTCATTCATTCATCCATCCATCTGTCTCCAGACAGCACTTCTCACAGTCTCTGCCCCAACTTTTAAGCTGATTCATTTTGACCAGAACTTAGCAACTTGAACTTCCTAACTATGAAATCGAGGGGTTGGACCTGATGACCTCTATGGTCCTTCCTTGGCTCTGAATCAATGTAAGCTAAGAAATGGACCAGGGTGATGGAGCTTTGAAGTCAGAAGGCCTGGGTTCAAATCCCATCTTTGAGGCTTTTACTACTTGTGTGACCTGGGGGAAGCCAATGAGCTTTGCTGGGTCTGGAAAACAAGGGGCTAGACTCTGTGGCCCCTGAGGTCCCTCTAGAGCCATGATCTTAGTTAGTCCTAGGAAAGAGATTTGTGCATGAGCTAAGAGCTGCCTGAAGTGTATTACAGAGAGTGATTCCCCGGCAAGGGGACCCAGAGTCAGGAAGAGGGAGGGTCAGCCAGTTACCTGCACCAGTAACTTCAATCGTGTGATCCTTTGAAATGGCAGAATCAGGAAGGAGGAGAAGGGCAGGCCTTTGCACTTGGGGTCCAGCTCCAGCTGGGAGATCAGCTCCCGGAAAGCAGCCTTCTCCTGCCTGGAGAAGAACAGAGGGAGAACGTGTGGCTGCGCTGGAGACCAGCAGGCCAGACAAGATCTTGGACCCTGCCATGAAATCTCTACCCTCCTCATCCACCCCAAGCCAGGCTATCTCCCCCTTTAGGAAACAGGGATGGGGAGCCCTCATCCTCAAGAAGCCCCCGAGTGTATTACCACTACAACGGAGATCAGTTTTTACGGAGAGAGGAATGGAAAATATTTTTCAATGTACATGTCTGCTCCCAAAGTGCATTCACATGTGAACACGTATAGATATCAGCAGCATGTGTTGCGTGTGTGGGTGTGAGCCTAAGACCGTGAGTCAGAGGCTTAATTATACAGCTGGCAGGGCAGGATCACTGCAGCGAGGTGAGGCTGGGCTGCAGTCCTGGGAACAGGGCAGTGACTAAGGCCAGAATGACTAAGACAGCCCGAGCTGCTTCTGCCAGGGGGAGGGGCGGCACATCTGGTCCTTGGAGGGGGCCAGTGTATGGACATCCACGGGATTGGCAAGGCCTGCTGAGTCAAAGCTCAGGGGTGGGGCTCTTCCTGGGATGACTAATGTGCCAACATCAAACCAATGAATGAACATAAAGGGGCAGGGACTGGGAAGGGTTGGCTTATTCCAAAATGCATTCAGGCTGTGCTGAGAGTGGATGGGACCTACCTACCCCAGAGGATTTAGACCAACTTTTCTTTCTTCTCCCTCTCCAAAAGATTTATTTCCCTGACTACCTTTCATAGCATCACAGATGGAGACTTGGGACTGGACTTTGGTTCAGGGGTTCTTAACCTGGGGTCCTGGAGCTTTTTTTTCCATAAATATTTTGAGACTGTTTCAATATAATTGGTTCTTTTTATCATATTTTTTATTTTATGCAGTTAAAAACCAGGATTCTGAGAGGATTCTTTGTGTTTCTCCAGACTGACTGCCACGGGGGTCCAGGACCCAACCAAACAAGGTGAAGGACCCCTGCCCTAAAGGTCCAAAATGCCTGGCACATAGTAAGGGCTTTATAAATGCTTTATAAATACTTCCTTCATTTTACAGATGAGGAAACTGAGGCCTAGAGCAGGTAAGTGACTCATCCAGGGTCCCACAGGTAGGAGGCAGTAGATCCAGGGACTGAGTCCAGGTTCTCCAAACATTTTTTCAGTTTAGGTGGCAGTTTTGGCATGTAATTAAAGAAAAATTATTAACCAGTTATACATTTTTTAAAGTGTCACAAGCTCCAGGTCACTTATTCCAAGCCATTGTCAATGTATGGACAAGTCTTTCTTGTGTATTTTGTTCATGAAAAAGAGCTGGGAATCTTAGGGGCCCACAAGTCCAGTAAAGGCGTGATACAGTAGCAAAGAAACCGAGGGTTATCCAGGCTTCCATGGGGCCCTGGCCAGATTCCCCTCCACTGTAACATGCTCATTTCTGGCAGTAGGCAAGCCAGAGTCAGACCAAAGGAGGGCACCCAGGATAGTGAAGGGCCTTAAGACCAGGCCATATGGGGGCCAGGCAACAGAAGAGGGAAAGAAAAGGTCGAAAATGTAAACAATGGCTGATTTCAAGCACTTGAGGGGTCCCGGGGAGGGAGAGTGAGGGGTAGAGCCAGGAGTGGTGTGTGGATGCTACAGAGGCAGATGAAGACTGGAGGGAGGTAAGCGCTTAACAATTAGAGGGATGGGCTGCCTTGATAGGTAGTGAGCTCACCATCTTTGAAGGTATTCAAGCAAAGACTGTATAACCACATGCTGCCAGTATGATGAGATGGCTATCTTTACTGTCTCTTGCTCCTCCTATCCAATGGGCAGCCCATGCCTGTTGATCTCCCCTGAGACATCCTTCATATACACCCCCTTCTCTCCTCTGGTACTGCCCCCCTCATCTGACACCCTGGTGACTGCCATAGCCTGGGGCAGGGGAAGTCTGCCCGCCTCCAGTCTCTGCCCCTCGGGGCCAGCTGCCACTTAACCAGCCAAGTGACTTTCCTAAAGCCCAGGTCTGACATGCCACCCCTCCCACCCTCCTGGGTAGCCTTCAGTGGTGCCCTATCACTCCCAGAATCACATAGAAATCCTCTGTTTGGGGTTTGGAGCTCTTCCTAACTTCTCTACCTGCCCCAGACTTCTCCCCCTTCCCCCAGTGTTTTCCCATTGGGGGCACCATCCTCCTGGCTCTGTTTGGGGTTCGGAGTCCTTCCTAACTTCTCCATCCCCCCAAGACTTCTCCCCCTTTCCCCCAGTGTTCTCCCACTGGGGGCACTGTCCTCCTGGTTCTGTTTGGGGTTCAGAGTCCTTCTTAACTTCTCCATCCCCCCAGTGTTCTCTCATGCAGGGGTGCCCTCCTGTCTCCAGACTCCAGGCCTTCTCTCTGGCCATTCCCCAGCCTTGGACTTTGCTGCCTCTGTCACTCTGACCACTGAGCTCCCCAGCTGCCCTTAAGTCCCAGCTCACATCCCACCTTGTACAGGAAGCCTCCCCCACCCATCTTCATTCCCAACCTTCTCTTGGTCGTCTTTCCAGCACACCCAGAGCAGACCTTGTAGGGACTTCTCTGTTTGCACATTCTCTCCTACAATAGACTGTAAGCTCCTTGAGGGCAGGGTCTGTCCTTTGCCTTTCTGTCCTCAGTGTTTGGCACACACAAGTGCTTAATTAATGCTGGCTGACTCCTAGTCACACTTGTGACTTTGGGCAAGTCTCCTCTCTCTGAGCCTCTCTGAGCCTGACTTTCACAAAGGGTAGGACTTTATGCCCCCTTCCTGCCCCCCGCCAAGCACACCTGCACTGTAATCTCAAGCCTGGGTTAGACCAGATCCTTCAAGGCCTGATTCCCCTCCCCCCCACCCCGTCTTCTTTTGGACAGTGCTGTGGCCACAGATGGCCGAGGGGCCGGGAAGACCTGAGGACAAGCTCCCCTTGGGCAGCCAGGCTTGGCGGCCCTGGGCAGGGTACTTCAGACCACGGGGAGGAGACGAGCTGACTGCCCACCCTGGCTGGGACAGTGACCTGGCCCCCACACTGATGCCCCATCATTCTCACTCCGTAGTCACTGATCATGCAATCAGTATGATGTTACTGAACCCTCTCTGGGCTTAAACCCACACAGCTGGCTGCCCAGGCCTGCCCTGCCCATTCCCATCAATTCTAACTTCCAGAGGCCAGAACGAGCTCGCAACACATTTACTCAATGTCTCAAAAAAACTCCCTGAATAAGCTTTGTGTTTAAAAAAAGGTCTCAGTGTTCAGAAAGAAGGCTCCAGCCTTGGGGCGGGGCTGCCCAAGGCCCAGCTTCTGGGCAGGTCCCTTCAATGGGGCTCAGAAGCCAGGCCAACAAGTGCCCACTTCACCCAAAATGACCTGATGGGGAAAGCCCAGGACACCGCTGGTGGGGGTGCATCCTTTAGAGGGGGCCACCAGGAGTGTCCAGGAGGTGAATAGAGGCCCAGTCAGAGCTATTTCTGCCCCTTCCAGCCCTGACCCAGCCACATTCTGGTCTAGCCTCTGTTTCTCGGTAAGGCACTTCTCCTGCACTCTGGGCCAGGATAGCCACAGCTCTCTGGGAAGAGGAAGGAATGACCCCTCAGCCCCTCCCATTTTCAGGCCTCACCCTCTTGGACCTTTCAGAGGCCTTGGACACTTGGACCACCCTCTGCTGTGGGCACTCTCTTCCCTGGGCCTGTGGCTGCCTGCTTCTCCCCCTGCCTCCAGGACCGATTCTCCTCAGTCTCCTTCGGTAGGCTGCTTCATCCATCTGCCCCCTCAACATGGGTATCTTCTGAGCTTCTCTCTCTCCATATCTCTCTGTCTCTGTATCTCTGATCTCTTTTTTTGTTTGTTTTCCCCTCTGTCTCTCTCTGTCTCTGTTTTTCTCTCTCTCTTCTCTTTCTGTGTCTCTGTCTCTTTTCCCTCTCTCTGTCTCCTCTTTCTGTCTGTCTTCCTCTCTGTCTCTTTTCCCTCTCTGTCTCTTCTCTCTCTCAGTCATTCTCTCTGATCTCTGTCTGTCTCTGTCTTTCTCTGTCTTCACTTTCTCAGGAGCTATTAAGGATTTCATAGTCACCTCATCTTAGAGGATGCCCAGATTTTTAGATCTGCCCTTAGTCTTCTCCAATCCCGTATCACCAATTGCCTGTTGGACATCAGAGTGATATAGCACCCAGCAGAAGGAGTGCTGGGCTTAGGCTCCGGAAGCCTTGAATTCAAGTCCCACCTTAGACACTTACTATTTGCCCCATCCTGGCTAGTCAATTAACTTCATAGGGCCTCTGTTTCCTCATCAGTAAATGAGGAGGTTGGCCCCCATGGCTCTAAAGACCTGTCCATTTCTGAGTCTACAAATCTATATTCCATCTCAATGTTTCATGATGTGATTACAGTTCTAGAGAGTGAAGGAAGATCAGAGGTCTCTGAGTCCAATCCTTCACCGTCTTGGCCTCAGTTTCCTCATCTGTCAAATGAGCTGGAGAAGGAAATGGCTAACCCCTCCAGTCTCTGCCAAGAAAACCCCAGATGGAGTCACAGAGTCAGATATGATTGAAACCAGTCAACCACAAGGCCTCTGACTCCAGGGCCAGTACTTAGGAGATCCGATCCCAATGCTTCCGCATGAACCTACTCCACAGCACTCTAAACAAATGGTCATCCAGGCCAGAATGGGGAAACTCCAGGGATCACTGAACCACAGGCCTAACTCCCACATTTTATAGATGAGGAAACCAGAGCCCAGAGAGGATGAATGACCTTCCTGAGGCCACACAGGTGGTAAGGGACAAATGCAGCACCTTCTAAGGGCAATCCCGCCCCTGCCAAGGCAGCCCCAAGGCAGCTCTGGGACAGCTCTCCCAGGTGGGAAGGCCTAGCTTTAATGGAGTCAAAATAGGCTTCTCTGGAAATTCCTTTCCCAGCTCCTCCTGGCCCTGCCTTCTGGGACCAAGTAGAACAAAGTTAATCCTTCTTCCACCTTCATCAAGGCTCTGATCCATCAATCAAGAGACAAACATTTATGAAGGCAACTGTGAGATAATCCTGCCCCCAAAGAGCTTCCTGATAGGGGAGACAACAGGCAAACCCATATCCACAAAGCAAGTGCTGGACTGGACAAAGAGGAGATAATCAACCTGGGGAAGATCCTGGAATGAGAAGGCTTGGAGAAGGCATCCTGTAGAAGGTGGGACTTGGAAGCCAGGGAGCTCAGTGGTCAGAGCCAAGGAGCAAGGGCATTCTAGGCATGGGGGACAGCCAGAGAGAAGGCCTGGGGCCAAGACGTGAAGGGTCTTGTTCCAGGAATAGCAGGAGGCCAGGGGCACTGGACTGAAAAATATGTTGCAGGAGTAAAGTGTAAGAACACTAGAAAGGTAGGAGCTGGCTGGGTGATGAAGGGCTTTGAATGTCAAACATCACAGGAGGCAACAGGAATATTGGAAGGTAGCTCTCATGTCCCCCAGGAGCATTCTCTTCTCCTAGCTAAGCATTCCTAGTTCTTTCAACACCATACTCCTGTCAACGCCATGGCCCACTTTCAGCTCCACTGTCCAGTCTACTCACCTTTATCTGGACAAGATTATGTTTAAACCACAAACAAGTTTACCTACTTCATGCAACACTCTATGACCACTGGTAGTTCTCTCTGTCTCTGTCTCTCTGTGTCTGTGTCCGTCTGTGTCTGTCTCTGTCTCTCTGTGTCTCTCTCTTTCTCTGTCTCTCTGTGTTTCTCTCTGTCTCTGTCTCTCTGTCTCTGCCTGTCTCTCACAAACACACATACACACAGCTTCTTTTGAAGCAAGGAATCTCACATAACACCACAGAACTCACAGAAGCTGCTTGTAGGCTCTCTCCTGATACGTCTGGTTGGAGACGTAGGTGATGTAGACAGAGAAGTGACTGGCTGCATGCTGGTAGACGATGTCACACACGTCAGAGATGACGATGTTCTCTTCCATGCGATGCTCCAGCTCTAAGAGGAACCTGAAACCACCACCCAAGAATCCACAGTCAGGACCAGGAGGGTTTTCCCTTCCTTGTGTGTCACTGTTATCTCAGAGACTCAGAGCTGCCCCATCCCCCTTCTATTAGGCAGAAGGACATTAGATCTAACCGGCTCTATTCCTGCTCCTTGTGTTGCCCAGACAGGTCTGGGAGAAGGTCAAGACAGATGATATGGAAATTGATGTCTCTTTGATTAAGGTTAAGTGACCAAAGTCACATGCCCCAAGATCCATTGTAATACAGCTCACCCCCAGAGTGTCAACTAATCAAAGTTGATCAGTACCCCTTGGGAATGCCTACTCTTCAAAGGGTGTATAACCCTGTGCCCCCACAGCATGAAAATAAGCCAGAAGGTACCTCAGAGGTTGTCTGTTCTAACACCATCATTTTTACAGATGGGGAAACTGAGGCCCAGAGAGTAGAAGAGGCATAGACCCTAGGATTGTGGTTTTAGAATAGTAGGGGATCTGAGATGTTGTCTAGTCCAATTCCCTTGTTTTTATTGATGTGGAAACTGAGGCCCTGAGCAGTCCTTGTATTTCAGAT
>CM053586.1:8386944-8412021 GCA_028646515.1 Pseudochirops corinnae | reverse complement strand
CATTTCCTTCTCCAGTGGATCCATTTTGTCAGGCAACCAGAGGTTAAGTGACTTGCCCAGGGTCACACAGCTAGTAAGTATTTGAGGTTGGATTTGAACTCAGGTCTTCCTGACTCCAAGCCCAGTGCTCTGTCCACTGAGCCACCAGCTGACTGGGCAAGGCATTCAACCTCTGGTTGCCTCAGTTTCCTCAACTGGAAACTGGAGATAATAATAGATCCCACCTCCCAGGGTTATTGTGAGGATCAAATGAGATAACTGTAAAAAGTGCTGAGTGTGGACTGAGCATGGGCTACAGAAAGGCTCCTTCCTCTCTTTCTGCTTTCTGTCTCTCTCCCCCAAAGGCAATCTCAGCTCCTTCAGGGCTGAGGCCAGGCCATTTTTGTCTCTAACCTGAGTGCCTCCAGCTCCTACTTATGTGATGCTTTAAGGTTTACAAAGCATGTTCCCTATAACAACCCTGTGAGATTGCACCAGTTATTTTCACTGCCCCCCCCCTTTCCCAGATAAGAAAACTGAGGCCTAGGGGGCTAAGTGACTTTTCTAGAGCTAGGTTTCAGCAAACATTTTTTAAACACCCACGACTCTGTGCAAGGCTCTGGGCTCTGTTTTGGGGTTGCAAAGATTAAAAAAAATAAAAGATGGGGTTCCTGCCCACAGGGGGCTTACACACTATTGAAGGTTTTTCTGTTTTCAGTTTTAAAGGATCTTTAGAGAAGCTTTTACCTGAAGATGTAGCCTTGGTGAACCCACGCCCCATGTCCACGCCCTGGTGAAGCCTGGGCTGAGGGGAGACCTCAGCGGTGGGAAGAATTTCAAAGACAAGAGATTAGAAAGGAAGTCAAATTCTGTGCAGGTGGCCTTGTTCCACTCATGCCCAACATCTGGAAAGAATCAAAGCACTGAGCTCAGGGGAAGAATCACAAGTGTCTGAATTTGGTTTCAGGATCAGTCCCGAGCCTTCATCAAGCCTATGTGCCAGGCCCATTAGGCTAGAAGGTCCTTGGAGCAGGGGCTCCCTCCCGATTTTATTGCCAGCACTTTAGCGTGGTGGCCATGCACATTAGGTGCTTAATAAATATTTGACTGGGGAAGGGCTGCTGCCAACCTGGTGCTCAGTGCTGGAGACAGAGACAAAAATGAAGCCATCTCTGCCTTCCCAGAGCGTGTGCTGCATTGGAGCAAAAGAAGCCAACAAGGGCTTCTTTAGCCTTGACCAAATCTCCATCCACCTCAGCCAAGCAAATGCCTTTAAAAGCACCTGCTGACCACGTGTACTGTCTGCCCTCAGGAGGTTTACATTCTTCCTTAAAAAAAAAAATACTGCTGTCTTCATTGGGACCATTTAGTCATTTCTGGATATACTAAACCCTCCCCCTTGGAGGAGTGGGGAGCCCCCCGATGGAGGAGGGTGCCTGAACATCTGGTGCCACATTGGCCCCCCGGCCCTTGGCGTCAGCCTGAAGGGTGGAGGGACGGCTTACTCCCTGTTCCTGGGCCACCACTGGGTTTTCTTCTGGCTCACATCCTGGCTCCGGGGTCTTCTCGTGTTCCTCCCTCTGCTGAATCACAGCCCAGGACAGGCTGGCCCCCAAGACGCCACCTGCAGTCCCCCATCACTCAGTGGGCACTGACTTGGTCTCCACATCTGACCTGATGTTTGGTCAGAGAGAAAAGAATCCGAATAATGCGCTACAAGCATTATCAGTGTAACAGAATTTGAATAATGCTGCTGATTCCTAGAGTGGCAGTCTTGTGCTCAGGAAGACACAGGCCTGAGTCCATATTCCCTCCCGGTCCTGTGACTGGGGTCAGATCGTTTATCTCTCAATTATCTTCCTCCCCAGGGGAACCACGCAGGGACTAAGAAACCACAAACAAAACAAAGCCCAAACCCCAGGCCCTGGAGGGGTCCAAATCACACCCCTTCCCATTCCATCCTCCCCCCCCCCCCAGCAAGGCACGGTAAGGACCCCAAGAGAAGGGACTGGGCAAGCCTAGAAATGCCCACCATGCATCCCATTTCTCTTTTCTGAGGGTAAGGAGATCTCATCATTTTATCCATTTTTTCACAAAGCTTTTTAATTTGGGGTCCATGGACTTAAAAAAACCCATTCAGATGACTGGATTTCAAAAGAACTGGCTTCCTTCACTCTCCTCTGCATTTTGTTTTCTAAATTTGAAGACACGAGCCTGAGAAGAGGCCACAAAAGGGTCTGGGAAACATAGGAAAAGCTTCTGTATCCCCTTGGCCTTCACATGCACACCCAGCCCCAGGAGGCCAGTCCCTAAGGCCGTCCAGCTGTCTTGGCCACCAGCAAGATTCTGAGGAGACAATGTGTGCAGACAGATCACTGCAAGCCTTAGTCAGGGTGGTGCTGTGGAAGGAGCCCAAAGACTAGGGTTTGAATCCTGCCTCTGCTACATCCTATTCATATGACCTTGGACAAGTCATTTGCCTTCTCTGGGGCTTAGTTTCTTCATCTGTAAAATGGGGGAGTTGGACTATTTGATCTCTAAGGTCCCTTTCAGTTCTAAATCTATGAGCCCACAAGCAGTACAAAAAGGAATAAGAAGCATGAAGCCTCTCAAGCTCCTGCCTCAGCCCCTCTGTGCTGGCATGTGGCAGGTATTTCATAAAAACTGGCTGAAGTGAGTAACACACACACACTCACACACACAATCACTCCAGCACAAACTGTGCCTGTGTACTGAATTTCAGGCTAGATATTCTGAAACCACTCATTATGGACCTCATGGTGTGTGACCCCCTGCCAGTCTCCCGTCAGATGCCAGGGTGGGTGGCTCTGGGATCTGCCCAGCTAAGCGAAGGGGCACAGTCCCCTGGTGAATGTGAGATGCCCCCCTGGCCTCTACCTGGAACAGTAAAGATCCTCCCAGCCCCATCTCCACCTTCCCCCATGAACACATCAAACTGAAACCCTTCCTGGATAACCCAGACCCTCTGGAGCCGCCAACAGCCACTGTCGGACTCAGCCTAACGGTGGCCAATAGCTTAGTCAAGAAGCCGAGGATGGATGGGGGAGTCAGCAGTAGGGCCTTGCTGCTGGTAGATGGAGTCTCCTCCTGAGACACCAACTTGCTGGCTTCTGCTTCTAGCAACCCGGAAACCCCTGTGATTGGCATTTTGGCTGCATTGTTATTCCTGGAAACCTCAAGGCACAGGATCTGGAGCCAGAGGGTCTCTAGACGCTATCTAGTCCAGTCCTGCCCCATTTTACAGACAAGGACACTGATGCCCAGAGAGAGAAAGCCAATGCTGGAGGTCAGGGCTTGTGAGCCATCAGCTAGGATTCCAATCCTCCTGTTTTCACTCTTTATCCAGAGAAATCTTTCAATGAAAAGCAGCAAAAAGGAGTTCCCCACCCCCAACCCTCATGCGATATAGTCAAGCCATTAGCTGACGAATGACAGACATTCCTATATATCTGTTCAATCAATGGGTGAGAAAGAGGAGACTGGTCATGAAATGAGAGCCAGAAGGGCCAGCATTCTCCCTCCCCCACTCTGCAGTCTGGCCAAACTGGTCTGGTTGTTCCTCATACACAACAGTCCATCTCCAGTTTCTGTGCCTCTATCTAGGCTGTGCCCCCTCCCAGGAAGGCACTCATTGCTCACTCCTACCTCTTGGAGCTCTCAGCTTCCTTTAAGGCTCAACTCATAAGCCATCTCCAACACAGGGTTCTCTACAATCCACACCCCCAATCTGATTTGTGCTTCACTCTCCCTCCTCAAGCCTGAAATTACATTGTACTTAATTATATGTACACATGTTAGGGCAGCTGGCTGGTGTCATAGTGCAAAGAGCTCAGAGCCTGGAGTCAGGAAGACTCATTTTCCCGAATTCAAATCTGGCCTCAGACACTCACTAGCTGTGTGACTCAGGGTGAGTCACTTCACCCTGTCTGCCTCAGTTTCCTCATCTGTAAAATGAGCTGGAGAAGGAAATGGCAAACTCTTCTAGTGTCTTTGCCAAGAAAACATCGAATGGGGTCATGAAGAGTCAGACATGACTGAAATGACTGAACAAGACCTATGTTGTTTCTACCAATAGAATAGAATCTCCTTGAGGGCAGGCATTATTGTCATTTTTGTTTTTGTATTCCCAGTCCCTGGCTTAGACTCCAGCGGATCTGTAGTCTCTTCTGTTACAGTCATTCTCTCCATTAATGCAGGTTGCAGCCCATCCATGCCTGCCCGTCCTGTGTGATCCTCATCCACAGCCCGGCTGGCCTCCCATAAGGGAGGCATGAAGGATCTGTCCAAGGTTCAAAGGGCTTTTCTCAATTTCTTGTCATCAGTGGAACCAGAGAGTCAATTGTTAAATTTTCACTATAAACATTTACCCTTAGAAAATCAGCAAAGGCTACAAGTCAGGGCTTGCTTTATCATTCTGATCATTTTGATAATTGTCCAGACTTAAGAAAATGATGAAGATAAAATAATGCAGATTAAATTTAAAAGTGGGCTGTGTATACAGTTCCCTTCCCCCGCCCCAAGCTGGTTGTTAAACATACGCCAGCACACTCATTGTTCATTCCCACATTTCTCCTATCTTTACTCCTTAATTTGTTTTTTTCCAAAGGCCTACCTGGGTACAGGCTGCCCAATAATCATGCTCGCTCCTTTCGTCTCCACTACCCTCTCTGAGACCCTCATTTTTCATTCCTTAGAGATATCTGTGTCCTAGGTCTCAGGTGTCATAATACAGCTCTAGTGGAAAAAGAAGGTCCTTAGTTTCCAGAAGAAGTCTGGGATCATTAAAGGAGCTTTGTAATTTCCTAGAGGCAATCTAACCCAATCTCCTCCTCTTGTTTAATTCTGAACCCCACTTGTCCAATTGTATGGTCCATCTCAGAGATCTGTACTGATGGATAAGTTCTATATTGACCAACCACAGGTCATAATCGGAGCAATGGACATTTTTCATCCACTTTGTTTTTATAGTGTTGATAGTTAGATAAAATTCTTGGTTGATTTAGACTTATCACTTCTAGGAATCTCTGTAGCTTTCTAGGGCCCTACACAAGAAGTGATTTGCATAGAGCAGCTTAATAAATGCTTATCGAATGAAGGCAGGAAGCTTAGGGACCAGTGAGAGCACTGCACACATAAGAACATGGAGAAGGGGATAGAAACTGATGAATCAGCAGATAGGAATAAATGGCAAAAAAAGAGCTTCCCCCTCTGAACCTCAGTTTGCTAATGTCTAAAATGGGCATAATAATGTTTACATTCTCTGTTTCATGAAGCTGTTGTAAACCTTCCAGTGGATGAGAAATAAGAGTTAGGAACAACCTCTCCATCCTCTCCCCTGCCACCACCATTGGATTCAGAAATCAGGATGAGTAAAATTCAAGGAGCAAGAAGTGGGGCCGGCTTCGAACCTCAAGAAAACGGATCCCGAATGGAATAAAGGCTTATTCATTCCAACGTCCCTAATTCAGGTTTTGTGATGACTTAGGCAGGAGCCAGTCTGGCCAACTTTTTCACCATCAGTGGAAAAGAGGGACAGGCAGAGGGAAAGAACAGTGTAAACAAGATTTGCACCAGGGAACGATGAACTCTCTGAAAGAACCAGCTTTTCAACCTTCATGTTGGAAGCACAGTGCGTCCATTTATTCTGCTGTGCCAAAGGTCAAATCATCCTCTCCAAAGCATAATAATTACATACAGATGAAAATCGGAAACCAGATCCTAGGATCTGCAGCTTAGAGGGCCCCAGAGATCAGCTTATCTGTCTCCTTCATGCCACAGAGGAGGAAACTGAGGCTCACACAGTGTGATTATGGTTAGTCCTCACATTCTTCGGTCCAGCCAAACTGAGTTCCTTACACACAACACTCAATCTCCTACCTCCACACCTTTGTCCAGGCTGTCCCCAATTCCTGGAATGTACTCCCTTCTGGAACGACTTATGCCTCATAGAATGGCTCTTTCCCTCCAGATCTCAGTTCAAATGCCACCTCCTCCATGAGTCCTTTCCTGGCTCCCCCAGCTGCTGGTGCCTCTTCTCCCCCACCGCCAGCTTTGTATATCTTTCATATTTATTTGTTTGTATACACATTGCTTCCCGAGATAGAAGGTGAGGTACTTGAAGGCAGGGACTGGGACATCTCCATCCTCAGATCCTGAGTGCTCCATCCAGTGCCTACCACATTTTCGTTTACATTTCAGTTATGTCCAACTCTTTGTGACCCCCTTTTTGGGTTTTCTTGGCAAAGATACTGGAATGGTTTGCCATTTCCTGTTCTAGCTCATTTGACAGATGAGGAAACTGAGATTAACAGGGTTAAGTGACTTGCCCAGGGTCACACAGCTAGGAAGCATCTGAGGCTGGATTTGAATTCATGAAGACTAGTCTTCCTGACTCCAGGTCTGGCGCTCTCTCCACTGTGCCACCTAGCTGCCCCACTTACCACATAATAAACACTTAATAAATGCTTGTCGATGCACTGACTGAAGGGCATTGTGCCCCTCCAAATGCCAGTCAGGATAATTGGTTATTAATTTATATACAATGTAACCGCAACTGAATACAAGCTAACCCTGCTTAGGCCAGTGTTTTCACTGCTGGGGAGGGCTCCAGAATGTCCTAGTGAAGACACACCCCCACCCCCATTATTTATCATCTTGGGGAGGGATGGAGGCACGGGAAGCCTGGTAAGTGATGGGTTCCAGCTCACACTGAGCTTTCATAGGCAATATTCCGTGTGTTTCAATACAGAACCGCCACACCTCTGCTTGGTCTGTCCCCAGGCATGGCTAGAATGCCTTCTGCCCTCCCACCGCCCCCCAAGCTGGGGCTGTCCCTCTAAAACCCATTTCAGATTCCTCCTCCTGCCTAGGGTCTTCCTTAAAACCCCCCCAATAAATCTTTCAATAGCTCATGAGCATTTATTAAGTGCCTACTGTATGCCTGGCACAGTGCTAGAAACAGAGTTGCCAAGCTAGGTAAGGAAACAGAAGCCTTCAATCTATCTGGAAAAATGCATATCCACATAGGGCCAGAGATTTCAATTTCACTGGGGCCATTAAGGAACCTCCCTCTGTCGATACAGACAGGCACCTAATCTATAATTCATAAGCCTGGCTAGTTGCCTGAGGTCTTGAGAGGTTGGGTGACATACCCAGGGTCACGCAGTTCTGTTCAAATGCTGTCAGATTTACAGTGACTTCATGGGATAACTGATGTAATCACTATCATGGCCATTTTGGACATGAGCATGCTGAGGGTCAGAGAGGCTGGCTGCTGCCAGATCTCACTTTTGGCTCCCTCACTCATCACTTTCTATCCCCTTCCTTCTCTCCCAAGTCTTCTCCCTCTTTAGGTGGGACTTGAACCCAGGTTTTCCTGCTGCCGTACGGGGCTGGCTTTCTATCCACAACATCTGAAAGATGTTTTAATGTCCTTGGTTGAAATCCCTACCACCTCCTGACTGAAGAGGCCTGTTCACTACTCAGGACACTCCATCACTCTTGTTCTCAAGGGCATCAGGGGCTCTGAAATGGGAAACAGAGGCTGTCATCCAGCACTCCATCATGGTGGCCCCCACATTGGCCCATTCTTCCTGCGTGGGCCAAAGGAGGCTGGCCCTCAGACATTTTTCTTCTCTAATCATTGCTAAGTTGTCCAGTGGAGATGCCAACACTCAAAGGGGCCAAGGCTCTCTGGGGCCAGAAGGGCATCTTAATCCTACCTCGGGCACATCAATGCCTATACAAGCACAGCTCAGGCAAAAGTCCAGTCCTGATCACCTGGGCATAAAGCATTGATACCCAGGCCCCCCTTTCACAGTATTAACATCTTATTGCTCCAGTGAAGAAGAATACAATCCCTTCTTTCCCACCAATACAAGCTATTATAACTGTCAGCACAAGGGAACGCAAAGGCTTGAAGAGAAATCATGGTGTCCTGGGTGTAGAGTCAAGAGACCTGGGTTCAAATCCAGACACTTATTAGTTTAGTAACCTTGACCAAATATCAGCTGGTCTCCAGAATTATTTGCCATCTTAAAAAAAATAGCAACAACACAAAAAATCCTCACGATTTCACAAATGGGGCTTATTCTGGGTTCTGCCCTACACAGTCGTAAGGCTCTGTCTGTCTGCCTACTTTATGAATCTCTCTTCTAAAGGAGATATTTCTCATCAGATTTAAATGTGGGTGTCCAGCTGGAAGGGACTCTAGACACTGTGTATTCCCCTCCCCCAGCCTGGCCCACTCCTCTCATCTCACAGACCAGAAAACTGGGGCCCAGGGAGGTGAGTACTGAAAAACCAAGCCAGTGGAAGCAAGAGTGCCCGAGTGTGATCTAGGGCTCCTGGGGCTCCCTGGGGCTGTTCAGGGGCTGGGAGGTCAAAACTGTTTTCATAATGATAATGAGACTAATGCTTGCGTAAGCACATTTCATAGGTCTTACCCACACATAAGCTCTTTGTGGGAGGCGTGCTCCCTAACTGTACAAACGTAAGGGCGTCCTGAGACCAAAAGGTCTGAGAACTACTTCTCGAGTCCAACAGGACATTGGAGTGTCAAGGCTCTTGAGGAGGACTGATGAAAAGAATCTTCTGAAGACAAATCTACTTCATTCTCTGGTCCCTTTCTTCCCTACCCTGAAGCATTTAGGGGTTCCATTGATATGTTTCAGGCAGCCAGGTAACCCTGGAGTCAGGAGGACCTGAGTTCAAATCCAGCCTTAGGCACTGACTAGCTGTGTGACCCTGGCTAGTTGCCTGATGTCTTGAGAGGTTGGGTGACTTACCCAGGGTCACTTTATCCTGTTTGCCTCAGTTTCCTCATCTGTAAAATGAGCTGGAGAAGGAAATGGCAAATCACCCTGGTATCTTTGCCAAGAAAACCCCAAATGGGGTCACAGAGAATCAGACACAACAACAAACAGGTTCCAAGTTTAGAAAGGGACCAGGGCTAATCTCTTGCCAGGGTCTCTCGCGGGAGGTGGTATGGTAGGGCAGGAAAAAGCAATGAACTTGGAGTCTGAATCTCACCTCTGCTACTTCCCACCCCCGAGACCTGAAACAAGCCGCTTAACCTAGGGCCTGCTCAAGCATTCACTCACCTCCCGCTCCAGCCGGCTCCTAAAGCTTGGGGGTGGAGGGCTGCCCAGAGAATGACCTGGAGATCCTGGGAGGGAGCCAGGAGGGGATGGTTGGGGCTTCATCTTCAAGTCAGACCCCCTATCTAAAACAGGCATTCAAAGCCCTGATGTCCTGGGGCCGTTGTGTATGGGACAGTCAATGTACCTGAGTCTGTCCTAGAAGAAACCTGAAATTTATCATTGTAATAGCTCCAATCATAATGATAATATAATGAATAGGGATAAGTAATAAGGGTGCAATATCGCAGTAATAAATGGAATCATGTGATGTGATCGTGGCTAACAACACCGTCCCCGCACAGTCTTAGCTCTACGCCGAACACTCGACAAATGCAACCTCATCTAATCCACACAGCAACCCTGGGAGGTGAGGTTATTATCATCTCCACTTTACAGATGAGGAAACTGAGGCCCAGCAACCTGAAGTGATTTGCCTAAGGTCATCAGCTTGTAGGTGTCCACGGAAGGATTTGAACCCATGTCCCTGACAGCTCACTCTCCATCACTCTGCACAGTCAATCATTTGCCAGATCTTTAGTTTCCCCCCCCAAATCTCTCTCAGGTCCCTCCCCTTCCCTCCCCCACAGGCCTTGGTCACAGCCCCCCTGGATTATCAAGGTGGCTTCCTAACTGGGTTCCCAGCCCCTAGTCTCTCCCCCTTCCTGTGTATCCTCCACAGGGCTGGCAAAGGGATTTTCCTAAAGCACAGGTCTGATGGGGAGCACACCACAGCTCAAGGATCTCGAGTGGCTCCCAGCTTCTGGGATCCAACACTAACTCCTCTGTTTAGCCTTCAAGGCTCTTTGTCATCTGCCTCCCTCCAACCTTTCCAGGTTTACTACACATTACTCTCCTCTATGGGCCCTCCATTCAATGCCACATTCCATCTCCAGCCTCCACAGCTTTGTAAGGGTGACACCCTCCTCTATACCCCAAATACCTGTCGTGTCCTCCCTCACCTTTGCCTCTTAGAATACCAAGCCTCCTTCACAGCTCAGCTCAAGCACCATTTCCTACCCAAGACCCTCCCTGATCCCCCTCAACTATCAGGGCTCTCCTCACATCCAGAAATGACCTGCTATCTCTGCTACACACATTTCTATTTTCTATATAGATCTGTGCTGTTTCTCCCCCACAGACTATGAGCTACTGGAGGGCAGGCACTGCTTCCCTGGGCTCTGTAACCCAAGGGCCTGCAGGTTCATGACCGCAATGGCACCTCTGTCCTTTTAAACCAATCATAAAAACACACTGTGGATTCACAGAAGTTGTCTGAAAGTTGTCTCCTAATGCGGATGAAGGCAAAGGCAGAAAACGGGGGCCTCTGCTACCGGGAAAACCATATTCTTTTCTATTAAATGCTCGTATAAAAGCAAACACGCCATAGAGGAGAACTCTTCTGGGAATCCCGAGGATCCCACTTGGCTCACACTTTTCTCACTTAATGTCTCTCTGTGGTCATATCCACCCATGAAGTATTGAAGCTTTAAGGGACCTTGGAGAGCACTGCACTTGCAGATCTCTTTCCAAGGATTCTGTGGGCTCAGGAAGGGCCCCAAGGGAGGGCCCAAACCCTTTTAGAGATGGGGGAGCAACCTCAGACCCAGAGCGCCAAGGGCCACTGGTACAGACCCCTCCCTCCTCGAGAAGGGAAGGCCTTGACCAAGGGGCCATAGAGGTCAGAGGTGGAACTGGAACCAGGACATCTAGAGACCCATAGCTTTTGGCTGTGGTCACTGGGCCCACCCGCAAGCCCCAGGGAGCAGATGCCAGACCAGGGCTCTCTGTCTCAACCAGAATACAAACACAGGCCTTGATATGGAGGCATTTCACACTACCTATAAACTGGAACGTCATAAACCATGTAGACGGAGCCTGGCTTTGGGCAGCGTGGAACACAGAGTTCAGGAGGGCTAAGCCCTGCGTCTCTTAGAAGAGACAGTCCCACCCCTGCTCTTCATGCTACCTTGAAAACAAAGTAATTCAACTTCAGGAGGGAGAAGCAGGAGGAGCAGGGACCTCGCCTGCAGACCCAGCAAGCGGCGCGCCTGCAGGGCTCGGAGCCTCGGTTTCTTCATCTGTAAAATGGGACAGCCATATTTGCACCATCTGCCTCCAGGGCTCTTGTCAATGTTGTCACATTAACAATAGTGGTGACAATAGTTCTCATTTCCATAGCACTTTAAGGTTTGCAAATAGCTTTATAAATGTTTGATCCTCACAATGGCTCTGGGAGGGGGAGGCCTTTGTGGAAGGAATCTGAGGTAAAATGACTTGCCCAGGGTCACACAAAATAAGTGTCTGAGGTGGGCCCTGAACTCAGATCTTTACCACTGCACCATTCAGGGGCTAACTGTGCCTTGGCAGAAAGATAGTGAGAGGTGAGGAGTGCAGGCTGTTGCTTTCTCAGACACGGCCAGTGTGCTAATTGTACCTGCTTGTTACAAGGGATGTGGGGGGTGGGGAACCAGTGGGAACATGGAGGGGGGGTGTTAAAGACAAGAAAAGTATCATTAATAAAACATTTTCTCAAAAAAACCTCTAAAGTGCTTTAGAAACGTGTTATTAAATATCTTTCTCTCCCTCCCTCCCTTGCTCTCTTCTTCCCCTTCTTCCCCCCTCTTTCTCTCCTCCCCCCCCTTTGTGTCTGTCTGTCTCTTCTCTCTCTCTCTCTCTCTCTCTCTCTCTCTCATCCATGTGAAGCCCCACCCTTAAAAAGAATAATCTATATTTATCTCTCTGGTGTTCTTGAAATGCGAACAGCTAAAGGGAGGAAGTGTGTCTCGGCAGTTGCTTCTAGCCTGTGAAGGGAAAGGCGGCGGCCATTTGCAGAAGGTGGCTGTAGGGGGTCAGGGGTTCCCTGATCTGGACCTTAGGGGCCATCCAGTCCTATCTCCTCAGTTTACAGAGTGGGAAACTGAGGCTAGGAAGGTGATACGTGACCTGCCCCAGGTTTCCTGGGTCATAAGTGGGTTCAAATTGCCTTTCTAGAATACCCATAAATTTCCAAAGATTTCACCTTTTTCTTTAGAAAAAGCAAAATTTCTGGTTTCCTGGGAAACAATACAGTTCATTTCAGAAGCAAAATATCTCCAAGGCCATTCCCTTGTGTGTCCCCTCAGGCTCTGTTATTAATCAGATAGCAGTGAGGGCTGTGAGTGGTACTAGGATCTAGGGCTGGAAGGTGCTTGGGGTTCGCCTGGTCCAGCCTCCTCAGGACGGTGGGAGGAAGAGGCACAAGGCACACTGGGAAGAGTGTGGGATGGTGAGGCGGGGGATGGAGAGCTCCTGGCTCTTAACTTCACCCGGTTGCTTTCAGGCTCCTGGCAGGACTGCAGGAGGGCATGGGCAAAGCTGGCAGGATCTCAGGAGCCTTTACACCCAATCCCCTCATCTTACAGATGAGGAAACTGAGCCTTGGAGTCCATGGACTTGCCTGAGGCCACAACAAAGGTACTAAACATTAGAGGCAGGATTTGAATTCAGATCCTGCCACTCCAGAGCCTGTTTGCTTTCTGGAGGGTCAGAGATCTAGAAGCATATACCTACTCTGACCACTCTATTTCACATGAGACAGCTGAGGCCCAAACCAGTGGTGTGGCTTGTCACAGTCAAACAGGGAGTCAGGTGCAGAGCAGAGGCTGGAACCCAGAACCTCCGACCCCAAACTCAGGGCTGGACACCCCTGGGGAGATTTCCCAAAAGGCCTGGGAGAGGGTATGTGTCTATAGTGTGTGTGTGTGTGTGTGTGTGTGTGTGTGTGTGTGTGTGTGTGTACATGTCTGTGTATCTGTGTCGAGCATGTGTCTGTGTGTGTGTGTCAAAAATAGAGAGCAGAGCAGGTGGGGGTGCCCATGTACAGGCTCCTGGAGGTGAGGATGCCCACCCAGAATATATCCAAAGGCACTTCTGATCTCTATTAGCCTCCAACCAGAGACCTTGGCCACGCTTAAAGCAGAGCAGGGTCACCTGCACACCCCCTGGCCAGAGGTGACAGCCCAGGCCGGCCACTCTTTGGGTGTAGCCTCGGATCACTCAGATGCTCTAGAGCAGTGGTTCTCAGCCTTCCTAATGCCACAACCCTTTAATACTTGTATGTGGGTGTATCTGCATGTGGGTGGACCTGCCTGGAGATGGATAAAGGAGCGGTGTCTCAGTTCCTAAGACCATTGGAAATACGTGTTTTCCCATGGTCTTAGGCAATCCCGTTTGACTCCCAAAGGGGTTGCAACCCACAAGTTGAGAACTACTGCTCTAGGTCCTCTCAGATGCCATGAGCCAGGGAGTCCCTGCAGCTGCAGACACACCTGCCCATGGTGGAGGCACTTCCATCTGCAGCCTCCTGGGAGTTCACAGGGTGGGAGGGCAGGTACAGGTTCAGGGAGGGATTCCTGGCTTCTAGGGACCTTCCTCAAGGTCTGGCTTCATCTGCAGGACAGCAGGGCAGCACAAGGAGCAGTCCACCAGCCATTCCTCCCTATTGGCTGTGCCCAGATCAACATGGGCTCCCAATCCTATTTCGACTAAAACCAGCTATGGGGAAGATGCCTCTGAGTCTGGGACCTTCTGATGTGTCCACATTTCCTATAAGGGAAGAAGCTCTGGGGTAGCCTCACCCCTCTTCACCTTGGTCAGTGCAGCAGGACCTTTATGAAGGATGCTGGAGGCAGCTAAAAGTGGACCACACCTGCTATTTCATCCATGTAAGTACCAAGCTTCTAGTGGGGAAACTCTGTCAATGAAGATTCGCACCTGCTTCACAATTTATAGTCTGAGAGAGTTGCCTGGGACACCTGAGGTTACAAGACTTGTTTAGAGTCCCACAGCCAGGAAGCAGAGCTGGACTTGAACCCGGATCCCCCACCTCTGAGGCCAGCATTCTATCTACCATGATCCCCAGCTCTTAGGATCGCTCATTCATCGAGCCAAGTCTGGAAGGACTTGGGAGGCCACCTTATCCAACCCTCCTCATTTTACAGAGAGAGAAGCTGAGGCACAGAGAGGCAAATTTGCTTTCCCAAAGTCACACAGCTAGGAAGGGAGGAAGCATCGTCATCATCATCGTTATCATCGTCATCATCATCACCATCATCATCATCACCATCATCGTCATCATCATCATCATCATCATCTTTGTCATCATCATCATCATCATCTTTGTCATCATCATCATCATCTTCGTCACCATCATCATCATCTTCGTCATCATCATCATCATTGTCATCATCATCGTCATCATCATCGTCATCACCATCATCATCATCGTCGTCATCATCATCATCGCAGCCAACGTCTCTACAGCTGACTCAGCTCCAGCCACTGTGCTACGCACTCCGCAATTATTATGTCATTTGATCCTTACAACAAGAGTTGTGAGTTCAAATCCGACTCTAGACAGTTCCCCTAATTTCTGTGCCTCAGTCTCCCCATTTATAAAATGGGCATTATTATAGCAGCTGCCTCCCAAGCTGGTTGTGGTGACCAAATAAGCTAACATAGAAGGTTTGCAAACCTCAAAATGTTACAAAAATTTGTTGGTTTTGCTGTTCAATCGTGTCTGACTCTTGGTGACCCGTTTGGGGTTTTCTAGGCAAAGATGCTGGAGGGGTTTGCCATTTCCTTCTCCAGACCATTTTACAGATGAGGAAACGGAGGCAAACAAGGTTAAATGACTTGTCCAGGGTCATGCAGCTAGTGTCTGAGTCCAGACTTGAACTCAGGTCTTCCTAGGTCTATCCACTGTGCCACCTAGTTGCTCATTATATAGATACTAGTTGGAGATTTGGACTAGAAACTCATTGTACTCATGGAAACTGAGGCCCAGAGAGAAGGGAAGTGACTTCTACATCACACAGCTAGGATTTGAATACCCTTGTTTTTTCAAATACGAATCCTGTTTCAGTCATGGTCAGCTATGGAGAAGATGCCTCGGAGTGTGGGACCTTCTGATGCCTCCTCACTTCCTGCAGGCTCCAGCCTCCCTCTCTGCCCACCTCCTCCCCCAGGAGCACCAGGAGCAGAAGAGCATCATCTCTTGTGCCCCTTCTCACCCAGGCCAAGGGGATTCGGCCCTCCCAAGGCTCAGGAAAAGATTGACAATCCCAGGTACAGAGGGGTTGGAACAGGCAGCTCCATCGAGGAAGGGTCAGCTAATTAACATCCTCATCTGCAAAATGGGTGAGCTTGGGGAGATTCCAGAGCAGAAACCGCGGGGAAGGTACTTATGCAAGCCAGAAGAGAAACATTGCTGGGAGGCAAAGCCTGGGGCACTCAAAGCTCTCCCTCTTAAAAATGGTTAAGGTCACCTTGCTGCTTTGATTACTGAAGACATGATGCTGCCGTTTGGGCATTAGGGACTTGAGAATATAACCATCTTCTGACTTCATTTAAATAAAATGAGAATTCTGGAAATATTTACAATGCGAAGATGGTCTCTAGTCTTTGTGCTTAGTTAACTTTCAAGGATCTAGGTCTAAGAAAGGCCTCAGGATCATCTCATCCAGCCCTGTTTTACACAGGAGGAGACAGGAGGCATAGAGGATTTGGATGACTTGGTTCAGGCCACACAGGGAGTAAACATCAGAGCTGGGATCCAAACCCAGGTCTTGGAACCTCAGAGCCAAGACTCTTCCCCCGGGATAGACTGTCTCCTTGACTCTGCTCTGGCCTACTCATTTGCCTGCTCATTGGGCCCTCTGAGTCCTACCGTGGTTGTCTGGGGTATTTGAATAAAAATATCGAAGATGCAGCCTCGGTCCTGGGGTGGGGGGCAGTCCCAGTGGCTTTTTCATTCACCTGAGTAGTTACTAAGTCATAGCGGGTCCACTGGAGGGTGAGCTCCTCCAGAGAAGGGGCTGTGCTCAGTTCCTGGCACACAGTAGGTACTTATTAAAGGTATTTATGTCAAGTCCTGAGTGTGGAGACTTTAAGCAGTTCTACCTGGAATGTAACAAAACGTGGAAGTGGGGAGGAGGAGGGAGGGGAAGCATTGCTTCTGGCAGGCCCCACCGGACCTGGTCCATCTGGTTTTCTGCACTCATCAGATATCCTGACAACTTTCCCAGGCTCACAGACCAAGAGCCGGGAGGGATTTAGAGACCATCGAGACCAGCCCTTTCCTTTTGCAGATGAGGAATCTGAGGCCCAAGGTCCCACAGATTGTGTCCAAGGCAAAATTCGAACCCAGGTCATCTGACTCCAGAGCCAAGCCTCTTTCCACTGTGCCAGTTACTTCCTCCTTTTTGTCACAGCCATGACAGTGGCAGGTGCTGCTTCATAGGCAAAGCCACCTCCCTTGCAGGGCCTCGGACCCAGCAGCAGCCAGGCTTCTCTTGCTCTCAGTGACACACACCCTCCTCTCCTCCAGTTCCAACTTTCCATCCCTACCAGCTTGCCTTTCTTCCCCTCCCTGTTGCCCCTCCCAAATGGCAGCCTTCTCCCAGCCATTCCTTGGTAGTGACCCTGGTTCTGCCCAGCCACATTGGGCCCTTCCTGGCCCCACACCCCAACCTCCTGGCACCTCCAGGGGGTGGCCTGTCCAGCACCAAAATGGGCTCAAAGCTGGGCAGCCAGGAAAGTCTTTGCACACTTAGTTACAGTTGCTAGGTAGGAAGAAACTTTGGGCCAGACTGTGGTAGACACAGCATGCCACGGAAGAATTATATACTTCAAGATGAAAGCACACACACACACACACACCCATGCCAGAGCCTTGTATACCAAACAGTGTGGGACTATCCCAGAATTGCAGAATTGGGGAGTTAGGGAGTACTTCAGAGACCATTATACGAAGACAGACATTCCTACTATGACACCCTCAATCTGTGGCCATCCCACTCCTGTCTGGAGGCCTCCAGGGAAGGAGAGATCATCACCTCCCCAGGCAGCTCCTTCAGCGCTAAATTTGTCCAGAAACCCTGCAGACTTTTCTCACCCACAGTCCTTGGCCTCACTGAAGCAATGCAGAGCTCCACCAATCAGCACCCTGGTAGCCCCAGGCCAAGCTTATCTTCTTCCCCAGGTTCTCAAGTCCTGCTGGGCTCTCTCAGAACCTCAAATGCCTGCCCAGCAGCAAAGCCTCAGACAACTCTCCACACCCCATTACCTATTTGTTCGATGAAAATCTTCCATGAATCGGCAGGAATGGGGTGGATCATTTTCAGGGCCTCGGTGAGAGTGGTTGGACTGTCTGTGGCCAGGGCTGGGTACTCCTCTGGAGTGGCCAGGGTTCCAGGGGTAGAAGAAGATTCGCTGAGAGAGAGAAGGAGAAAGAGAGAGAGAGACAGAGAGAGAGAGAGAGAGAGAGAGAGAGAGAGAGAGAGAGAGAGAGAGAGAAAGAGAGAGAGATTCATTTTAAGCAGAGAGCTTTCCTTAAATAGTGGGGAAATGCACACAGTGGAAAACGGGGTATCACCGCCTGGTGCCTGCTGTGGGAGCCGAGCCATGCTCATCAGGGCAGCACAGAACGTTACTGACTTTTATGTCTGGCCCCCTCCTCTCTCTTCCCTGGGGCCAGTAACTCAGAATATTGCGCTAGGAAAGGAATATTTACTAGGGCATTATACGGTGATTCATCCATCCATCCCCACATGGCCGAAGCCCAAACCTTCATGTTTTCATTGCTTGCAAAGAAGGTTTGGAAACTTGGCCCTTCCCTTCTCGGGGGCCCCTCGGAGAGTATTTTGCACTTTGCACTCTGGACTTGGGCCACTCTCCCCACCTAGGCAGCACGTGTGTGGAGGCAAATGGAAAGAGAAGCCCATTCAACCACTGGCCCATCCACCTCCAACCCCCAAACCTTCAACCCTGGCATAATCTCGTTCTTTGATAACGAAGTGGTGCAGGAAAGACGGAGCAAGAGGAAGAAAGAAGACAGCTGGCTGAGACAGGGAAGGAAGAAGGCTAGGGAGAGGAGGACGCCAGGGGCCGTGGTGGCTTTGGAGGTGGAAGGCTGGGCAGGAGAATGCATTCGGGTTGGGTTGGCAGCGGGGCGGGAGAGCGAGGACCTGCTCCTGTCCCGTCCTGCCCTCCGCCTCCCCTTCCCACGGCCCGAAGAGACCAAGACAAAGTCACTTCTCCCCGGGAACAGGGCGGAGGTACCGAGTATCCCGGGGCGGGGGTGGAGGTGGGAAGGCTGCTCTGCCTGGCGGCAGACAGGGATAGGGGTCCTCAGACCGTGCGCAGATTCCTGGGCCAAGGGCCCTACGTGGAAAATGGGAGGTGGAAAGGGAGGAAGGAGCCCGATCCAGGCTGAAGTGCAGGAACGCAGGGTGCCCTCGGGAAGACTTGGGGCTGCTGGGGGTGGCACGAGCACTGGGGAAGGCGAGAGGGCAAAGAAACGAGAGAGGAGGAAATTGGGGGGAGGCGCCTGGAGAGAGGAGGATAGAGGGGTTCGAAGAGAAGAGGGGCGCGGGGCGCAAGGAGAGAAGGGGAGAGGGGCGCGGGAGCGCATGGAGGGGAGAGGACTCAAGGCTGAAGCCAGGGAACAGGGGCGCAGGCAGGGGTGCGAAGGGGAAGCGGAAGGAGAGTGAGCCCCTAAAGCAGTGGGGAGCAGCCTGTGCTCTCGGGGGCGGCGTGCGGAGTCTAGCGGGCGTAGGCAGGAGCGCTCCGACGGGGCAGGTGGGTAGGGGAGGAGAGAGAAGTGCGGACCAGAGGCTGGGGCCCCCTCACCTGCTGGCCAGGTGCCCAGCCGCCGAGTCCCGGGGGTCGCTCTCCGAGGAAGAGCCCTCATGGTCCACGGCGCAGGCAGCACTGAAGGCAGCAGCCAGCAGCTCCATGAGGGTCCCGGGCCGGCGGGCGGGCGCAGGCTGGAGGGAGCTGGGGAACTAGGGAGGGAGCAGCTCGCTGGCTGGCTCTAAGAGGGCTGTGCGGGGCGCAGGTTGGCCCCCGAGCTGCCGCCGCCGCTGCTGCTAGCCCTGCTCTGCTAAGCTGCTGCTGCTGCTGCTGCCTGGAAGGCTCCTGGGGGTTGCCACGGTAACAGGAGAGGCGGGAGGCGGGAGGCGGCGGTCACAGCGGCTGCGACGCGGCGCCCACAGCAGCAGCAGGAGCGCCCCGAAAGGAGGCAGCGCCGCGTAGCGCTGGGCTGAGTCGGGCCGAGCTGGGCCGGGCCGGGTTGGGCGGGACTGGGCGGGACTGGGCTGGGCCACTCAAAGCAGGACAGAGCAGGACTGGGCAGCTCAGGGCAGAGCTAGACAGCCCAAGGCTGAGCAGACAGGGCTAGGCAGCTCTGGGCATGCAGAGCAGAGCCGGTAGTGCAGGGTTGGGCAGCCGAAGGCTGCAGATAGGGCTAGGCCGGGGTGGGCAGCGCTGGGCAGTACAGAGAGATCCGGATAGCGCAGGGCTGGACAGACAGGGTAGGGTAGAGCTGGGCAGTGGAGAGCAGCCCTGGGCGGGGGCTGATGCCTGAGCTGGAAGGCCTGGTGGGCCTTAGTGCTATAAGGGAACACTGATGCACCTTCGTAAATGTAGGACTGGCTTTGACAGGTGACACTTGGTTCTGTCTCCCACTTAGCTGTGTGACCTTGAGCAAATCGTTTCCCTTCCTGAGTCTATGGATGAGCTAGGTGAGCCCTAAATCTAGTTTTGCCTTGAGTTTGATGAGCAGAATTTGAATCTTGGCTTTAACACTTCCGGTTTGTGTGACCTTGAACAGGTCACTTAACTTCCTTGGGCCTCAGTTTGCCCATCTGTCCAATGAAGGGGCCATTTACCTGCCCTCGGAGGTCCCTTTTAGTTCTGATTTATCTGGTTTTGCAGCACTTTCTCACAATAGCCCCTATATTACAGAGAGGGCAAAGAGCCTAGCCCACGCCACGCAGCTTCTGACGGTCTGCACCGAGATCCCGCTTGAGGTTTCTGCCGACTCCGAGGTCAGCAGACTTTTCACTAGACACTGTCACCAGCTAAGGACTCAAGGTCTTCTACTCCAACACTTCATTTGACAAATCAGGAAGCTGAGACTCAGAGGGAAGCCGCTTTCCCAGCCCGTCCCTGACGTTAGCGGGGAGGGGGGGGCGGAATTCTGCCGCTGGCTCTTCTTCCTCCAAGGCCAGGATCCCCAGCTGCCTCTCCTCCCTGACCTCCACCTCTCAGGATCCCTGGCATCCTTCAACACTCAACTGCTGCCTTCTACCGGGCACCTTTTCTGGCTCGGCACGTTGTAAGTGTGGACTAAATGCTTGTTGAGTGAGAGCTGGAAGAAGATCTCAGAAGTCAGTCAGACTGACCGCACTTGTTAGAAGATGAAAGAAGGGAAGAGACCCGCCCACAGCTAGTCGGTTACAATCAGACTACAGCTGCTCCAAAGCCACTTTGGCCACTGGGCCACTGAATTGGAAGATGCCTACTCCCTTCAGGCTATTTTCAGTTATCTCCTCCTTTGACAGGAGGTGTCCAGGAAGGGGGAGGGGGAAGGAGGGCTGGGGAAGCTGCTCCCAGGAGGGAAAGGGGATCTGATTCCAAAATGGGGTAGGAAGAAGAGTTTCCTTCAGGTCCCTCACCTTCTCTAGGAAGAAAAGGGAAATTTCTCCAATTTTACTTTGGAGAAATGGGGAGGAAGGAAGGTGGTTTAACCAGAGCCATCTCCCTAACGCAAGAACCTTGGGGAACTCCTCCTCCCCACCCAGCCTGCTCTTCTAAGAAGGAGGGGAGTTACTTTATCCTTCTCTTCTGGAACCGACCAGGAAGAGAGGAATCCTGGCTTCTGTGCCATTGGCGGAGGAATCTGTGCGGTGTGCAAATCAGTCAACAAACCTGGGTCCTGCCTTTGGTTCCAGCTCACCCATACTCCCTGGGCCACTTAGGGCAAGTAGCTTCTTCAGCCTGAGACCTCCCCCCCCCCCCAGGTTAGACTTGATGGTTCCTGAGTCTCCTTTCAGTTCTAAATCCAGAGGGCCAAAGGGTCTCTCTCAAAGAACACTGCCAGGTTGCTGAGGGAGATCCAAATCCATCTTAGGACTTCAAGAGAGAAGGGACTTTGGGAGACCCTTGGATCCAAACTCCTCGTTCTTCCATGAGGAGGACATTGAAGCCCAGTGAGGTTAAATCCACAGCCACAGTCACACCACAAATTAGTGTCAGAGCCTGAATTCAAATTTGGGTCTTCTGGCTCCCAAGGCTGTATCTCTACCCTCCACACTCTCAGGACTGGCCCCACTTCTTACCATCCTGACCAGCTTTCATCCAGAGAGGAGAAAGACAGCCCTTTTTCTCAATAGCATCTCCATTATTAAGTTAAAAGGAAATGGGGATGGGGGGAGCTGGACCCTGGGCTTGCAGCTACTCCTACTAAAAGAGGCACAGGATATTGGAGAAGCTGGGGTCAGGATGCTGCTCAGTTCCCACCCTTGGGCCACAGAAAAGGAGGGGTTCTCCAGAAGCACCTCCCTTGGAGGGGTGCCCATTCTTCAAGTCCCCTGAGGATGGGGGGGGAACCCTGCAGAAGGATCTATGGAGGAGAAGGAGGAGACACTTACTGGTTTCTCCAGCAGTCTTCTGTTATCTACGGATCAGGAAGGGAAGAAGTGAGAGAGAGAGAAAATGGTTGATTAAATTTGGCAAAGACAGTAGTATGATATTCCGGGGGGGGGGGGAGAGAGAGAGAGAGAGAGAGAAACGAAGGGAGAGAGGGAGAAGGGGGGGAGGGAGAGAGGATGGGAAGAGGGAAGGAAGGGAAGTGATATGTGATCCTAGGGGAGCATCGGAAAGGAAGTGCACAGCTGGTCCAAGGAACAGATGTGCCTCTGGATAGATCAGCAGGCCCCAGGACAGAGTCTGAAGCTCAGAGGGACCATCTTGTCCAACCCTCTCATTTTACAGAGGAGAAGATTGAGACCAGGAGAAATTCTTGGGTCCTGGACTTTTAGAAATGAGAAAAAAGAAGGTTTGGGAAACTTGCAACGACCCAATATTGTCCCACAGGTGGTCACTATTACAGGTGTGCTTTGAGCTCAATCCTCATTACTATAATACAACACAATTCAGCAAACATTTGTTAAGCCTCTCCTGTGGGCGTCAGGCACTGGAGGAGATAAAGAGTTCTTGATACACCCATCCCTGCCCTCATGGAGGTTATAGTTTAGTAAAGAGGTGTGAGTTTTTAAATTTGGTGTCTGGTTTTAACTTTTCTGAATAGAAATCTGAGGAGGACATAGCTCACAGGCCGTGACAAGAAACAGTGTAGGAGAAATTCAAAGAGTGCTAGATTTGGAGTTAGAGGTCCTAGGTTCAAATTCTGCCTCTTACACTCACTAGCTGTGTAACCTTGGGCAATACTCCCTTGCCCTCTCTGGGCCTTGGTTTACTTTTCTATAAAACGAAGGGTAGCCTGGATGGCCTCTGAAGTCCCTTCCAGCTCTAAAGCTCTGGGAGTCATGAGGGCCAGCCCTCAGCTTCTCCAGGTGATTCTCCTGCCTCTTCATCTTCACTGTCTGAAGACCATGGAGGAGGGGGTTCAGCAGTGGGTCATTGGCCTGGCCAAGACCTGCCTGAAGGAGATGCCCATCAGACTCCTGCACCCCTCTCCTAGCTTGGAGGCAGGGTTCCTCCAGGTCCCATGGGCTCAGTCAGGGAGTCCCATGAGAAGAAGTTGGAGGAACTGAGGAATCCCACACTCCACCTCCCCCTTGCCCCCCTTCCAGATTCTATCTCAAAGTCTGTGTCTCATTAGCTGCACAATTTCTCACTTAAATTCTGGACGGTAGGGGCCACACCAATCCACTCCATGCTGGACTCTACCCCCTCTCCCCCAGTTTTCCAACCCCATGGCTGGCTAAGAGCATGCCTGCACTCCCAAAACCTCCCTCCAATTCTGAATGCCCCTAGGCTCCCTCAGAGCCCTCTAGCCAGCATCTAGCCCCTTCCACCTTTTCCTCTGGAAGACCCACTCTATTGTCAGCCAATTTCCCTCCATCTTCCTCTTTTGCCAGTCTTCAGGTGTGTGGTTATGGGGCTTCTTTCTCAGGCAAGGGATGGACTGCCCCTGATATCCCTCACATCTGAAATTTTGTGGATAATCCCTTGTGTCTGATAGTCTACATATAAAGAAACTGAGGCAAACAGATGTTAAGTGGTGTATGTGTGTGTGTTGAGGGAGGGGGTCCACACAGCTAATGAGTGATAAAGATGCGATTTGAACTCAGGTCTTTCTGATTCCAGATCTGCTTTGGTGTTTCCACTGAATTGCCCAGCTTCCCAAGCAATAGGAATCTTCTGTTGTCCGTCCCCCCCGCCCCATCTCACCCCCATAACCACCTTCAGCCCTGCCTCTGCCCTTCTAGCTTTAATCTGAGTATCTATTTCCACCCCTCTCCTTTTACAGACCTGAGATGGCACCACTGAAGTGACTTGCCCAGGGCCACACTAGCTGGCTAGGGGCTGGTTTGAACCCAGGTTCTCCTGACTCTGTCCACTAATCTGCTCCCTCCTTCTGGCTGCTTGAATTGCCTTGGCAGGGAAGGGAAAGCAATGGAGGATCTCTCCAGTCAACGATCCCACTGGTGCTGAGAACCTTCTCCACGTGCATCAGATTTCACTAGAGGCATGGCTGTTTTTCCCCTTAAACCTTGTGCCTGTCTCTAATGGCCAAGAGTCAGAAAACCTGGATTCTAACAGCAGCCTTGACCCTGATCAGCTGTGTGACAATGGGAAGTCCTTGTCTCTGAGTCTCTTTCTTCATCTTTAAAACAGGTCTAATGATAATTGTAGTTCCTCCCTCATTGAATTCATGCGAAGAAAGAAAAGCCTTCGCTTGGCAAGTCATGTCACCTGCTGTGCCTCAGTTTACCCAACTGTAAAAGAGGGGGGTGAGACTCTGAGATCCTTTTCAGCCCTGTATTAGTACATGTTTATTGACTGTTGACTGACCAACTTCCTTGATGGTAGGACCCAACCAAGGCACTGCACAGGAGATAAGACAAGAAAGAAAATGTGTCGAAGAGGTCAGCACCCTAAGGAACAGTCAGTAAGTGTCCGTAAAATGAGGAGGTTGGATGAGATTATATCTAAGGGCTCTTCTATCTCTAGATTTATGGTCCTATGTTCCCTCCTACCTCTAACAGTTGTGATAAAGCTACTAGAAAAATGCATCTGGGGGGAGAATATGGGCTCTGGAGTAAAAAAGGGTTTTTGGGTTCAAATCCCTGCTTGGCCCCTTGCTCCCTGTGTTACCCTGGGCAGATAGCTTAATATTTCTGATTCTTGTCTGCCCATCTATAATGATGAGGGCTTGGATTAATTGATCTCCATGATTTCTTCCTGTGCCAGAGCTATGGACCCTCCTGTGAAGCCTCATGAGGCATCAACATATGGAAGGATCTGAAAGAGGGAGTGGAGTAGGGGAGAGGAGGAATGATGAAGAAGCACAGTGAGAAATGGAAAGACAGCTGGTCTCCTTAGATGGAGATTCTGAGGGGAGCCCTCTGAACTTCAGGTAGAGAAAGGACTCCAGGGCCAGATGGTGATTCTGAGGTGAGCTTGTGCACCCCAAGGATCATGCTATTGGAAACTATTCACTTTCTCTGCCCTGGCACAAAGTCCCAGTTGCCCAGCCTTAGTTATGCTGCCACCTTCAATGCTTCCCACTGCCTGCCAAAAAAGTCCAGTTTCCTGCAAATAACTGTATGACCTTGGGCAAGTCATTTAACTAGTTTCAGCTTCCTTATCTTTCAAATGGGGATATATGTATATATCACCAACATCACAGGATCATTGTTAAGACTAAATGAGACAGCTTACAATGCTCTGTATTATTATTATTATTAATTTATAATATTAAAGAACTGCCAAAATTAATGAGAAGAAATGCTATGGAAGGTGGCTAGCCTTACCAGATTTTAATCTGTATTACAAAGCAGCAGTCATCAAAACTGCTTGGTACTGGCTAAGGGATAGAGTAGTGGATCAAGGGAATAGATTGGGTACAAAAGACTCAGTCATCAAT
>CM053586.1:8346241-8386444 GCA_028646515.1 Pseudochirops corinnae | reverse complement strand
ACACAGCTAAAGACAACTCTGCAAGCCTCAGGATGGAAGGAGATATCTAAACTCAGAGAAAGATATAGAAAGACTATAGTTTAAATGGAGACTGAAGCAAAACACTCTATTGTTCTCCTTCATGTCTGGTTTTGCTTTTTTTTTCTTTTCCCAGTGATCACTCATTGGTTACAACCCTTCTATATGACCAAACTATAGTACAATGTGAAAGTATTTGCAGATCCTATACATGATCGCACGCCACCATGGGGGGGAGGGGGGGAAGGGAGGGGAGAAAATCTGAAACTCAAGTGATTGTGGAACTGAATCTTGTAAATTAAAAGTAAATAAACAAGTCATTTAAAAGGAAAAGAAAAAAAAAGAACTGCCAAGAGCCCTGGTTAAATGACTTACTCAGAGTTGCAGAGTCAGTCAGTGTGTGTCAGAGGCAGGATGTGAACCCAGGTCTTACTGGATCTGAGGCCAGCTCTCTGGCCACTAAACTACACTACCATTCTTAGGCAAAATAAACGCAAAATGGGATATTTCTTTTTCAGAGTAGACACTAACATCCGGACCGGGAAAGCCTTCAGCAGTAAGCCAGGTCTGAGCTGAGCTTTAAGGCAGTTTGGGATCCCCAGAGGTAGAGGTAAAGAAAGTCCTGCCTTGCTTGTGAAAAGGCACAGAGATGGGAGATAACGTCCAGCCACAAGAGGAACATCAAAGGGAGCATGTTGTGGGGGCAAAGTAGAACGAGCCGGGAAAGCGGGGTCGGACCCAGTGGGAGAGCCCGGTAAAAGCCAGACGGAGGCCTCTGCTGGGTTCTAGAGGCAGGAGATTGCCCCTCCATCCTTCTTAGCTGCATGACCCTGGGCAAATCTCTAAACCTTGTTTTCCTCTTCTGTAGAATGGGCACAATTACGTGGGTGGTATTGTGTCTGACCGGGCTGTTGCAAGGACCAGGTGAGCCCCACTGGGGTATCATGCGCTTCCCCATTTGTGTGCATGTGTGTGTGTTGTCTTCCCTTAGAATGTAAGCTCCTCAACGGCAGGGACTGCTCTCTCTTCTTCCTTGGTGTTCTCCCTGCTTAGCACATAGTAAGCCCTTAAATGCTTCTTGATTGATCGACTGGCATTATTGGCCACTTAATTTCTCCAACCCTTGGTTCCCTGTCTGTAAAATGGGGAGAATGATCATCCAGAGGCAGAACTAGGGTAAGAGATTCATCTTCTCTCTGTCGCTGACTGCATGTGTGACCAAGGGGAAGCCACTCATCCCTCTGGGCCCCAGTTTCCTCATCTGTAAGGTGAGGGGCTTGGGCTAGCCGACCACTCTGATCCTTCCGAGTCCCCAGTCCATGGTCCTGTATGCAGGGTCCCTACCAAGAGTCCAAGGCGTTAATGTAGGTAGATGGCAGGGGATGTGACAGTTGTCAGAGCCATGGCACCAAAGGGAAGTCAAAAAGAAGAATTCAGTCCTGGCGTGGTGTCTCGCCCTGGCTGGCACAGAGCCCACAATTGTTCCTTGTTCCCAAGTTGAGATCTTAATTTGTAGCTGACAGAGCTGCCTGAATGCCAGGGGCTGATGGTGCCAATTCCACACATCAGAGGAGAAGAAGGGAGTCAGGAGTGGGAGCCCTCGGAAGGCTGCACAGCCAGGGGCACTGGAGGCCAAGCCCACGCCCCTCTCAGTGTCTGCAGGCCCTGGGGACTAACGCGAGTCTTTGGGGCACCTCACGCCCCCTGCCCAAGGTGATGGGTGTGGGGGGATGGGCGGTACTTGATCCCTTCTTCAGCTGGACCGGGCACGCCTTGCTAGAGAAGGTCCAAATGAAAGAACAGCGAGCAGATCCGCCAATGGGATTTCTCTTTGCCCTTCCTTTGGTGGGTCTTTGCTCCTTCATCAAAGGCCTCTTGGTTTTAAGGGTCTGTATGTGAGTCTGCTGAGCTTGGGCAACTTGGGCCACTCTGCAAAGTAACAAGAACCATAATGAAGTCCTTTACATCCACAATCTCAGTGTATCCTCAGAGCAACCCTGCGAGGCAGACACGAGGTAGTGCAATCCCCATTGGACGGATGAGGAAACTGTGTCAATAAGGTTAAGTGACTTCCCTAGGGCCACACAGCACTAAGCATCAGAGACAAGATTTGAACCCGAAGATCAATCAGCAAACATTTATTAGCAGCTGCTACCTTGTTCCAGGCACTGGGTTAGGAGCTGCGGAGAGGGGAGGGGAACAGGGGCTGGGATTCACTGGTATGGAAGCATCCAGTGAGGAAACACTCTCTACCAATGCAGGTCAGCCCCTTCCCTGCCACATATGGTCTAGGGAGCTGTCTGGAACACTGAGAGATGCAGGAATACGCCCAGGATCACACAGCCAGGATGCAGCAAAGGCCAGGCTCGAACCCAGGTCTATGAAGCATCTCCAGTCCCTCAGGAACTCTCTATTAGGGGAGACAATGTGTACAGCAAGGCCAAGGCTGGCAGTCACCTCTGCCCCTCTCCCCCTCCCTCTCTGTGGACTGCCACACTGGCTGCCTCTGACCACACCCTCAGTTTTAGCCCATTAATTTAGCCCTTAATAAATGCTTCTTGATGGACTAACATTGTTGGCCACATAATTTCTCTAGCCCTCAGCTCCTTCAGAAATTTGGAGGAATGGGGTTTTTTTGTTTTTCCCAAACCAGACTCTCGTGAAAGTCTGATGACCAGCCACTCTTGCTAATTCCCTTGCCCAGAGAGACCACACTGCATGAGTTCTTTCTGCCCTTGGAAGTTGTAAAAAGTGAATTAACAACTTACATTTTCATCTCTGAGTCCCCAGTCAGAAATCACATTCTGGAAAGGATACAGTCAGAACTCTCTCTCCCTTCCCCTCCCCTCAGCACTCTTATTAGCCCAGCAACTCACTTCTTCACCTACCTCTTTTCCCCATGATCTTCAAGGGCTATCCTGACTATCCCAGACAAATTCAAGCCCAGGGCCTCCTTCATAGCTCTTCTATTTTCTGATGAACCTAGAACATTTAAGAAAGGCCCCAAGTCAGAGAGGTAATGCCCCCTTTCCTAGATCGTCTCTCTATTCTTAGAGCAGTAACATCTGTGTGTCTAGAAGGAGAAAGGAAAAAGATAATAATTGCTGGCATTTGTGCCCATTTAACAGACAAAGAAAGTAAGACTGAGACATTAAATGACTTGCCTTGGTAACAGTTAGATATCAGAGGCAGAATGTGAACCCAGCCCTTTCCAACTTTCGGTCCAGCATTCTATCCACTACTCAAATGGTAGGTGAGTAGTGAGAGAGAGCCCATCTCCTGTTCCCCCAAAGAAGAATAAGCCCCATTTTGTTACACACTCCATGACCAGGCACTTGAGTCTCCAATCTTTCATGAAAACAGTATGATTATGGGCATGCAAATGCAATGGAGAAAGTCACTATATTAGACCCAGACATCTCTTTATTCCAAACCTATACCAAAAAAATAAAAACAAACCCAAACACTAAAGCAGATGATTGTGGTTTTTTTTTTAAAGACTTTTGGAAAAGAAAAACTAGAAGTCTAATAAAGAGAGTGTCATTTTCCAGTTCTTTTTTCCTTTTTAAGAATAATTTTAATTATCTATGATAGAGGGGTGTTCCATTCCCTTACCTCAATAATTATGGAGGGCTGGGAATTCTTGATTGACTCAATCAATCACTCTACCTCACTAAAAATAACTAACAAGATGATGCTGTCTTTGTCAGGTAAGAGCACCTCTGTTTAAGCTATCAATCAAAGGCAATGAACTAGGTGTGAAAGGTTATCAATCAGTTGGGAAATAGTGCAGGTCATTGGAGGAGGTAGAGTGCCCCTGGCCATGAAACACTGGGGCTGGCTGCAAGCAATCAGTCACATCCTGTGGGGTTTGTATTAAAATGAGAGTTAGGTTGAAATTGAACATTTGAGTGTCAGGTACCCTAGAGAAAAGAGCAATCCCAGCCAGGCTCTGGAGAGGGAATTGGGATGGGAGAATAAGAGCCTTTCTCCTCTTTCCCACTCTGCCATTTCTCTACACCTGCCTTGAGCAGAGGAAGACTTTATGAACTTCCAAAGGTCTGACAGATTTTGGATTTCCCATAGGCATTTCAGTAATGTCCATGGAAAAGTCAATGTCAGGGTCCTTACCAAACTAGACCGAGTGCAGAAAGGCAGCTGTAGGACTCTACAGAAATCCCAGCAGCAATGGACCCTGCCCCTATGGGGAATTCCATGAAAGCCCCACAAAGGAAAGAAAAAGACTTTTAAAAAATGCCTTCCAGCTGGGAGTTTCTTTTATCTGACTGTACATAATATTTCAGTACAGTCAGAGAAGAGAAGGTATTTAGAGAGCACTTTACAAGCATTATGTCATTTTATTCTTACAACAACCCTGGGGGGAGGTACAATTGCCATCCCCACTTTACAGATGAGAAAGCTGAGGCTGACAGAGCTTGATATTTCCCCCAGTTTTGTTGAACTGGTTTTCTCTTTGTTAGGAGGAAAGGAGACTCAGGTCACCGAGAGGTGGGGGGAGAGGCAGAAATGATTACGTTGTAAAAATGAAATGCAACAATAAAATGTTTAAAATGAAATGAAATGAGGTCATGGGACTACATCGTCCCTCTGGTCCCTTTCAGCTCCTCTCCCTGCGAATAGTTCAGTAACTCTTACTGAAGCTTGCTCTCCAGATAATTGGTTTCCATCTCTACTCTTGCCAACAGTACCAGAGAGGCAGGTTGTAGGAGTCGGAGGAGGACCCTTCATCTCTGAAGCTGGGCAGAGCATGCCCAGCAGAGAAACGGGCCCAGGATTAAGGAGCAATTTCCCAGAAATGAAAGGGGAGAGCATTTTGTAAGTAGGGCAGCTTCGTCTAACAAAGACAGCTGTATGAAGCTGGTCATATAAGTGACAACACGTTTATCTTTGGGGCTAAGCGGAGATGACATTTCTAACAGATCCGATTTCATGGAACCATAGAATTGGATCTGGGGGCCCAAGGGGCAAACCTCAGGCCCAGCTAAGCCAAGCAGCTCCCTTTGCTGCTGCATTTGGCAAGTGGTAGATCTGCTTGGCAGATCCTGCTGTTTTGCCTGAGAATAGATACCCAGTATTCTTGGTCTAATGCAGTGACTGGCAGCCTTGCTGCCCCTGCAGCCACACTTAAATGGCTCTCAAGGTGATTGGAATCATGGGACCTGGAAGGGGACTCAGAGATTGTCCAGGAATAGTCATTGAATCCAAAAATTGGAAGAGACCCCGGCAGCCCTGAGATCCAACTGGTACCCACCCCTCTTGTGACATATGTGAAAAGAATAGATACAGGATTAGGGGTCTAGATGGGATGTTGGAGGTCATCCACTCCAACCCCCTCATTCCAAAGAAGGAAACTGAGGCCCAGAGAGAGAAAGGGAAGTCTGACCCAAATCACACAGGTGATAAGTGAGAAAGCAAAGATTTGAACCCAGGCCCTCTCATTCTGGAGTCAAGAACTCTTTCTTCCCACACCCACAGGGCTCCCAGTCTCAGGGTATGTGTAGTTAGCACCCCTTCCCACGTGGACAGAGGTGAAAGGAAAAGGTCTGAGATCCTGGTCTTTCAGCCATGGTGGTCAACTGTGGTCTCTGCCTTCAAAAGAACCCAATGCTTCCTTATTTACCACAAGCCCACATCTCCTCTACCCTCTCAGCCCACTCCTTCACCATGAGCAAGCGGGACAGTCCAAGGAGGCTTACATTTGAGTGGCTGGGTGATAGATACGAAAAGAAAAGGAGCATCAGTGAAATGTTATTTTCAAAAATCCACAGAAGAGACCCAAGAGGTAGAGCAGGGAACACAAGTACAGAAGTTGTGTTACAATGGTGTCTCTCTGTTTGTATATATAACATCCAGAGCCCCAATATGGGGCAGCTGCAGAGAGTGCCAGGTGTGGAGGCAAGAAGACCTGAGTTCAAATCTGGCCTCAGATACTTCCTAGCTGTGTGACCCTAGGTGAGTCACTTCACCTTGTTTGCCTCAGTTTCCTCATCTGTAAAATGACCTGGAAAAGGAAATGGAAAACCCCGAATGGGTCACAGAGAGTCAAACACAACTGAAATGACTAAGCCGTCTGACTTTACCCCTTATTTCCCTCAGTTTCCCCATCTATAAGATGGGGATAAGACCCCCTACCTCCGAGAGTTGTTGTGAGGGTCCAGTGGGATCATAATTGTAAAGTGCTTAGTTAGAGTAACTGGAAACATAGTAGGAACTTTGTAAATGTGAGCTATCACTATGAAACATACATCTATAGGGTGTCCTAAAAGTCTTAGTGTGCTTTTAAACTATTAGAGTTTCTCTGTCTCCATACAAGTAATGCATATTATGCTTCTCAAAAACAAACAAAGCAAGAGAAATCCATGGTTTCTTATATCTGCCTTTCTTGTTCTTTGTATATGGAAACATTGGTGTTTGTTGGTGATTAAGTTCACAACAAAAACCACTTAAATTAAAAAATAAATACAGTGGGTGCTGGGGGTGCTGTCCCATTCCTCCCTCAATCCAATTTAAATAATGGAGGAAAATCAATCGCATTGGCAGCAATGGGGTGACCAGGGCTGGCCACAAAGAGACATCAAATGCTGGAGAGAAAGGACGAGCAGGCACGAGTGTTGACAGCCACGAGTTCAGGTAAGGACCTTCAGGAAGGAGAGAGAACAGGAGATGAAACTGGTCCTTGCCTTGCCTGAGCACCTGGGGCACTGCCTGGCTGTGTCATGAGCTAGGAGTAGGAAATGGAAGCCAGGAGGCTCCCCCCTCCCATCCACTCTCCCAGCTTGGGAGCAAGCGTGCCAAGGCAGGACTGGTGAGAGAGTTGGTCTTTGCCAGGAGAGTTCTGAGGCCCAGGACTGTGAAGGACCCTGGGACTTTCCATCCTCTTTGGGATCAGTGGTCACTCATTCAAGAATGTCCCCCTTTTTTTTCTTTCTTGCTCTTCCTTTTAATAAATTTTTCCTCTTAGGATGGTGAGTTGTGAAATGGGGAGTCAGTCTCAATATACTGTGGGCACCAGGAAAACATACATTGCCCCAAGTTTTGTGGGTGAAGATCAGAAAGGGGAAGAAAATCCCCATGAGGGCCACCTATACCCTTTGGGTCAGGAGAGCCTCTGACATGGGGGTTACATGATATTTAAGGCAACAAATCCTTTCTCCTAAAATAACTCGGTCACTGTTGGGAGGTGCCTGTCTTGTTGGTACAGCTGCTGCCTCAGGCTTTCCTTTCTCTGGATACATGATCACAGATTGAAAACTTGGAGGAGTCCTAGAAACTGTCTATTCCATCCCTCTTGTTTTACAGGGAAGGAAGTAAAGGCCCAGGACAGCCAAGAGATCATAGCCTTAGAGGGGGAAGGAATCAGAGTGCAAACCTCTCATTTTACAAATAAGGAAACTAGGCAGAAGGAAGTGATTTGCCCAGGTAAACAGAGGAGCCAAGATCAAGACCCCAGGTCCTTGCCTCCTTCTTCTGCCTCCTCATCCTCAAAGCCACCCGCATGACCCACTTTCTGTGTCCCATCCTTTCCAAATGACACTGAGATCTCAGCAAACATGACCCAGCAGTGACCACTGGCCTTGGTACTGACCTGGAGCCTGGCTGCCTCTCTTTTCTAAGCGATTCTTGCCTTTTCTTTCACTCCACTGGCGCATGGAGCGATAGTATATGGAATTCCTTCGGAGAAGGATGTGGCTTCGTCGCGATTCTCTTTCTGTGGTTGCAGGGTCAGTAGGGTCTGCCTCCTCCTCCTTCTCCTCCTCATCATCATCAGAGGAAGGAAGGGCCCTCTCCTTGCCAGCCCTCCAAAGTCCACTGGCAGTGGTCTTCCACTGGTGTTGTTCTAACTCTTCTGCTTCCTTTGTCTCCATGTTATTAAAGATCAGCAGCACAGCGAAGGTCAGTCACCTTGAACTCCAGCAGTCGGGGCTGCCTGAGAATAGTATTTACACACACATTAATATTCCACTCGCTGTCACCCACATCTTTCCTGGGCAAATCTATATATTCTGGCAATGATTTCAGGTAAAAAAATAAATCAGTTTAACCCCAGAGAGTTGGGCGGCTTTAGATGATATCTGATAACTCAAACCTGTGTACTACAGCCTAATCATGCCCTGTTCTAGAAGGCACAAGGTACAAATAACTTTGAAATACAAAATATTTTCTGAGCTCTAAAATAGAAGAATGACAGCTAAAATACCAAGGATGACTTGGAGACCACAGATGGAAAAGAATTTGGGGGCCTGGGGGCTGCCTCTCATGTTGGCTACCAGAAAAATGACTCCTAGCTTGAGACACTCTGGCTCAGCCCCCACTTAGAACCAGAGATCATTAATCCCTCCTGATGGCTGCATTAAAAAAAAAAAATAGCCATCCCAAGTGCCCCCAGAATAAGATTAAGTCTCTTCTTTTGATTGCTCATGTTTGCTGTTGAATTGAAGTCACGGTTCCAGATAGCTCTCTGACTTAGTGTTCCAATAAATTCTTGTAGCTTTTGCTTAACCTCTGATGGGAATCATATGCTCCTAAGATCTATTTCAGAGACTTGATCTCCATAAAACAAACCATAACCCTAGAAGAGGTATGTGGTATCTAGACAGGGGTGTGCTGGAGGTAGCTCAAAATGGTGCTCAAGGTGGTACTGGGGTCAGACTCATTGGGCTTTACCCCATCTGCAATAAGATGGGATTCCATATATTGAAATATTAGTCCAAGATGCAAGAGTAGACTCAATCCATCTATCCATCTCTCAACAAGCATATGGGAGTCAACAGAGACCTTGTCAACCATCTAGTTCAACCACATTATAATAGGCTGTAATATAACCTCCAAAAATGAGACATAAATACAACCTAGCATTAGACCATGAAAGATTCCTTTTGTGTACAGGATGGTCTAGATGGCTGCTTGTCCAAAGTCTGGTGGGAATCTTGGAGGTTGCCCTCATTGGGATAACACAGGGAACATGCCTGACCTACGTTAGAGTGGGAACTCCTATTATGTATGGTGGATTGGATCTGATGGCTGCTGAGGTAACTTCTGACCCTTCTGTTCTGTGATTTTGTGATTTCTCAAGGGTCTGCAAGGTATCACGCGCTAGGCAAGTGCTGTGGATACAAAGACAAAAACAGAAGTCTCTCCCCTCAAGGAGCTTATATTCAAACCAAGGAAAGACCAAGCACATGTACAAACATGTACAACATATAAATGGGTTGGGGAAGGAGGCACTGGCTGTCTCTGGTATTGGGAAAGCCATTAAATGTGGTGCTGAGCTGAGCATTGGAGGAAGCTGGGGACTTTGAGCATTGGTGGTGAGAAGGGCGTGTATTCTAGACACAGAGAACCTTAAAGATGAGAGATGGCATGTTGGGTCTGAGGGGCAGCTAGAAGGCCAGTATGGTTGGACTGCAGAATGCAAGAAGGTCTGGGCAGCTGAGCTGGAGCCAGGTTGTGAAGGCTTTTAAATGCCAAACAGAGTTTGTATTCGACTCTGGAGGTAATAGAGACCTCAGAGACTTACTAGCTGTGTGACTCTGGGCAAGTCTCCTCACTCTGTTTGCCTCAGTTTCCTCACCTATACAATGAGCTGGAAGAAGGAAATAGTGGACCCTTCAGTATTAATGCCAAGAAAACCCCAAAAGGGGTCATGGAAAGGCAGACACGACTGAACAACAAAAAATAGGGCACCTCAAGTTTATTGTGCAGACAGTGACGTGGTCAGAGTGGTCACCATTCTACCAATGTCTCTCCATTTAGAGTGATGGCTGTCAAGTGGCTCACGATGGCCCTTCATGGGTAGGTGTTGATAAAAAAGAACTGAACCAGGTACACATTGGGAGACGTGGGCTCCTGGCTCTGCTCTATCATTGGCTCATGGCGAGAGCCAATTCTGCTAACTTCCTTGTGTCTTTTGTCCCATCTGCAAAAGGCAGATGTTCTCTAATGGCCCAAGGCAAACTTTCAAAGGGGTCCAGGACATTCTCTGGTCTCTCTTCTCCTTTCTTGATGGCTTCCCCTCCCACCTCTTGACATCATCTCTTTCCACACCAACTGCCTCATCTCCTCTGATGCCCCCATTTCCTTTATTTCAGTGCCCCTCACCCCTTGCATAAGGCTGAAGGTGATCTTTCTGCCTGCCTTCCACCCTGGCCCCCAATCTTTCCTTCCCTTAAAGCAATTACTCTGAGCAAACTATTAGGAAGAAAACAAGGAGATGGTGTCCTGGTGTGGGAGTCAGAGCCTTTTCTGAGGCTCCAGAGACTGAGGAGAAAGAAAAGTCCCCTGCCCTCAAGGAGCTTACATTCTACTAGGCAGAAAGACACAGATAAATAAACCCAAAACATGAACAAAGTAATTTCAGGGCACACACATAATTGGGATGGGGACAGGGGGGTCAAGAAGGACCCTCCAGGGGGCAGCTCAGGAACTGAGCTCTTCAGGAAGTGGGAAGGGAGCTGTCTACGAAGCAGAGATGAGGGAGGAGAACATTGCAAGCATGGAGGATACAGCCTGTGCAAAGGCTAGGAGATGGGAGATGAGGAGAGAAATGCTCCATCTGATTCTTGAACAAGGATGTGGGCAACCCACAGCCTCCTCAGGCCTCCTTTTCTGCATCTGTGAAATGGGAACGTTGGAAGTGCTGGCATCTGAGGTCCCTTATGGCTCTAGACACATATGTAAACCAAACCTGAGCCAGAGTGAAAGCCAGGTTGGACCCCACACTAAGCATAAAACAAAGCTGTGATGACCTCAGGGCCCCCTTAAGAAAGAAGCTCTACAGATTATCCCCATTTTGCATGGGAGGCTCATCCAACTGAAATGGATGTTTTCTCCCAGGATCCCCCAGACAGGATGGGCCTGAGGCTGGTCTACCCGCAGCTCTGGCCACTGAGTTTCCCTGGCCTGACCCGTGCAGAAGCCACCTGGGTATGACAATCAATGCCTGGTCCCTCCCTGCCTTGCACCAACCAGCAGCCGCCCCCTGAGTCTGTGGGTGAGCCCAGGCCCTGACTCACTGCTTGGAGAATTCAGGCTGACCACACTTAATTGAATTTTTGGCAGGAGGGAGGAGTCGCCCAGCCTTGTCATGAGGGAATACATGGGCATGACAGGTTGGAAAAAACACTTATTCATCCATGGAATCAAATGGCCTCATTGAGGACAGAGGAGAGGCCGGGAGAGGCGGCCAGAAGCAGCCCTAACCATCAGAGAAGTGCTAGGGAGGAGACGGAAAGCCAGGGATGGGGGCGGGGCTAAAGCAGGCAGGGTCCCTGGGAGGGGCAGGAGAAGGGCTCAGGACTTAAACATCCTGGGATCCCAGGCTGCTGGGGCCTTTTAACAAATGGGGAAAGTGAGGCCCAGGGAGGTGAAGGTGACTGTCGGAGGTCCCCCTGGGAGTGAAGGAGGCAGGATTTGAAACCAGGACCTCAGATACTGGAGCCAATAGAAAAGTAACTCCAAATCAAACAGCTCAAAGCGAACGCAGGATGTGCAGGTTTGGAGGTTCCACCCCAGCGTTCACAGGGACCGTTTGTGCCGGACATTCCAAGCTCTTATCGGTCTGATCAGCCTCAGTCAGACACACTGTGACTTGACTCTAACACAGTGACATCATTTGTCATAGAAATACATCTTTGTGACCCCACTTGGGGTCTTCTTGGCAAAGATACTGAAGTGATTGGCCGTTTCCTCCTCCAGCTCATTTTACAGATGGAGAAACTGAGGCCAACAGGGTAAAGTGACTTGCCCAGGGTCACACAGCTAGTAAATGTCTGAGGCTGGCTTTGAACTCCAGAAAAGAGGTCTTCCTGACTCCTTTCTAGCTCCAGATTAAAGACCCAGTGATCTGTGCTGCACCTTAGATTAGTCTCTGAGATCCTTTAGAATGTGGCTGGATTGGCCCGGAAAACAACCCTGGGAAACCGGGTGACACCCAGAAGCACCCAGAGCTAGGCTGAAAGCTGGTCATTTAGTCAAGAAGACCAAAAAGGATTGATCGTGCACCTACAACGGGCGCCAGGTTTGGTGCTGGAGACGCAGAGACCTTTCATGAGGGGAGACAACACGGCCCCATACCCCGATATACAAGGCAGAAAGACGGCACACTCGGTGACTGGGGGGGCCTTATTAGCGGGGGAGCAGAGAAGTTCCCCTAGACAGGTGCTTTGGAGCAGAGGAAGATCAGGACTCTCAGAAGCAGAGGGAGGAGAGCACACCCCGACACAGAGACAGCCTAATCATCACTCCTGGCCAGCCCTGCCTGTGTTTTAAAGGAGACATCCCCCCTGGGATCCAGGAACAGACTAGCTCAGCGTCAACTGCAGAAGGGCTGATGAGGGAGCGCCCAGTAACCCTGGTCCCGAAGGAAAAGTTCCTGCTTCTGTTTTTCCAGGACCCTTTTGGGAGTCTCAGCAGATATCACGGGTCTGCTTCTCACTGTTCTGGTTTTCCTCATCTTGGCTCTTCTTCACACCTAGTCACAGAATGTCAGAACAGAGGCCCCTTCATCTGACCTGTCCTTGCCCTGAATCCTCTTACAATAACCCCTCAACCAGTCCCTATCCAGCCTCTGCTTGGCTACCTTGAGTGACAGGGAGCTCACTACCTCCTCAGGAAGCCCATACCACCAGAGGACAACTCTAATCTTTGGGAAGGTTTTCCCTGTGTCGGGCAGCAAAGTCCTGCTTCTCCATGACTTTAACTCTGCCTTCTGGAGCCACACAGAGCCAGTCCAAGCACCGTTCTTCCTGACAGTCTTTCAGATACTTCATATATTTTAAGACAGTTGCACACTGCCTCCTCGCACCCCTGGGCATCTTTGGCAGAGTTCCTCGGGTTCCTGGAAGATGCTCCCTCCTGCCCTCCTTTTACAAGGCTTCTCTTCCTCACATCAGAGATAGGTACCATTGCACATAGGGACTCCCAGGTGAGGAAACTCCCTCTACCAATGCAGATTGGCATCCTCTCTGCAATTGATGGTCTTAGGGAGCAGCCTAGGGCAGCAGAAGTTTGGTGACTTGCCCAGGGTCACACGATCAGTTTATGTCAGATCTCTCATTTGTATGAAAGTATGCAAATATACACACCTTAATAACTACGTATGGGGGAGAGAGAAGGAGAGGAGGGACAGAGAGAGAGATCTGAACTGAGCCTCTAGTTAGGGAATCCCCAGGGTGCAGCCCTCACGCTGATTCCCATCGGCCTCTTGTCTGTGATGTTATCATAGGGCCGTGGAGCTGCAGGGGGGTCTCAGGGCTCATCTTGTCGGGCCCCTTCATCTTACAGAATAGGAAACTGAGGTTTGTGGAAATTAAAGGCTTGTCTGAGGCCACATAAATCATATTGTTAGGGGTGAGACTTGAACCTGGGTCCTCTTGATGAGGTGCAGGCTCAAGGAGCCCCCCATTGTCTATCTACCTCCCACCCTTGAGCCTATCAAAATATCTATACCCAAATCACCTGTTATCAGACCTCACTGACTCCTCCTGAAGACCCTCCCCAAACTCCTCCTCCAGACCCCCCCCAGATTCCTCCCACAACCTTTCTGTATATAAGACCCCATCTTGCCCCCATGTGGGTGAGAGCGCCATAGAATGACCTAGCACAGACTTGCTCTGTGTCCAACACAAGAGAACTTTTAACAAACTTTGCTTTTCTTTGGCTGAGAGAAGACTTGGGTCGAATTCATTCAGTAAGACTGGGCATGTTGGTATTTTGGGGTCTATACCTCAACATTTTAACCTCTTCATTTTTATGGTTCCCTGACCAGGAGTTATGTTGAAGAACATGGGTCTAGACACAGCTTCTGGAATGAGGACAGATGCCCCTTCTGGAAGTGTAAGCCAGATTCTTTCAATTCTCTCAGCGCTAGGGAACTGGGAAAACTTCAGGTACTTTTTGGTGGATTTTGTTTTGTTTGTCTTTCAAGGCTTAATCTCAAACCTTCCTTTATGAGGAAGGGACTTCTAGGCCCTATGCCTATAGCTCCCAAAAGTTTGCCTTTGGTTGCCTTTTACAACATTGGGAAAAATTTAGTTTCTCTGGAGAACTTAAAAAGGAAAAATTGGTATTTTTTGCAAAACTGCTTGGCCTTGGTATCATCTAGAGGACCATGAATCATGGCCTGTTTTGGGGACTTTAAAAGATAATACTCTCTTGTGATTAGAATTATACTGTCACAGAGGAGGAAGATGAATAGAAGTAACCTACTTAATGGCCTTCTTTGAACTTTCTGGGAACACATTTCTCGGGAAAGATTGTGAGATGCTTGAAGCTAGAGCCTCTCCACAAAGGGGCAACGGGGACCAATTAAATGACCCCCTTCCTATGGCTTTGACCCCAGCCCCAATCCCCTCAGTGACTCCTGCTCAGGTCCCGGTCACTGGTCTCACTGAGGCAGCTCCCCCCACCCCTTCTGCTGCACCCCAACCCTTTTTCCCCTGGTTTCCCTTCCCTTTTCCTCTAGCACAACATCCCTCATTTCCTGCTTCCTACACCATCCATATCTCCTACCCTGCATCTCCCAGCATGGCCCCTCTCCCCTCAGGGACCCCTGCTCAGGTCCAGGTCACCGGTCTTGCTAAGGTGCCTCCCTCTATGGCCCTTCTTTCTGAGGCAACACCCACTCAGGCCTCAGGCCCTACCCCCATGGCAATCACCGAGGTACCTCCTCTTCTGACCCCTTCCTTCTACTCTTCAGGTGCTGGCTGACCATCCCCCTTGCCAGCCAGGTGCCACAGTCTTGTAGTCTGATCCGGTTCAGCCAGCACCCCCCAGTCACTCCCTCACAGGAAGTGGGACTTCCAATCTCCCTTCCCAAGCCCCTGTCCCACAGCACTTTCAGGACTTTTTCCCTTAAGGGAAGAGGCTCTCTCAGCTGGTGGGACCACGAGAGTGCATGCCCCATTCTCCATTTTGGATCTCAATCAAATTAAAGAGAAGCTGGGTAAGTTCTCTGAAAACCCCACAAAGTTTACTGAAGGCTTTTGGGACTTAACCCTGTAATTCCAGCTTTCTTGGGGTGATTTGCATATCCTCTTCTCTACCTGTTGTTCCACTGAGGAGAAGAGGAGAATCTGGGAACAAGCCCCAAAATTTGGGGTTTATTTGGCTAGCAATGACCCCAGAAAATACCTCCCAAAGAACAGCTGCTGTTCCCACCGGTGACCCAGGATGGGATTATCAAACCCAGGAGGATAGAGAGAAGATAGACCATATGGTACTTTGCCTGTTGGAAGGCCTAAGAATTGCATTCCAAAAGCAAGTAAATTATCAGAAAGTTAGGGAAATTACTCAGATGGATAAAGAAAACCCCGTCCTTTTCCTAGAGAGACTGGTAGAAGCTATTACAAGGTGTACAAATTTAGATCCTGACTCTATGGAAGGGACAGCAATCCTTAACATGTATTTCATTAGTCAGTCTGCCTCAGATATTAGGAGGAAACCGCAGAAATTGGCAATGGGACCCCAAACACCTCAGGCCCAATGACTGGAGACGGCCTTTGGAGTCTTTAATAACAGAGACTTGGTTGTAGCAGAGGAGAAAGAACCCAGAGAACCCACCAGAAACAGAGAACAGATAAACCCCTCCAGGGGACCCCCTTGGAGGAAGTCCAGTCACTTGGGCAGAAGGAAAACCTGCTTTTGATGCCACAAGGAGGGTCACTGGTCTAAGAAGTGCCCCTCCAGGGCACCCCCCCAGAGGGAGCCCCAGGAACAAACACCTCAAGAACTGTGCCCATCTGACCAGGAGGGATATTGGAGGAAGGATGGTCACCGAGGTAAAAGTAGTAGATCCACCTCCCAGTACCCTGTCCTCTAGACTTCTCAAGACTCAGAATGATGGGGAAACCTGGGGCTTGCCAGTGCTCCCACCTTCTCCATTGCCCTTGCTGAGCCCTGGGCAAGCATTGAGGTTGAAGGTAAGGTTACCTGATTTCTGATCAATACGGGACCTACGTTCTCTGTTTTCATTAGTTACTCTGGCCCTACTGGGCCCTCGGCCCTCAACCTGTCAGGTCGTGGGCATCAAAGGGAAAACTAAGGGATATCTTGAGACGTACCCCCTCCCCTGCCTATTTGAGGATCTGCTGTTTGAACACTCCTTCCTTATTATCTCCTCTTGCCCTGCCCCCTTGTTGGAAAGGGACCTGATGGTGAAATTGGGGAGTCAATTTTCTCCAGTTAAACCTCCCATCTCCTTTGCCCTCTGTTCAGCAGACACTCCCCCATATGTTCCCCCAAAAGTGTGGGAGACAGCTGAGCAAATCGTCTGGGATCAGGGAATTCCTGGGAGAGCTACTCATGCCACTCCAGTTACTGTTCACCTCCAAGATCCTAATGTGTTCCTCCATCACTATCCATAACCAATCAAGCCCGAGACCTGGGAAGGACTACAACCATCAATTGAAAAATTCCTAAAATAGAAAATCCTTGTCCCTTGCCAATCTCCATATAACACCCCAATTCTTCCTCTGAAAAAGCCTAATGGAGAATATACTGCGTGGTTCTAGGTCTCAGGGCTGTTAACAAAGCTGTCATCCCCATATACCCCATAGTCCCCTATCCATACACAACACTTACTCAGATCCCTGGGGGCACCCAATGGTTTTCCACCCTAGATCTCAAAGATGTGTTTTTTCTGTGTACCTCAGACTCACAATTTATTTTTACATTTGAATGGATACTTCCTGGGGAAACAAGTCCGCACCAGCTCACATGGACAGTCCCGCCCCAAGGGTCTCAGGATAGCCCATTTATTTGGCCAGGCTTTGGGAGGGGATTTGAGGGACCTGAAATTAACTGATAGCAGTTTAATCCAGAATGTGGATGATATCCTTAGTTGTAGCCCCACCCAGGAGGCGCCTTTGGCTGCTGCTGCAGAAGCCCTTAATTTCTTGGGTAGTAGAGGCTAGAGGGTCACTTTGGATAAAGTCCAGATAACAGGCCAGGCCACAAACTAACTCCTACCTCTCTCTCCTTAACCTCTGAGAGGAAAAGGAGACTCTTGTCTATACCTCTTCTAGCCACTAAAAAACAACTTTGAACTTTTCTAGGTATGGCTGGATTTTGTAAGCTCTGGATCCCAAATTTCAGCCTTATTGCTAAGCCTCTCTATGTTTCTACTCAGGGCCTGATTCACTCCCTCTAGAGTGGGGTCCAGATCAGACTAAAGCTTTTGAGACTCTGAAAGCTAAATAGACCACCACGCCAGCATTAGTGCTACCTGATCTAGTAAAACCTTTCACTCTGTATGTAGATGAAAGGAGAGGACAGACTCTGGGAGTCCCAACACAATCCTTAGGACCTGACCCCAGGCCAGTTGCCTATTTTTCAAAACATTTAGACTCTGTGGCTGCAAGAAGGCCTGCATGCCTCTGGGCAGTAGCTGCTACAGCCATTTTAATTGAGGAAGCCTCTAAACTTACACTTGGTCAGCCCCTGGAAGTTCTAACTCCCCTCCGAGTTCAGAGCATCCTGGAAGCAAAGGGCCACCAGCGGCTGGCTAGTGGCAGGCTCACCAAACATCAAGTCTTGCTTGGTACCCCTGACCTAACCCTTCAGTGTGCCGCACATGTAACCCAGCAACCCTCCCAGACGGTGCCCAGTCAGACGTCCTAGTTCGTGATTGTGAGGAGACCTTGGAGTGTGTTTATGCCAGTCGAGCTGATTTGAAAGATTCTCCTCTCCCAAACCCCAAGGCAGTCTGGTACACAGATGGTTCAAGCTTCATTGAACAAGGGGTCTGGAAAAGTGGGTATTAGGTGGTCAGCTTCTACCAAACCATCGAGGCCAAATCCTGCCCCCTGGGACCTCTGCCCAGAAGGTAGAATTGATCGCACTTACCGGAGCCCTAGAGCTGGGGAAAATAAACAGTAAACATTTTTACTGACTCAAAATGTTTTCCATGTTCTACATGCCCATGGAGCAATTTGGAAAGAAAGGGGATATTTGACAGCAAAAAATTCCCCTATTAAACATGCACAGGAGATTTCACATCTCCTCCAAGCTGTTCAAAAGCCCTCTGAGGTAGCTGTTATTTTTTGCAAAGGCCACCAGAAAGGCGAACTGATCAGGCTGTGGGAAGTCTCCTGGCAGACACCGCAGCAAAGAATGCTGCCCGCCAGTTGGCTACACTGTCCCCTTTACTCCCACAGCTCCCCGATTCTTTCACACCTTCGTGCAGCCCTCAAGAACAGGCCCTTGATAAGGAAAGGGGATACTCTCTTTCCTCCTCTGGGTGGTTTCAAACACCCTCAGGACAGCTTCTTATCCCAGAGGAAAGTCAGTGGAAGCTGCTTTTTGGTCTATACCAGGCCACACACCTAGGGAAGAATGCCCTCCATTCTCTGATAAAGCCCATTTTTACTGGTGGTAAACTAGGAGAAACCATCAGACAAGTCTGTCAGGCCTTCCCAACCCATGCTCAGGTTAATCCCAAAGGGGCCGTCAAACCTCCTCTCCTTTTAAAACCTGTTCAGAGGAGGGATACCTACCCAGGTGAAGACTGGCAGATAGATTTCGCAACTGGACGTGTTGGTATTTTGGGATCTATATCTCAACATTTTAACCTCATTTTAACCTCTGACTTAATTGCCAGACTCCCAGTCATTGAGTATTGCTGGGTGGTGCAGTATATGTTAGAGGCAAGAGGCAAGAGGCAAGCTCCTGACTCTAGCATCTGCTCTCCAACCACAACACTAGGCTGCCTTTATTTCCACATGTTTTAAATTCTAGGAGAGATCCTCTGCTCTGTATTTTAGACCTAGATTGGAACCCTGGGTCTGTTACTTACACCTATGTGACCTTGGACAAGTCTCTTCCCTTCTCTGCACGTACTTTTTTCCTGTCTTTAAAATGGGAGGCTTGCATGAGGTGATTTCTGAGCTGTGTCCAATTCTGAATCCTCTGGTCTTGGGGTCCCTATATCATCCCCACAACTCCCCTTTAAATTTGAATGAAAAGTCTCAGCAAACTTTGATTCTTTGGAGGGCTGATCCCCTCATTAATCAGGTTTAAGAAAATGCCCATGATTCAAGAACACTCCTGGCTTTCAGGTCCCCAGGCAGTGTTGTGTTTGTTTCCAAAGTGCTATAAATACTCATAGGCAGGTCATTGTTCCATCCCCAATACTGCTGACTCAGTCTTCAGGAATTTCCCATCATTACCAAAGAGTTTCCACTCCTCTGTCTTCCCCTGACCCTGGTGCACCTCCCCTGTCTCTGTTTCCCAGCAGCTCCTTACCTGCTCCAGCTCTATGCCCCCAGAGACTCCCTCACCTGTGCTGTTTCTGCTCCCTTGGCAGCTCCCTCACCTTCCCTGTCTCTACTCCCCAGTGGCTCCCTCATCTGCCTTCCTCTATTTTCCTTAGGAAACAGTTGGCTCTTCCCAGATTAACACCACTCACTAGCCTGCTCAGCACATAAATTATTTTGAAACATAAAAGAATGCCAGAATGCAGCCAGAATGCAAGGGATTTGGAGTTAGACCTGGGTTCAAATCTTGGCCCTACAAATGGCTTCTTGGTGATGTTGAACAAAGAGCTTGACCCTTATGAGCCTCAGTTTCCCTACTTGTAAAGCCAAGGCTGGACCCAATGGTCTTTAATGTTCTTTCCATTTCTAAAGTCCCTTGATTTTCAGTGACTTCCCTGCTAGTCCCTGGGCCCTACTTAGTTACTATGTGACACTAGGCAAACATCACTGCTCTGTAGCTCAGTTTCTCATCTGTAAACATAGAGGTTGGAAGAAAAATGTAAGGTGAAGTTTATACTGGTTTGGGAATTTGGAGATCTGGGTTTGAATCCTCACCCACTGATTAGCTCTCCCCCACCCCCAGCCCTTCACTCCTCACTGACTAGCTGTGTGACCTTGGGTGAATTTACTTAACCTCTTTGGGCTTTAGTATCCTTCTCCATAAACCAAGGGGGTTAAACTCTAAAGTCTCTCCCAGTTCTGACATCCAATGGGGAGGGAGGGGAGAAGAAGCATTTATTAAGCACCTACTATATGCCTCACACTCTACTGAGCACTTTACAAATTCTATCTCATTTGCTCCAATCTATCCAATAAAAAGTCAAGGGCCAAAGACCCCAGTGGGGACTCAACCTGATTGTCTCGATGTGGCACCTTCTCCTTCGAGCTCAAAGGCACTGACATAGGCACATCGAGATGTCACAGCTACCTGAAAACCTGCCTCTCCCCACGAGTTCTCCAGAATCACTCAGAGAGAACTCAGATTAGTGACAATAAAGGAAAGGTAGATGATCTTTTGTAAGAAATATTTTTGTTATATCATCTTAGTAAATGGTTTCACTAAAAGCTACTTGTGTCTACAGGCTGATTATTAATGGGAACCACACTAGTAGGGGCTCAAGAACTAGAGAGTCAGAAAAATAGTCCCCATAGAATCCTGAGAGTAGGAGTCAATATACTTTCTGGGCTACAAGATGGGGAAGTAGGCCTACACAGAGGGTCATAGCACTAGAGTGGGAAGGCATCTCTAAAATCATCTGGTTCAAAAACTGAACCCCAGAGCATAATTAGCTTATACTTCAGTGGGAGTCAGGGAGCTTCGGTAGAATGAGAGTTCACTTTGGAGCTAAAGGATTGAAGAATGTGGGTCAACACATTCTCTCATTTTGAATCCCAGCTTTGCCACTTCCTGTGTGACACTGGTCAAGTAATTTCACCTCTCTGGGCCTCAGTTTCCTCATCTGTAGAATGGGGGAGTTAGAAGGAGTTGGTCCTTCCAGCTTTAGATCGATCATTCAGCAGTGTGCTAGGTACAGGGACAGGCTCTGGGCACACAAACGCAGAAAGACAACAGACTCAGACCCCAAGGTACTTCAGCCCAAGCCCCAGAGGGACCTGCGGCTCTCCTGGGCCACCAGCAAAATCTGCCCCAAAGGCTGCAGTGTGAGGTTTTACAGCAGGATCCCTGAATCCCAGCCCTCTGCATTCCAGGCTGGCTCTAGCTTTGGCAAACACTGTTAGAAAGCCTCCCTGTAGTATTTTAATTAGATGCCAGGGAGCCTGATCTTCAACATCATGTCTCAGGAAGTAAGACAAGGCTGGCCCAGGGGACGTTTTTTCCTTCCCTGCTCTGTTTTCTCTCAAGCTGTATAGCCTAACTTATGTCCATCTCCCAGCTCTCACCCTTTTCCATCTGATGCCCTGGGGAGTTGCCAAATGACCAGGCCGGGGCTCCCTTGCATGCTGGTGCCCACGCACCATTAATGAGATCCTCATGGTCCGTGGGTTGGACTTGACAGAGCTGCTAAAGTCCACAAAGCTTAATTTGCCCCTCCCCAGTAGGGTCAGAGGATCCCACTTAGTCCAGCCCTCTTGTTTTGCAGATGAGCAAACTGAAGTCCAAAGACTTACTCAAAATCACAGTTAGTAAGCAGTCAGAGGTGTAGGATTTGAACCCAGGTCCTGTGACTCCAGAACATGTGTTCTTTCTACCATACCACACTGCCTTAATTCAACAGGTAGGAGGGCATGCTGTACCCCACTGTCCACTGCGTTTCCTTATCCCCTGCATGTATGCATAACTGGCACTAAATATTCATTTATTTGTATTTATTCTCTTTATATCTGTCCTGTCCCCTCTGCTTCCATTAAAGTGTAAGAGCTTTGAAAAGGGAAAAGTCCCTGCTGGTACAAAAATATTTATAGCAGCTCTTTTTGTGGTATCAAAAAATTGGAAATCAAGGGGATGCCCATCAATTGGGGAATGACTGGACAAGTTGTGGTACATGAATGTAAGGGAATACTATTGTACTATAATAAATGATGGGGGGAGGGCCGGGGGGAGGGGTGGTTTCAGAAAAATCTGGGAAGACTTATATGAACTGATGCAAAGTGAAGTGAGAAGAACCGGGGGAATATTGTGCACAGTAACAGCAATTTTATAATGAAGATCAGCTGCGAAAGACTTGATTACTCTCACCAAGACCATGATCCAAGACAATGCCAAAGGGCCCCTGATGCTCTCCACCACCAGAGACAGAGCTGGTGATTTCTGAATGCAGATTGAAGAAGACTTTTGTTTACTTCAATTTTCTTGTTTTCGTGTTTTCTTTCGCAACATGGCTAACACGGAAATATGTTTTGCACAGCTTCACATGTGTAATTGGTATGTTTCTTGCCTTCTCAAGGGGGGTGTCAGGAGGGATGGAATTTGGAGAGAATTTTTTTTAATGAATGTTAAATTTTTTTTCACAGGAAATGCTTAACAAAGTAAATAAAAGTATTTTTTAAAAAAGAATGTAAGCTCTTTGCAAGTAGGGATTGTGGCCCCAGGACCCAGCACAACACCAGAAACACACTTGATAAATACTTGGCGATTAGTTGACTGGTTAGCACAGAGGGAAAGACTCCTCGGTGGTTTCCATAGAGATTATGAACCCATCCACTGAAGAGAAAGTCAGGCCGCTAGAAAACCCTGTCAATCAGCTCCGTCCCATCCAGCCCGACAGAATCTAGGCCTGTCTCCTGGGGCTCTCCGATCAGATGCCGCCGAGAAGCATGTCGTAGAGCTGAGAGAAGAGCCTGCATGGGCATTTGTCTTGGGAAGCCCTGCTCTACATGTGCTGGGAGGAGGAAGAAAGTGAGGAGGTGAGGAACCCACCTACTTCAAAGTGGAATTCAACTTCCTGCCCAAAGTTCTAATCCTTTTCCCAAGAAGACAAGTCTGACTTTCTCTTCCTTTATACTCTTTTTGTCAACAGTGGCTAAGCCAATGGAAAAATTCTCCTTGGTCCCTCCCTGGCTGGAAGGGAGGCCCCTCTGGGAAGGGAGTTCACCCTTGTTCAAGCCTCCCTCCAGGCTGTCCAAAGTCTGTCTTTGTCCAAATAGAAAGCAGTCACTGAGAAGGTGGCCAGCCTCCCTGCCCAGCTGCCCAGTCAACAGCGGGACATAGGCATCTCATGTACAACTCAGGACTGTCTTTCCCCTGGACAAACACGGATGTGTATGAGAGGGGAACCGAAACAAAAATGATGACAAATTCTGACCTTGTCATTTGTGATTTTAGCCCTGGGATTCTTGTGGCACAGATTCCTTTGACAGGCTGATGAAGCCTGCAGATGCCTTCTCAGAATCATGGTGTCGGGGTGTTTCTTTAAATAATTGAAGGAAATGCTAAATGTGAGTTCTGGGAAATAAAGATGGATTCTTTTTCCCAACTGAATTCAGGGCCCCCAGGTTAAGAGACCTTGTCTGGGAGGGTTGCCTCAGATAGGCAGTGGTTAAGCGGCTTGCCAGGTTCACACAGCTGGGCAGAGCCAGAACCCAGTACTTGCAGACCCAGAGGCTGCTTCTCTCAATCCCATTTTGACCCAATAGCCTCGTGTGGTGCAGAAGGGCCAGACCCAAAGATTGGCCAGCACAGAAGGGTGCAATGCCCTGCCCCATGACTGCCTGCCCCATGACTGCCTCTGAAGCTCTCCAAGGAAAGCAGATTCCATACTGGGATCGATTTCAGGTTTCCAGCAATCCCAAAGGAGAACAAACTGGTTTAACAGGATTCCCAAGGTGATTCCCCTCAGAGGCCTCTCTGTTCACAGTCTTCATGGAATGGGGCTGAGAGACGCCACCGGAAGGGGAGACAGCTGGGGGAATGTCCACAATTCTTCATTAACTCCCTGACTAATAGAACCTCAGAGTCTGAAGGGAGCTCAAAGATGAGTGAGTCCACACCCTCATTTTACAGATGAGGAAACTGAGCCATAAATAATTTGCCCAGGGTCACACAGCTAGTAAGTGTCCGAGGTGGGATTTGAACTCAGGTCTTCCTGACTCCAAGTCGAGATATTTGTATACCACATTACACTACAACACTCTCCTAAAGGTAGAATTTGAATCCAGGCTCTCAGACTCCACTATACCATCAGCACATATTAAGTTCCTACTATGTATAAAGCACCAAGGTTACCCTCTGCTCTGTCTGTCTGTTCCTAGTCATCCATCCTTCTCTATAAAATGCTATAGACAAATTTACATTTGAAACTGATATTGCCCTTGTCTTGGAGAGCAGGAAATGTCTGCTCACAAGGCTGGGTTTCAGGCTCCGCTGACGTCTTCCTTGTGTCAAGAAACTTAGTCAGACTTCTGCACGATGCTCCTGTGATCAGTGTCTGCCCCATCTATCAGCATCGATGGCTTGCTTGGATACATTTTGTGGGAGTTTTCTAGTTGAACACCCTGATTTTTTCTAATTTTTATTCTTTTTTCTTTATTATTATCTGATTTTTATTCTTTTCTCATTTTGATCTTTGATCTCATGAGAGGAATCAGGATGATTTTAGGAAGATGATCAGGATCAATCAGGAGAAATGTAGAATCACACAGATTCTCCAATCACAGAAACCTAAGAGACCCCCTCATCTCACTGTCAGCATGATAGGGGACTCCCCTTTACAACATCACCAATAAACGGTCATCCAGTTTCCACCAAACAATGCCGGGGGGAACCAAATACCTCTTTTCTTAAAATATATTCTTATTCATTTCAATTCAATATTTCCCACTTACATGTAAAAAATTCTAACATTTGTTTTTTTAAAAATTTGATTTCCAAATCTTCTCCCTTTCACCTGCCTTGAGAAGGTAAGAAATGTGATATCTATTACGCCTGTAAAGTCACAGCACAATAGAATTCCACCACAATTGTATACCCCAACTTGTTCAGCGAGTCCCCAACTGATGGACATCCCCTCAGTTTCCAATTCTTTGCCACCACAAAAAGAACTGCTATAAATATTTTTATACATGTAGGTCCTTTTTCTTCTTCTGTGATATCTTTTTGATACAGACCTACTAGTGGTATTGCTGGGTCAACAGGTATGCACAGTTGAATAGCCTTTGGGTGTAGTTCCAAATTGTTCTCCAGAATGGTTGGATCAGTTCACAACTCCACCAACAATGCATTAGGGTCCCAATTTCTCCACATCCCTTCCAACAGTTGTCATTCTCCTTTTCTGTTATGTTAGCCATTGTTATAGGTGTGCAAGTGGTACCTCAGAGCTGTTTTAATTTGCATTTCTCTAATGCTCTAAGAGCATTTTTTCATGTGACTATTGATAGTTATGATTTTATTTTCTGAAAACTGCCTGTTCATGTCCTTCAACAATTTATCAATTGGAGAATGCTTCATATTTTCATAAATTTCATTGAGTTTCCTATATATTCAAGAAGTGATAACTTTATGAGAGATACTTGCTGTAAATTTCTCCCCTCAGTTTCCTGCATTCCTTCTAATTTTGGCTGCATTAGTTTTGTTTGTGCAAACCTTTTTTAATGTCATGTAATCAAAATTATCATTTTACTCCCTGTGATCCTCTCTATCTCTTGTTTTGGAAACCAAGTATCTCTTGAGGAAGTCAATTCCATTTTTTGACAGCTCTGCAAAAAAAAAAAAACAACCTAAACCCTACAGAATCTGTAATCACATGACCTGAGTCCTGCCGTTGGTCCCCTCCATGTCACCATAGACCAGACACAACCTCTGGGCTGACTTCTACTGGCCCTTTTCAGCTCTAAATCTGTGATCTTGTGATCCTCTGAATGCCATCTCCCTCATCCTAGACAATGGCTGACCCCCACTTCTTCTTCCCACTGTAGCTAGACACCTGGCTCAACCAAGCCGAAGTAATCCCCCGGATTTCTTGTAACAGGCCCTCAGCCTCACCTTCACCTCAAATTTCCCCTGATCTCTTGCCACATTGCCCCTCTCAGAGACCTCTGATGCTGTTTCTCTTCTCCCCATTGGTGACTTCTTTCAAGGGTCGCCATTTTGGGGAGAAGCCGAGCCATGCCTCGGTATCCCCTTGACTTTTTTCTCTTCCTCATTGGCTTTGTGCCTGAAATAATACCTTGCCCACTACTTTCCAGGACTCCTTCCTAGACTATCTTCCCGTTAGAAGGTAAATCCCTCGCAGTCATGAAGAGGGCTGCTTGCTTGTAACCCTGGCATTTAGCCAACGTCTGGCCTATAGTAAGGTCTGGATAGATTTTCTATCAATGTACCTACCCATGGTTCCTCCTGTGTGAGTCAAAACCTATCAAGGTAAAGGTCGGCTGCTCTATGCCTTAGATTACTGCTGGTTCTCTGTCTTTACCCCATAACTGCTGGTAGGGATGGGGACAAGCCATGGGGGTGACTGCTTGAAGACCTGGGAGAGGTGGCCCCTTCTCCACAGACACGGTTTCTAGGCCTATCCTCTCAGGGTGGGCTCAGGATGTCTGGAAGCTCCACTCAGCCATGCCATACTTTGTTGGATAAATATAGAAATCAGCTCTAATAATGTTCCAAACATGGTCTCTGGAGTCTGTTTGTCTCAGATTCAAGAAGCGAGATGACTTCACTCTGAGCCCCAACTGTAAAAGTCTAAATCCATCACCCTGACTTCCTCCCCAAGTGGCTGGTGGCCAGGCCACGGGCTTTGGCGTTGATGCCAAATGGCGCCCAAAGAAGGATGGTCCGGCAGGGCCAGCCCGGGTCCCGTGCCGCGGTCCTCGTGTCAGGACGAGCTAGCCTGACATTCTTTCCACAGCAATGATTAACTCAGTTCTGGTTTAAAGGACAAAGTGAACTTCCTAAGAGGGTGCGCACAGGCTGGGCCCTTTGCCAACAGACCTTCAATGCTGTGCGGGGAGCGCTTCTCCTGGGCGAGGACAAAGGGAGCAGCCAGCTCTTTTCTTCTCCCCCAAGTCTGGACTGAACAGCCCCCTTCTTTCCTTCAGCTAAGCTTTAGGTACAGGGCCTAAGCTTTCCTCATCACACTGCTCACTCCGCACCTCCATATGTTGTGCATATAAGGTAAACTGAGACATAGTGGTCAGAACTTGTAAGCAGTATCGATTTGTCAAGTTAGACCAGCAGTTGGGCAGCTGCGTGGCACAGTGGCTAGAGCCAGGCCTGGAGTGAGGAAAACCTGAGTTCAAATCTGACTTCAGACACTCACTAGCTGTGTGACCCTGGGCAAGTCACTTAACCCTCCTCGCCTCCATTTACTCATCTGTAAAAATGAGCTGGAGAAGGAAATGGACAATCACTCCAGTATCTGCCAAGAAAACCTCAAAAGAGATCAAGAAGAGTCAGACAGAATGAGGGCCTTGCCAGCTCAAGGAACACTAGCCAAATGAGTATTTCCCAATGGCTCCAGAAAGGTGGTGATGGCCGACTGGTCTGTGCCTCTCCTTAGGGCCATAGGAGAGAGGGAGTTTCTCATGGGATGTTCTGAGGAGAGTGTGCCATAAACAGTGGAAGAAGGAAAAGACTGGAACCCAAGGACTTGGGTTCAAATTCTAACCCTGCCATTGGCCTTGGGGACTGGAGGCCAGTGAGTCTGCCAGCCTCTGGAGCTCAGCTCTCTCAGCTGTCGTGAGGAGGCTGGGGCATTGGCTTCTGAGACTCTTCAGATCCGTGGCTGTCTTAAAACCAGCAGAATGACTCCCTGGGACTGATCAGAACTTGACTTTTGCCTGAATCTGGGCCTCCCCCCATGGTTTCTCTTGCTCTTTCTAGGTCAAAGGGCACACATATATCCTTCCCACAAGCTGATCACTCTTCTGGACACAGTACAGCCAGGAGGTGCAGTGGCTGGAGCACAGGGTCTGGAGTCCGGAGGATCTGAGTTCTAATTCAGCCATGGGACCCTGACCAAGTCATTCACCTTGCATTTGTCTCAGTTTCCTCCCCTGCAAAATGCAGATAATAACAGCACCTGCTTCCCAGGGTGATTGTGAGTGTCACACGAGCTTGTATCTGTGGAGTACTGAGCATGGGGCCCAGCCTGCTTACTCTATAAATGCACCTTCTCTTCCTTGTCATCAATCAATGTCTTTTCTTAAACGTCTCCCAGACCTGACCCCAAGGTTTGGGTCATGGTCCCCCCAGGAGAGGGGACAGGGCCAGGCTCTCACCCTGTGACTTCTCTGGTACAGAAAAGTCCCTCTGGAAACCAGACTTGCCCCTTCTCTGTCCTTGGGCCTGAGCAAGTCACTGGGGCAACAAGAGGCCAGTGTGCCAAGCAGAGCAGGACCCTGGATGCTGCTGCTCTGGTCACGGAGCCCCATCCTTCGTCGGGCTAACACTCCTCCAAGCCTTCTGAGGGTGTTTGCCGACATATTCCTTACTCACCTTGTGACTGGGCTGTGTCCACATCTACCATCTTATCTCTTGGGCAGGTGACCATACCTTTTCTAGCTTCCTCCCTGCCACCACCTGTTCTGCGGTAGTCTGGGTGTGAGTCACACCAATAAATGGACCCTGAGTCAAGGACAAAAGGCATGAATGACTCATGGCATCTTTAGATCACACATCTCTGGCTGGAAGAGACTTCACAGGTCCTGGAGGCCAACCTGCTACAGAGGGGTAACTGAGGCAAGTCCATATAGTGAGGAGAACCCTGGGCATGGGGTCAGAAGTCCAAGCTTTGCTGCTGCATACCTTGTGCAGGGGGTTGGCTGATATCTTGGTTGATAGCCTCAGATGCCATCACTGAGGCTATTCTTAAAACCACATCACCCTCAGACCTAGCCATAAAGAAGGATCCTAAATGGAAGAATTTTGCTGTTTTTCAGTCATTTTTCAGGTGTTTGACTCTCCATACCCCCATTTGGGGTTTTCTTAGCAGAGATATTGAACTGGTTTGCCATTTCTTTCTCCAGCTCATTTTACAGATGAGGAAACTGAGGCAAACAGAGTGAAGTGACTTGCCCAGGGTCACATAGCTACTAAATGTCTGAGGCTGGATTTGAACTTAGGAAAATGAGTCTTCTTGACTTCAGACCTGGTGTTCTGTGCACTGTGCCAGCTAGCTGTCCCTAATGAAAGAATATTGGTCTTAAAATAGATGAGTTTTTGTTTCAAGTTGCAGTTTGGGATTATTTTAAGCACTACCTTGTTCCCCAAATGTAGCCAGTAGGGATAGGGACTGGACCTGAGATTTCACCATTCAAGGAGGCTCCCATGGGAGGAAACTCCCTCTACCAAAGCAGCTTAGCACCTTCCCTGCAACTTAAAATGAGGTGACCAGATGACTGAGATGTTAAGTTATTTGCCCAGGGTCACACAGTCAGTATACTTATAAATAAATAAATACACATACATATACACATACACATATGTACATACACAGATATATGTGTGTATGAATATGTAGGTGTATCTATATATGTGTGTATAAATATTTATGTATATATGTACATATACATACATAAGTTTCTCTTTCCCTCTGTCTCTCTGTCTCTGTCTCTGTCTCTCTCTGTCTCTCTGTCTCTCCCCGTTAGACTTCCTGACTCATCTGCTGACTATCTACTACCCCACCCATCCCACGCCAAAGTGACATCAATGAAAACACCTAAAGCTAACCTCATAAAATTAGAAAAAGTCATAACAAAATTCAGATATAAAAAAAGACCGGCAAGAAAACAGGAACAAGGAAAATGATATCGATGGCCAAGTGACTTGCCCGGCCAGATTTCGAAACAAATTCTAGTACCAAAATTATGAAAGCTGGCGGCGGAGAAGGAACAGAGAAATCGGTCCGTGGGGCAGAGGAGAAAACTCCGAAAAAGCACCTCATGAAGACAAGAGCTTAGTTTCTAATAGATCCGTCCCCAAAAGCCAGGAGAGATGTGGAAGGAGGTGTGCCGAGTCAATGGATAGATTTACACGATGACCACAATTAATGGAAAGGAAAACAACGCCGACAGACTTTAGAATTGTACCCATTGCAATGACGGAGGGATCGTGACTTCAGAGGACTGGCGGTCCTCTTCCAGACCACATTCTCAAAGCCACCACCGCAGTTCAGACCTTTTAAACCCTTCACTAAGGTTACTGCAACAGTCTCCTAATTGGCTCCTCAAGGCTTCCCCACTCCTGTCCATCCTGCACACTGCTGCCAAGGTAACCTTCCTTAAACACAGATCTAGCCGTCCCATTCCCCAACGCAGCCAGCTCTACGGGCTAGGGATAATATGAAATGTCTGTGTTCAGCTTTTAAAGCCCTCCTTAGCTTCCCCTCATTGAATATTACTCTCTTCCTGCCCCCCACCCCCATCCCACACTCTGTAATCCTGCCTAAATGTGTCCCTCTGCTCCCTTCACCTGATGCTGGCCTCCTGTCTCCATCCCTCTGCACCGACCAGCTCCTCGCTGCGCATAGAAGGCTTTCCCTCTCAACCAAGTTCCATCTGATTCCCCCAAATGCTAAGGTTATCTTCCCCAAATTACATTGTATACCCTGGATACATTCGTATTTATTAATTTTACATTTATGCTGTACGTATACATTTAATATGCATGTCTGCTATATACACGTTTGATCCGCACATAAACACACACTTGCTGTCTCCGCAATTGCATGTAAGCTCCTTTCCAGAAGAAATCGTATCCATGGTGCCTGATCATCAATGACTGATTATCAACGCCCGAAAAATGCTTATTGATTTATCTACTTTTTGTTATTCATTTTAATTTTTTTAAAAATAGTCCTTCATTTCTTGTATATTGTCAAATTTACTGGCATAGAACTGTGTGTAGTCGTCTCTGGTAATTTTCTTCACTTCTTTTGTTCTTGTTGTGAATTTTTCTTTCTTATTTCTAATCTTGGTTGTTTGGGTTTTCTCTTTTTAAAAATTCAGATTGCTGCTGAACAATTTTACCGCTTTTTTTTTAAATTCAGCTCTTGGCTTTAACATTTCCAATGTTTTGTTTCTCTCAGTTTTATTCATCTTTGCACTGATTTTGATTATTTCTGTTTTCCTGTTGATTTTCAATGGTGAGGCTCAACCAGCCATTTCTTACTGATATTGGCATTCCGTGCTACAAATTTGTCTGTAAGTAATATTTTGACTAAAGTCCATACATTTTTATTCTTAGCACCTGCTGTGTATTGTCTTTGACATAAACTAAGGTGGGGTTTTTTTAAATTCCCTCTTTCACTCATGTTTTTTAATAAATTGACTTTTAACCTCAACCTGGATGACTTTTTTTGTTTTGTTTTTTGGAGGGGGGAAGGCAGGGCAATTGAGGTTAAGTGACTTGCCCAGGGTCACACGGCTAGTAAGTGTTAAGTGTCTGAGGTTACATTTGAACTCAGGTCCTCCTGAGTCCCAGGCTGGGTGCTCTATTCACTGCACCACCTAGCCGTCGCTGGATGACTTTCTTTCTGGCTTTCTTTCATTAGATGCATAAAGGCAGCATATGTCATTTGTTTTTTTGAAATTTATATCAACTTTGTGACTTTGCATGTTATTATGTATAATATTATATATAGTATATTATATGCATATATTATGTATATACTAGAAAATGTCCTTTTCTTTCCCATTGAACTCTTTCTGCATCCCTAATAGTTTAATGCTCTGTTCAGCTCTGGCTTCAATTTCATTTCGTACATTGTGGAAGAGCATGTTTGAAATATCTTGGAGCATTAAGGTCTGAGGAAACTCAGAGACCTAGTTCAGATGTAGGAGGGAGCAAGGTCCTCTCTGTTAAACAGCCTGAAACTTTTCTCTCAGATAATTATGTAAAACCAACACAGCAAAAAGTTATCTTGTCCTCAGACATAAACCAGAGGCAGAAAGGAAGCAATTACAAGCTTGGGAAAGTACAGTGGAGCACAAACATAGTGAGCAAGAAATAAGACATTCTTTAAACCTGCAAGCAAGTACTCTATATATACTCAAGAGAAATACCAATAAACTGACATTGATCTCATCATGCTTGCCTAGCCCGACTCTTTTGTTCACCCTCTGTCCTACAATGTCAATTGCTGTTAGTACATTATCAAGACCACTCTCACTTTCTGTGAGTTAGAAGTGCTGTAGTAGAGGTCATGAGATCATAGCTCGTAAACTGGAGGGCATCTCAGAGCCCACCTTGTCCAAATCTCTGTTTTTACAGATGAGGAAACTGAAGCCCAAGGAAGTTAAGTGATATGCCCATGGGTAGTAAATGTCAGAAGTGGGATTAGAACCCAGGTCCGCTGATTCAGGTTAGAACAACCTCTCTGTTTAAATCTGTGTAAAGCTTTCTGGATTAAATGAATTTCCTGTAAACAAAATGTTGAATTTTTCTTTTTAATTGATTTTGTAACCCCTTTCCTTCCTATTGTTCAGTCCATTTATGTTAAGCATTACAATTTGTCAGATTTGTTTCTTTTTAAATTATTATTCTTTTTTTGGCAAGGGGCTACAATCTTTCCTATATTTATTATTAACTCAAACTTAACAAAGCCACTGATAGTTTACATTGTTAGAAAAAAATATCCAAGTTTCTTTAGCTGCTCCTTTTATAAAAGACAAGCTAACACATAAAAGTTTCCCTTTGGGATCACCTCCCCCCCCTTCTCCAAGGTGTCCTACTACTTTTAGAATTTCTTTGAAACACTCTTTAAAAACATCTAGTGATTTAGCAACAACAGAAAAGACTTTGAAAGTTCTTGTTTTTACTTAGTAGTTGGTTTAATCTTTGTTAAGAAAAGCAAATTGCTCTAAATCAGCGGTTCTCAATCTGTGGGTTATGTTCAATTTGTAACAATGAAAATACATCCTGCATATCAGATATTTACATTATAATTTATAACAGTAGCAAAATTACAATTATGAAGTAGCAACAAAAATAATTTTATGGTTGGGGGTCACCACAACATGAGGAACTGTATTAAAAGATCATGACATTAGGAAGATTGAGAACCTCTGCTCTAAATACTCATCTTTTTTGGCTGTTTCTCAAAAGTTGCTTTGACACGAATCATACATTTATTTGAATTCTTCAAAGTGTATATAATTTTAAAATATGCATTGGTTGCCTTCAAATAGTACATTCAGTTTTTCTGGAGAGATGATTTCTGAGTTTGTGGCCCCATGCTCCATTATTTTTGTGTAAAATTTTAATTTCTCTGATTGTTCCTGGTGAAGTGTGCTGTGACCCTCAATCAACTCCCTTGGCATGCCATATAGCTGTCTTTCTTCTTGCAGTTTATTGGACTCTTTCCTTGCTGTCATAGTTTAGCAACAATATGTCAAACAGAGTTAAATTTTAGGTTTTCCTCTGTCAGGCTCCTGTGGATTTTTTTTTTTATTAGTACAGAATGTGAAGACATTGGGCTTGGTGTTAAGCAGATGTAGGTTCAAGTCTTGCCTCAGATACTTGCCAGCTATGGACCTTCAGTAAGTCACTTCAGCCTCAGTTTCTTCACATTTAAAATTGGAATTAATATTATTTCCCTCACAGAGTACTTCTGAGGATCAAATGAAATCATGAATATAAAGCATTTTGCAAACCTTGAGTGTTATATAAATGTTGTTGTTGTTATTATTCAGTTATTACTTGTTTTGATAGCTCTAGCTCTATATAGCTTTCTGGAACAATCTCATCTCTGTCTCACATACCTGTTTCTTGTATTCAACTCTCTTAATGATTGAGTTGGTTCTACTTCATCTGCATTTGCAGATGCCACAAATCTATTATTAGTTTCTTCTTTTAATCTTTTCAGGTTTTCTTTTCTATTACCCATATTGGTCATTTCCCCCACCACCATTTTTAAAAAAGATTTTTAAGCTTTTTCTTCATTGTAGTGTCAGTTGCTTTCATAATTTTTTAAAAATAATTTTTATTGACATTTCTTTATTTTTGCCTCATGGCCATTTCTGTATAAACTGACCGTCCCTACCAGTGTTAAGTGCTACCCCAGAATTGAATCCTCCCCTACAAAAAAACAGCTCAGCAAAAAACAACCAGTACCAGAACCATCGCTGCACATGTGCTGCATTCTGCCCTTATATCACCCCTCTCATGAAATTTTAAATGTTTGCTAATTCTTTCAATATCTTCCTTCTGTTAGTTCTTTAACTGGGTGGTTCTTAAATCATGTTGCCCATCCATCTGAGGACAGCTCTTGAGAGGTCTTGTCTTCTTTTCCCATCTGTTTGTTTCTGGTATTTTAAATGGCTCAGTCGTCCTGCAGAGTGTGTTTATGTGTGTGTATGTGCGCGCACGCATGTGTGTTTTGAAATGTATTCATATTCCTCTTTGTTCGTTTTCTGTTTTGACAAATTTTAATTGTCTTGTATGTGTGTTTCTTGGCTATTTGTGTGTGTGTGTGTGTGTGTGTTTTGTTTTGTTTTTCTAAAGAGGATGTAAAGGAGCCTCTCAGGTTACTCTCTTTACTAAAAGTCACAAATTCTTTTTTAAACAATAAACACACACACACACACACATACACACACACACAAACCCCTTACAAACTCTCTGACTTTATTGCTGCTTCTTAAAGAAATTGAATTTATATCAATTTGTTGCCACATTGATTGTGAGTGACGACAAAAGAGCTCAGAAACAGCTCAGTCCCCAAATATGCGATCACTTTGCTGAAGATATGGCAACCAAGGGCCATAGGGATGCAAAGTGATTTCCCAAACCCTAGAAATGTGGATAACAGAAGACAAGGAGCAATATTAGATCACAAACCAGAGTGTTCAAGGAGGAAATGAGTCAGACCAGGTTCATATGAAAACCAGCTAAGCCTAATCATCAGGAGGAAATTTGTAGATGAAACAGGACAACAAGCAGTTATAATATGAAACAGATCTGCTAAAGTTCTTAGCCTGATATATTCTTATTCTACAAGATAGTTGGACCCCCACATTTTTTTCTGTTACCTCAGTACTCCCATCCTATGTTAAAGAAAGGAAGTAGAACCTAAGAAGATAAATTAGGGAAAGAGGAAGGAACTGAACATAAAAAGAAACCATTACTAGGGAAGATACAATTTTCAAGTGAATGTGGATTGGTTTTAAAGCTATTTCAAAGTGTGGAAGATTCCAAAGAATGGAAAGGTTCAAAAATGATACTTTATCCTCCCACACCATTTACCCCCAAAAAGACAACAAGAATTATATTGACTCTTAGACCTGACTTCTCATCTCTCTAAAACCTTTAGTTGAATGTTCTATTTTAATAATTGAGAGTATTAGGGGGTAGCTAGGTGGCACAGTGAACGGAGCACCGGCCCTGGAGTCAGGAGGACCTGAGTTCAAATCCAGCCTCAGACACTTAACACTTACTAGCCGTGTGACCTTGGGCTAGTCATTTAACCCCAATTGCCCTCCAAAAATAAAAAAAATTTAAATAATTGAGAGTATCCTAAAAGGGGGAAAAACATGAGAAGGGAATGGGTAAGCTTTTACAGTTGACCTTTCTTTTTGGTTCCATGTTTGGAGAGTTGCAGAGAATGAGTCTGATTCCCCTTATCTTTGAAGTTTTTCCTGGCTATTCTGATCTGACTGAGAAGTCACATCCATGCCTAGCATATCCAAGCACATGGTTAGTGGCAAGACAGAGACTGATGATGGCAGCTCTTGCCAAGAGAAGAAAGGTCAGAGGACCAGACGCTTCTAGTGGAAAGAGATCTTAAAAGTCAATCAGGTCCAAGCCCTAATTTTATGGATGAGGAAACCCAGCCCCCAGAGATGTTAACTGATTCACCAAAGGTCACACTGGTAAGAGATGTTTATTTGTGACTGTTGTTCAAGGAAGCCACAGCCAGGGATCTGCTTCGCCCTCCTCTGATGTCTCATTGTGGTGCGGTTTCTCAAGGTCAGGCCAATAGGAGGTGGCCAAGTTAGGGCAGATTCTACAAAGGTGGAAAGGCTTTCCTTATGGGCCTGGTGATCTGATGACCAGCTCAGTCAAGCAATGCCATGACTTTGGGAATCAGAACAATTCTGGAACCATAAGGAGCTGGGGCCTTAGTGGAGGCTGGATCCATGCCTGTCAAATCACAGATCCTTGCAGTTCTGAAGATAGATAGATAGATAGATAGATAGATAGATAGATAGATAGATAGATAGATTAGATAGATGATAGACAGAAAGACAGAGATAGATAGATGATAGATAGATAGATAGATAAATAGATATGAAAGAGAGAGAGAGAGAGAGAGTAATGAGACACAGTAGGTCTTTTTTTTAAAACTTTTGCTCCAAATCTTAATGTATGAGGGAAAAAGTGGGTGGAATGGTTCCTCCTCAGCACTCATGACATGGCATTGTCCCTCAGTCAGAACTTGAGCGTTGTTCCGTATCTACCTGGAACCATTATGAAGAAGAAGTAGCCAAGCCTCAGCACTCAGGTATTAGAATTTAGAGGGTCATGTTTCCTCCCTTGATCTTGTTCCATTGGCCCTGCAATATGGCACCATATATCTAGAGCTGGCCCAGTGCATAGAGCTCTGGACCTGGAGTTTGAAAGACCTGAGTTCAAATCCAGCCTCAGGCACTTACTAGCTGTATGATCCTGAGCAACTCCCTTAACCTCTGTTTGACTCAGTTTCCTCATCTGTAAACTGGGGATAATAATAGCACGTGTCTCATGATTTTTTGAAAACATCGAAGTTTTATGAAAATGCATCTTCAGTCTGATTGCCCCCACTCACTCCCCTGCCCCCAATATTGCCCTCCTCTCTCAGCACCCAGGCATCTGACGCCATCTCTGCCACATTCTCTCTATGCCCCTGAGTAAATTGACCAATTAACTATTATTAAGCCCTTACTAGGTCCCAGGCATCCTGCTAAGTGCTAGGGATACAGGACAGGCCTGCCCTCAAGGAGCTTCCACCCCAATGGGGGAGACAATGGGGCACATCAATACGGGAATGCTTGTTCCAGGGTTATGGTCCTTTGTTGGGGGGCCAGGCTGGTTGGCTGCAAAGGCCCTTCTCACCTCTCAGATCCTCTGCTCCTGTGATACCTGCAGAAATAGGCCATATGTGAAATGCAGAGAGTAGATGGAAGGGACCTGAGCAGGGAAGACCTTGGTGGCTGGGGGGCCAGAAGACCTCCTCAGAAGGTGCATTCCAGCTTAGAGGAAAACGGATTCCTTGAGGAAGAGGTGGGAAGGGAGAGCATGCCAGACAAAGACTGGGAGACAAGAGATGGAACATGGTGGGTGTGGAGCAGTAGGGTCTGGGAGACAGTCCCCGCTATCCTTTCCTCTCTAGCTCCCTCTTCCCCACCCCATTCCCATTCCAACCTGCCATCTCCTGGGGCTGGGAAGGTCAGGGGTCATCTCTCTTGCCCTGGATGGGAGGGGAAGAGGCAGTCTCTGGTGGTTGGGCAGGGCCATAAAGGTAAAGGTCTGTATGTGCCAGAGAGGGCTCCTCTCAGTCAGGCCCATCCTGCTCCCCCCCATAACAGCTTCCCCAGTAGTGGCCCCGAGGTCTCTCCCAGAGGTGTCTCCTCTCCCCCTCTGCACCCCCAACCACTGGTTCGAGCACCAGAATTCCTCTTATGACTCTGCACTCACCAGAGAGGATCACAATGGTCCCCACTAGCTCTAATAAGAAGTCACCTGCCTGAGGAAACACTCCTGGACTTTGTTGACCAACAGTCAAAGAATTTCATCCCTCGCTGCTTTCCCCAAGCATTCAAAGTCATGAGAGCCTCAGGGGTGGACTCCCAAGCCTTCCTGTGGCATCTGCCATAGGATGGTGAAGTTGGTGATGGTGATAACCACAGTAAGCACCCCCAGGGGCATCTTCATAGTTTGGAAAGCCCTTCCACCACTGTTAATTAGCTCACCCGACAAGGTCCCAGAGAGGCAAGCTGGGTAGGGTTTTTTACTCTCGTTTTAAGATGAGGAGATAAGGCACAGAGAGGCAAAGACATCTGCTCAAGGTCACACAGCTAGTCCTCCATCTCTTCTAACTTCCCCTTGTGCCTCCCTGGTCCTTTAACTCCTAGCTCCTGGACCCATGTCCCTGCCCACCCCCAATCCCCTGCTGATTCAGCACCTTCATCCTCTTATTCCTCAGCTCAGCCAAAGTCCCCCAAACCAAGACTTTTGACCCCTGTCCTCAGACCCCAGCTTCGGGCCAGGAGGCTGCCTGTCCTCTGCTGAGCCCAGGGAGACCAGAAGGCTCAGAGCAACCCAGCCCCCTCCTAGGTTAGGAGCTTCTCAGGCTTGATACAACAACAATAATCACTGCCATTTATACAGCACCTACTATGTGCTGAGCACTTTATGATTGTTATCACATTATCACAGAAATCTGGGGAAGCAGATGCAGTTATTATCCTGATTTTACAGATGAGACAAACAGGGTTAAGTGACTTGCTCAGGGTCACACAATTAGTAAGTATCTAAGGCTGGATTTGAACTCAGGTCTCCCTGACTCTAGGCCTGGCCCGCTATCCACTGTGCCACATAGCTGCCCCATCCCTTTAATTTTATAAGGAGATGAAGGCCCAGAGAAGGGGAAATGATTTTCCTGAAGTCACAGCCAGTAGATCACAGAGCTGGGATTCCAACCCAGGTCTCCTGAGTTTGGATGAGGGTAGTACTCTTTCCTTTACATCATGCTCTATTAACCCCTAGAGAGGCTCATTGCCATTAGTCGTTCTCACCTTTAATCCACTGTGCAGACACAGCAGCAGGTTAATGCATCTCCTAGAATGCATTTCCCAGCCTAGGAAACTTCCATAGGCTCCCATGATCTGCCTAAGAACCCCTTAGTATGGAATTCAAAGCTCTTCCAGCGGGGCTCCAGACTCTTCCTTTCCAACCTTGCCTCACACAGCTTCCCTTTATGACGGTAGTGAGCTGCAGTGTGTTGTAGTTCTTATATCTGGGTTCAAATCCTAGCTTTTAAACAACCTACCCATGTGACCCTTTACCTTCAAAGGACTCTAGGAACACCCTAACACTACAGTGGCCAAGAAAATGCAGACCTCCAATGGTAGCTGGAGTGTCCTTGGTGGCTGCCCATCCCCTATTCACTAATAATCATTTTAGTCAGAAGAATAAGAATTCAGTTATGGTTGAATACATTAAGAGACTTTCTCATATCCTGGAGTCAAAAGAACATTAAAAGCAATTAAGGCCCTCTTGATGTATACTCTGGAACTATGAACAGGTCTGGAAAGTGTCCTAATAAAATTCTATGTAATCTTAGCAAAAGATAGGATTCGTTTCCCTAAAGCAGCCCTAGAAAGAGATTCCTTATCCAAGAAGAGGAAGAGATTAAGTAGATATTTTTCTGAGCACAAGAAAAAGAGGTGGAAAACCTCTAGAAACACTTTTGGAACAATCGGACACCACGTCACAAGTGATTGCCAAGGCAAAGAATGGGCACGTGCCGTTGATCTGTTGAATGGGACCACAAGAGGCAGTCTTCCCCATGTAGCCCATGAAACGGGTAGGATGTTGGAATCAAAAGGCCCTCCGTGGCCAACAGCCCAATGAATTCCACTAACAATATGCTGAGAAAGAAACGTCCCAAATGGCTGAGTCATCCAAATTCGTTTGTGAAAAGGAGGGCTCAATGAGGGTGATTTGGGGCCAAGTTATGGTCACCAGAGATGACGGAAGGCTGATTCTTAAGGAGCCCAGACTTAGTGATTAATGTAGGTGATGAAAGGAAATGGTAGCTATTGGGCAACATGTCATGACAGCTGCTAACCCACTAACTACCAAGAAAAATGTAACCATTGGCCAGAATTATACAAGAAACTCATTATCTTTCATAAAGTAAAAGAAAATAAATTCCCATACTACAAAGAGACCACAAATTAGCCTTGAGATTTAACCAATAAATTACCCCAGAATCTAGGCATGATCACAAACCATATCCAGAACCATAATCCCCCAGGCTTAACACTGATTTGTAAAAATTGAAGAACAATGCCTCCAACATGCCTTGAGTCTGGCAGAAAGAGAAAGGGAGATCTGAACTCAGGTTCGAATCTCTCCTTTGACTCTTCCTACCACTGACCAAGGCCAAATCACTTCACTTACTTGGGTTGATTCTATTCCTTTGTCTGAAAAATAAGGGTCCCTTTCCTTGGAAGAAAAATGTACAGAGTTTGGCTTTGAAATTTGAAGAAGAGCCCAAACAAATGGAAATAAAGCCTGCCAGTGATGCTTTATCCCCTGGCTGGTCTGGCTGCTTGGAGGTGCTCACCACATTTAGTCAAAGTGTGGGCAGCCAATCCAGAGCAGTCACCTGTCTGTCCTTCCGAGGGCCCATCCTGCCAAGATTCCCAGGGCCCTCCCTCCCAGTGGCCTGTACAGAGTACAAGCCTGCTGCCTCTCAATCTGTTATGGGAAGAAAAAAACCTCACTTTCTTACCTGCTGGAGGGGGGCTTAAG